>OX333080.1:30209338-30815827 GCA_946863875.1 Alloplasta piceator
GTCGTGTTGGCAACGATGCATCAAACCGAAACGTTCGGATCTTTAAACCAGTCTGAACGCAAAATATACAGATGAGACTGCCAATTGACAGGTATAGATTTTTTTCTCAATTTTTCCACTCCAGATAACTTCGTGCAATCACGTTGAAAGGATTTATGGTTTTATCGTGACACTGGCCAAAGATAAACTCATGGGTTGTCACTCTAATTGACGAATAATCGGCAGAGAGATCCGTCGATAAAAAAGATCACTGTTTTAACGACGAAAAAATGACACCGTTGATTGAATCGTGATTTTAGAAAGCACTAAGTGGAAATTGTCATCATCAAGAGTTTGGGAGAAAAGTCAATTTGATTGATCAAAAAAGTAACTCATCATTTCACCTGAATCCGGAAGATGATCTCATTAAAAAGTACAAAAAAAAATAGAATTACTTGAATTACCGAAATCCATTTAAGTCTTTTCTAAAATATCGAACCAAATCATTTTCAATTTCGAGAAGTAACTCATTCCTCCGTCACTGTTCTATATATGTAACTCATTTATTTATGTGAATATTTTATTGACATCCTCTCCCGGATTGAAATTCAATGAGTTACTTTCTAAAATAGCAAATGATTTGGTTCGATGTTTTAGAAATGACTTGAATGGATTTTGGTGAGTCAAGTAATTCATTCTACTTTTTTTGTACTTTTTAATGGGATCATCTTCTAGATTCAAGTAAAATGAGTTACACCTTAAAATCGCAAGTTTTGTTCGATGTTCTAGAAATGCCATTCGATCCAAAGAATAACTCAAATGGATTTTATGTTTTAGAAATGACAAGTGATCGAAAAATGAACTTAAATGGGTTTCGTTCAATATATGTAACTTACTTTTTTATGTAAATATTTTATTGGCATCCTCTTCCAGATTAAAATTCAATGAGTTACTTTCTAGAATTGCAAATAATTTGGTTCGATGTTTTAGAAATTACTTAAATGAAGTTTGGTGAGTCAACTGACTCATACTATTTTTTTAATACTCTTTAATGAGATCATCTTCTAGATTCAAGTGAAATGAGTTACTTCGTGAAATCGCAAATGATTCGGTTGGATGTTTTAGAAACGCTATTCGATCAAAAAATAACTCAAATGGATTTTATGAGTTTGGGAATCTGTTTTTTGTAATTTTTAACAGTTTAATACGATATCATCCTTCGAATTGAACTGAAATTATTTTCTAAAATTAGAAATGAATCCTCTTCGAGATTGAAATTAGATAAGTTACTTTCTAAAATTGCTAATGATTTGGTTAGATGTTTTAGAAATGACATATGGTCAAAGTATTGACTTGAATGGATCGAGCTGATTCAAGTAACTCATTCTTTTTATTTGTACTTTTTAATAAGATCACCTTCTAGATTTAAGAGAGATGAGTTATTTCGTAAAATTTCAAATAATTTCGTTCGATGTTCGAGAAATGACATTCCGTGGAAAATGAACTCAAACGGGGGTTTTTTTTTTTTAGAATCTCATTATTTTTCTTTAAATGCTCGAATCCCCCCAACTTCCGGATTAAAGTGAAATGAGTTACTGTCTAAAATTGCAAAGGATTTGGTCCATAATTCAGAAATGCGATTCAGTAAAAGAGTTGGATTTTCAATTTTAGAAAGTAACTCATTTCACTTAAATTGGGTGGTTAACAGCATTAAAATGTTCAAATAAAAAACAAGAGTTATTATAACTCACGTTTTTTTATCAACTCATGTTTTTTATAACTCATGTTTTTTATTATTAAAAACATGAATCATTATAACTCATGTTTTTAATTTAAACATTTTAATACTGTTAACCATCAAATTTAATTGAAATGAGTTACTTTCTAAAATTGAAAATGACTTGCCCTATTGATATCTAAAAATGCTATTTGATAAATGAAATTGACGATTCCTGTTAATAATCGTAACTTATTGTATTTTTAGGTAAACATTTTCTCACCTTCATCTTCTAAATGAACGGTGAATGAGTTTTTGAAATGTCTAATCATTCAGTTTGATGATTTAAAAAAATATGCCATTCGGTTGAAAGATGAATTGAGCTCCGTCGGTAAAACAGGGTCTTCGCAGCCTCTCAATAAAACGAATAAATCGTCACCGTCACTGCATCATTAATTTTCATCGTATATCTTCGATGTAGAAGTAAAATTTCTACTCTGACGACACGATATGAGACAGAGACCATTTCCTGCGTCGGTCACCCGAAGGCAAACGATCCTGCGCATAGATCCTGCAGAGATCTATCTGCCCCCAGGGAACTCTGAAGCAAGAATCAACGGAATCCCGAGAAGCTTTGGACGAATGCATAATCGAACGAGCTGCCAAGAGTATAATATTAACATTAATGCTCGCTGAATATATTATGCATTTTAATACTCCGAATAAGTTAGTTATTGGTCTCGCTCCGATGGTAAAACAGATCGAATGCCAGAAGCGCGACCCCCGAGGATATCGAAGATTTTTTTTTTTCACGTGACATCAAATCGGATTTGTTCAATTTGCAATCTGTCTTTCAATTCGAATGGTTTTCCATTAACCTGATGTGAAATATTCATAATGGGAAGTTAACATAAACATTATTCTTTTTTCTGAAGGGTCTTTAATTTCACTGACTGAATTCGTTAGGAAATATTGAACAAAATGGACAAATGTGAAAAAAATGTTAAACCCATTGGCCGAAAACTTGATGAAATTTCCGATAAAAGTTATCCAAAGTAGAAAATCTCTGTTTTACCGACAGAGTTAATTCGATTTTGTTTTTAACTCAATAGCATTATTTCAAAATATTATGATCAAAAGATTTGAAATGCTGTCAAGTATTATGTCGATGTAAACATGTATAGTTTGAAGTAAAAAAATGTTTAAACAAGACAAAATTACAAGGTGATTCAAAATATGTCGGCTGTAAAATACCGAACCAACAATACTCGCTGAGAACTGAAATCCAGTCGGATTTTTTATTATTCCTCTTCGAGCAAAGAAAATTGAATTCAAAGATTCTGGAAAGAAAATCAAGAATTCCAACTCTGTCGGTAGAACAGAATCATCCTGTACTCTCGAGAGCGCGACTCCTTTTGCGCGGTAAAAATTCAAATTCGACACAACGGTCTGGAATTACTTTTGGGCGGGAAAAATGTAGTTTAGAAATATCGAAAAAAAATGAAAATCTCCAACTCTGTCGGTAAAACAGAGGTTATACGTAAAGTTCGTAAATTCTTTTTCAATTACCGGCAGATCGATTTTTATAATCAGAAAAAAAATTAAATCGACATTTTACAAAAATTGAAAATCCTCAAAATCGTTGGTATTGGCACAGTTCAATCGTTATTCGTGCCGCCATAATTCACGAAATTCTTTTTTTTCCCCGAGTGGAGTAAAGAGGCGC
The DNA here is from genome assembly GCA_946863875.1 of Alloplasta piceator. Lineage (NCBI taxonomy): Eukaryota > Metazoa > Arthropoda > Insecta > Hymenoptera > Ichneumonidae > Alloplasta > Alloplasta piceator. Next base: position 30,212,761 of record OX333080.1, read on the forward strand.
ATAAATAATTCTGACCATATGAATATACGGAGAGTTTTCTCATTATTCGTTTTTTCATCTCATTTCCCTCGTTCTCGAGACCTACATAAGTGAGTATATATATGAGGCATTCCACGCCATTTCGATCAAAATCTTGCCTTGATGATTCCGATTTTTCTCTACATTTTTTATATAAAAAAACACATTGAAAAAAAAATTCCCAATTTTTTTCAGAATTTTTTGCCCATGCGTTTTTTGGATTTTTTTTTTTTTTTTAAGAGACCACTTTGTAAAATCTGAAAAAATTCATAATAATCTAATAAAACATAACAAAATTTTTGGGCTTTGTTACAAAATGGAGATTTTAATACTCTATGAGTAAAATTCAAAAAATTGAAAAAAAAAATGTTTCTCATAGAGTATTAAAATCTCCATTTTGGAGCGGAACCCAAAATGTGTTATATTTCATTAGATTATTCTGATTTTTTTCAGATTTTACAAAGGGGTCCCTTCAAATATATATATATATATATATATATATATATATAAATATATATATATATACATAAAGAAGGCGTGACCAAAACATTCTGAAATAATTTGGAAATTTTTTTTTCAATGTGTTTTTTATATAGGAAATTGAGAGGAAAATCGAAATTATCAAGGCAAGATCAATTTTTTACATAAAAAAACACATTGAAAAAAAAATCCCCAATTTTTTCCGATTTTTTTGGTCACGCGTGCTTTGTATTTTTTTTTTTTTTAAAGAACCCCTTTGTAAAATCTGAAAAAATTAAGAATAATCTAATAATATATAACAAAAATTTTGGGCTTTGTTCCAAAAAGGAGATTTTAATACTCTATGAGTAAAATTTTTTGTTTTGCAATTTTTTGAATTTTACTCATAAAGTATTGACATCTCCATTTTGGAACGGAGCCCAAAAATTTTGTTACATTTTATTAGATTATTCTGAATTTTCTCAGATTTTACAAAGTGGTCCTTTTTTCCAAAACAAAAATAATGAAATCCAAAAAACGCGTGACCAAAAAATTCTGAAAAAATTTGGAAAAATGTATTTCAATGTGTTCTTTTATAAAAAAAATTTAGAGGAAAATCGGAATCATCGAGCCAAGATTTTTTATCGAATTCGCGTGGAATGCCTCATATACGTATATTCGTGTATGCATAAGACGTCCGAGAGGGCCGCTCCTCTTCTTCGCTGGCGAAGAATAAAACGAGAAAAGCGCACTCTGGAATATGTACCTCCCTTTCAACCATATGTATATATATAAAGGTTTCATTCTCGGCTGGTGTAATTGATTGTACGAGCTGTATAATGCTCCGGCAATGCGCGCGGTAAGTCGCTTCTTCGGTGGAGGCGGTGTCGGAGCTCTCTTTCTCTCTGTCGCGGAACACCATTTATTTATTGCTATCTAAGTGCATCGTCCGAGCAGCCTGAGATGTACCGTTAAAGTAAAAAAAAAAAAAAAGATACAAGAATTGCAAAAAAAAAATGAAAATAAAAGACAGCCAGGTACATTGAAAAGTCATTTAAAAATAACGACCTGCGACCTAGCCCCGTGTCCAAAAACATTTGGGAGGATTGTGTACCACGATAAAAAGTGGACCACCCTTTTTTTTAATTATTACTTTCCACACAATTGCGCATTGAAGAATATATTCCTCGAAAAGCTGCGTCGCAAAAGTTTTGTAAATATCACTATTGGCACTCGTATTTTGAATTCCTGAATATTTCAAATTTTTCGAATTTTTGAATTCCTGGTCTTCAATTTTTTTATTTTTTTGAATATTTTTGAATTTTCAAATTTTTTATTTTTTGAATTTTTGAATATTTTGATTTTCGAATTTTTTGAATTTTTGAATTTATTTTATTTTTTTATTTTACAAATTTAATTTTTTTTTTATTTTATGAAATTTATGAATTTTGTGAATTTTATGAATTTTATGAATTTTATGAATTTTATGAATTTTATGAATTTTATGAATTTTATGAATTTTATGAATTTTATGAATTTTATGAATTTTATGAATTTTATGAATTTTATTAATTTTATTAATTTTATGAATTTTATGAATTTTATGAATTTTATGAATTTTATGAATTTTATGAATTCTATGAATTTTATGAATTTTATGAATTTTATGAATTTTTTTAATTTTTTGAATTTTTTGAATTTTTTGAATTTTTGAAATTTTTGAATTTGTCATTGAATTTTGGTTGTAAATGCGTTTCCAATAAGATTGTTCAGAACAGCGTTGAGGATATTACTTTACCGAATAACAGCTGTAGCAAATAAGTGTGCTGAATAATAACGTTACCGAAAAACAGCTCTACCGAAAATAAATGCTATTACAAAAACAACTCTACCGAATAACAGTTTGACAAAATAACAACCTTCTACTGAATTAAAACTCTATCGAATAACAACTTTACCAAATAATAAATTCACCAAATAATAACTCTAGCAAATAACAAATCTACCGTATAACAGTTTGACCGAATGAGAATTTTATATCAAATAACTCAACTCTACCAAATAAAAAATTGACCAAATAATAACTCTTATTCCAAATAACAACTCTACAGAATAATAATTTTACCGAAGAAGAACTCCATTAATAGCAACTCTACCAATTAATAAATCCAGCAAATAATAACTCTACCAAATAACAACTCTACCGAATAAGAACTCTACCAAATGATAATGCCAACAAATGAGAACTCTGCCAATTAAAAGTATCAAATAGTTGAGTTGTGACCTGGTACAGTTGTTTCGATATTTATTTTCCGAGAGAGTTTTATGCCGCAGAGATGTTCATGTTTTTATATCACTCAGTACGATAATGGACGCTTTTACGTCCGCAAGCGAACGTGAAAACGTCCATTATTGTACTGAGTGATATAAAATATCGTACATCACTCGGCGTAAAAACGTTTTTACGTCCTCGTGATGTAATGTACTATTATTTCATTGCGAGTCAATACTTCGCACTGAAAAAGTGCCGAAGTTTTCCGGTAGAGTTGTTCGTCTGTAGTGTTTTGTAATGAAGAGTTGCGAATGTCCCTTCATCGATTCTGAATAGTGTTTACGTGTGTCCTTTAAAGCCGTCGGATCTTCTTACTTTGCTCCGCGGGTCTGATGTGCAATTGGTAAACAAATTTGGACACGACTTGACACGTATATATTTTAATATCAGCGTGTAACATCGATTCGACTCCTTTATCATTCAAGGAGAGGGGGACGGGGATCTTGATTACAGGCACAAAACGTTCGGTGTACTCTATCTCAAAACGGGTTTTGCTCGATTCTATATATCCATCTATACATTTTCTCTCTCACACACACACACACACGCACGCACGCACAGACACACACACACACACACACACACACACACACAATGTCCACATCGTGCACAAGTTTGACGATGAATTATCATTCTCACGAAAGATTGTGCAATTTCACTGCTAACTTGACAGCTAATAAAGCAGAAGAAAATCAGTTTTGAAAAGTCATGAAAACGCTCATAAAGTTCAGAACTGAGGGGTGGAAAAGTAAGCGTGACGATCCAACGGTGATTCGTTTTTTTTTTGCTTTTAATTTATTTATTCATTTATTTTCAAACAGTACATCGACACCATTGAAAATTTTAACTAAGATCTAAAATAAGGGTACCCGTGCGTGAAAATTCTAGGGAAGCCCTGACTTAATTCGGGACCTTGTCGGGCTTGAACGTGGATGCCCTGTCAGGGATTGCCCTTACACCGCCAGGTTAGGCCCGGACAGGGCAATGCCAAGGTTGTGAGGTCTATTTACAATATGGCTGACCTAAGGCAACCCGTTGAGGACCTTGTCGGGCTTAAGCGTGGATGCCTGTCATGAATTGCCATAGCACCGCCAGGTTGGGCCCCGACATGACAGTGCCAAGGTTTCCAGACTTACTTACAATATGGCTGACTTACGGCAACACGTTGAGGACCTTGTCGGGCTTGAATGTGGATGCCCTGTCATGGATTGCCATGACACCACCAGGTTGGGCCGTGACAGGGCAATGCCAAGGTTGCCAGGCTTACTTACGATATGGCTGACCTAAGGCAACCCGTTGAGGACCTTGTCGGGCTTCGATCGGGCAACCCATATTTAAAAAAGTCGCTATAATTACAACAGAACCAAATCGGGCCCAAATAGGGCGAAAGTATCGGAGCCCCAATTATTTCAAACATGGCACTGACGAGGCAACCCTTTGAGGGCCCAATCGGGCTTCACGGGGAGTTAGTTCCGAGACTCGCCATGAGATGTCGCATACCGCGTGCGCTCTCTCCCATACGGAATATGTAAATGGTATGCTCATGAGAGGCCTGACTGCGGTGTCGAATGCAACCCGTGCTCCCACTTCGGCTATATAAGCATACTATTTACATATTCCGTATGGGAGAGAGCGCACGCCGTACGCGACATCTCATGGCGAGTCTCGGAACTAACTCCCCGTGAAGCCCGATTAGGCCCTCCAAGGGTTGCCTCGTCAGTGCCGTGTTTGAAATAATTAGGGCACCGATACTTTCGCCCTATTAGGGCCCGATTTAGTTCTGTTGTAATTATATTGACTTCTTTAAATATGGGTTGCCCGATCGAAGCCCGACAAGGTCCTCAACTGGTTGCCTTAGGTCAGTCATATTGTAAGTAAGCCTGGCAACCTTGGGATTGCCCTGTCACGGCCCAACCTGGCGGTGTTATGGCAATTCATGACAGGGCATCCACATTTAAGCGCGACAAGGTCCTCAACGGGTTGCCTTAAGTCAGCCATATTGTAAGTAAGTCTGGAAACATTGGCACTGCCATGTCGGGACCCAACCTGGCGGTGTTATGGCAATTCATGACAGGACATCCACGTTTAAGCCCGACAAGGTCCTCAACGGGTTGCCTTAAGTCAGCCATATTGTAAGTAAGCCTGGAAACCTTGGCACTGCCATGTCGGGACCCAACCTGGCGGTGTTATGGCAATTTATGACAGGGCATCCACATTTAAGCGCGACAAGGTCCTCAACGGGTTGCCTTAAGTCAGCCATATTGTAAGTAAGCCTGGAAACCTTGGCACTGCCATGTCGGGACCCAACCTGGCGGTGTTATGGTAATTCATGACAGGGCATCCACGTTTAAGCGCGACAAGGTCCTCAACGGGTTGCCTTAAGTCAGCCATGTTGTAAGTAAGTCTGGAAACATTGGCACTGCCATGTCGGGACCTAACCTGGCGGTGTTATGGCAATTCATGACAGGGCATCCACGTTTAAGCCCGACAAGGTACTCAACGGGTTGCCTTAAGTCAGCCATATTGTAAGTAAGCCTGGAAACCTTGGCACTGCCATGTCGGGACCCAACCTGGCGGTGTTATGGTAATTCATGACAGGGCATCCACACTTAAGCTCGAAAAGATCCTCAACGGGTTGCCTTAGGTCAGCCATACTGCAAATAGGCCTGGCAACCTTGGCATTGCCCTGACGGGGCCCAACCTGGCGGTGTAAGGGCGATTCCTGACAGGGCATCCACGTCCAAGCCCGACGAGGTCCCGACTTGAGTCAGGGCCGGCTTTCCTAGAATTTTCACGCACGGGTATGTCAACTTTTTGATCTTTTTTTGTGCTAAATTCAATAGCAAACGGACAAACTTGTTTACTATATTTACGGTATAAAAAATATCAGTGCAATATGTTGAATATTGATAAAGTTATAAAAGATGCCACATCTTTGGCAAAATTCAAAATTTCAACACTTTTATCGACTTTTTTGAATTTCAGGAAACAACCTTATCGACTATATTTACCCAAAACTTCAATGTGATATTATGAAATTTGCCCAAATATTAGATCAACCATGGTATTTTTGCAAAAAGTGCAATCTGAACAATCATGAAAATGCCTACAAAATTGATCTACAGTAATGGACAATTGATTTGAAAATCGATGGTATTCAAAAAATCGAAAACATTTGATTATCTTAATTTTCTTATCTCTTATCTCATTATTTTATCTTATCTATCTTTATCTTATTATCTCAATCATCTTATCTTTTATCTTATTATTTTATCTTAATTCTGATCTTATCTTTTTATCTTTATTATTTTAAAATATAAAAATGCATTGTGCAAGATTTTGAAAAAACCCATATTCTGTGCACGGTCGGTAAAATAGGGATCGCTCTTATCGACAAGCATAAATCCCAAAGTCTCATGATAAATTATTATACAGAATTACGGAATAAAAATTTTTCGATCATTATCACATAACCAGAAATTAAATCGATCCGAAATTCGTTTAAGATGAGTCATAAAATAATCTCTATCCTTTCAATTTTTCCTTAATAGAATCGTTTTATCTTTTCGTTTTTGAGAAAACGAAAAGAGCACTAAAAATTTCAATTAGGCACAAAATGAGTATCTTAAAAGCACCTAATTATGGTACAAGTTGAATTCATTTTCAGGTACTTTTAAAAAATTCCATGATCCAAAGAATTGTTTTTGTCGCTTTTAAACATGATCCGTGAGGAATTTATGGGTCGAAAATAGCACAATCGTGTTGCCCGGGAAATTTCCGATCCAAAACACACGCTATGAACCTCGAAATGACGGAAAAAAAAATTTGGCCCGATTTCTCAAATGTTACAAGCCATGTTTGATAACGACCCCCTGATTGGATCGATCATAGCATGAGAACCACTGCACCTATAAAAAAAATGTCAATACAAATTTTGTGAAAAATTTCGTAAGGAATAAATTTCTAAAGAAACGTTTTTGGCAAAAAGTTGACCGTTTTGCCAAAAAATGGCAAAAACAGCAACGGCGCATCTTAAGGGTGGAATTCAGGGGTGGCTCTAGAAAAATTGGGGGAGGGTTCATAATAGCCAGAGACTTTCTACAACCGATCCCCAAAAATTTCAAATATTGATGTTATTTATTTCTATTAATGATGATCGAAAAATTGGAAATGCATTCTTTTGAAAATTTGGTTTTTTCCTTTGCAGGGATCATTTTACCCCAATCTACTCTACATGACGTAACATAAATTTCTATGTGTATATACATCAATTTAATATACGAATATTGGTAAACAGATAGCGTTTATATACGCGGACTTTGATACACGACGAATATTCGAAAACTCGATGAATTAGCGAAGCATAAAAATAATGAGCAACGCATGATTAACTTTTCGTGCTACTTCTCGTCGTACGTAAGAAATATATATATATGTATAATATTCTCGCATTCACTTGTAAATGCAATTATCCGCCTACTTATATTCATGCGTGTCTGGTTCCCTGCAAAAGTGCATAAAATATATAAATCATGGATTAATAAACTATACACGATATCAATACAATTATTACTTCAGAAATTACTTGAAATTACTTGCAATTTTTTCCAGAAAAAAAAATCTACACCCTTTCGGCCAAATCTATAATATTCAAAATCCACTTTGAGAATAATAAAATCCGGTAGTCAAATGAAACTATATAATTGAATAATTGAATTCAATAACCAAATGGAATGATTGAATGGAAGGTTGGAATTAAATACAGCACTAGGGCAATGCAATGGTACGTGGGAATTGAATAATGAAAGAAAATAATTTAATGGAATTGTGTAATTGAATAATGGAATTTAATAATCGAACAGAATAATGGAACAAAATGACGCTATGAAATGTTGGAATTGAATAGAGCACTAGGATAATGCAAAGTTACATTGAACTTGAATAATGGAGTTGAATAATTGAATGGAATCGTGTAATTGAATAATGGAATTTAATATTTGAACAGAATAATGGATCAAATTACGCAATGGGATGTTGGAATTGAATAGAGCACTGAAATAATGCAAAGATAAATTGAAATTGAATATTGGAGGAAAATAAATAAACGGAATTGTGTAATTGAATAATGGAATTGAATAATTGAACGAAATAATGGAATAAAATAATGCAATATAATATTGCAGTAGAATAAATCGCTGGAATAATGTAACGATACATTGGAATTGAATAATGATGACCAATAATTGAATTAAAATGAATAATTAAATGTAATTAATTACTAGAATATTAGAATATAATAATGGAATGAAATATCTTCATAAAATAATCTTAGGGAATATTGGGATGCAGTAATGGAATTTAATAATTGAATTGGATAAGACAATTGAATCATGAAATAGAAATAATTGATTGCCAATTAAGTATTAAGATTGAATAATGGAATTAAATAATTAAATGGAGTCACCAATTGAATTAGTAAAATCGAATAAGGCGAAAGACTATTAGAATGGATTATTGGACTCGCTACATGGAATAACAACTCTACCCGAACAACCTTTGGCGGCCAACAACTCTACCGATTAACAATCTGCCGGTAAAAACTCTACCGGTTAACAACTTTAACGTCTAACAACTCTACCGGATAACGACACTACATGGCAACGACTCTAATTGGTAACAACTGTACCAAAAATAACTCTACTAGGTAACATCTGTAACGGGTCAAAACTCTGCCCAGTAAAAATCTCCTAGTAAAAACTCTACCGCATAATAACTCTACCGGTTAACAACTTTAGCGGATAACAACTCTACCAGATAATAACACTACATGGCAACAACGCCGATTAGTAACAACTGTACCGTTAATAACTCTTCCAAGTGACACGTGTAACGGCTAACAACTCTACCGATTAACAATCAGCCGGTAAAAACTCTACCGGTTTACAACTTTAACGTCTAACAACTCTACCAGATAACGACACTACATGGCAACGACTCTAATTGGTAACAACTGTACCGACAATAACTCTACTAGGTAACATCTGTAACGGGTAAAAACTCTGCCCAGTAAAAATCGGCTGGCAAAAACTCTACCGCAAAACAACTCTACCGGTCAACAACTTTAGCGGCTAACAACTCTACCAGACAATAACACTACATGGCAACAACGCCGAGTAGTAACAACTGCACCGTTAATAACTCTTCCAAGTGACATGTGTAACGGCTTACAACTCTACTGATTAACAATCTGCCGGTAAAAACTCTACCGGTTAACAACTTTAACGTCTAACAACTCTACCAGATAACGACACTACATGGCAACGACTCTAATTGGTAACAACTGTACCGACAATAACTCTACTAGGTAACATCTGTAACGGGTCAAAACTCTGCCCAGTAAAAATTGGCTGGCAAAAACTCTACCGCATAACAACTCTACCGGTTAACAACTTTAGCGGATAACAACTCTACCAGATAATAACACTACATGGCAACAACGTCGAGTAGTAACAACTGTACCGTTAATAACTCTTTCAAGTGACACGTGTAACGGCTTACAACTCTACCGATTAACAATCTGCCGGTAAAAACTCTACCGGTTAACAACTTCAACGTCTAACAACTCTACCGGATAACGACACTACATGGCAACGACTCGAATTGGTAACAACTGTACCGACAATAACTCTACTAGGTAACATCTGTAACGGGTCAAAACTCTGCCCAGTAAAAATCGGCTGGTAAAAACTCTACCGCATAACAACTCTACCGGTTAACAACTTTAGCGGATAACAACTCTACCAGATAATAACACTACATGGCAACAACGTCGAGTAGTAACAACTGTACCGTCAATAACTCTTCCAAGTGACATGTGTAACGGCTTACAACTCTACCGATTAACAATCTGCCGGTAAAAACTCTACCGGTTAACAACTTTAACGTCTAACAACTCTACCAGATAACGACATTACATGGCAACGACTCTAATTGGTAACAACTGTACCGTTAATAACTCTCCCAAGTGACATGTGTAACGGCTTACAACTCTACCGATTAACAATCAGCCGGTAAAAACTCTACCGGTTAACAACTTCAACGTCTAACAACTCTACCAGATAACGACACTACATGGCAACGACTCTAATTGGTAACAACTGTACCGACAATAACTCTACTAGGTAACATCTGTAACGGGTCAAAACTCTGCCCAGTAAAAATCTGTCGGTAAAAACTCTACCGCATAACAACTGTACCGGTAATAACTCTACCAGGCAACATCTGTAACAAGTAACAACTGTGCAGGATAACAACTGTTCCACGTAACAACTCCAACGTGTAACAACTTTACAGGGTAGGAACTTCATTCCACAACAACTGTACCAAAAAAAACTCTACAAAATAAGAAGTTTACCGAATAACAGCTATACATAACAACAACTCGACTACCGCATAATGCATACGAATAATGTAACTTTGACTTTGTTTAAAAAAAAAAAAATTTAATTTCCAGCACGGAATGATCCATGTTGATTTGCACTCGTATTTTGCTCTGTTGGTTGATCGAAGGACATAGGCAGCACATATCGGCAATACATTGCACGCACAGGACACTCCGAAAGGATATAAAGGCTCGCCGGTGTAACTATATTATTACAAATATTCCAGAACCACTGGCATTAAGTTGATTGATAAAATATAAATATGCTAATCGGCAGAAAACATACTCAAACTAGCCTTGTCAAACAAAATGGCGGAATTCACATGATTTCACATGAAAAATTTTGCGGTCCTCAAACTTGATGAAAGAAATAAAATTACCACCCGGGAAACATGTTTGTCGAGTTAAATTCGGTAGAGATGTTATCATCATAAAATGGGAGAATTTTTAATATTAAAAAAATATATATATGAAGAAAAATAATTGCGTAGAAAAACGTTTCAAAATTGTTCAGTATTTTTTTTTAATTCAAAAATCCAGATTAAAAAATCCTCTCTCTGAGCGTTTTGTAATTCTACTGAAATAGGCAGAATGCAGGGTTGAACAAAAAAAATAATAATAATAATAATGTCAGAGGTTTTTCTTTGCCCTGAGTCAGAGGAAAAAAATGTTAAACGATCGATGTAAGGATCGATTGTGTTCACCGGTGTGACGAGATGATAACCCTCAGGGGTTTCGGGTGATAACCTTTAATCATAATAAGATAAATACATATTACACATACACCAGCTGGATTGCCGTGAAAAACTCAGCGAAGCAGAAACTTGGGATCATTGAACTTAAATATCTCGCCATGCAATAGAAAATATCTAGGGGTCACCGTGTTCAAGAATGAAGACCCCACATAAGTTAAATTCAAAGACTCATAAGTTAACTTAACCTTTGAGCTTAAGATTCTATCATTCTCAAAAGCCCAGAGCCCTTGACTCCTCATAAGTTAAAATCAAGACTTAGTGGTCTTGATTTTAACTTATGGGTCAGATCCAGATTTTAACTTATTACTAACTTATAAATTATCCCCTTTTAGACTCTTTTTATGTTGATCGACTCGCCATGAGATAAAAGATACCACACAAGTTAAGCCCCGGACTATTCATGAGTTAATTATGGGACTTCCCACCCAACGAAGTTAAGTGACCCCTCATAAGTGAAGTCAAGAGGTCCCGACCTCTCATAAATTTAACCCAGGTGATTAGTCGAACCCAAAATCTTCGACCCCGTAAAAATTTAATGGCACCTTATACCATAAACAACCTCACAATTACAGTTTAGAATCACTCATAAGTTAATTCTGAGTCCCCTGAAGACTCATATCTAGAGCAAACTCTCATAACTAACCCTGGAGTTTTTTACCGCTTCAGATTAAGCGACTTTCCATAAAATAAGTGACGCGAATAAAACCCAGAAGCTTTTATGAGTTAATTGATTTTGGGACCCCTAATCTCTCATAAGTCGAGTGATCGCTCATAAATTTAGTGTATGATCATAATAAAGTAACTTTGCAAGTCAAGTCCGGGACATAATTAACTTTGCAAGTCAAGTCCACAAGGTAAGAACCTTTCTTAAGTTAGTTCTAAGTCCCATAAGTTACAAGTTAAGCTCAGAGCCTTCGGCCCCGCATAAATTAAGTGACCTCTTGTAACTTAAAACCACGGTCATTTACCTTTGTAGTTTAATAAACTTCCCATAAGATAAATAAACTCGCAAGGTAAAAACCTTTCGCAAGTTAGTTTTAGATCCCATAAGTTACAGATTAAACTCAGGGTATTTAGCCCCGCATAAATTAAGTGATCTTTCATAACTTAAGCCCAGCCGTTTACCTTTGTAGTTACAACGACTTCCCATAAGATAAATAAACTCGAAAGGTAGGAACCTTTAGTAAGTTAGTTCTAGATCCCGTAAGTTACAAGTAGGGTCTTCGGCCCCGCATAAATTAAGTGACCTCTCGTGACTCAAGGTCAGGATCGTTAACCGTTGTAATTTAAGCGACTTCCCATAGGATAAATGAACTCACAAGGTAAGAACCTTTCGTAAGTTAGTTCTAGGTACCATAAGTTACAGGTTAAACTCAGGGTATTTAGCCCGACATAAATTAAGTGACCTTTTGTAACTTAAGCCCTTTGTAGTTACAACAACTTCCCATAAGATAAGTGAACTCGAAAGGTATGAACCTTTAGTAAGTTAGTACTAGGTCGCGTAACTTACAAGTAGGGTCTTTGGACTCAAGCCCAGGGTCGTTTACTTCTGTAGTTTAAGCGACGTCCCATAAGATAAATGAACTCACAAGGTAAGAGGTTTTCCTAACTTAGTTGTAGGTCTCATAAATTACAGGTTAAACTCAGGGTACTTAGCCTCGCATAAATTAAGTGACCTTTCGTAACTTAAGCCCAGTCATTTACCTTTGTAGTTACAACGATTTCCCATAAGGTAAATGAACTCGAAAGGTAGGATCCTTTAGTAAGTTAGTTCTAGGTCCCATAAGTTACAAGTTAAGCTGAGGGTCTTTGGCCCCGCATAAATTAAGTTACCTCTCGTCACTTAAGCCCAGGATCATTTACCTTTGTAGTTTAAGCGACTTCCCATAAGATAAATGAACTCACAAGGTAAGAACCTTTCGTAAGTTAGTTCTAGGTCCCATGAGTTATAGGTTAAACTCAGGGTATTTAGCCCCGCATAAATTAAGTGATCTTTCATAACTTTAGCCCAGTCATTTACTTTTGTAGTTACAACGACTTCCCATAAGATAAATGAACTCGAAAGGAAGAAAGCTTTAGTAAGTTAGTTCTAGATCCGGTAAGTTACAAGTAGGGTCTTTGGCCCCGCATAAATTAAGTGACCTCTCATGACTCAAGCCCCGGGTCGTTTACCTTTGTAGTTTGAGCGACTTCCCATAAAATAAATGAACTCGCAAGGTAAGAACCTTTCCTAAGTTAGTTCTAGGCGCCCTAAGTTACAAGTTAAACTCAAGGTCTTTAGTCTCGCATAAATTTAGTGACCGCTCGTAACTTAAGCCCAAGGTCACTTACCTTTGTAGTTTAAGCTACTTCCCATAAAATAAATGAACTCGCAAGGCAAGAACCTTTCGTAAGTTAGTTTCAGGTCCCATAAGTTACAAGTTAAGTTGAGGGTCTTTGGCCCCGCGTAAATTAAGTGACCCTTCGTGAGTTAAGTCCACAGTCTTTGAACCTTTAGCTGAACCTTTAGCTACCCATAAAGTGAATGGCCTCAGAACTTAAGACCACGACCTCGCAGAGGTTAACTCATCGGTCCTTAACCCCTGATAAGTTAAATAACCTCTCATGGGTTAGGCCTAAGTTTTCTGGCCTCTCATGAGTTAATTAACCCAGCATCAATCAAGTAACTCTCCACACGCGACTCATAAGTTAAGCCCTAGGCTTTTGACCTTTCATAAGTTAAGTAGCCTCCCATAAGTCCCGAACCCCTAAGACATATATATATATAAATGTACAAATGGCAACATCGTTATAAATACATTCGTTACTCATATAGCAAGTGGCTAGTTGTTGTAGTGAAAGTCCACGCCCTCGCAATTGCACCCACCCGAAGAATGATCGAATGGCTTCAATATCCCCGAAACTCCCCCGAGGGCAAAACTATAATTGGAGTGAATAACGATCGATAGACTCGGATAGTAATTCGAATGATTATCGATCGAGATTTGACAGTTAGATTCATGTAATCATTGGCTCTATTTGATAGTAATTTGTTTTTCATCATGTGGATTGTTATTTGTTCGACTGTCATCATTTGTCCTAATAGTCACTTGTTCTCTGATAGTCATTTGTTTTCGTAGACACTTTTTCTGATAAGGGAATAATAATAATAATAATAATAATAATAATAATAATAATAATAATAATAATAATAATAATAATAATAATAATAATAATAATAATAATAATTATTATTATTATTATTATTATTATTATTATTATTATTATTATTATTATTATTATTATTATTATTATTATTATTATTATTATTATTATTATTATAGTTCGATGGATGTTAACATTTTATTAATATATTAAAGACCCACGAATCATTTTATGGGTCATAAAATCGACTTTTCGGTAACGTTTTTTTTAATGCACTATATATAAACAATTTTATTTCAAATTTTGCAAAATTGAAAATTAAAAAATTATATTTCGTGGACTTCGTATTCAAATTTTTTTAAATTGAATTTTAGATACGATCACGTTGAGACATATTTGTTCGAAAAAAAAAAAATTTCAACCCTTCATTATTACACTATTTTTGAAAATTTTTTGGAAAAAAAAATTTACGTTTTTGATTTGATTGAAAAATTGCATTTACAGTTTTTTCACTTTTAGAAAATTTGTCTCGAAAATCATTTAATTTAATTTTTGTAATTTTTTTATTTTTGTTGTAATTTTGTAATTTTTTTTACCGCTTTTAATAGTAAGTAGATTTTTGAATAGTAAATAATGAATAGACTGTTTTCAATGATAAAAAGCTTTGAGTTGAAAAAAAAAAAAAAAAAATTCTCCCGTATGACAACAACGTTTTTTTCTCAGTTCACTTAAAAAAAAGAAAATTCATTAATTTCTCAATAAATTTTCACAATCATTCGATTAATTTTTATTAATCCTATTGAATTAATTATTCTGTAGATCTAATCTTCAACAATTTATTTCTTGTAAAAAATCGACTTTGCATGAAAAATAAAATTATGATACAAATCTTATCAAAGCGTTGAACAAACAACTTTTTATTACGTAACAAAATTTTTGAATAATTCACGAAAAATTTGTTCGAATAGCAAATGACAAAGTTTCGGAATTCTTTGAAATGGTCACGAAATAAAATGACCGGAATGCTGAAGAATATATTTCGACAATTTTTTTCACCTCTTAAAAGCATAATCACAAGGCTGATTGATTGAAAAATTATGCTAAGCAATCAATTAATAGCATTGCGACAGACACCGAGAAACGAGCCTTTGGAATGAAATTCTGATTTTTGACAGTCCTTGATAGAAAAAAATTTGAATTGCATTAATATTAATGAGAAAGTGATTTGTAAAGATTACTTACATGAGATTTTTTCATCAAGACGAAGCAATTTCAAACCATGCGGAAATTCAAATATTTGACAATTTTCAAAAATATTGTGATCTATAAAAAAAAAATTACTAAAAATTAAATAAGTCTAAAGTATTTTAAAACTATGCAAAAAAATCGTGGAGATTAAAAATTTGCACATAATAAGACGGATTAGTAAATCCTCATCAAAGAGCTTTACTAACCGTGGCTTCCTCGTTGAGTAAACTTAATAAATACGTAAATATGACGATGAAGAGATGTGCGAAATTCCAGTTTGCACTTTATTTGAACATTTTTGCAAAAATTTCAACCATTTTTTGCATGAATCGAACTTCAATATCGATAGTTTTTGTCAATGAGTAAATTTATGACCTGTCATAAGTTAAGTAACCTCTCGTGAGTTAAGTAATAGCTTAAACAAGCCTCCATAGTCTGGGTGAGGACTCATGAATAATGTAACCCCTCATAAGTTAAATGAAACTTCTTAACTTATGTGACTCATGAGTTTACTCAACCGTCATAAATAAAGTGACTGCTCATAAGTTGAATGACCCCTTCTGAGTTGGGTGGACCCTTATAAATTGACTGATCTCGCATAAGCAACGTGACTGTGAAAGACCCCTCGTTGAGTTGAGTCATTGCCTAAATAAGTAATAAAGCAATAAGTAAGTAATAAATACGTAAAAATGACGATGAAGCGATGTGCAAATTTCTAGTTTGCACTTTATTTGACATTTTTGCGGAAATACTAATAATTTTCGGAATAAATCGAGATTCAATATCGATAGTTTTTGTCAATCAGTAGATTTGTGACCTTTCATAAGTTAATTGCCCCTCATGAGTTAAGTAATAGCCTAAATAAGCCTTCATAGTCTGGGTGAGGACTCATGAATAAAGTAACCCCTCTTAGGTTAAATGAAACTTCTTAACTTATGTGACTCATAAGTTTACTTAACCGTCGTAAATAAGACTGCCCATAAGTCAATTGATCGCTTATAAGTTGGGTGGGCCCTTATAAATTAACTGATAAGTTACGCAACTGTGAAAGATCCCTAGTTAAGTTGAATCATAGCCTAAGTAAGGGCCCATGAATTGAGTAACTTAAATTAACTGTTCGTAAGTTAAATGAACCCTCATAGCTTAAGTGGCTCTGTATAAGTTGAGTTAACCGTTATAATTAAAGCGAATCCTCATAAGCTAAATGACCCCTTATAAGTTACGTTGCCCTCGATAGTTCTTGTCAATCAGTGAATTTATGACCTGTCATAAGTTAAGTGCCCCCTCGTGAGTTAAGTAATAGCCTAAACGAACCTTCATAGTCTAAATGAGGATCCACGAATTAAGTAACCCTTCATAAGTTAAATGAAGGATTTCTTAATTGATTTCTCATAAGTTTAATCAACAGTCATAAATAAAGTGAATGCTCATAAGTTAAATGACCGTTAACAAGTTAGGTGGCCCCTTACAAATAGACTGATTTCTCAAAAGTTACGCGACTATGAAAGACCCCTCGTTGAGTTATAAGTTAGTTGGACCCTTAAAAATTGACTGATTTCTCACAAGTTACGCGACTATGAAAGACCTCTCGTTGAGTTAAGTCGTAGCCTAAATATGGAGCCATTAATTCAATAACCCTTCGTAAGTTAAATGAAGAGTTTCTTAATTGACTTCTCATAAGTTAAATCAACCATCATAAATAAAGTGACTGCTCATAAGTTAAATGACCGTTCATAAAATAGGTGGCCCTTTGAAAATTGACTTATGTCTCATAAGTTACGCGACTGTGAATGACCCCTCGTTGAGTTGAGTCATAGCCTAAGTAAGAATCAACGAATTGAGTAACCCTTTGTAAGTTAAATGAACCCTCATAACTTAAGTAGTGGTCGGTAGAGTAGATAGTTGGCTAGATGATAGATAATAGATTATACAGAAGATGCTTGAGTTGGGCTAAATTGAAGAGTATATCAGAGTAGATAATAAAATCGTCGATAAAATAGATTGCTCCGTTGCCGATAAATGGTAAAGTAGATTTTAGCGTATATCGCACTGAAATACATTATAGCAGGCAAAATTGAAGAGAAACAATGTAATTTATGCTTCTAACTGCTTCTAAGGAGTCTCGGATTTCTGCGGGCAATTTTTTTTTCCACGATTTCAACATTTCGCAAATAATTCTCGGGGGTGCGCGACAGCTCCGAGAGACTTATAAATAATTACACGTGTGTTTACGGAGCGTTCACTCGCGCGCGCACCCATTCGTGCATGCAACTTCGAGTATAATAAAAGGATCCCATTAGGACGAAGAGCGTGATGCTGGAGAAAAACAACGCGCACGGTGCGGCATTTGGTTACGCCTGTAAGTGTGTGGCAATTTTTCATTGTTCCCCTCAAGTATGAAGGAAAGACTTTTTTCCAATTTTTTTTTTTAATTAATTAATAATTGGTTTAAAAAAACCAATTGAGAAGGATGTAAATTAAACAAAAATTTTTTTTCCAAATTAAATTTTCTATTGGTTATAGATTTTATTTAATTTTTCTAAAAATAAATTCAATTGATTCTAAAACTTATTTTCAGTTACAACGACGTTACACTGAGAGAAAAAATTACTAGAACCAATGAAATAAAGTTTTGAAGGCAAAAAATCATTTTATATCACTCAGTACAATAATGGACGCTTTTACGTCCGCAAGCGGACGTGAAAACGTCCATATTGCACCTCGTGATATAAAATATCGTACATCACTCGTGTGATTGCAGGACTTGCCTTCGGCTCGTCCTGCAAACTCACACTCGTCAGAAAATGTTTTTACGTCCTCATGATATAATGTACTATTTTTCATTATTTGCCAAAACATATTAAATTGGTTCCCTTATATATTTACTTGGTTTATTTTTTTCAGTCAATTTCATAAATTTCTGTTTCAACAAACGAATTCACTTGAATCTAACAATATGTTATCAATTATATGTAATATGTTGTTTGAATCAAGAACACATTTAATCATTCAAAACATGCGCGTCTTTTAATACAGGAAGCAATGAAAAATAGTACATTATATCACGAGGACGTAAAAACATTTTCTGACGAGTGTGAGTTTGCAGGACGAGCCGAAGGCGAGAAAAAAAAAAGTTTTGCGCGGGCAATGTTTAAAACATTCGAGGCCCACATCAAAGACGTTTTAACTTTGCAATTAAAGCGTGTAAAAAAGGCAAAAGTGACGGGTGACCCAATTAGATGGAAAATGGATCGTCAGCGAGCATTTTAGTCTAGCTGGCCTATCCGACACGGTTTAACAACGCAAAACGTTATTTCGTCCAGGGTGTGTTGTTTTTATGTTCCTGTACGTGTCTTTTTATATGTGTGTGTGTGTGTTGTGTGTGTGTGTGTGTGTCTCTCTCTCTCTCTCTCTCTCTGTGTGTGTGTGTGTGTGTGTGTGTGTGTGTGTGTGTGTGTGTGTGTGTGTGTGTGTGTGTGTGTGTGTGTGTGTGTGTGTGTGTGTGTGTGTGTGTGTGTGTGTGTGTGTGTGTGTGTGTGTGTGTGTGTGTGCATAAAACATGATATGCAATTTGCATGCCTACTCGTACGCAGAGCGTGAATTCCTGACGAAATATCGACACGCTCGAGATTTTTTTTTCTTCCCTCCAACAATTTGTATAGTGAAAACAAGAATGAGCTTTAAAGGACTTACCTGTACGTTCTTAGTGAAAAGTAATAGTTTTCAATGGAACTTTTGCGTTTATTTTTTTTTTTCAATGGGATAAGAATTTGGAAAAACTGAACCTTGTTGAATAACGTTGAGTTTTTTTCTGAAAAAGAAAGCTTTCGCACGTCTTCGGGGCTCTGAACTTGAGTTAGGAGGGATCACTTGAATTACGAGGGATGACTTACCTTATGATGGACCACTTGAGTTATCAAGGGCCATTTAACTTATGGGGGTAATTTAACTCGAGCATACTCAACTTATGGGCAGTAACTTGAATTGTGAGAGGTCACTTAACTTATGGGGGGTCGTTTGAGTTATACAAGCCACCTTTGTCTACGATAGATCATATTATTTGTGAGTGGCACTTTAACTGTCGGAGGATTACTTAACTTAGAGAGGATCACTTGACTTATGAGGTGTCGCACAAGTTATGACAGGTTACTTAAATTAATACGGGTCTCTGAACTTATAAGAGGCCACTTGTAACCAGTATTGGGCGAATTTGTAATTAATTGATAACAAATTATAAATTATAAGTTGTAATTTGTAATTAAACCGAAATCTATTACTCATTACAATTGTAATATGTAATTAAACCAAAATCCATTACCCATTACAATTGCAATGTGCAATTAAACCGAAATCCATTGATCATTACAATTGTAATTTGTAATTAAACCGAATTCCATTATCCATTACAATTGTAATTTGTAATTAAACTGGAATTCATTAACGGTTACAATTGTAATGTTTAATTAAACCGAAATCCATTAATCATTACAATTGTAATTTGTAATTAAACTGGAATTCATTAACCATTACAATTGTAATTTGTAATTAAACCGAAATCCATTAACCATTACAATCGTAATTTGTAATTGAACCGAAATCCATTACCTATTACAATTGTAATTTGTAATTAAACCGAAATCCATCAACCATTACAATTGTAATGTGTAATTAAACCGAAATCCATTAATCATCACAATTGTAATTTGTAATTAAACCGAATTCCATTATCCGCTACAATTGTAATTTGTAATTAAACTGGAATCCATTAACCATTACAATTGTAATTTGTCATTAAACCGAAATCCATTAACCATGACAGTTTTAATTTGTAATCAAACGGAAATCCCTTAACCATTACAATTGTAATTTGGAATTAAACCGGAATCCATTAACAATTGCAATTGTAATATGTAATTAAATCGTAATCCATTAACCATTACAATTGTAATTTGTAATTAAACCGAAATCCATTGACCATGACATTTTCAAACTGTAATTAACCCGATATCGATCAACCATTACAATTTAAAAATGTAATTAAGCCGAGATCCATCGAACCATTACAATTTTTAATTGTAATTGAATGAAATCAATCAACCATTACAATTTTAACTGTGATTAAACCGAAACCGAAATGTAATTAAACTATTCAGAAACAAAGTAACCGATGCATATAATTATTTTGTTTCTGGACGGTTTAATTACAATCAAAAATTGTAATGGTTGAAGGATTTCGGTTAAATTACATTTTTAAATTGTTATGGCTGATGAACTTCAGTTTAATTACAGTTTAAAATTGGAATGGTTAATGGAGTTCAGTTTAATTACAATTAAAAATTGTAATGGCTGATGGATCTCGGTTTATTTACATTTTTAAATTGTAACGGTTGATCGATATCGGGTTAATTACAGTTCAAAATTGTAATGGTCAACGGATTTCGGTTTAATTACAAATTACAATTGTAATGGTTAATGGATTACGATTTAATGACATATTACAATTCCAATTGTTAATTAATTCCGGTTTAATAATAAATTACAATTGTGATGGGTAATGGATTCCGGTCCAATTACAAATTATAATTGTGATGGTTAATGGATTCCGGTTTAATTACAAATTAAAATTGTAATGGGCAATGAATTCCGGTTCAATTACAAATTACAATTGTAATGGTTAATGGATTTCGGTTTAATTACAAATAAAATTGTAATGGGTAATGGATTCCGGTTTAATTACAAATTACAAGTATAATAATTAATTGATTTCGGCTTAATTACAAATTACAATTGTAATGGGTAATGGATTTCGGTTCAATTACAAATTACAATTGTAATGATTAATGGATTTCGGCTTAATTAAACATTACAATTGTAATGGTTAATGAATTCCAGTTTAATTACAAATTACAATTGTAATGGATAATGGAATTCGGTTTAATTACAAATTACAATTGTAATGATCAATGGATTTCGGTTCAATTACAGATAACAATTATAATGGTTAATGGATTTCGGTTCAATTACAAATTACAATTGTAATGGTTAATGGATTTCAGTTCAATTACAGATTACAATTATAATGGTTAATGGATTTCGGTTTAATTTCAAATTACGATTGTAATGGGCAATGGATTTCGGTTCAATTACAAATTACAATTGTAATTAGTACTTTTTTAAAATTACATATTACAGCTGTAATTTGTAATGGAAATGTAATTAATTACACCATGTAATTTGCTGCTGCCCAACACTGCTTGTAACTAATGAGGAGTCACTGAACTTGTCCAAGGTTGCTTATCTTGCGAAGGGTCGCAAGATTTATGAGATGTCACTTTACTCTTGAGCTGTCATCTAAATTATGACCTCTCTTAATTTTAGAGAGGTCACCATCTTTAACTACGAAACTTATGGAAGATCAGCCAACTTATAAGGGAACACGTAACTTGTAAAGGGTCACTTAACTTATCAGCAGTTACTTTATTTATGACGGTTGATTAAACTTATCATATTATTATTATTATTATTATTATTATTATTATTATTATTATTATTATTATTATTATTATTATTATTATTATTATTATTATTATTATTATTATTATTATTATTATTATTATTATTATTATTATTATTATTATTATTATTATTATTATTATTATTATTATTATTATTATTATTATTATTATTATTATTATTATTATTATTATTATTATTATTATTATTATTATTATTATTATTGCAGGATGGCGGATTTTTTTTGGGGATCTTATAGACGTCACGTGACAGAATGAGGAAGGCATTAAAAATACGTCTTTAGAATTTTGCCTCGATGAGTTAAATATCTATTAGCGAGCTCGATCTCGCAATGCACAATGACAAAAGTCATCTTTGTTTCTTTTGTATAATTTTTTTTTTTTTTCATTTTTTTCCCGTCTTCAATCGTCTTCCGCGTCTTTTTATTCGCATCTCGAAAAAATTTATAACAGCCCATATTACGTTTTCATTTGGCGTTGAAAATAATTCATCGTCGAGATTGTTCTTTGGAAGAAAAAAAAAAGAAACGTGTCCCGGAAGAATTTGAGCGTCGTGGAATGTTATATTGGAACCGTGAAGGATTCCCTAATGAGGCTCGATCAAGAACCCGAGACATTTTTTTTTTTCGACGAGTAGCTTTATCGCTGCTTTATGTATGGGGTGTTCCAAGTGAACAACATTCGACCTTAGACCTTCTTTTATTCGGTTCGTAAATTTTTTTTAGTTCTTAACGAAGCTGACAAAAAACCTCGAAATTTTGCACTATTTATAAGTCCTGCGTCAGAATGAAGCCATTTTTTCTATTTTCCGCATCAACTGTTTTTAGAGACATTTTTTTTGTTCGGAACGTTTGCGTTATTTTTTTCTCAAGTTTTTCAAAACGGCTTTTTTTTTAAGTTACATTTTTTCGCAACTTCGAAATAACATTTTTTTCGAAATTTTCAAAAAAAAATCGCTTCAGGAATTTGATCTGAAATTGTTTTGAAATTTTCAAGAAAACTTGGGAACGCTCCAAATTTTGGAATTTCAAAATTTTCGAGCTCTAATTTTCAAGCACCGATGATTTTCTACTCAATGATTAGGACTTTGAAATTTGTAATTCGAAATGAAAAATTAATCACTTTGGGAGTAAAAAATTTATGAAATTTGTAAATTAAAAATGAATTGCATGGATTTTTGAAAATTTTCTAAGGATTGGCAAGCGAGACGAATGTTTTTCATCCAAGTGAAATACAAGGTGAAAAACGATAGAAGAATTTTTATTGCACTCCGTGCGTAAAGTGACCACTTCTCGCACGCTTCGCTCCACTGCGCGTGCGAGAAGCGGGCACTTTACGCACTCGTGCGATAAAATTTTGTACGATACTCGTGCGAGAAACTTTTTCTCAACTCGTGTGATTGCAACATTCGCCTTCGGCTCATGCTGCAAACTCACACTCGTCAGAAAAAGTTTCATCGCACTAGTATCGTAATATACTATTCTCTCTAACTTTTTTTTACCCCGCGTTTTCTCAAAATTAATTGTTTTCGACGTCACTTGTTGTCTCCTGACCCGGACTATTTATTCCGAGAATTCACGAGAGTAACTTTTTAACGAGATCACGGATGCTGCTCTCACCATCTCTTTCGAGATATCTTGCTAAATTCAACATACAATATATAATTGCATTTATGTGAATTGGACTATAATCGAGTTCAAAAAGCTGTCACGTATTCTGTCAATAAAATCAATTCTGTCAATGCATTCTGTCAAGCTTGTCAATAATATAGTGTCAAAAGTCCGATCAGTTGTATTGACGCACTGTCAGAGATTTTTACTGCTCATGACAGCATTGGAGATGCTGTCAAAGAAACTGTCAAGTGTAAAACAAACTGTCAAAGTATCGTCATAAATCTTTTTGGATATAGTGCTAGAGGTCAATAATATCGTCTCAATCACTGTCAAGGATACTGTCAAAGAAGGAAGATTTCAAATATGCATTTTTAAAACAACCTGTAAAAGATCCTGTCAAGTAAACTGTCAAACTAATGATAAACGATACTTTTGAAGATGCTGTATTAGATTCAATCAAAAATACTGCGAGAAATATTGTCAAAAATCCGATAACAACTTGCGATCAGACGTTCGGTCTTTTGACCATTGCTGTCAATAACCATTGTCCAAGACCCTGTCAAAGATTTTTTATAAAAGTTCCCACCAAAATTTTATGTTGTATTAATCGAAGATATAATCAGATTTCACAGAGAATTCACCAAAAAACTGTCACAGTGGCTGTGAAATTGCCTGTCAATAACGCTGTCAATTGAGATAATCTGACAATCTTTCAAATATTGTTTGAGATTGGCTGAACATACTGCAGAATTATCATGACGAGAGATGATTGAACTTCTATGTGAAAAATAGTTGACGTAAGCTTTAAATATGCTGTCAACGATATCATAACGTATTCTGCCAAAGACAGTGTCAATAACCTTTTGTCGAACACTACCGAAGATACTGATAAAATTCCAACCAAGTTTCTGTCACATTAATTTATGAAGCCACCAGCATCCGCTACAGTTTGACAGTTTCGAAGAAGGTGTCAAATCAACTGTCAACAACGCTGTCAACAACAAATTCGACCAAACTGGCTTCGGAAGTCGTTCTAAATCTGTCGAAGACAATGATCGTACGAATTTGAACCTCTTCCATCGTTACGATGACAGCACCTTGCTGTCAATAAACGATATTTCTCTACAGCACGCGCGTAATCTTCCGATTTCTGTAGCGTAAAATTTCTACCACTCTTCTAGTGATAACAAATTCGTCAAATAAACAATATTTTAATAAAATGTTGTTGTCAAATTTATTCATTATTCATGCGGTGATATATTTGCAGATTCTGTCAATTACTGCTATACAGATATTATGAATCACTGTATTTATGTATGCGATAATTCCAACCTTAAGTTTTAGTCACATTAATTCATGAAGCAATCAGCGGCTGCAACGGAGTTTGACAGTTTCGCGGAAGGTGTCAAACAGACTGTCATTAACGCTGTCAACATACAATTCGAGAAAAATTTCTTTAAAACTCGTTTCAAATCTTTCGGAGACAGCGCTCGTAGAATTTTAGGCTCTTTCAGTCGTTGCAATGACAGCATCCTGCTGTCAATAGGCGATATTTCTCTACAGAACGCGCGTATATCTGCCGATTACTGTCGCGTAAAATTTCTACGACTCTTCTAGTGATCACAAATACATCAAATAAACAACATTTAATTTCCGCGTTTAGAAATTAGGGGATCAAATGTTTTCATTATTCAAACGGCGATCGAATTTGCAGATTCTGTCAATTATTACTATAATAATTTATAATTATTATTCACTAATTAAAAATTGTGGAACATACTTAGTTATTGATATTTACCAATTACTAATTGTGCGATATTAAAATTAATAATTAGTGTTTACTAATTACGAATTATGCTACATATTTGGTTATTGGTATTTACTAATTACTAATTGTGCTACGTAATTAATAATTTGTACTCACTAATTACGAACTGTGCTACATATTTGGTAATCGGTATTTACTAATTACTAATTGTGCGACATAATTAGTGATTGGTTTTGACTAAGTACTGAATGTGCCAGATATTTAGTAATTGGTATTGGCTAATACTGAATCTGCCAGATATTTAGTAATTGGTATTGACTAATTACTAATTGTGCCACATAATTATAGTAATTGGTATTGGCTAATTACCGATTGTGCCAGGTATTTAGTAATTGGTATTGTCTAATTACTAAATGTTCCACATCATTAGTAATTGATAATTACTAATTACTAATTGTGCTAGAAATTCGTAATTGGTACTTACTAATTACTAATTGTGCCACATTCGTATTAATTCGTATTTACTAATTACTAATTGTGCTACACATTAGTAATTGATATTTACTACTGAATAATTATGCCACATATTTATTAATTGGTATTTACGAAATGTTAATTGTGCCACATATTGATTAATTGGTATTTACCAATTACTAATTGTGCTACAAATTAGTAATTGGTATTTACTAATTGTGCCATTGTAATATTCGGTAATTGGGATTTACTAATTACTGATTGTGCTACATAAGTAGTAATTGGTATTTACTAATTATTAATTATGCTACATAATTACTAATTGATATGTACTAATTACTAATTGTGCCACATAGTGCCACAATTGGTATTTACGAATTACGAATCATGCTACATATCTGGTACTTGGTATTTACTAACCACTAGTCGCGCTACAAATTTAGTAATTGGTGTTCACTGACTACTGATTGTGCCACCAAATTAGTAATTGGTATTTACTCATTACTAATTATGCTACATAATAAGTAATTGGTATTTGCTAATTATTAATTATGCTACCTAATTAGTAATTGATATTTACTAATTACTAATTGTGCCACGTAATTGGTAATTGGGATTTATGAATTCATGGTATTTAGAGGTTATGAATCACCGTATATATAAATACATCGGCTATGATAGTATACCGCGTCTCGCTGACGTTGATCTTTAAAGTCTTTCTCGTTAGAGGTTTGTACCAACGCGTTGCCGTATGTCGCAAGAAAACAGTCAGGAAGCCCCTTTGGGGGAGATTCACCTGTGCACAAAAAAAACGCGCTAGAGAGAGTTTTCCACCAACGCAAGTACTCCATCTTGCGCTGCTTGTACAAAGTTTTGACGTTTTGGATAGCAGCTACAGAATCTGATAATTATGAAAAAAAAATAAAAACATAAAATTTGTGTGTGCTGATGACCACACGATAGAATTGAAACTTCTGTCGGGACGCTCTTTTCTCGACAAAATATTCTTTTTGGATCATCTATTCTTGTCGGCAAGGAAAGCCAGTGCATAAAATCAAGCTTAGAATTGGCGAGCGGCAAATTACAAATGTAATTTGTAATTCAAAGTTTTCTAATTACTAATTACAAATGTAATTGGTAATTAAAAATTTCCTACTTACAAAGTACAAATTACAAATGTAATTTATAATTGAAAAATATCGAATAAGAAATTATAAATTTAATTAGTAATTGAAAAATTTTTAATTAAAAATTACAAATGTACTTCGTAAATGAAAATTTCCTTATGACAAATTACAAATGTAATTAGTAATTTAAATTTTTTTATTAAAAATTACAAATGTACTTCGTAATTGAAAATTTCCTAATTACAAATTACAAATGTAATTCGTCATTAGAAAAATTCTAATTACAAATTACGAATGTAATAAGGTACAAATTTTGCATTAGTTACCGTTTATCGATGTAACGAGAGTCAAATTTCATTCTAATTACATGTAATTAGGACCAAATTTACGACTAATTACATTTTTCAACGTAATAAGAGTCAAATTTCACTTCAATTACATGTAATAAGTATCGAATTTCCGACTAATTACATGTTTTAATGTAATCCGTATCAAATATCCGACTAATTACATGTAGTTAGAGTCAAATTTGACTCCAATAACATTGATAAAATGTAATTAGTGCGAAATTTGAACCTAAGTACATTTGTAATTTGTAATTAGAATTTTTCAATTACTGATTACATTGGTAATTTGTAATTAGAAAATGTTCAATTACTAACTACATTTGTAATTTGTAATTATAAATTTTTCAATCACTAATTACATTTGTAATTTGTAATTAGAACTTTTTCAATTACTGATAAAATTTTTAATTTGTAATTAGAACTTTTTCAATTACTGATTACATTTGTAATTTGTAATTAGAAAATGTTCAATTACTAATTACATTTGTAATTTGTAATTATAAATTTTTCAATTACCAATTACATTTGTAATTTGTAATTATAAATTTTTCAATTTCTTATTACATTTGTAATTTGTAATTAGAACTTTTTCAATTACTCATTACATTTTTAATTTGTAATTAGAAAATTTTCAATTACTAATTACATTCTTAATTTGTAATTAGAAAATGTTCAATAACTAATTACATTTGTAATTTGTAATTATAAATTTTTCAATTACTAATTACATTTGTAATTTGTAATTAGAACTTTTTCAATTACTGATTGCATTTTTAATTTGTAATTAGAAAATGTTCAATTACTAATTACATTTGTAATTTGTAATTATAAATTTTTCAATTACTAATTGGATTTGTAATTTGTAATTAGAATTTTTCGAATTACTCATCACATTAGTAATTCATAATTGGAATGTAATTGATCACAAAAACGCCCAACTCTGATAAACAAACGGCAAAGACACTACTTGTGCGAAAAACGTGACGCTCGGCCGTTCCATTTGCCCGTAACGATCTCGCGCCAAAACGCGCCCATAGAAGTTTCACTTCAAAAAAGGAATGCACACAGCCAACAAGTGTGCCGAGGCAGTGTAACATAAAAACGCAATTTTTTTTTTGTAATAACGCATGTATATAGTTATACACAAGTGCGTGCGTCGATCGGCAAGGACGAATCTTATGAATTCATGATAATAAAATTTACGCGAGACCACTCGTGATTTATAATTGTGAGCATCGATTATCCTAACTGTACAACGTAATACAGTCTCTCCCTCTCTCTTCTCACTATTTTTTTCTCCCAACATCCCCTTCTCTCCCTAACGTCGGATACCATATATTCACGCTTGAAATAACTGTTCAACGAATTATTGGTAATTTCTTCCGATCTCAAGAATCCTCGATGCATTCGCTAGTGCAATGTCGATTGTATCTTGAAACGGCGTTTAAATCGTTGATTTTTCATATATTACAATTTACGACTGATGGTGAATGTCGGGAAATATGGCCCAGGCTGGTAAAATGGACCGGTGCGTTTGTTTTTGAAAATACTTCAATTTTGTAGCCAATAAAAAATTTTTGACAAAAAACTCTCACTATTTGAATTTTTTAATTCGCAATGCTTTTAATTGAACAATAATTGCACCATTGGTAATTAGTGAATATTTATGCATAATTAGTAATCGGTATCTACCAATTAGTATTTTGACCTCATAATTAGTAATTTGTATTTACTTATAACTAATTGTACCACATATTCAGTAATTTGTATTTACTAATTACTAATTATGAGCTATAAATGGTAATTTATACTTACTAATTACAAATTGTGAGGTATAAATAGTAATTGATATTTACTAATTTACTAATTATGCTACATAATCAATAATTGGAATTCGCTAATTACCAATTGTGCAACATAATTAGTAATTGATATTTACTAATTACTAATTGTGCTACATACTTAATAATTGGCATTTACTAATTACGAATCGTCCTAAATATTTGGTAATTGGTATTAACTAATTACTAATTGTGCCACATAATTGGTAATTGATATTTACTAATTACTAATTATGAGGTATAAATAGTGATCGATATTTACTAATTACAAATTGTGCAACATAATTAGTAATTGACATTTACTAAATACTAATTGTGCTACATAATTAATAATTGGCATTTACTAATTACGAATTGTGCTACATATTTTGTAATTCGTATTTACTAATTACTAATTGAGCCACAGAATTAGTAATTGGTATTGACTTATTACTGATTGTGCCAGATATTTAGTAATTCGTATTGACTAATTACTAATTGTGCCAGATAATTTGTAATTGATATTTACTAAGTGCTGATTGTGCTACATATTCATTAATTCGTATTTACTAATGACTAATTGTGCTACAAATTAGTAATTCGTATTTACTAAGTACTAATTGTGCCACATATTCGGTAATTGGAACTTACTAATTACTTATTGTGCCACATCAGTAATTGGTATTGATGTACTATTATTGAACATGCTACATAATTATTAATTGATATTTACTAATTACTAATTGAACCACAAAATTGGTAATAGGTATCTACGAATTACCAATTATGCTACATATCTGGTAATTGGTATCTACGAATTACCAATTTTGCTACATATCTGGTAATCGGTATTTACTAATTACAAATTGCGTCATAAAATTAGTAATTGGTATTTACTAATTACTAATTGCACTACATATTTGGTTATTCGTTTTTACTAACTGCTGTTTGTGTAACAGAATTAGTAATTGGTATTTACTCATTACTAATTATGGTACATAATTAGTAATTGGTATTTATTAATTACTAATTATGGTGCATAATTAATAATTGATATTTACTAATTCCTATTCGTGCCACATATTTGGTAATTGGTATTAACTCATTACAAATCATACCGCATAATTAGCAATCAGTATCTACTTATTAGTATTTACACTTAAAAATTAGTAATTGATATTTACTAATTACTAATTGTACCACATAATTAGTCATTAATATTAATTTGTCAATTACCAATTCACCAATTACCCAGCATCATTAGTATTTGGTATCTACTGATTACCATGTATATCTTAATAATTAGTAGTTCTGTAATTAGAAATTCTGTAACTAGTAATTCTGTAATTAGTAATTCTGTAATTAGTAATTCTGTAATTAGTAATTCTGTAATTAGTAATTCTGTAATTAGTAATTCTGTAATTAATAATTCTGTAATTAGTAATTCTGTAATTAGTAATTCTGTAATTGGTAATTCTGTAATTAGTAATTAGTAATTCTGTAATTAGTAATTCTGTAATTAGTAATTCTGTAATTAGTAATTCTGTAATTGGTAATTTGGCATGCATTTGGAACAAAAATGTTATTTATTTTTACCAAAAAATGAAGTTTTGCGAACCTCAGGAACCAAATTTTTTGGAAAAATGGTCGCCATTTGTGCCTCTTGTCCGAACGAAATTTTTTCGCTAAATCCTCCCTTTTCACGATCTACGCAAAGTGGTCTATTTGACCCCAATCAACACCATTTATCCGCATAAGTCGATATAATCCGCACGTGTGTTGAAAATACGGGTGGGAAATATACATATTGCGCGAACTCGGTGTGGTTTTTTTTTTTTTTTTTTTCCGTTGAGCTCGCCGAGAGTTTTGCCACAAAGTACACATTAATTCGATAACATTAACTCGCACAAACACATCGAGATCGGTATCACATTGTGAGCACGATTAAATTGATTTATTCGCGCGTTCGGGACTTTATTTATACCGCATGTCATTGACGGCGGAGAATTTCATTATTATTATCGATTTTTTTTTTTTTTTTTTTTTTTTTTTTTTTTTTTTTTTTACGCGCTGGACCAAGCGGATTGATTCTCGACGGGGAAAAAACAGATCAACGGAATTCAGCGTCATTATCGAGCTGATAAGATCACCCTCGACACTCGACACTTTTGCCAAGATTGAAGAGGGAAAAATTGCAAAATATTAAAAATTAAAAAAAAAACAATTATTCATGATTAATTGTGGGTGGCCGAGAAATCGTATCGTATTACCACGAGCATACAGGGTGATTGTCGTGAAAGAAACTTTATAAATATATTATATATGTATGGGGTATTCCACGTCAAATCGACCACTTTTGACCCCGACCCCTTTCGATTTGGCTGAAACTTTTTTTTCTTTTTCTACCTAATTAAAAACCTTATTTGGAATTTTTTCAAATTTTTTTACACAACCGAAAAAAAGTTATGAATTTGTGAAAAAAAATGGCTTCTTATTTTTCAAACATCTATAACTTCTTTCAATAATTGACTTGTTGGGAAGTTATTTTTTCAAATGTTTAGTTTTGAAATGCACTTTTCACAAAAAAATTTTTAATTAAAAATATTCAGACCGATCTTCAATGTTTTTTTTTCTTTAATTTTCGGAAAAGCGAAAATTTCTCGATGATTGCCATTAAAATGTTTTTTTCTTTTTTATTAGAATTCGCTGAAATTCGCTGAAATTTTCACAGTGGCGATTTAAATTTTTTTTTTTTCTCAACTTATTTCTCATAATACCACTTGGGGGATTTTTGAGGATAGCAAAGTTTGAAAAAAAAAATAATAATAAGTGAAATTGAAAGTGGTATTCATCGAAAAAGTTCAATGTTTTTCGAAAAAGTAAGAAAAAAAATAAAAGATAGTTCTAAATAATCTGTTTACACTTTTTTTAAACTACTTGAAATTTTTTTAGTAATCTATATTTTTTGGGTAATTACAAAAAAAAAGCGAAGGGTTGAAAAAAAACATGAATCAAATTCCATCACAAATCAACCTCTTCAAAATTTTACAGACACAAATTTAAAAAAAATAGGTATCTCGCAAAACGCGTTTGAAAAAAAAAATTACGTACACTTAACTGCTGGTAACCTCGGAATGAATTGCAATTTTTATTCGAAACTTTAGGAACAT
The DNA here is from genome assembly GCA_946863875.1 of Alloplasta piceator. Classification (NCBI taxonomy): domain Eukaryota; kingdom Metazoa; phylum Arthropoda; class Insecta; order Hymenoptera; family Ichneumonidae; genus Alloplasta; species Alloplasta piceator. The sequence goes on from OX333080.1 coordinate 30,245,010, forward strand.
TATTGTTTTTAATAGTTTCATGAACAGTTAAAAAAAAAAATCAATTTTTTGGCATCTAAACCTATTTCTCCCCTTAAAGAGGGACGCTCACTTATAACTGCTGATATCATCTAAATGAATTGCATTATTTATTCGAAGCTTTGGAAACATGTTTTACAATAGTTTTACTAACAATTGATGGAAAAAAAAAAAAAAAAATTTGTGTCATTTAAACTTATTTTCCCCCTTAAGTGGGTACATTGCGATAATAGGACACTATTCACTCACACAAGCGTATCAGCGTTATCGCGATAGCCGTCACTTGAATTATTATAATTAATGAATAACACAAGAGCGAGGGGGGGAGTAAGTGTGTGTTTGTGTGTGTGTGTGTGTGTGCGCGCGCGCGCGCGCGTGCGTGCATGCGGGTGTGCGTGTGCGTGTGTGTGTGTGTGTGTGTGTGTGTGTGTGTGTGTGTGTGTGTGTGTGTGTGTGTGTGCGTGCGTGCGTGCGTGCGTGCGTGCGTGCGTGCGTGCGTGCGTGCGTGCGTGCGTGCGTGCGTGCGTGTGTGTGTGTGTGTGTGTGTGTGTGTGTGTGTGTGTGTGTGTGTGTGTGTGTGTGTGTGTGTGTGTGTGTGTGTGAGAGAGAGAGAGAGAGAGAGAGAGAGAGAGAGAGAGAGAGGGGAGAGAGAGAGAGAGAGAGAGAGAGAGAGAGAGAGAATTGTTTGAAATCGAGAATGTTTGAAAATAATTGCCTTACGAGTATAACTTGACATGCACGTATTAACAATGTCGGAACGTTCACCTATTAAATTAAGTGGTGTGTAGCGTGTTGGCAGCAGCGTCGATTACACACAGATTGCGTGAAAAAGATTTTAACAAAAACATAAGAATTTGGAAAGATTGTCCTTCGACTTCGTTACGATTCTATCAGGACTGTCTGAAACGTTGTAGGATATATTTTCAGGCGATTCGAAGCATGATATTGATATTATTGCACGTCGAGTAACAAAAATTAAGACCTGTCAGTAAATTAGTACCGGCGGTCGATAAGGTAGATAAGACTAAAACATTTCACATATTTATAAATATTTCATCGTTTCTCGGTGGACAACTATTACATTTAATAATTTGAATGAATAGTAATTGGATCATACCTTTTTTCTGGTCACTATAATTTCTTTTCGCAAAGTTGGACTTTCTGAAAATCACGGGCCCACTGAACGTGACCTTAATTTTTTCAATTTAAAACAATTTTAAATAATGAAGATATAATTTCTGTAAATTTTTCTTTAGGATAAAAAAATTCCCTGAGAATGCTTGAAATTTCATGTTTTTTGAGAATTTTAGTTTTTTTGTAGATTAAATTTTTCTCCGGGGTAAAAAAATTCCCTATGAAAGTTATGAAATTCTATGTTTTTTGAAAATTTCAATTTTTTGTGAATTAAATTTTTAATTGGGAAACCTTTCACCCCAGAGAAGAGCATTTCATGATTTCCTAAAATTCTCTGAACATTGAAATAGAAATAAAATTTGTAATAAAAATGAATATTTTCGTTGAATATTGTTAAAAACAAATGCACGTATTATCGATAACTAGTTATTTCGAAGTTGTTGACAATATTTTTTAGATGCTAAAAGGTTTTACGTAAAACTACCCCAATTTCATTGCATTCCATTACGAAGCCAAAAATGTTACAAAAAAATTGCTTTTAGGGGAAAATATCAGACTTTCAATGTTTCAATATTCGACGAGATTTTGCATGATTATCTATTCGGTTACAACGTTTGCGAGGATTTTTTTTAAATAAACAAAAAATGTTTTGGGGGTGAAATTCGAAAATTTAAAAATTTAGTTCAGGACGGTGCCACCCTAATATATAATAACGAAAAACATTGTAGTTTATTATATTGAATGGTGATGATTTATACAGCGGCCAGACCCGATTTCATTCTTTCATTCGCATTTAATGATCATATTGCAATTTGCTACCGCTCGATTCTCGGCAGTACAAACGATTTTTTTATCGTTGCAAGAATGGCTTCATTCATTCTTCGTTTTCTGTACCAAATGTTCCACAATACTCATTTATTGCCTCTCTGATTTATTTCGATCTATACGATCGAAAAAAACGTAGGCGCAGATTTTTTGCAGATTAAAAAAAAATGCAGGGTAGTTTAATTCGTAGGGGTGGTTTTAGACTATTTTGGGGGTTGTATATTCAGAGTTCCTGAAAGGTGAAGCTGTAAAAATTTAATCATAGGATAGACGAGCTTATAAAAAGTTTCGAAGAAAAAATTGCCCTTCTACCCCTTAAGGGGTAGGTTCAGGTAAATCAGATTCAGTGGGGGTAGTTTCAGATTATTTTTGGAGTTGTATATTCGGAGGTCTTGAAATATAAAGCTGAAAAAAATTCAATCATAAGATCGAGGAACTCATAAAAAGTTTCAAAGAAATATTTCCCCTTCTCCCCTTAAGGGGTAGGTTCAATTAAAACAGATTCGGAGGGGGTAGTTTCATATTATTTTGGGGCTTGTATATTCGGAGTTCCTGAATGATAAAGCTGAAAAAAATTCGTTCATAGGACCGGGGAACTCATGAGAAATTTCGAAGAAAAATTCGCCCTTCTACCCCTTAAGGGGTAGATTCAATTAAATCAGATTCGGAGGGGGTAGTTTTAAATTATTTTAGGGCTTGTATATTCTGAGTTCCTGAAAAATGAAGCTGAAAAAAATTCAATCATAGGATCGAGGATCTCATAAGAAGCTTCGAAGAAAAATTTCCCTTTCTACTCCTTAAGGGGTGGATTCAAGTAAATCATATTCAGTGGGGGTAGTTTTAGATTATTTTGGGGAATGTATATTCTGAGTTCCTGAATGATAAAGCTGCTAAAAATTCAATCATAGGATCGAGGAACTCATAAAAAATTTCGAAGAAATATTTCCCTTTCTCCCCTTAAGGGGTAGGTTCAATTAAAATAGATTCAAAGGGGGTAGTTTTATATTTTTTTGGGGTTTGTATATTCGGAGTTCCTGAATGATAAAGCTGAAAAAAATTCGTTCATAGGACCGGGGAACTCATGAGAAGTTTTGAGGATAAATTCGCCCTTCTACCCCTTAAGGGGTAGATTCAATTAAATCAGATTCGGAGGGGGTAGTTTTAAATTATTTTAGGGCTTGTACATTCTGAGTTCCTGAAAAATGAAGCTGAAAAAAATTCAATCATAGGATCGAGGATCTCATAAGAAGCTTCGAAGAAAAATTTCCCTTTCTACTCCTTAAGGGGTGGATTCAAGTAAATCATATTCAGTGGGGGTAGTTTTAGATTATTTTGGGGATTGTATATTCTGAGTTCCTGAATGATAAAGCTGAAAAAAATTCAATCGTAGGATCGAGAAACTCATACAAAGTTTCGAAGACAAATTTCCCCTTCTACCCCTTAAGGGGTAGGTTCAGGTAAATCAGATTCAGTGGGGGTAGTTTCAGATTATTTTTGGAGTTGTATATTAGGAGGTCCTGAAATATAAAGCTGAAATAAATTCAATCATAAGATCGAGGAACTCATAAAAAGTTTCAAAGAAATATTTCCCCTTCTCCCCTTAAGGGGTAGGTTCAATTAAAACAGATTCAGAGGGGGTAGTTTTATATTATTTTGGGGCTTGTATATTCGGAGTTCCTGAATGATGAAGCTGAAAAAAATTCGTTCATAGGACCGGAGAACTCATGAGAAATTTCGAAGAAAAATTCGCCCTTCTACCCCTTAAGGGGTAGATTCAATTAAATCAGATTCGGAGGGGGTAGTTTTAAATTATTTTGGGGCTTGTATGTTCTGAGTTCCTGAAAAATGAAGCTGAAAAAAATTCAATCATAGGATCGAGGATCTCATAAGAAGCTTCGAAGAAAAATTTCCCTTTCAACTCCTTAAGGGGTGGATTCAAGTAAATCATATTCAGTGGGGGTAGTTTTAGATTATTTTGGGGATTGTATATTCTGAGTTCCTGAATGATAAAGCTGCTAAAAATTCAATCATAGGATCGAGGAACTCATAAAAAGTTTCGAAGAAATATTTCCCTTTCTCCCCTTAAGGGGTAGGTTCAATTAAAATAGATTCAAAGGGGGTAGTTTTATATTTTTTTGGGGTTTGTATATTCGGAGTTCCTGAATGATAAATCTGAAAAAAATTCGTTCATAGGACCGGGGAACTCGTGAGAAGTTTTGAGGATAAATTCGCCCTTCTACCCCTTAAGGGGTAGATTCAATTAAATCAGATTCGGAGGGGGTGGTTTTAAATTATTTTGGGGCTTGTATGTTCTGAGTTCCTGAAAAATGAAGCTGAAAAAAATTCAATCATAGGATCGAGGATCTCATAAGAAGCTTCGAAGAAAAATTTCCCTTTCAACTCCTTAAGGGGTGGATTCAAGTAAATCATATTCAGTGGGGGTAGTTTTAGATTATTTTGGGGGTTGTATATTCTGAGTTCCTGAATGATAAAGCTGCTAAAAATTCAATCGTAGGATCGAGAAACTCATACAAAGTTTCGAAGACAAATTTCCCCTTCTACCCCTTAAGGGGTAGGTTCAGGTCAATCAGATTCAGTGGGGGTAGTTTCAGATTATTTTTGGAGTTGTATATTAGGAGGTCCTGAAATATAAAGCTGAAAAAAATTCAATCATAAGATCGAGGAACTCATAAAAAGTTTCAAAGAAATATTTCCCCTTCTCCCCTTAAGGGGTAGGTTCAATTAAAACAGATTCAGAGGGGGTAGTTTTATATTATTTTGGGGCTTGTATATTCGGAGTTCCTGAATGATAAAGCTGAAAAAAATTCGTTCATAGGACCGGGGAACTCATGAGAAATTTCGAAGAAAAATTCGCCCTTCTACCCCTTAAGGGGTAGATTCAATTAAATCAGATTCGGAGGGGGTAGTTTTAAATTATTTTGGGGCTTGTATGTTCTGAGTTCCTGAAAAATGAAGCTGAAAAAAATTCAATCATAGGATCGAGGATCTCATAAGAAGCTTCGAAGAAAAATTTCCCTTTCAACTCCTTAAGGGGTGGATTCAAGTAAATCATATTCAGTGGGGGTAGTTTTAAATTATTTTGGGGGTTGTATATTCTGAGTTCCTGAATGATAAAGCTGGACTCATAAAAAGTTTCAAAGACAATTTCCCCTTCTACCCCTTAAGGGGTAGGTTCAGGTAAATCAGATTCAGTGGGGGTAGTTTTAGATTATTTTTGGAGTTGTATATTCGGAGTCCCAAAAAAAAAATGAAAAATATTTAATTATAGAATGGAGGAACCCATGAGAAGTTTCGAAGAAAAATCTACCCCTTAAGGGGTGGATTAAGTAAATCAGTAAAACAAATTCCAAAGTTGTGGAATTTTTTATATTATTTATATTTATTGAATATTTAATTCAATTGTTTCTTTTAACTTATTTATCGCTTTTTTACATATTGAAAAATTTATAAACTTTGAAAACAATTTAACGCTTTTTGGGATTAAAAATATTCGAAAATAAGACAAAGAAAAAATGCAATAATTCAAAGTAATAATTTGTTTATGGAAATCAATTTTGTTAACTTTGTTCTTTTTCATTTTCCAATTATTTTTAATAAAATAAATAAAATATATATAATAACATGTTTATTATAATAATATTTTTTTTTTTTTTTTACTTTTAGAATAGAAGTAAAAAAAAAATTAAAAAATATCAAAATTAACAAAATAAGCAAAGAAAACAATGTACATAAGACGAATACAAAATTACGGAGAATTCTACTTTTTCTTATCAGATATAAAGTGGGTCAATTGAAAAAAAAAACAAAAAAAAAACGAAATCCTCTGCACGAGATAATTGACGATTTTTATCTCTCGAGAGGACGCTTCAAGCGCGGTCGAGCTTGGGAATTTCGTGGAAGTTCAACAGGAGGGAAAAAAAATTAAGAAAAAAAAAAAATACCTCTCGATTGGTCACTGTCTCACGTTCGGTAAGTCGAAGAAATACGCCTCGACAAAGGCACTTTGTTGCGCATGACTTGTCCCCGACTGTAACGACTAAATTTTCTGTATTTCTTTGCCGCATAACTCCAAGCATTATGGCAAATTTATCATACACAATATCCCCTTACAATAAAAAGGCCTCATGTGCACCGTTTCCTCATTCTGATTCATTGTCATTACGCCCTTTTGTCCCTCAGTCCTCAAAATACACTATAAATGGACTTCTGACAATAATAAGGGCGTAACTCGAATAATGGGTTATTTAAAATTTCCCTGGTTACGCCATTTTGTTCGTGATTCATTTATTCACGATTTAAGATCACATTATGAGAATTTTAATGGCCATTGTCATTTTGCCATTGGACTAAAAACTCAACATAGTCGTTTATTGTTTATTGTTTATTGGGCGGATTGCAAAATCTCGCAACAAAGTTTTCTCGTGAGCACGGGAGAAAAAAAAAGAAAAAAAACCACGAGAAAATAGAGGATTTGCGGGTGGATGAACGTTCGGACCCTCGGGGGTCCGCCATTTTTTTTTTATCGAACGATCGCGGTCATTTCCGGACAACGGAAATTAAGTGCAACTTGCGCAAAAGAAATGAGTGCCCAGCAAGGTGATTCAATTTATTTTTTTACCAATTACCGAGATCACTCGATATTCATAGTCTAGAGATTGGATAAATACGTGGAACAATTAGTAATAAGTAAATACCAATTACTAATGACAAGATGTAAATACTAATTAGTAGATACCGATTACTAATTATGCGGGAAAATTGGTAATTAGTAAATGCGAATTGCTAAATATGTGGCACGATTAGTAATTAGTGGCTACCAATTACTAATTATAAGGTGTAAATACTAATTAGTTGATACCAATTACTAATTACGCTGGATAATTGGTAATTAGTAAAAATCAATTACTAAACCAACACTAATACCAACACTAATAATGAGGTGGAAGTAGTAATTAGTAAATATCGATTACTAATTATGTGGGACGATTGGTAATTAATGATTACCATTTACTAAATATGTGGTAGCATTTTTAAATACCAATACTTATTGTGAGCCGTAAACAGTAATTAGTAGATGCCGATTACTAATTTGATGGTACTATTTGTAATAAGTAAATGCGAGTTACTAAATATGTAACGCAATTAGTAATTAGTAGCTACCAATTACTAATTATGAGATGGCAATACTAATTAGTAGATACCGATTACTAATTATGCGCGAAAATTGGTAATTAGTAAATGCGAATTGCTAAATATGTGGCACAATTAGTAATTAGTGGCTACCAATTACTAATTATAAGGTGTAAATACTAATTAGTTGATACCAATTACTTATTACGCTGGATAATTCGTAATTAGTAAAAATCAATTACTAAACATGTAGCGCAATTAGTAATTAGTAAATACCAACACTAATAATGAGGTGGAAGTAGTAATTAGTAAATATCGATTACTAATTATGTGGGACGATTGGTAATTAATGATTACAATTTACTACATATGTGGTACAATTTTTAAATACCAATACTTATTGTGAGGTGTAAATAGTAATTAGTAGATTCCAATTACTAATTATGAGGTGTAAATAGTAATTAGTAGAGACCGATTACTAATTATGCGGGATAGTTGATAATAAGTGGATATGAATTACTAATTATGTGTCACAATTAGTAATTATATAGTAAATACCAATACCACTAAATGTGTAGCACAATTGATAAATACTAATTATAGTAATAGTAGTAATACTGAATACTAATTAGTGGATACCAATTGCCAATTATGCTGGATAATTGGTAAATAGTGAAAGTCAATTACTAATTAGTGCATACCAACACTAACTATGAGGTGTGATAGTAATTAGTAGATACCGATTACTAATTATGAGGGACAATTGGTAATGAATGATTACCATTTACTATGACAATACTTATTGTGAGGTGTAAACAGCTATTAGTAGCTACCAATTACTAATTACGAGGTGTAAATACTAATTAGTAGATACCAATAACTAATTATGCTGGATAATTAGTAAATAGTGAAAACCAATTACTAATTAGTATATACCAATACTAATTATGAGGTGTAAGGAGTAATTAGTAGAGACCGATTACTGTTTATGCGGAGAAAATGGTAATAAGTAAATATGAATTACTAATTATGTGACGCAATTAGTAATTATGTAGTAAATACCAATCAGTAAATACCAATACTAATTATGTGACACAATTAGTAATTATGTAGTTAATATCAATTACTAAATGTGTGGCACAATTAGATAAATTCTGATTATAATAATAGTAGTAATAGTGAATACTAATTAGTAGATACCAATTACTAATTATACGGCATAAATGATCAAGAATATTTACTCATTATATTAAATATGCGTCACATCATTACGGCGCCACTCTAATGTGTAATTTCGTTTCTCGGTCATAAAGTATTACCGTTGGACGCTATAAAAGTCTCCAAGAATACGAGTAATCGAAAAACACGGATATAATATGAAGCGAAAATACGTCAACTGGGACATTTTTTTTCCTCAACCTCTCACTTTTGATAAAATACTTTTTTCCAGTGTTTCTCACAATCGAAAAAATTTTTGCAATTTTTAAAAATTATTTTATTGCCCTCGGGACGTAAAATGGCACTTAACGCCCTCGGGCAATAAAGTATTGTATGACCCTCGTACAAAATAGTACATTACGATACGAGTGCGATGAAACTTTTTCTCGACGAGTGTGAATTTGCAGCATGAGCCGAAGGCGAATGCTGCAATCACACGAGTTGAGAAAAAGTTTCTCGCACGACTATCGTACAAAATTTTATCGCACAAGTGCGTAAAGTGCTCGCTTCTCGCACGCTTCGCTTCGCTGCGCGTGCGAGAAGTGGTCAATTTACGCACGGAGTGCAATAAAAACTTTTTCTCACTCGTGTGAAACTTACACTCGTCAGAAAAAGTTTTTTTGTCCCCGGGTCATAATGTACTATTTTTTTTTAATTGTCGAAACGTCACTTTTTGGAACTCATCAAACAACAAGAACAACAACAACAACAACAACAACAACAATAATAATAATAATAATAAAATTTTACGAAAATCGCTTAATCAAGTTGATCATATTCTAGAAAATTTTTGATTTTTCAAAAAATCTTGTCATCACACCAACTCTCACAAATTTCGAGATATTGGAATTATTTTTTTTTTACTTCAAAATATGAAGATATTTGGAACAAAATGTCGCAAAAATCGCTTGAAGGAAATTTTGAATTTTTCTAAAAATTTTCGCAACTTTGCACCTATAAGAACTAAAAAACGTTGGAACAGGTATACAAAGTGATAATAGATGTTTATATGAAATTTGAAAACAATCGTTCAAAGGGTTTGGATTTTATAAAATTCTTAATAAAAAAAAAAAAACGCGACTTGACGTGTCACGAACCGACCGTTTCATTTTTTTTTTTTAACCTAATATGCGTAACGATGATCTTTGGCTTTTACATCGTATGCTTATCATGGATATATATGAGGTATTCCATATCAAACCGACCAATCCGTGGACTCGACTATTTTTGATTTTGTTGAAAATTTTCTATTCTTTTGTACGTACTAAAAGCAGTCTCTCAGATTTTTTTTAGATTTTTGTCTCAACCCAATTAACCACAATAAATTGTTCAAAAGTTGACCCAATTTTTCTTCAAATGCTCATCACTTTCTTAAAACCGGAGATATCGAAATAATACAAAAAATCATTTTTTTCCGTCTTGAACTGCAGTTTTATAAAAAAAATTTTAAAAAAATATCGATATTTATTTTCATATGTTTTTTGAAGTTTTAAACACAAATTTTTTTTTTTCAACTTGGACCCTTTTTATTTTTTTGAAAAAATTCACCACTTTTTAAAAAACATTTTTACAGATACTAAAAAATTGGCAGCTCGTGATATTCATAACTTGTATTTTTTTTATATTTTTTAATTCAAGGAGGAAATACGATTCCTTAGTTCACATGAGATAAAAAAAATAGAAAAAAAATACAAGTTATGAAAATCACTAACTACCAATTTTTTAGTATCTGTAAAAATGTCTATATATATATATATGGGTCATTCCAATTTCCGATCGATAAAAAAAAATAGAAGGAAAATTCCACCCACTCCAGTTTGGACGGCATTCTTTCCGGAATTGAACCAAGTTAAAAAAAAAAAATAATAAATAAAAAATGCGCTTCCGAGAAAACGAAGATTTTTCTCGAAACAGTGAAAAATGTCATAGACTTTGATATCTTAAATTTTTTTTGTATTTTTTTTCGAAAAGTAGATTTAAAGACGAAAATTTTCGAAAAAAAACCTCCCGATTAGTCAATTTTTGAAGAAGTTATAGCTATTTGAAAAAACAAAAGCCTTTTTTTTAAATAATTCATAACTTTTTTTGGATTGGGTAAAAAAATTTGAAAATTTCCTAAAAAATGTCTTTAATGGAGTAGAAAAAAGACAAAAATTTTCAGATAAATCGAAAGTGATCGGGTTCAAAAGTGGTCGATTTGACATGGAATGACCCATATATATACTCATTTCCTGTCCGGAGGACCACCCTGATTTTTATGCATTTAAAAATTATCAACAATTTTTCATAAAATAATTTTTACTGCGAAAAAAACTGCTTTTCATCAGATTTCTAAATTAATTATTTTCTCTGGAAATAAATTCGGAAACTTATTTTCAATTGTCATTATTTTAATCAGCTATTTTTATTTTAGTCAAATAAAAATTAATCATTACCCCCTACCTGACCCACATTACCCCCCGCCTGACTCGTATTACCCCACCTGGCCCATTTTACCCCACCTGAACCATATTACCCCGGACTTTAAGCGTTATAGTATATACGTAGCCGGTTTCGTTAAGCAGGACGAAGGATCGACGTAATGACGAGACCAGAAGGACTCTCACATCAAAGCCAATACAATTATCCAGAGGACAAAGGATGTGGAACACGCCTTCTGCTCGGTTTTTTTGGTTATAGCTATAAGCGTTATAAGAAGCTTCTTAAAAGTACTAGTTCGCAGCGTCAGGTTTCTCGCGTCTTTCTTTCTTTTGGTTTTTTTTTTTCGTGCTTTCATCGTAGCCATAAAACAAAAATTATGTACAGTTTGCAAGGTTCCTCCTCGACTTGGAGCCCAGAGGCTTTATCGATGCAAATACACCGTCGAAGTCTTGTTTACGAAGGAGAAAAATGATTTTTTCCCTCTTCGAAACTGCCTGACAGCATTACACGACGAAAAGTGTGATACACTTATTTCATACATATATGGGTCATTCCATGTCAAATCGACCGAGAGTTGGAATCGACCCCTTTCAATTTCGATGAAATTTGGTCAGAAGTTTTCGTTTTTAATAAAACGAAGTTCTACCGAAGGAAAAAAATTAAAATTTTTTTTTCGAAAGTTATGCAAGATTCAAAATTTTACAATTTTTTGAATCTTTCAAGTTTATTCTTTAAATATCTCGAAAACTATTATAGTTAAGAAAAATCGCTCTGATTTCATCTCGGGGCTACGAAAAACAAATATATTCCGAAAACAAATTTTGAAAAATGATGAATTTGGAGAATTTTGAATTTTCAAAAATCGTTATTATGACAGCTGCTGTCAACCGCGAATTTCCAAACCTGGATTCTGTATGAATCTCATCATTAGACATTCTCACCACTGACCATTTCAATGCTGCTGCCAATTCCAATTCTGTCATCTCCGTTCCTGTCAACTTAATTTCTGTCAACTGTTAATTAAACCGAAATGCCACGGTAATGGCAATTTCTCGCTCGGTTTCACGACGACGAGTATTCCCAATCTTAAGGTCGAAAAGTCTAATCATTGAGAAATTTTTCTTCGCTGTCAACTACACTCCTGCCAAATGTCATTATGACAGCTACTGTCAACTGCAAATTTTCGAACTTGGATTATTTTTTAATCTCATTTTTAGACATATTCTCACCACTGACCATTTCATTTCTGCTGTCAATTCCAACTCTGTCAACTCCGTTCCTGTCAACTTTATTTCTGGTAACTGTTAATAAAATCAAAATGCCACTGTAATGGCAATTTCTCGCTCGGTTTTGCGACGACAAATATTCTCAATCTACAGGTCAAAAAGTCTAATCATTGAAAAAAATTTCTTCGCTGTCAACTAAACACCTGCCAAATGTTATTATGACAGCTGCTGTCAACTGCAAATTTTCGAACCTGAATTATTTGTGAATCTCATTTTTAGACATATTCTCACCACTGACCATTTCATTTCTGCTGTCAATTCCAACTCTGTCAACTCCGTTCCTGTCAACTTTCTTTCTGGTAACTGTTAATAAAATCAAAATGCCACTGTAATGGCAATTTCTCGCTTGGTTTCACGACGACAAAATTTCCCAATCTACAGGTCTAAAAGTCTAATCATTGAGAACTTTGTTTCCGCTGTCAACTACACTCCGGCCAAATATCATTATGACAGCTGCTGTCAACTGCAAATTTTCGAATCTGGATTATTTGTGAATCTCATTTTTAGACATATTCTCACCACTGACCATTTCATTCCTGCTGTCAATTCCAACTCTGTCAACTCCGTTCCTGTCAACTTTATTTCTGGTAACTGTTAATAAAATCAAAATGCCACTGTAATGGCAATTTCTCGCTCGGTTTTGCGACGACAAATATTCTCAATCTACAGGTCAAAAAGTCTAATCATTGAAGAAATTTTCTTCGCTGTCAACTAAACACCTGCCAAATGTCATTATGACAGCTACTGTCAACTGCAAATTTTCGAACCTGAATTATTTGTGAATCTCATTTTTAGACATATTCTCACCACTGACCATTTCATTCCTGCTGTCAATTCCAACTCTGTCAACTCCGTTCCTGTCAACTTTATTTCTGGTAACTGTTAATGCTACTGTAATGGCAATTTCTCGCTCGGTCTCACGAGGATGAATATTCACAATCTAAAGATGGTTTTGTGAAAATCGAAAAAAAAGTTAATTACAAGGTAAGTGTAACGTGCAATCGCTCCCAAAAACAATGTAACTTCCACTGATTTTTACATATATAGACGTGAGTAACAGAGTATGTAATCTGTAGCAGATTTTTTTTCTCCAGTATGATTTTTTGTTCTGCAACATAAGAAACGCGCACAAACGTCTTTTAAGGCTATTCAGCGATAAATTGTTTCACGGAAAATGATATTTCACTTTTCCTTATAATTGCCACATTTCCATACACACATATTAATAATTATAATTAAAATTTTTCATAGGATTGACTTGCGGAATCAGTTCAATTTCACGGTAAATCTTTGCGGCACGTTACGTTTAAATTTTCAAAAAAATTTCGAACTTTTGAAAAAATTCAAAATTTTGAAAAAATTCAAAATTTTGAAAAAATTCAAAATTTTGAAAAATTTCAATTTTGTTGGACCTATTCGCATCTTTGCAACAATTAATTGGATGATTTTACAAATACAAAGAGTGGATATTTTGTTTAGGAACAATTTTTGCCCATTTACAACTGTACCGAAAATAATTACACTATCGACTGGATAATCTATCGAAAAACAGATTTCCAATGAAACTCTACCGAAAAAAAGTCGGCAAACATCTCCACGGGATAAAATCTCTATTGGGAAAAAGTTAGCAAACATCTCTACCGAATAACACTTCTACCGGAAAAAAGTGGGCGAACATCTCTACCGGATAACAATTTTACTAGAAAAAAAATGACCAGAAAAGAATATGCAAATATTTCCATTAAACAATAATCACATCAATATAAATACATTTAGACCAAATGATAACTGTACCAGAAAACACTCCACAGACATCTCTACCAAATATCAACTCAGTTAAGCACTATTCGAATTTTTCTATCAAAGAACAACTCTACCAGAAAATAATAGGAACATCTCTACCGAATTGAAATTTCACGAGATAAGTATAAACATCTATACCAAAAAAAACTCTACCAGAAAACATACGTAAACATTTCTACCGAATAACAATCCTACCGAGTAAAAAATGTCGTTAGAAAACGTACGCAAACATCACTACCGAGTAACACTTCTACCGGAAAAAAGTGGGTGAACATCTCTACCGGATAATAATCTTACCAGGAAAAAATATTACAAAAATGTTAACCTAGTGAACTCTACCAGAAACGAATCTGCGAACATCTCCATTGAACAATAATTGCACCAAAATAAATACACTTATACCAAATGACAACTGTACCAGAAAACACTCCACATACATCTCTACCAAACATCGACTCTACCAGTTAAACAATATTCGAATTTCACCATCAAAGAACAACTCTACCAGAAAAGGATAGAAACATCTCTACCAAATTGAAATTGCACGAGATAAGTATGAACATCTATACCGAAAAAAGCTCTACCAGAAAACATACGCAAACATTTGTAACGAATAACAATCTTTCCAGGTAAAAATACGTGAACATCTCTACCAAATGAGGACTGTACCAAAGTTAAGCGAACCATCTCTACCGTGTCACAACTCTTCCAGAAAAAAATCTTTTTTGGGATTTGTTTGCACAAATTTTTATGACGTTTAGTTTCAACCTGAAAGAGTTGTTTCATTTTCCGTTGGTCGCGTTTCTACGAATGCTCTTTAAATTCTGTTACCAGCGTTACGGACCGCCATCTTGAAATATGCTAAGATTAATAATGTCGATTTCATCCAAGCTCTAATTATTTTTTTTCCCCACTTTCATGCCTCTACTGATAGGATTTTTTTTCTTTTCCACGGCGAGAAATTTATTCAACATACTACAAAGTAGAGACTATCAATTATATTGTTGCTGATATGTTCACGCACGTGTGATAATGTGAGCGCGTGTTAGTCGTAAAGTTCTTAACGCGAAGTTCCGGTTCGTTCGTCATTGCTTCACGAAGCGAATCGGCAGAAACCTGGAATTTTACTGCTTATCTATATGTATATGATGCATGTAGAACGAGATGTTTGGGCGCATTTACACCTATACCGATTATTACTGACCTCCGGATATTTCTGCGGAAATACGGTTCTATGGATACATCTCTACCATTTAAAACTCTGCCAAGGGATCATCCTTGAAAATATAGAAAAACTGACTTTCCTAAAAAAAAACCTTCCAGAACAACTGTACCGGATAACACTTCGACCTTGAGACAACTTTAATTGCCTCATACCATTTATAATTTCTGCCGCTTATCTCAATATCATCAGATTTTAAAAATGAAGCTAATGCATTTGCTGCATGTAGAACAAATATTTAGTTACATTTACATCTATACCGATTATTACCATACCTCCGGATATTTCTGCGGAAAATATGGACCTATGAATACATCTCTACCAGTTAAAACTTTACCAAGGGATCATCCTTGACAATATACAGAAACTGACTTTCCTAAAAAAAACCTTTCGGAACAACTGTACCAGATAACAC
Organism: Alloplasta piceator; assembly: GCA_946863875.1. NCBI lineage: Eukaryota > Metazoa > Arthropoda > Insecta > Hymenoptera > Ichneumonidae > Alloplasta > Alloplasta piceator. Next base: position 30,260,503 of record OX333080.1, read on the forward strand.
TTCGACCTTGAGACAACTTCAATTGCCTCACACCATTTATAATTTCTGCCGCTTATCTCGATATCATCAGATTTTAAAAATGAAGCCAATGCATTTGCTGCATGTAGAGCAAATATTTAGTTACATTTACATCTATACCGATTATTACCGTACCTCCGGATATTCCTGCGGAAAATACGGACCTATGAATACATCTCTACCATTTAAAACTCTACCAAGGGATCATCCTTGAAAATATACAAAAACTGACTTTCCTAAAAAAAAACCTTCCGGAACAACTGTACCGGATAACACTTCGACCTTGAGACAACTTTAATTGCCTCATACCATTTATAATTTCTGCCGCTTATCTCAATATCGTCAGATTTTAAAAATGAAACCAATGCATTTGCTGCATGTAGAACAATTATTTAGTTACATCTACATCTATACCGATTATTACCATACCTCCGGATATTTCTGCGGAAAATATGGACCTATGAATACATCTCTACCATTTAAAACTTTACCAAGGGATCATCCTTGAAAATATACAGAAACTGACTTTCCTAAAAAAAAACCTTTCGGAACAACTGTACCGAATAACACTTCGACCTTGAGACAACTTTAATTGCCTCATACCATTTATAATTTCTGCCGCTTATCTCAATATCATCAGATTTAAAAAATGAAACCAATGCATTTGCTGCATGTAGAACAATTATTTAGTTACATTTACATCTATACCGATTATTACTATACCTCCGGATATTCCTGCGGAAAATACGGACCTATGTATACATCTCTACCATTTAAAACTCTACCAAGGGATCATCCTTGACAATATACAGAAACTGACTTTCCTAAAAAAAACCTTCCGGAACAACTGTACCGGATAACACTTTGACCTTGAGACAACTTTAATTGGCTCACACCATTTATAATTTGTGCCAGTTATCTGGAAATAATCCGATTTTAAAAATGAAACCAATGCATTTGCTGTATGTAGAACAAATATTTAGTTACATTTACATCTATACCGATTATTACTATACCTCCGGATATTTCTGCGGAAATACGGCCCTATGGATACATCTCTACCATTTCAAACTCTACCAAGGGATCATCCTTGCAAATATACAAAAACTGACTTTCCTAAAAAAAAACCTTTCGGAACAACTGTACCGGATAACACTTCGACCTTGAGACAACTTTAATTGCCTCATACCATTTATAATTTCTGCCGCTTATCTCAATATCATCAGATTCTAAAAATGAAACCAATGCATTTGATGCATGTAGAACAATTATTTAGTTACATTTACATCTATACCGATTATTACCATACCTCCGGATATTCCTGCGGAAAATACGGACCTATGTATACATCTCTACCATTTAAAACTCTACCAAGGGATCATCCTTGACAATATACAGAAACTGACTTTCCTAAAAAAAACCTTCCGGAACAACTGTACCGGATAACACTTCGACCTTGAGACAACTTTAATTGCCTCACACCATTTATAATTTTTGCCAGTTATCTCGAAATCATCCGATTTTAAAAATGAAACCAATGCATTTGATGCATGTAGAACAATTATTTAGTTACATTTACATCTATACCGATTATTACCATACCTCCGGATATTCCTGCGGAAAATACGGACCTATGTATACATCTCTACCATTTAAAACTCTACCAAGGGATCATCCTTGACAATATACAGAAACTGACTTTCCTAAAAAAAACCTTCCGGAACAACTGTACCGGATAACACTTTGACCTTGAGACAACTTTAATTGCCTCACACCATTTATAATTTGTGCCAGTTATCTGGAAATAATCCGATTTTAAAAATGAAACCAATGCATTTGCTGTATGTAGAACAAATATTTAGTTACATTTACATCTATACCGATTATTACCATACCTCCGGATATTTCTGCGGAAATACGGCCCTATGGATACATCTCTACCATTTCAAACTTTACCAAGGGATCATCCTTGCAAATATACAAAAACTGACTTTCCTAAAAAAAAACCTTTCGGAACAACTGTACCGGATAACACTTCGACCTTGAGACAACTTTAATTGCCTCATACCATTTATTATTTCTGCCGCTTATCTCAATATCATCAGATTCTAAAAATGAAACCAATGCATTTGCTGCATGTAGAACAATTATTTAGTTACATTTACATCTACACCGATTATTACCATACCTCCGGATATTCCTGCGGAAAATACGGACCTATGTATACATCTCTACCATTTAAAACTCTACCAAGGGATCATCCTTGACAATATACAGAAACTGACTTTCCTAAAAAAAACCTTCCGGAACAACTGTACCGGATAACACTTCGACCTTGAGACAACTTTAATTGCCTCACACCATTTATAATTTCTGCCACTTATCTCGATATCATCAGATTTTAAAAATGAAGCTAATGCATTTGCTGCATGTAGAACAATTATTTAGTTACATTTACATCTATACCGATTATTACCGTACCTCCGGATATTCCTGCGGAAAATACGGACCTATGGATACATCTCTACCATTTCAAACTCTCCCAAGGGATCATCCTTGACAATATACAAAAACTGACTTTCCTAAAAAAAACTTCTGGAACAACTGTACCGGATAACACCTCGACCTTGAGACAACTTTAATTGCCTCACACCATTTATAATTTGTGCCGCTTATCTCAATATCATCAGATTTTAAAAATGAAACCAATGCATTTGCTGCATGTAGAACAATTATTTAGTTACATTTACATCTATACCGATTATTACCATACCTCCGGATATTCCTGCGGAAATAAGGCCCTATGGATACATCTCTACCATTCAAAACTCTACCAAGTGATCGTCCCTAAAAATATATAAGACCCAACTTTCCCAGAAAACTCACCTCCTGGAACAACTCTACCGAATAACACTTCCATCCTGAGACAAGCAGTAAGGCGCGTCCCGCTTTCGTGCCAAAAATGATAGAGCAACATTTTCAGAGCATGTTTACATCCGTAGCAGATATAAACCTACCTCTACCGTTAGATACCTTTACCGTTTACAACTGTACCAAAAAAAATTGTACCGAATATTGAAAACTACGCTTTTAAATTTTTTCGTGGTTATTAAAAAATATCGAAATTTTATAAACATTGAATCTAAACAGGAATCTGGGCGTTTTTTTTTATCATCACAAAATTGTGATGAGAGAAAAATGGGGGTAAATTTTTTTTTTTTCTAAATTTCAAAGTCTCTTCAGTTCTTGAAGGTTGCGGTTTCTCTACCACGAAATTAGTGGCGCAGTCTTGTAGTAGTCAACGGCAATCTACCTTGCGGTTTTCCCATTGACACTTTATGAGAGTGCAAAATGTCACGAGGATATGATATCGCGCGGAATAAACAATTAAAATTGTTTTTTTTTTTCAAATACGGTGTGACACAATTTTTTCACATTAATAGCAGTGTGAAAAAAAAATTTGCTTGAAAAATCCTGATTTTTTTTTAAGTGATTTTTGTCAACTGGTAAGAATTGATTTTAAAAAAAATTTTTTTTTCCAATATTTTTCGTCATTTTACACCAATGTTGTAAGATTAATTTTTTTTCAAGTATTAAAGATTATATACACTACTTGAAAAAATTTAAGGATCAAAAAATTTTCCCAAATTTTTAGTGGTTTTTAACAATGCTGTATCACAGTGAAAAATGGTCGCATGGAGGTCAAAAAAAAAACATTTTGAAGCTTGAAGTTTCTAGTTTTCAGATGTGTTAGCAAAAAAAATTTTCGAAGCTACAGGTTTCACGCAATTATGCGAAATACCAAGAAAAAAAAATGTGGCAAATTTGCATCGCTTTTGTTTTGGCTGTAATTTTTGGGAAAAAATTCTTCGAGCTGAAACATTACAAGGACCGGATAGCTTATTTATTTAGCTTCAATTTGCTTTTTTTGAGACCTCGCTGCGACCATTTTTCGCTGAGATATCGAGCTTTTACGAAAAATAGTACATTATGATGTTTTATGATGATATTTTATGTCACGAGGTGCAATATGGATGTTTTCACGTCGTCTTGCGGGCGTAAAAGCGTCCATTATTGTACTGAGTGATATAAAGACACTTTTCTGTTTGACCATTGATATCTCAGCAACCAATGATCGCACAGAAATCAGAAGGGGCGTTTCACAAACTTGAATCAATGCTCTACAAGGATTATCCCGTAGTAAAAAACTCCATTCGTCGCCATTGAAAAATCCCCATTCATTCCCCATTGCCAAAATAACCAACGGAGATGAATGCCGAATTGCCTAAGGGGATTTTCGCCATTGAATTCCTCATTTGAAATCGAATGAGAATTTTCCAATGAGGATTGACTTCCTCATTTAAAACGGAATGGGGATTATCCTATGGGGATTCAATGAAGAAAATCCCCATAGGCAATTCGGCATTCATCTCCATTGGTTTTTGTAGGCAATGGGGCATGGATGGCGATAATCAATGGAGATTCTTTCATATAGTAAAAAAAACTCCATTCATCACCATTGAAAAATCGCCATTCATTCCCCATTGCCAAAATAACCAATGGAGATGAATGCCCAATTGCCCAAGGACATTTTTGCCATTGAATTCCCCATTTGAAATCGAATAGGGATTTTCCAATGAGGATTGACTTCCCCATTTCAAACGAAATAGGGATTATCCCATGGGCATCAGTCGGCAAGAACTCCTTGCATGGATATTTTGGTCACCGACTTCTGCTAATATTCCGTGCTCACACTCGTCTAGATAAGCATACTCTTCGCACAATCCGTATGGGAGTTCAGCGGGTTGCCGTCCTGCGACATCTCGCGCCAAGTCTCGGAACTAACGCGACGTGGTTTCCAATGGACATCTTTGGGTAATGCTGATCATTCAGTGCATCCGCATTTACTTCCCAATGTACATCATTGGGTAAAGCTGATCGTTTCGTTCATCAGCATTTGCCTTCCAATGGACACCATTGGGCAATGCTGATGGCTCGGTCCATCAGCATTTGCTTTCCAATGGGCATCATTGAGTAATGGTGATCATTCGGTTCATCCGCATTTGCTGTCCAATGGACGTCATTGGGCAATGGTGACTTTTCAATGGATATCCATTCACTGATCAATGGTCGTTCCTATACGCCATTGAAAAATGCGGAAATCTCAATGGGTCCCCATTCATTGTCCAATGGAGTCGTGTGAGGACCATTGGTTGCCATTGGCGATTCAATGGAGTTTTTTACTACGGGGACTAGAACGATCGGCATTGAATTTTAAAGGAATAACTTGAAGGGTTTCAATTGAATGAAATTTTGAGTTTTTGAAATATTTTTGATTTTCAAAAAAATTCTTTTGCCGGAACTTTTGAAACATTCTGGTTGTAAAACTTAATTTTTGTACCCCAATTCGGACAATGATAATGGTATTAAAAAAAAAATCGCTTAAAAATTTCAGATCTGATTAAATGTCTAAATTTTTTGGAAAATTCAAATTTTCAAAAAACTATTGGAACTGATTTTCGTAATTTTGCATCTATCAATCGCAATTTTTTAAAAATAAACACGTCCAATAATTGGAATGATTAATATTCAATTTTTAAAAAAAATCGCACGAGTTTCCAAATTTAACAAAATTTTAGTAATTTCCAAAAATTCCTAGAATCGCGGTAACTTTCGTAATTTTGCAACTATCGTGCTGAAATTTTTTGTGCGAATACATTAAATGACAAGGATGGTCGATACTAATTTTCGAATGAATAGCTTGAGGGGTTCAAATTTTTGAAATTTTTGAAATTTTTGAAAAATCAAAAAAATCGGGCAAATTCAGAATTAATTAAAAACGCCGAAAAAAATCTATTTACCTGGCTTTCTTTATTCATCATTATACAAAATAAATATAAGCTATAATATCCGTAAATTTGAATTTCGAGCGCGGAACTAAAATTATTTGGAAAATTCGAGTGTTTTTTTTCTTTTCGTTCGAGTTTGTCTTAAAAATATAATTTTTATCTTATTATTTAACACTAAAAAAAAAAAAAAATTATAAATCTAGGCTCGAGTGTTGACTGGGACTTTTTGAGTGCATGAAGTGCACGAATAATGACTTTTTTTACTCGAATATTCTTCGAGAGAAAACGGTGGAAATTTCATCGAAAAATTTTGGAAATTACGTCGACACGAATATCGCTGATTTCAAAAAACTACATTTTTCGTTAACGAATTAATATTTCGATTTTTATTCATCGAAAAAAAAAAAATTTCTACGATATTTTAAGAACTTCTACACAAAAAAACTATTTTCAAAAAAAAAAAATTGTTCCTCTAAAAAAAAAAATGATTTAAAAACGATATTTTCTCTGAGGAAAACAAATTTTAAGTTGAAAAAAAAAATCAAAAAGTTTCGTCGAAAACAAGATTTTTAAAAAAGAGGATCGCAAAATGATCATTCAGAAAAAAATCAAAATAATCAGTTCTTGAAAAAAAAATGAAAACCGCGGAAAGATCATTTTCAAAATACAAAAATAGTCGTTTTTACAAAAATGAAGATCGCAAATTGATCTTTTTCTTTAATAATGATCGCCAAGACATTTTTTTTGGACGAAAATTCGCTAAATTGTCGTTTTTTTAGAAAAAAATATCACGCGCTGATAATTTTAGAATAAAAAATTATTCCCATTACAATTTTAAAATTATTTATTTATTTATTATTAATAAGTAAATAATATTATTCGTAATAAGATAATTTATCAATTAACGTATTATGATTTTGAAAAATTGAGAACAACAAAATATTCTAAAATTATCAGCGCGTGATATTTTTTTCTACAAAACAACAATTTTCCCATTTTTGTGATCTAAAACAAATCTCTCCTCAATCACTATTTTTTTTTTTTTTTTTAATAATCAATTTGCGATTTTCATTTCTATAAAAATGATCACGTTCGATAATTTTTTATAATAAAAATTATTCTAAAATTATCATCTCAGGATGATAATTTTACATGAAAAATAACAGAGAATGATCAAGTCTGAAAAAAATCGCAAAATGATCGTTTTTTTTAAAAACAACAGATCGATGAATAATATTTTTTTTTTCAATAATTTTCTCGCATAAAATAAATTAGTGCGTGCTTAGAAACTTAAAATTGGCGAGCCGCAAATTACAAATGTTATTTGTAATTCAAATTTTTCTAATTACAAATTACAAATGTAATTAGTAATTGAAAATTTCCTAATTACAAATTACAAATGTAATTAGTAATTGAAAATTTCCTAATTACAAATTACAAATGTAATTAGTAATTGAAAATTTCCTAATTACAAATTACAAATGTAATTAGTAATTGAAAATTTCCTAATTACAAAGTACAAATGTAATTAGTAATTCAAAATTTCTTAATTACAAATTACAAATGTAATTAGGTTCAAATTTCGTACTAGTTACATCTTATCAATGTAATTAGATTCAAATTTCTCTCTAATTACATGTAATTAGGACCAAATTTTCGACTAATTACATTTTTTAATGTAATTAGTATTCAATTTCCGACTAATTACGTGTAGTTAGAGTCAAATTAAACTCTAATTACATTGTTAAAATCTAAATAGTGCGAAATTTGAATCTGAGTACATTTGTAATTTGTAATTTGAATTCTTATAAGTACTAATAACATTTGTAATTTGTAATAAGGAAATTTTCAATTACTAATTACATTTGTAATTTGTGATTGGAAATTTTTCAATTACTGATTATCACTTGTAATTTGTAATTAGAAATTTTTCAATTAATAATTACGTTCGTAATTTGTAATTAGACATTTTTCAATTACTAATTACATTTGTAATTTGTAATTTGAATTTTTGCAAGTACTAATAACATTTGTAATTTGTAATTAGGAAATTTTCAATTACTTATTACATTTGTAATTTGTAATTGGGAAATTTTCAATTACTAATCACATTTGTAATTTGTAAGTAGAATGTAATTAATTACATAAACGCCCAACTCTGATAAGCAGACGGGGCAAAGACACTATTTTTTGTGCGAAAAACGTGACGCTTCGGACGTTTCATTTGCCCGTAACGCTCTCGCGCCGAAACGCGCCCATAGAAAGTTCACTTCAAAAAAATCGCACAATGATATTCTTTTTAGAAACAACAGATCGATGGATAATAATTTTTTTTTCAATAATTTTCTCGCATGAAAAAATGATCGAGAAAAGATCTTTTTTTTTTCTTTCTTATCAGGTTCGATAATTTCGAGAAAAAAAATGGCGATTCCAAAATGGCGATATTTCTCAATTTGTGGTTTCGCTCGTTGGGGGCGGCATTCGATAAATTCCCTCGAAAAGTATCGCCCGATTTGTCTGATCGTAGATCATGTAGAGAAAGGGATGATTGGCGTTGAAGATCGCTGGATCGGCGGGTCTGCTCGAACGAAAACTAAAGATGGCCGTCGCGGCAGCTGCCGTAGTTCCTTCTTCGTTGACGTCAATTTTCGCACGATGAACGGCGTCACCGAGGTGCAATGTTTTCTCACCTTCCTCGAGAAAACCTCGAAGATCGGCACTGTTCGCGTTGATCAGTTCACCGGCGCCGAGGGCCTGAAGTAAGCTGCCAATGGGCAGTTCCTTCTCGATCGAGAAACGTGGAATCGATACCTCGACCTCGCGGGGCGATAATCCGTCATTGAGAATTTCGCGCAGTTCCTGTATTCCGCGTGGATTGCCGGCAATACGCTCGACCAATTGGCGCACGCCGTCACGATCGACCGTTGAATTTCCCGCGCTTTTCTGATTGGTCGAATCCTCGACCAACGACATCGCGAATGGCGGGAGTAATATGAACATCGATACGTCGTCACCTTTGTACGGCAATTGAAGGATGTGCGCACCGAGCTCCTCCGATATTACTGAGACAAAAACCATTTATCAATATTTTAGAAGCTTGAGACTCTCTGAAATCTCTCAAAAAATAGTGATTTTCTATTCATTCAGTGGTTTGTTTCGCCATTATAATTTTGTTAGGACCATAGTCGAAGGCTCTCAGTGCCGTTGAGACTTTTATACTGAGACTTGATTTTTTTTCTCATCAATGAGAAATTGGAATTGGAATTGGAATTTTTTATTAGATTTGCCGAATTAGAGAATTATCTGAGCAAGAAAAGTCAATAATTTTCAGTCTCAAGCAGTAAGTCTCAATATCGAAGAATCCTTGTACTGAGACTTATCATGATTAATTTTACTCATCAATAGGAAATTTAATGGAGGGTCAACGAGGAATAATGATACCCTATTCATTTAGTTGTTTGTTTGTTCATTGTAATTTTTTTTTAGACGATTGTCGAAGCGTCAATACCGTTGAGACTCTTATACTGAGACTTGATTTTTTTTCTCATCGATGAGAAATTGCATCAGGAATTGAATACTTGGAATTTTTTATTAGATTTGCTGAATTGGAGAATTAAATGAGCAAAAAAGGTCAATAATTCTCAGTCTCAAGCAGTAAGTCTCAGTATCGAAGGATCCTTGTACTGAGATTCATCATGATTAATTTTACTCATCAATAGGAAATTTAATGGAGGGTCAACGAGGAATAATGATACCCTATTCATTTAGTTGTTTGTTTGTTCATTGTAATTTTTTTTTAGACGATTGTCGAAGCGTCAATACCGTTGAGACTCTTATACTGAGACTTGATTTTTTTTCTCATCGATGAGAAATTGCATCAGAAATTGAATACTTGGAATTTTTTATTAGATTTGCTGAATTAGAGAATTAAATGAGCAAGAAAAGTCAATAATTTTCAGTCTCAAGCAGTAAGTCTCAATATCGAAGAATCCTTGTACTGAGATTTATGATTAATTTTACTCGTCAATAGAAAATTTGATCGAGGATCAATGAGGAATAATGATACCCTATTCGTTTAGTTATTTTTTTCTTCATTGTAATTTTTTTTGAGACGATAGTCGAAGGGTCAGTACCGTTGAGACTCTCATACTGAGACTTGATTTTTTTTCTCATCAATGAGAAATTGCATCGGAAATTGAATACTTGGAATTTTTTATTAGATTCGCTGAATTAGAGAATTAAATGAGCAAGAAAAGTCAATAATTTTCAGTCTCAAGCAGTAAGTCTCAATATCGAAGAATCCTTGTACTGAGATTTATGACTAATTTTGGTCATCGATAGGGGATTTGATCGAAGATCAGAAACGTGGAGTTTTTTTATTTAGATGTTCTGATTGCCAGAAAAAAATGGGCAAGGCAATTAAATAATTCTCAGTCTCAAGCAATAAGTCTCAATGTCGAAGAATATTTGTACTGAAATTTTTAACTAATTTATAAGATTTATAACTAACAAAAGCCATTTTTGAATATTTTAGAAGCATGAGACTTTTTGAAATCTCTAAAAAAATAATGATTTTCTATTCATTTAGTTGTTTTTTTGTTCATTATAATTTTTTTGGGAAGATAGTCGAAGGCTCAGTACAGTTGAGACTTTAGACTGAGACTTGATTTTTTTTCTCATCAATAAAAAAATGCATCGGACATTGAATACTTGGAATTTTTAGATTAGATTTGTTGAATTAGAGAATGAAATGAGCAAGGAAAGTCAATAATTTTCAGTCTCAAGCAGTAAGTCTCAATATCGAAGAATCTTTGTACTGAGACTTATGATTAATTTTACTCATCGATAAGGAATTTGATCGAGGATCAGAAACGTGGAGTTATTTATTTAAATGTCCTGAGTGCCAGAAAAAAATAGGTAAGGAAAATCAGTCGTTCTCAGTCCCAAACTATAAGTCTCAATATTAATGAACCTTCGTACTGAGACTTATTTTCTTTCTCGTCGATAAAAAATCGGATTGAGAATCGGATACTCTGAGTTTTTTGTACAGATATTCTAAACGCTGGTGAAAAATCAACACAGAAAATCAGTAATTTATAGAAAAGTCGTAAGTCTCAATATCGAAGAATCTTTGTACTGAGATTTATGATTAATTTTACTCATCAATAGAAAATTGGATCGAGAATTAGAAATCTGGAGTTTTTTATTTAGATGTCCCGAGTGCCAGAAAAAAATGAGCAAGGAAAATCAATAATTCTCAGTCTCAAGCCACCAGTCTCAATATCGAAGATTTTTCGTACTGAGAATTATGATTCTTTTACTCATCAATGAGAAATCTGATAAAAATAGTGAGTTTAATGATTAATTTTAGTCATCAATAGAAAATTTGATCAAGGATCAGAAATTTGAGTTTTTGGTTTATGGTTTTTTTCTCATCAATGAGAAATGCGATTTAACAAATTGGACAATTAGAATTTTTTGTGCAGTTGTTCCTTGTACTTGAAAAAAATCAGAAAAATTTCAATTTATTTATAATTTGTTTTTTTAATTTCAATATGCCAAGATTTGTTTACAAAACCGATGATTCTAAGTACTCTAAAAAAATCATGAGACTTCATTGATAATGCTCAATGTGTGAGCATTAAACTATTTTTACCGACAAATTTATTATCCATTGTAAAAGTTTTTTCGATTTGAGTAATTGTAAAAAAAAAAAAATTACCACAGACTCACCATGATTGAAAGTTTTCTTTTGTCGCATGAACGTGATGAGAGAATTTTTCGGGCCATAAAAGATGTTGCGTTGAGAATTTTCTTTCTCGAATCGACTTGTCCAAAGTCCCTTGAAATAAACCGCATTGGCAAGTACGAGATCGGTATTCTCGGTCACGCCATCGACGGGAATGAGATCCTTTATGTGACCCTTTGTCGTGTTACTGACCCATTCGTTAATGCGATTACGCGCCAAAGCTGGATCGGCACGGAAATCCGATTTCTCGAGCTCGTTACTGAACAAATTCAGCATGCACTCGCGAATTTTTTTCTCCTTGCTTATCCACAAACGATTTGCACTTTTGAACTCGTAACTCGGTGTCGAAGTTTCCTGCAATTGAAACGAACGCCGTTCGATGAGACCCGAAAAATTTTTCGTTGAAGTAAAAAAATTGTTCATAAATAAAATGCAAATTGATCAACATTTTTCTGAATTGCATAGAAAAGAAAAACAATAGTAACGGAATTTTATTGCACTCCGTGCGTAAAGTGCCCGCTTCTCGCACGCGCAGCGAAGCGAAGCGTGCGAGAAGTGGTCACTTTACGCACTCGTGCGATAAAATTTCGTACGATACTAGTGCGAGAAACTCACACTCGTCAGAAAAAGTTTCATCGCACTAGTATCGTGATATACTATTGTCTCATCGAATCAGACTGATATGTGGCAACTGTACCAGAAATAAGTGACACTGAGAATTTTAACAATTGTAAAACTGCCGACAGGGAACTCAGCTGGAAAATAAAAAACTTCGAGATTACAGTTTGTTCATCAATTATTTACAACTATCTACGAGAAATGCGGACATACCAACAACTGTACCCGACATAACATCACCTACAGTAATAAACCTACGAACGATCTCTTCTAGTTGTAATACTACCAGTGGACATCTCTACCAAATATAACACCACGAGCAAACAACTCTACCAGTTACAACCCTACCAACGAACAACTCTACAAGTTATAACACTATCAACGAACAACTCTACCAATTATAATACTACTGACGATAAAATCTACTTTAAAAAGAGTTTCCACATTGCAAGTCTTCCAGAAATAAGGAACACCTACAACTGTACCGGTCATAACTCTTCCAGCAAACATCTCTACCAGATATAACACTATCAGCAAACGATTCTACCACTTATAACACTATCAACGAACAACTCTACCTATTATAACACTACTGACGATAGAATCTACCTCAAAAAGCATTTCGACATTGCAACTCTTCCAGAAATAAGGTACACTTATAGCTGTACCAATCATCACACTCCCAGCAAACATCTCTACCAGATATAACACTACCAGCAAACGACTCTACCAGTTACAACAATACCAACGAACAATTCTTCTGGTTATAACACTATCAACGAACAACTCTACCGATTATAACACTACTGACGATAAAATCTACCTCAAAAAGAGTTTCCACATTGCATCTCTCCCGAAAATAAGGTACACCTACAACTGTACCGATCATAACTCTCCCAGCAAACATCTCTACCAGATATAACACTGCCAGCGAACAACTCTACCGGTTACAACACTACCAACGAACAACTCTTCTGGTTATAACACTATCAACGAACAACTCTACCTATTATAACACTACTGTCGATAAAATCTACCTCAAAAAGAGTTTCCACATGGCAACTCTTCCGAAAATAAGGTACACCTACAACTGTACCGATCATAACTCTCCCAGCAAACATCTCTACCAGATATAACACTGCCAGCGAACAACTCTACCGGTTACAACACTACCAACGAATAACTTTTCTGGTTATAACACTATCAACGAACAACTCTACCTATTATAACACTACTGCCGATAAAATCTACCTCAAAAAGAGTTTCCCCATTGCAACTCTTCCGAAAACAAGGTACACCTACAACTGTACCGATCATAATTCTCCCAGCAAACATCTCTACCCGATATAACACTGCCAGCGAACAACTCTACCGGTTACAACACTACCAACGAACAACTCTTCTGGTTATAACACTATCAACGAACAACTCTACCTATTATAACACTACTGTCGATAAAATCTACCTCAAAAAGAGTTTCCACATGGCAACTCTTCCGAAAATAAGGTACACCTACAACTGTACCGATCATAACTCTCCCAGCAAACATCTCTACCAGATATAACACTGCCAGCGAACAACTCTACCGGTTACAACACTACCAACGAACAACTCTTCTGGTTATAACACTATCAACGAACAACTCTACCTATTATAACACTACTGCCGATAAAATCTACCTCAAAAAGAGTTTCCACATTGCGACTCTTCTGAAAATAAGGTACACCCACACTGTACCGATCATAACTCTCCCAGCAAACATCTCTACCCGATATAACACTACCAGCGAACAACTCTACCAGTTACAACACTACCAACGAACAACTCTTCTGGTTATAACACTATCAACGAACAACTTTACCTATTATAACACTACTGTCGATAAAATCTACCTCGAAAAGAGTTTCCACATTGCGACTCTTCTGAAAATAAGGTACACCCACAACTGTACCGATCATAACTCTCCCACCAAACATCTCTACCCGATATAACACTACCAGCAAACGGTTCTACCAGTTACAACTTTACCAACCAACAACTCTACCAGTTATAACACCACCAATGAATAATTCTACCTGTCATAACTCTACTGACAATACAATTCACCTTGAAACGAGCTTACCATAAAGCGATGCTTTCAAAAATGTGGGTATATTTACAACTCTACTCATCGTTGCACTATCAACGAAAAACTCTACCAGTTACAACTCCATCAGCGAACAACTCTACCAGTTGAAACTCTACATGAAAAAAACTCTACGATCTACAACATCACCGTCAAGCTTCACGATTGGCGCACAACGACAACTCTACACCGTGATAAATCGACAACTCTACCTGAAATAAATAATCATTTACGGTACACGTGAAATAATTTATTTACCTGAGCTTTTTTTTCATTCAGAGATTTTTCAAGACCGTAAGATCTCTGTACATCAACCTTCGACAATTCTTCGGGTATGTGCAGTGCTTTTTTCAATGAATTTTCCGTTGTTCCACGCGAACCGAAGTAAGCCAATGTCAGCACCTCATGAAGACTGTGAGGACTGAAAAATAAATTGTCCTGTGTCTCGATGAGCGACGCTTTTCTCAGTGCATCCAGGGCAAAACTCAAACGAGCCTCTGTCATCATGTTTCTCGTGTTTGGGTTCATCATCGTCGGACTGTCATTTCCGGTCAAACACTGAGCTGACGTTTTGGCAAGATAGCTGCTCACCAGCAGCGAAACCATGAAAGCAAGCATCTTCTACAATAAAAAAAAAATCGGTTTTCATAATCATGATTATAATAAGAGAATAAAAAATAACCAAAATTATTTATTTATTTTATGTAACTTGAAATTCTTTTTCATTTCATATAAATTATCTTGGAGTTTCGATTGAAAAAAAAAATAGTTTAATTCTCTTGAACATTATGATGGAATTTCAAAATTTTTTGATTGGGTCATTCCATGTCAAATCGACCAAGTTGGAATAGACCTCTTTCAATTTCGATGAAATTTGGTCAGAAGTTTTCGTTTTTAACAAAACGAAGTTCTACCAAAGGAAAAAAAAAATTTCATTTTTTTTTCGAAAGTTATCAAAAATTATTCGAGTTACGAAAAATGGTTTTGAATTCGTCTCAAAGAGTATACTTGGGCTATGAAAAAAAAAAAATTCCGAAAATTTTTTTTGAAAAAATGATGAATTTGGAGAATTTTGAATTTTCAAAAATTGTGAAAATCCAATTTGGACATTAAATTTTTGGTCCAATTTTTTAAATATAATACCTCGTGCTGATCTTAAAAGATCCTGAAATTTTCAGAAAGGTGTTTTTTTGTTTTTCAAAAAATATGAATTTTTGAATTTTAAAAAATCGTGCAAATTTAGGATCAACATTAAATTTTTGGTTAATTTTTTTTTAAATATAATACCTTGGACTGATCTTAGAAGATCCTGAAATTTTCAGGATGGTGTTGTTTTGTTTCAAAAATTAAAAGATCCTGAAATTTCCAAGATGGTGTTTTTTTAAACAAAACAACGTCATTCTTCAAATTTCAGGATCTTTTAAGATCAGTCGAAGGTGTTACATAGAAAAAAATTGAACCTAAAATTTAATGTTGATCGTGGATTTACACGATTTTTTAAAAACTCAAAAATTCATATTTTTCAAAAAACAAAAATCACCTTTCAGAAAATTTCAGGATCTTTTAAGATCAGTACAAGGTATTATATTTAAAAAATTCAACCAAACATTTAATGTCCAACTTGGATTTTCACGATTTGTGAAAATTCAAAATTCTCCAAATTCATCATTATACAAAATTTTTTTTCGAAATATTTTTTTTTAAGTATGTATACTCTTTAAGACGAATTCAGAACGATTTTTCGTAACTATGATAGTTTCCGAGATATTTAAAAAATGAACTTGAAAGATTTGAAAAATTTTGAAATTTTGAATTTTTGATAACTTTCGTAAAAAAAATTTCTCATTTTTTTCCTTTGGTAAAACTTTGTTTTGTTGAAAAAGAAAACTTCTGACCAAATTTCATCGAAATTGAAACGGGTCGATTCCAACTCTTGGTCGATTTGACATGGAATGACCCAATTCAATTTTTTAAACAGAATTATTATTATTATTATTATTATTATTATTATTATTATTATTATTATTATTATTATTATTATTATTATTATTATTATTATTATTATTATTATTATTGTTATTATTATTATTATTATTATTATTATTATCATTATTATTATTATTATTGTTGTTGTTGTTGTTGTTGTTGTTAGTGTCAATGTTGTATTAGAATCGTTGGGAAAAAAAAAATTCTAGAAAAATTTCACAACTGTTGTTGCATGAAAAAATTACGATTTCACCGACATGAATAAAGTTTTCATCACAAATCGTGCGAATTGCGCATGCGCGTGCGTGACATTATTATTTATCGCGGATTCGCTCTCGCAAAAAATTGCCACGCATTTAACGCATCTTCGTGACAAGACAACAATGGCTGTATAATTTTCTGAATTTTTCCATTATATGGATTTTCAAGCATTGCCAAATCGACTGAATCGTCAAAGGGAAATCGTGCAATTTTTATATTTTTATGTAAAAAGTAATTATTATTATTAAATAATAATAATAACATCAATAATATTAATATTGATAATAATAATAATAATTATAAGAATAATAATAATAATATCAAAAATACACTAAATTCCGCGAAAATATTTTTAAATTTTTTTTGCATCCATTTTTTTATGCTTCATTTTTTTGAAAAATTGTTTCGGCTCATTTTAATATTTTTAATGGTGACTATTGTTTTTTCAGTAATTAAAAACTGCGATTTTCTTATAATAAATTTTAATAAAATTATCATATTCGTGCTGTTTTTTTTTAAATTAATATTGAAAAAAATAATAAAAATAAAATAAATAAAAATAAAAATAATAAAAATAAAAAAATAATAATAATAATCTTGGAGTTTTTTTTTCAAGTTAATTGAATTTTTTTTTTGTCGATAATTTTTTTTTTTTTTTTATTAGACTCTGAACTCAATGCGAACGCCACTCGCGTTTATCGTTGCTAGAAAGGAAAAAAAAAGGCTTTCTCGTCTTCGGAGAGAAAGTGCCACGATTTTAAGCAGTCGATTCGTCTCGCAATGCGTCATTTTATTTCTACGAGCCGCTTTGTGCGTCAATTTTTTTCGTCCAGAATTTCTAAACTTCATAGAAAAGAAAATTAACAACGGATTTTTAGGATTTTAGGAACGTTATTTTTTCGCAAATTTTAGAAATCCGGAAAAAGCCTAACATTTCAAAAACATCATTTTCTAAGATTTTAGAGATGTTATTTTTTTCTTCGAATTTTAGAAATTGTGAAAAATCTCTAACATTCCAATGAAAGCATTTTTTAATGATTTTAGGAATGTTATTTTTTTGGAAAATTTTAGAAATCGGGAAAAACCTAACATTAAAAAAAAATATTTCCAGGGTCTTAGAGATGTTATTTTTTTTTAATTTTAGAAATTTTGAAAAAACCTAATGTTCCAAGGAGAGTATTTTCTAGGATTTTAGAGATGTTATTTTTTTTCGTCGATTTTTAAAAATTGTGCAAAAAAACTAACCCTCCAAGAAGAGGATTTTGAAGGATTTTACGAATACTATTTTTTTTTCGATTTTTAGATATTCTAAAAAAAACCTAACATTCCAAGAAAAGCCTTTTCTAGGATTTTAGAAATATAATTTTTTTTCTTCCACTTTTAAAAATTCCGAAAAATAAATTAACATTCCCGAAATCCTAAAAAAGCGTTGTTTTTAGGTTTCCTCAAATTCGAAATTAACAAGAAAATCGTAGATCTAAAATTCGCGGGAAAAAAACAGCATAATTCACATAATTATGTAGTATTTTAGGAAACCTAAAAAAAAATGTTTTTCGCGAATCTCAGATTTTTCTGAATTATGAAACGAGTGAAATTATCTTGAAAAATATTGTTCGAAGAAAAAAAATAACCCGAAGCAAAAGTTGCAGTTTTGCATCGAACTTTTCGGAAAAATCTTGACACAATTTTTATTTGCCTTGTAAATTTTTTTTCGACGTAAGCACTTTAAAAAATTGAATCTTCATTCATTTCATAAATATACGAATTTCATTAAAAATTTTTTTTTTTTCAAAAAGATAAGCTTTGGATCTTATCACTGTCCTTGAAAAAATCTTATCACGAGATATTCTCAAGATCTCTAATCGGTGATTAAAATAATAATGCTCAAAAATATAGATGACCTTGGCACGACGTTTTATGGATATTTCACAATAGCAAAAAACGTGCTCCGAATAATAAATATACTATACGAGATAAGAATATTTGGTTTTTTTTTTTTTTTTTTTTTTTTTTTTTTTTTTTTTTTTTTTTTTTTTTTTTTTTTTTTTTTTTTACAAAGTCTGATCACGCGTGTCATCAGCGTTGAAAATTCGAGGTCAAAGACAAGGATTCAGTCACGTCCTCATCGATTTCTATTTCTGTAAGATTTATTCCGAAATCAAAAAAAAAAATGAAAGCGAAAGACGAAACGTGAATAAAAAAAAACATTCTTCGTAGTTACGTAAAATTAATTTTGCCAATAATTTTTGTATGCGTCCGTTAATTTATTAATAACAAATTATTGGAATTTTCTTTGTCAAAAATAGAATTTTTTTACCACAGATCCCTTCATCGTTATTTTCCAAATTTCCAAAATTTTTTGGTCGCAATTTTCATTATTGTACCGAAAGTAGATTTTTGAATTTTTCAGATAATTTGTGGTAGCGCTTTGTTTAAATTATAATAATTTTATTATTTATCAATATTTTTGGAACTCAGAAATTTAACATCAAATATTTAATCACTTATTTAATCAAATAAGACAATTTTTGGGAATTAATTACAAAAAAACTACAAGAGCGATATTATTGATTTTTTTATAGGCTCTTCTAGAGACCTTCAAGAGTATGTATAAAAAATTTCATTGAAAAATATCAACAATTTTGTTAGTTATAAACTCTTAAATACAAAAATTTTCGTACAAAATTTTATTGCACGAGTACGTAAAGTGGGCACTTTACGGACGGAGTGAAATAATAGTCCATTATATCACGAGGACGTAAAAACATTTTCTGACGAGTGTGAGTTTGCACGACGAGCCAAAGGTGAGTCCTGCAATCACACGAGTCAGAAAATGTTTTTACGCCGAGTGATGTAAGAGATTTTATATCACGAGGTGCAATATGGACGTTTTCACGTCCGTTTGCGGACGTAAAAGCTCCCATTATTGCACTGAGTGATATAAAGTATTTTATACCTAACAAAGTCGTCACTATTTTTCAAGAAAATTTTTTACGGCACTATTTGAAATGTTAAAAATAATATGTAAGAACATCGATGATATTACATTTGTTTATATATTTTTTTATTTAATTAAATCAACATTAATTCCCCATAAATTGCAAAAAATAAAATCAACAAAGCGAAATTTTTCTATCATCTCAATAATCAAATTTTACGAGCGAGCTTAATTAAATTCCATCAATTAATTAATTAATTAATTATCATTTTAATTACAATAATTAATTATTCCTTGAATTCGGAAACGTGTAGAAAAAAATTTGGTATATGGACCACTTTAATTGAAGTGGATTTAATTAAATTTAATCAATAAATTAATTTATTATAATTGTTAATTAATTAATTCTTTAATTAAATTAAATTTAATTAAATCCACGTCAATTAAAGTGGTCCATGTTCTTAATTTTTTTTTGCACGTTAATGTTAAAAATAAATAATAAAATCGCTTGACGATGTGATTTTAAAGACGACGAAGAGAATCAGAAAAAGTGAAAGTTTAACCGGGATAGTGCAGAATGACGTCACTGGGTCCGGCTTTCTTGCTTTAAATTTTAAAAGTTGACTGAGACATCATCGTGACAGTACAAAAAATTTTCGTTTCACTTAACACATCCTAATTATGTTTAAAAAAAAAATTTCAAAATTTTGACCGACCATTTTGATGATAAAAAAAAATCGAACTTAAAATTTTGACGATTTTGAAAATTTGTAGACTCCAAAAATACACTCAAAATACATTAAAAAATGAAAAATAAAATTAATTAAATAAAAAATAAAATTAATTAAATTAAAAATTAAAATTAATTTTAAACAATTTTAGAAAAATTAAAAAATTCGTATCAATTAATTGCAACGAAAAATATGACGAAAAAACGAAGTTTACATCTGAAAAAATACACTCAAAATTTTGCAACAAAACGAGTTCTTCGATTTCGCAAAAATTTGACCCCGTGAGAACGGAAACCGCTTTACCATTAGACAGGAAAAATAAATATTCAATGTGTCACAGTCAAGAGCACGCCAAGACCTTCGCGCTTCGAAGGATATTAAATTCGAAAAAAAAAAAATTTCTACCGGAAACGTGAAAGATTTTGTTCGTCACAAAATGTCACACGATCTTGAATTTTAAATTTGGATTTAATTTTAAATTTCAAAATTCTTAATTTATAATTCCAAATTTGAAATTTATTATTGAATTTTAAATTCGAATTTTGAATTTTGGACAAAGGATTTTTTTTTATGTTTTACTCAATTTTTTTTATTCAGATAAAAAACTATAACAAAAAATTAAAATTTCGAAAATCACAAAAAAAATAGTTTTGAAAAATTATTTGGCACTTACCAATGTGAAGTCGTGTCACAAAATTATTTGATTCAAGATTTCATAAAAAAAAAAAAAAAAAATTGTGGAAAAAAAAATTCAAAAATAACGTTGTACAAATTTATCATAAAATTGTTTAAGAGCGCGAGAATAAAAAAAAAAAAAAAGAAAACCGTGTTGCAAGTGTGGCCAAGCAAAACTGAATGAACATGAATCGAAATGTGCCTCTCCTATGTTTTCCCACAAAGCAATATTTGCCTCCCCCACCACTTAATTTTAAGAAGGCGAAGGGAGGGGGAAAATACAATTTGCCTCGTTCGTGCACGAAACATTTTTTTCATCGTGTCATCTTTTTTTCCAAACTTTTTTTTCAAATAAAAAAAATTATTCATAAATATAAATAGATAATTAATAATATATGAATAAAAATAATAATAATGAATAAAGATAAATATATGGGGCATTCCATTCCAAATCGGACAGTTTGAAAAACTGTTTTTTTTTAATGCCCCCAATTTTGTTATATTTTTTTAGTCCCCATCAAAAGATCCTTGCCAGGAAATTTTGAGATTTTTTTTTATTACTCGTTCAAAAGACCAAAAAACCGCTCTTTTTCGGTATTTTGGTCATAACTTCTACAATGGTCGAAATTGAAAGTTTTTTTTTAAATTTTTTTTATTATGGCCTTTTCGGAAAAAAATACAACAAAAATATTTGACGTGTTTTTAAATGAGTTTTTTGAGTTTTAAACTTGTCGCGCTTTTAAAAGTGAGTGTATATTTTGATTTTTCATTCATTTTTTGTTTTAAACATGTATTCAACAACTTTTAAGACTAGTCCGAACTACTATTGTTTTCGATTTTTGAAAATAATTTTTTTTTCTATCAAATATTATGAATTATTTAGAATTTATTTTGACACTTTTTTATGAAACTTTTGAAATAAAATAAAAAATTTAGTTTTCAAAAACCGAAAAAAAATAGTAGTTATGGAAATCCCACGATCAGAATAGTCTTAAAAGTTGTTAAATACATAGATGTTTAAAACACAAAAATTGAAAAAAAAAATTAAAATATACACTCACTTTTAAAAACGCGATTTAAAGTTCAACACTCGAAAAACTCATTTAAAAACGAGTCAAATATTTGTATTGTATTTTTTTCTGAATAGGCCAGAAAAAAACAAAAAAATTTAAAAAAAAAATTTTTTCACTTGGACCATTATTAAAGAACTTATCACCAAAATACCGAAAAAGAGCGGTTTTTGTGTTAATTTAATATCTTTTGAACGGGTAATCAAAAAAATCTCAAAATTTACCAGCAAGGGTGTTTTGATGGGTACTAAAAAATATAAAAAAATCGAAGAAATAAAAAAAAACAGTTTTTCAAACTGTCCGATTTGGGATGAAACGCCCCATATATGCTAAATATTAATAATTACGGATTTAAAAAAACAAATACTATTACATTATTCAATTTTCGTAAATAAAAAGTTATTATGCAATGAAATTGTTATAATTAAATATTGAAGTTACGATGACGAGGAGATTTCACAATATCTATGATTATGGATCACCAAACTTTCACATTAAATTCAAAAATTCGACGATCTCAAAAAACCCCATCAAATTATGTTAAAATCGAATATTTTATTCATTTTTTATCCGCCATATTGGATTTCTTCATTTTGGATTTCGATATAATTGCGTTGAATTCGGAATGAGCGATCTCGAAAATCTCAAGGCAACCGATTTACATATCAATCTGCATCTCGATTTTTTTTTTCTTCATCGATCGGATTGATTTCACGTTTTCTCCCGTCGGCCATATTGAATTTGCGGTATGGAATTTCGATATTCATGAACTGTCGTAATTTTCACCACAGTCGGACCAACTGTTTTCTTTCTCGTCCTCCATATTGAATCCGCCATTAAATAAAATTTTTTAAATGTTATCAGATCGCACAATTTTTGCCAAAATTTTATTGTTTCGCATCATCTGTTCGTTTCGTTGTCCGCCATATTGAATTTCGAGAGTTTTCATCATTTGAATTCGTAAACAACGACCTTAAATACATCGGTACCAATTTTCACGAAAACCGGATCAGCTGTTCGTCTAATTATCGGCCATCTTGGCTCGGCCATTTTGAATCGCCATCTTGAGGCTTGTTGACGAACATTTTGAATTCAAACGTCAATGTCACTAATATATCGTGTATACAAATCAATTCCAATCCATGTAATGAAATTATCCGAAACAATTATAATTTCCAGCCGGAAAAAAATGAATGAATGGCCGCGGATAATTTTGATCCAGATTCAAGACGAAAGTTCCGCTTTAGAGGTTAGAGTTCAATTTTCTATCAAAGTCGGGTCAGCTGTTTTCTTTCTTGTCCAAAATATTAACTCTCCCACTGTAAATAACAAATATTTAATGTTATCAGAACGCAACATTTTTTTCAACATTTTATTAATTCGCATCAGCTGTTCGTTTCGTTGTTCGCCATATTGAATTTCGACAGTTTTCATCATTTGAATTCGTAATCAACGACCTCAAATACATCGGTACCAATTTTCACGAAAACCTGATCAGCTGTTCGTCTAACCATCGGCCATCTTGGCTCGGCCATTTTGAATCGCCATATTGAGCCTTGTTGACGCACATTTTGAATTCAAACGTCAATGTCACTAATATATCGTGTATACAAATCAATTCCAATCCATGTAATGAAATTATCCGAAACAAGTATAATTTCCAGCCGGAAAAAAATGAATGAATGGCCGCGGATAATTTTGATCCGGATCTAAGACGAAAGTTCCGCTTTAGAGGTTAGAGTTCAATTTTCTATCAAAGTCGAATCAGCTGTTTTCTTTCTTGTCCAAAATATTAACTCTCCCACTTTAAATAACAAATATTTAATGTTATCAGAACGCAACATTTTTTTCAACATTTTATTAATTCGCATCAGCCGTTTGTTTCGTTGTCCGCCATATTGAATTTCGACAGTTTTCATCATTTGAATTCGTAATCAACGACCTCAAATACACCGGTACCAATTTTCACGAAAACCTGATCAGCTGTTCGTCTAACCATCGGCCATCTTGGCTCGGCCATTTTGAATCGCCATCTTGAGCCTTGTTGACGGACATTTTAAATTCAAACGTCAATATCACTAATATATCGTGTACACAAATCAATTCCAATCCATATATTGAAATTAACCGAAACAATTATAAAATCCAGCCGGAAAAAAATGAATGAATGGCCGCGGATAATTTTGATCCGGATCCAAGACGAAAGATCCGCTTTAGAGGTTAGAGTTCAATTTTCTATCAAAGTCGAATCAGCTGTTTTCTCTCTTGTCCAAAATATTAACTCTCTCATTATAAATAACAAATATTTAATGTTATCAGAACGCAACATTTTTTTCAACATTTTATTAATTCGCATCAGCTGTTTGTTTCGTTGTCCGCCATATTGAATTTCGACAGTTTTCTTCATTTGAATTCGTAATCAGCGACCTCAAATACATCGGTATCAATTTTCACGAAAACCGGATCAGCTGTTCGTCTAACCGTCGGCCATCTTGGCTCGGCCATTTTGAATCGCCATCTTGAGGCTTGTTGACGGACATTTTGAATTCAAACGTCAATATCACTAATATATCGTGTATACAAATCAAATCCAATCCATGTAATGAAATTATCCGAAACAATTATAATTTCCAGCCGGAAAAAAATGAATGAATGGCCGCGGATAATTTTGATCCGGATCCAAGACGAAAGTTCCGCTTTAGAGGTTATAGAGTTTAATTTTCTATCAAAGTCGAATCAACTGTTTTCTTTCTTGTCCAAAATATTAACTCTCCCATTGTAAATAACAAATATTTAATGTTATCAGGACGCAACATTTTTTTGAACATTTTATTAATTCGCATCAGCTGTTCGTTTCGTTCTTCGCCATATTGAATTTCGACAGTTTTCATCATTTGAATTCGTAATTAACAACCTCAGATACATCGGTACCAATTTTCACGAAAACCTGATCAGCTGTTCGTCTAACGATCGGCCATCTTGGCTCGGCCATTTTGAATCGCCATCTTGAGTCTCCTTGTCGGACATTTTGAGTTCAGCCAAGACGAAAGATCCGCTTTTGAGGTTAGAGTTCATTCGTGGAATTATCCCGAGCCACGACAAGAGCGATCATTATTTTTTCTATTGGTCGAAGAGAAAAAAAAATGTCGGATCGTAAAAAATGGCGGCCCCCGCTATGGAGGATCTCGCATTGTGCGCTGTTTTACGACTCTTGTCGCAAGTCAAATGATAATTGCGTCAATCATCGCCGGTGCTCGCGGGCGACGTCCACAATAACGTCCGGAAAATCTAGCTTTTGAAACAAGGCCAATATATCTAATAATGCTCGCATTCACGTCACAAAAGACATTGGAAAAAAAAAGTACACAATGGGCAATTTTTATGGAGTTGAGACACGTACTCGTTATTCACAGGGTGCTAAAATCAATTTTAAAACTTATCAGCGAGTTTCGATAACATTTTTTTTTTCTTTCCGCTTTATGCAATAAACAGTATCGTCATTGTGGCGTAAATTTTTTTTTAATTTAACCAATCACTTTTCCGTGTAAATACTATAAATAGATCAACCATGAAAAATCCGTTTTTTTTCAATTCCACTATTTTTTTATTTTCGAAAAATTTTGTTTAACTATGCACTATGATTATTCTAATAAATTTTCCGATAACGTATCGAGTTTTTCCAGTTTACGAAATTCTCTTCGGATTGATATTGATTGTTGCCTGAAGCAATTGCATTTGTTTATAATAAAAAATTATAAATTTCAGTTCAATTTTATTTGTCATCCAAAGCAACAATATTCACATGAACAATCGATTTAGTTGTTAAACTCAAGCATTTTGAATTTATATTTTGTGCTTACATTATTTTTTCCTGATCATTTATTTATTTGTCAAACGGAAATTTGTAAACAAATTTTGTTTGTCAGAATGGAGATTTTAATAGTAGTGGGATGTCAAAATCAAGGTTTTAATAGCAGTCAATTGCCAAAATGCAGATTTCAATAGTAGTCAATTGCCAGAATCGAAGTCATAATAGTAGTCAATTGTCAGAATCGAGGTTGTAATAGTAATCAATTGCCAAAATCAAGATTGTTATAGTAGTCAATTGTCTAAATTGAGGTCATAAATTGCCAAAATCGGCACGACCAGCAATCCGTTACCTAAATCGAGATTTTTATAGTAGTCAATTGCCCAAAATGAGATTTTAATAGTAGTCAATTGCCAAAATCGAGGAGGTAATAACATACAGTTGCCAAAATCGAAGTCGTACTAGCAATCAGTTGCCAAAATCAAGATTTGTATAGTAGTCAATTGCCAAAACCAAAGTCGTACCAGTAATCAGTTACCAAATCGAAATCGTTTATCAGCGATCAGTTGCCAAAATCGAGATTTTCACAGTAATCAATTGCCCAAATTGTGGTCATTAGTCATTTGCCAAAATCGACGTTGCAATAGTAGTCAGTTGCCAAGATCGAGGTAGTAATAGTTGTCAATTACCAGAATCGAGACTTTCATAGTAATCAATTGCCCAAATTACTGTCTTAATAGTTGTCATTTGCCAAAATCAATGTTGCAATAGTAGTCAGTTGCCAAGTTTGAGGTTGTAATAGTAGTCAATTACTAGAATCGAGGTTATAGTTGTAGTCAATTGCCAAAATGAAGGTTATTTGGAATGGAGATTGTAATAGTAGTTAGATGTCAAAATCAGGGTTTTAATAGCAGTCAATTGCCAAAATGAAGACTTCAATAGTAGTCAATTGCCAGAATCGAAGTCATAATAGTAGTCAATTGTCAGAATCGAGGTTGCAATAGTAGTCACTTGCCAAAATCAAGATTGTAATAGTAGTCAATTGCCAAATCAATGTTTCAATAGTAGTCAATTGTCTAAATTGACATCATAAATTTCCAAAATCGGTACGACCAGTAATCCGTTACCTAAATCGAGATTTTTATAGTAGTCAATTGCCCAAAATGAGATTTTAATAGTAGTCAATTGCCAAAATCGAAGTCGTACTAGCAATCAGTTGCCAAAATCAAGATTTGTATAGTAGTCAATTGCCAAAACCGAAGTCGTACCAGCAATCAGTTGCCAAAATCCATATTTTCATAGTAGTCAATTGCCAAAACCAAAGTCGTGCTAGCAATCAGTTACCAAATCGAAGTCGTGTATCAGCAATCAGTTGCCAAAATCGGGATTTTCATAGTAATCAATTGCCCAAATTGAGGTCATTATTCAATTACTAAAATCGAAGTTAAAATAGTTGTTAGTTGACAAAATCAAAGTTGTAATAGTAGTCAATTGCCAAAATCGAGACTTTCATAGTAATCCATTGCCCAAATTAAGGACTTAATAGTTGTCATTTGCCAAAATCGACGTTGCAATAGTAGTCAGTTGCCAAGATCGCGGTTGTAATAGTAGTCAATTACCAGATTCGAGACTTTCATAGTAATCAATTGCCCAAATTAAGGTCTTAATAGTTGTCATTTGCCAAAATCGACGTTGCAATAGTAGTCAGTTGCCAAGATCGAGGTTGTAATAGTAGTCAGTTGCCAAGTTCGAGGTTGTAATAGTAGTCAATTAATAGAATCGAGGTCATAGTTGTAGTCAATTGCCAAAATGAAGGTTATTTTTGTATAAAATCGAGCTTTTCATAATTTTTGTAAATTTTCAAAATCATCATAGATCAATGTGTCGCGACCATTTTCTCCCTAAAAATTAATATTTTCACAATCAACGTTACGTGAGTATCGTAAGTTGTAATGAAAATTGAACAGTGTATTTATTATACTCTTTTTAACGCTGTATCTCGCTCGCTCGTCTCTTTCCCCTCGACCGAAGATCCGTCCCATATAGTTGGGTCAAGATCATCGACAAGCCAACAAACAAAGTAGGTCTCGAGACCCAAGTGAGAGCGTTCACCCCCACCTTTTTGCTCAAGAATATTCTATATATTAATAGTATAATAGATACGGGAAGTTTGAAAGCGAATTTTGAGGAGTTTCGATGAATATAATGTCACTATGTCATTAGTCATTATTCA
Organism: Alloplasta piceator; assembly: GCA_946863875.1. NCBI lineage: Eukaryota > Metazoa > Arthropoda > Insecta > Hymenoptera > Ichneumonidae > Alloplasta > Alloplasta piceator. Next base: position 30,288,564 of record OX333080.1, read on the forward strand.
CTATTAATTGTCAAAATCAGTGAAATTTCGACAACTATGTAAAATTTATGAGACAATGTATGGTAACAAAAATACCGAAGAAAACCGCTTTCGTCGATAAGTCAGGGATCGCTTTTATCGACGAACACTCCCAAAAATTCTTCACATCACCTTCACACATCACCTTCACAATTCTTCAACATCACCCATGCCTGATAATAATTATCAATACTACTATGCTTTTCAGGTGAAACTATTTTCTCGTTATTGATGCAAATAAGACATTTTCGATAGTCTTTTCGTCTGTTTTATTTCTCATATTATCCTTGAAAATCTACAATATATTCCGTATGTTTATATATACTGGTTACACAGTATATATGTAAACACACGCGGAGAATTAATAGAGAGCGTTACGTGGGGTTCACGGACTTACGAAGGCCTGGGATTTTCCAGAATGCATTTTCCCGAGTAAATCGTAATGATAAAAAATCGTAGGACAATCATAAATGTAAAAAAAAATTACTGGGCTGGAATAAACAACTATTGCGCTCAAATAATTAACTATTGCATTGAATTAACAACTATTGTAAGAAAATAATTAAATTTAAATAAAAAAATCCAATTAAATTATCAACTATGCAGTAGGGACCAACAACTATTCGGTTCAATGAACAACTATTATTCATAAATAATCAACTATTGACTTAAAAGTCATTTGTAGCGTTCCTATAAGCAACTATGAGGTTTGCATTGTCAACTATGGACTCCGAATCGTCAACTATCGAGACTAATTGACTAACTATGAAATTGAACAAATACATTAATAACTTCCAATATGAACGATTTAATTTCCGATCGCGGGTTGAATAAATTAAAAAATCGAACATAAGAAAATACTAGTTTTATACTCGTAATGATGAAAAATCGTGGGACAATCATAAATGTTGAATAATTACTGGGCTGAAATAATCATCTATTGCGCTTAAATAATTATCGAATTGAATTAACAACTATTATATTATATATCAATAATACAATTTTAATAAAATTATTCAATTGAAATGATCAACTATGCAGTGTGAACCCACGACTATTCGGTCCGATGAACAACTATTGTTTATGAAACATCAACTATTGACTTAAAAGTCATTTGAAGCGTTCAAATAAACAACTATAACATTTGCTTGATCAACTATGAACTCCCAATCATCAACTGTAGAGTATAGATGAGCAACTATTAGATTGAAAAAAACTAATAACTTTATTAAATTTGAATTATTTAATTTCCCATCACCAGTTAAATAAATTTAACAATAGAACATAAAAATACTATTTTTATACTCTTAATGATGAAAAATCGTGGGTCAATCATAAATGTTGATAAATTACTGGGTTAGAATAATCAACTATTGCGCTTAAATAATCAACTATGGAATTGAATTAACAACTATTATATATGAATAATACAATTTTTATAAAATTATTCAATTAAAATTATCAACTATGCAGTATAAACCCACGACTATTCGGTTCAATGAAAAACGATTGTTTATAAACAACCAACTATAGACTTAAAAAAGTCATTTAAGACGTTCCAATAAATAACTATAACATTTGCATGATCAACTATGAACTCCCAATCATCTGTTGAGTATAGATGAGCAACTATTAGATTGAAAAAAACTAACAGTTTTTAATTTGAATTACTTAAGTTGCCATCACCAGTTGAATAAATTTAAAAATCGAACATGAAAATACTATTTTAATACTCGATAAGAAATATAGTTGTTTCCAATCCATCATATATTTTGGAATCAGAGTTGGAATGTTTCTTTCCCATCACCAGGTGATTAAATTAAAAAATCGAACATAAAAATACTATTTTTATACTCGTAATGATAAAAAATCGTGGGTTAATCCTAAATGTTGAATAATTACTGGGTTGGAATAAAAAACTATTGCGCTTGAATAATTATAACTATCGAATTGAGTTAACAACAATTACGTATGAACAATACAATTTAAATATAATTATTCAATTTAAATTATCAACTATGCTGTATGAACCTACGACTATTCAGTTCAATGAACAACTATTGGTTATGAACAATCAACTATCGACTTAAAAAAGTCATTTGGGGCGTTCAAATAAACAACTATAACATTTGCATGATCAACTATGAACTCCCTATCATCAACTATCTAGATGAGCAACTATGAGATTGAAAAAAACTGATTACTTTAAATTTGAATTATTTAATTTCCAATCACCAGTTGAACAAATTTAAAAATCGAACATGAAAATACTATTTTAATACTCGACAAGATATATAGTTGTTACCAATCTCGAATTGGGAACAGAGTTGGAATGTTCCATCTCTCCTCTTATTTATCTCACGTATAATCAACATGATGAGGTCAAGTGAACTATAATAACATTTCTTGATAACAATGTCGATAAACTGGAGCGGTACCGCAAAACCGAGTTCCAAGACTCTCGATCACACAATACCAAATTCACAGTTAAAATTTTTTTTCAATTCCAATTTTCTATACTGCATTTTTTTGAAATCGAAGAAAGTTGATACAAAATAGTGTAAAATGAAAAAAAAAATGGTATCGAAACAAATCGTTCGATCGTCATTCAGACTCACCTTGAACTTTATCCCGATCCAAAAGAGATTTATTTTCACTCGAGATTTCGAAAATCTCGTAGATCTTTCGTTGTTATTATTATTATTATTATTATTATTTTAATCGCTGTGACAGTTTTCTCCTTTCCACTCACTTCTCGTTATTTTTTTCTTACAAAACAACTCAATTATAATTATTTCGCGACGATCAATGTCGAAAGATGTAAGTTTTTATCAGGAAAATGAGAAATCGGTGTTCTCTCGTCAGAGACGCTTTGTGATTTGTGGCGCGGCCGCAACTGCTCGGAAATGCGCTCACGGACGTGACTTTATAAGCGATGAAATCATAATATACAGTCTGAGGCGTTTGCTGGCCGCTCTCTCGGACCTTCTCGCCTCTTTCTCAGGCCCGGATACCGCGAAGAGTCTTCCAGGAGCAGTGAATACTGGTACAAATATTTCAAACGTAAATATACAAACTATTTCGCGTAAATTCATACTGCCAATTTTTTTTTTCTCTCCATGAAGGGAAAAATTTTGGGTATTCTTCCTTGGATTTAATTTTTTATTATAAGTTTTTATTATTATATGTTGTTTTTCGAATGGGATTAAGGAGAACGCAGTCAGAAGCAATTACTATTCAATGCAGAATAATGAAAAGTATTTATTAGAATTAATAAGTAAAATAAAATTACGCAGCGGGATACGTCTTGCCTCGTCGAGAGCTGCCGGAAGACTGAAGACTATCGGACCCCCACTCCCTCGGTTCTTCCCCCACCGCGCTCTCACGATCCTTCAAGACGGCGCTACATTCGCATCCGCTCGCACGCTAAATTCTCGCGCTTCTACATTATTGTATATTTATTATTATTATTATATTTTATAATATTTATTTATTTTTTATTTTTTAATATTATCATATTTTATTATTATTACATTTTGTATTGAATCATGAATTAAATTTTGTTTTTAATTCTTTTTACATTTTCATTTAAAAAAATGGTGGTTTTGAAAGTCCAAATATTCGGGAAAAAACCTCGGAATTTGAAAAAATGTTCTTGATTAATCGGAAATTTTGTCATCTCCATAAAACGGAAAGCATCGCAACAATTTCTTGTAACAAGCTTTTTCAACACGATTTTTGAGGTTAGTTTTGCACACATACATCATTTGGCACCTTCATATCCTGAAATTAGATCGTATATAAAAGATTGTTTATAAATGGTGATCATATATATTGAATAAACAGTTAAGTAAAATCGAAAAAACGTACTTTTTGACCGAGAACAAATAAATTACCTCTTTTAACTGACGCGGCCGAATCGCGACTAACTTCACACTGGAGTTGACCAAATTTTTTAAAGCGCGGGAATTTTCGAATAGCTACGGATTTATATCGGATTATATCGGATTATCTTTTGTAATTTTCTTTGTATTTTGTATTCAATTATGTATTAAATTTGGTATTGTATTTTGTATCGTAGTTTGCATTGACTTTTGTATTGAATTGTTCATTTTATTTCTCGTTCTATTTTTTATTTTTTATTTTTATTTTTTCAAAGGATTCTTGTGCAGATCTACTTAGAATACGTCATATAAAACACAAAGTCGTTCGATCGACGAGGGAAAACCCAGCTTCGGATTGTTTGTGACGATACATAAAACACCCACGCGAACGTGCACACAAAGAAATGGAGATTATTTTAAATGACAAAATTTACTCATCTTCATATCCGTCAATCTAGTATTCAATTTCTCACGTACAAATTTTAATTTTTATACCAAAGAAGTAATTATTTTTAAAAAAATGTTTTAATTCAATTTTTTTTTTAAATTTAAAATAAATTTTTTTTTAATAAAAATTTTTTTTTTTAATTTAAAATTCAATTTTTTTTAATAAAAAAAAAAATTATTTAGGAAAAATTCACTTCAACAAAAAAATAAAAGCTCAATTACTTAAATTGATGATTAAATTTCTGAGAAAATTAAATTCAAGAGTAAACTCATTGAATTGAATATACTTATTTTATCGTATTTATCTTTTTTCAACATTTTATTCATTTTCAATACTCATTATCTTTTTTCAATATGTTTTTTTTTCCTCTTATTCATTGGAGCTCTAAAATCAATGTCAAGAGTTGCCGGGTATTAAAAGGAGAAACGAGAACAAACTTTGCCGCGGTTTTTCCAATTTCGAAGACTGGGAAAATGGCTTTTTTTTTTTATCTCTCTGGCTCGTTCAATTGTCTCCTTGAGCGTGGAGAATCGGTGAAACGTTCGTCAAGCACTTTCTGGGTAATTCCCGGATGGAGAGAACGCAGCAATTGCGACTTTGAATTTTCGTCGACGTTTCAATCTGAATCTTGTGAATCAGAAAATTTTGAAAAAAATGCCCAACCTTCGCTAAAGTTCAGTTATTGACAAGATTAAAAAACGGCAAAATAATAAATTGAATTTTCCTACAAATTCCAAAATTTAAGAATTCCAGAATTTATTTAATCGAAGAACAAGGAAAATATCAATTTTTAACAAAATAGTGACTTCGTGAAAAATCGATTTTTGATCAAAATTTTTTGCCTTAAATTGTTTAGAAAATGAAAAATATTTAACGATAAAGATTAATGTGTGCTGATGTTCACACGATAGAAGTTCTGTCGGGATACTCTTTTCTCGATAAAATATTCTTTTTGGATCATCTATTCTTGTCGACAAGGAAAGCCAATATATCAAATCAAACTTAGAATTGGCAAGCGGCAAATTACAAATGTAATTGGTAATTCAAAGTTTTCTAATTACAAATTACAAATGTAATTAGTAATTGAAAATTTCCTAATTACTAACTACAAATGTAATTAGTAATTGAAAATTTCTTAATTACAAATTACAAATGTAATTAATAATTACAAATTTCTTAATTACAAATTGCAAATGTAATTAGGTTCAAATTTCGCACTGGTTACATATTATCGATGTAATAAGAGTCAAATTTCACTCTAAGTACATGTAATTAGTAATTTTCAATTGCAAATTGCAAAAGTAGTTGGTAATTGAAAAATTTAAATTACAAATTACAAATGTAATTGGTAATTGAAAATTTCCTAATTACAAATGACAAATGTAATTAGTAATTGAAAATTTCCTAATTACTAACTACAAATGTAATTAGTAATTGAAAATTTCTTAATTACAAATTACAAATGTAATTAATAATTACAAATTTCTTAATTGCAAATTACAAATGTAATTAGGTTCAAATTTCGCACTGGTTACTTTTTATCGATGTAATAAGAGTCAAATTTCACTCTAAGTACATGTAATTAGTAATTTTCAATTGCAAATTGCAAAAGTAGTTGGTAATTGAAAAATTTAAATTACAAATTACAAATGTAATTGGTAATTGAAAATTTCCTAATTACAAATGACAAATGTAATTAGTAATTGAAAATTTCCTAATTACTAACTACAAATGTAATTAGTAATTGAAAATTTCTTAATTACAAATTACAAATGTAATTAGGTTCAAATTTCGCACTGGTTACATTTTATCGATGTAATAAGAGTCAAATTTCACTCTAAGTACATGTGATTAGTAATTTTCAATTGCAAATTGCAAAAGTAATTAGTAATTGAAAATGTCCTAATTACGAAGTACAAATGTAATTAGTTATATTGCAGTTATGTAACGTACATGTAACAAATGTTACATAACATGTTACGTGCATGTTATATAACAGCAACGTTACATAGGAATAACATTGTAACATTGCATGTAACTTCCATGTTATATTGCCGCAATGTAACATATGTTACATTACTGCAAGGTAACAAAGTTATATTGCAGTTATGTAACGTACATGTAACAAATATTACATAACATGTTACTTGCACGTTATATAACAGCAACGTTACATAGGAATAACATTGTAACATTACATGTAACTTCCATGTTACGTTGCTGCAACATATAACGTATGTTCACTGGGTTCACAATCTTAAGAGGAGGCGAAATACCGACATTTTTCGTGCGAGTGCGAGAGAGAAAGGATGATAGGGGTCGTGTGAGAGCGAGAGAGAGGTCCGAATGTCGCCTTCAGCCTCCTCTTAAGAGGCTAAATACCATTTTTATTCAATCCCTACATTATCGACGTATCATCGTCGTCCAGTCTTTCTCCAACAACCGTGGATGAAAATTAATTACAATTTGACAATTAAGAGGGGGATAAATTAATTAACAATTAATTGTCAATTGAGAGGCTACAATGCGTTACAGCTAATGCCAACAAACTCATTCGAGCCCCCTAAATATCATAGGTTACTCGTCAGAATGCATGGTGCTGCCCTCACTCGCACGTATGTGAACTACATTTCGCCATTTCGTTTTTCAATAAAACTACAATTTATCGACATTTATCTCTTGATGCGCCATTCAAACTTACGACGTGTCATTTTGATAAAATAATGTCGAAAACGTCTCGATATTTGTATCGTGGCGTTCTTCATGGAGCCTCACTCTTGGTTTTACCCGAAATGCAGTCAAAGTTTAATAATTTAAGTTTTTCAATTACAGTTTCTTGGTGGTAAGTGAATCTGTAAATTTTTTTTTTGTTTTTCGAAATTTTTTTAGTGAGGCTCCATTCCTGCCATTGTTCTGATGATGTTGTTAAAATTTTATTCAATTCCATCTATTTGTATAAGAGCAAGTTTGGATGGCAATTTCGAGGTGTTAGTGTCGGTATTTAGCATCCTCTTAAGATCCTTGTATAGTTCTGCACTTGTGACGAGGTGGCGTTTGCAATAGATCTCAGTGTTTTAGATTGGAATCTCTGTAGAATTTCGATGTTCGAGTTGCTGACGTTTTCCCATCGTCGTATATCTTACGTTCAAATTAATGAACAAACTAAACAACAAAAACCGTAAGACATTTATTTAGACCCTGTACAAATATATCCGTTCACTATTGAAAGTGGTATAACAAAAAAAAAATCTATACTAATATCTGCCTGAGCCATTTGGCAAAAACATAAAAAATGCGTATACCTATTGGAAATACTGTTTTGAACAATATCTGCTATTGTCACAAAAATCCTGAGCACGTAAAGAAAAATTGCAGGCTCAGCCTGCGCGAAAAAATTGACTGCCGCGATAAATCGATTATCGATATTCCATCGAGTCTTCGATCAATCGATATTACATCGATTTTTCGATAAAATATCGAAACTTGAATAAATCAGTCATCCAACCGATTTATCGATGAACTGATAATCTATATTGCATCAAAATTTCGATAAATCGATCTACAATAAATTAAACTTCGATAATACGATGGTGAGAAACCGATGATCGATATATCGATACATCGACCTTCGATACATCGACCTTCGATAGATCGACAGTCGATAAAATATCGACGCATTAATAAATTAAAATTCGATCATATCGATATATCGATTTATTGTATATCGATAATATCGATTACATCGAAACGTTGGAAATCGAAAAAAAAATTGTGAAAAATATTTCTCAAACGAATGGAAAATATTTTTTTCATTTTTTCTCCACGATCATCGAATACTTAAATTATTGAGGATTTTTCTATGATTAAAGAAAGAAGATTCTGATGATGAATTGAGCTTTTCAGCGCGGACTTTCGTCAACGATGGTCGTTGTAGTTTGTTTACTAAGCCAAAGGCTAAAACTCTGATCGCTCTGCTTGAATCTCGCAATTGTCTGTGTGGCAATGAGCATAAATACAGCACCGAGAACCAGAAAATATCCAGCGTAAATTTGAAACTGAAAAATTCAACGTGATCGATTAATATATTTTTATTTATAAGAAAAAAAATTATATTCTTTTATTTATAAAGATATAATTATATTTTTTCATTTCCATAAATATCAATAAATTTTTCAGATACCTGAGTCCGGATGTCCAATTGAAAAACACGGCCGCTGACAACCACGAATGTCAACAGACTCTGTAGAGCCAGAGTGAATAGCGTATTGATTCCAAAAACGAGGCCGTAACTGTCATCGGGCAAATTTTTCGCAACCTCAAAGCTTGAAAAAAAAAAAAAAAAAGTTATTCAGTACTCAAAGTACCAAGTACTCGTTCAGTTCTCAAAGTACCAAGTACTTATTCATTACTCAAAGTACCAAGTACTCATTCAGTACTCAAAGTACCAAGTACTCATTCAGTACTCAAAGTACCAAGTACTCATTCAGTACTCAAAGTACCAAGTACTCATTCACTACTCAAAGTACCAAGTACTTATTCACTACTCAAAGTACCAAATACTTATTCAGTACTTAAATTACCGAGTAGTCATTCAGTACTCAGAGTACCAAATACTTATTCATTACTCAAAGTACCAAGTACTCATTCGGTACTCAAAGTACCAAGCACTTAATCAGTACTCAAAGTACCAAGTACCTATACAGAACTCAAAGTACCAAATACTTATACAGAACTCAAAGTACCAAATACTTATTCAGTACTCAAAGTACCAAGTACTTAAACAGAACTTAAAGTACCAAATACTTATACAGAACTTAACGTACCAAATACTCATTCAGTACTCAAAGTACCAAATACTCATTCAGTACTCAAAGTACCAAATACTTATTCAATACTCAAACTACCAAATACTCATTCAGTACTCAAATTACCAAATACTTATTCAGTACTCAAAGTACCAAGTACTCATTCAGTACTCAAAGTACCAAGTACTTATTCAGTACTCAAAGTACCAAATACTTATTCAGTACTCGAAGTACCAAGTACTTATTCGGCCCCGAAGTACCAAGTACTCATTCAGTACTCAAAGTACCAAGTACTTATTCAGTCCCCTAAGTACCAAGTACTCATTCAGTAATCAAAGTACCAAGTACTTGTTTAGTACTCAAAGTATCAAGTATTTGTTTAGCACTCAAAGTACCAAGTACTTGTTTAGTACTCAAAGTACCAAGTACTTGTTTAGTACTCAAAGCACCAAGTACTTGTTTAGTACTCAAAGTACCAAATACTTGTTTAGTACTCAAAGTACCAAGTACTCGTTTGGTACTCAAAGTACCAAGTACTTGTTTGGTACTCAAAGTACCAAGTACTTGTTTGGTACTCAAAGTACCAAGTACTTGTTTAGTACTCAAAGTACCAAGTACTTGTTTGGTACTCAAAGTACCAAGTACTTGTTTAGTACTCAAAGTACCAAGTACTTGTTTGGTACTCAAAGTACCAAGTACTTGTTTAGTACTCAAAGTACTAAATACGTTGAACTTGAAGTACTTGAAGTACCAATCACTTCATGTACTTGAAAGAATAATCTCTAATATGGAAATATCGTCAATAGATACCTGGCGACCGTTATCATCGTGTGATAAATCACACCAAAGACGATGTAAGCAGCGTACAAGTGCCAGATATTGGTATTTTTCGATAAAACAAAAAGTAACCCAGCTTCGAGTATCGAAAATACCGATAATACCGCCTCGCCAAGCACCGGCCAATTCAATCGGAGTCTGCCGATTCCAAAAACCGCCAGTGCACCTGTTTATGATTTTCTCGTGAATTCAAAATACTGGAATAAAGTACTCGTATTTCAAATTAAGGGGTTGTAAGCAGTAGACATTTTTTTACATTTTATTTTCGTAATGTACATGGGTCATTCCATGTCGAATCGACCAAGAGGTTGGAATTGACGCCTTTCAATTTCGATGGAATTTGATCAGAAATTTTATTTTCTAATAAAACGAAGTTCTACCGAGGGAAAAAAATTAAATTTCTTTTTTTCGAAAAAGTTACGAAAAAATCATTCTGGGTTTGTCTTGAAGAGTATACTTGTGGCTACGAGAAAAAAAATGTCTGAAAAAACATTTTGAAAAATAATGTATTTGGAGAATTTTGAATTTTTAAAAATCGTGCAAATCCATTTTTGACATTAAATTTTTGCTTCAATTTTTTTTATATAATACCTTGTACTGGTCTTAGAATATCCTGAAATTTTCAGAAAGGTGTTTTTTGTTTTAAAAAAAATATGAATTTTTGAATTTTAAAAAATCGTATAAATCCACGATCAACATTAAATTTTTTAAAAATAATATCTTGCACTTATCTTAAAAGATCCTGAAATTTCCAAGATGGGGTTTTTTTTCAAAAATATAAATTTTCGAATTTTGGTAAAAAAAATTTTTTTTTTCACAAAAAATCAAAAATTTATATTTTTGAAACAAAACAACACCATCCTGAAAATTTCAGCATCTTTTAAGGTCAGTCCAAGGTAATATATAAAAAAAAATTAACCAAAAATTTAATGTTGATTTACACGATTTTCAAAAATTCAAAAATGCATGTTTTTGAAAAAAAAACACCTTTCTGAAAATCTCAGGATCTTTCAAGATAAGTACAAGGTATTATATTTAAAAAATTGAACGAAATATTTAATGTTCAACTTGGATTTTCACGATTTTTGAAATGTCAAAATTTTCCAAATTCATAATTTTGCAGAACAAAAATTTCGGAATATATTTTTTTTTTCATAACCCCAAGTATACTCTTCAAGACGAATTTAGAACGATTTTTCGTAACTATAATAGTTTCCGAGATATTTAAAAAATAAACTTGAAAGATTTACAAAATTGTGAAATTTTGGATAACTTTCGAAAAAAAACTTAAATTTTTTTTCCTTTGGTAGAACTTGGTTTTGTTAAAAACGAAAACTTTTGACCAAATTTTATCGAAATTGAGAGGGGTCGATTCCAACTCTTGGTCGATTTGACATGGAATGACCCATATATATATATATTTTTTTTCATTGTTTCCACGTACATGAAGCTTATATTGAAGTACTGAGTTTTCGAAGTTACCAAATTTGGGGACTTTGGAAAAATACCGTCGGGAAGATGTGGAAAAAAGTTTAATTTTTTTATTAAATAAGGGTGATTTTTTTTTTTTTTTTTTTTTTTTTTTTTTTTTTTTTTTTTTTTTTTTTTTAGCTTGCCTATTATCGTGTATGCCGCATCGACGGCTCCGTTGTAAATTTTCTGATCCTTGTCAACGGCAGTTTGCCACAATGGTTGAATATAACTCCATACTTGAAAGTATCCGCAAGTAGCGAAAGACCACCAAAGTGACCATTTGACGACGTGAACATTTGTGTAAGCTCGCACAAAATCTTGCCACAAATAGAGATAGGAGCATTTTAATTTCTCGATGAAATTCGAGTGAACTTTTTTCCTCGTCCCTTCCAAATTTTCCGTTGAATTTTCCGTTGAATTTTCCGTTGATTTTTCCGAACGATGAAAATACAGAGATTTACCGACCGGAGGTAAAAATAAGGCCCAAAAAGTCGCCAGACCTAATCCTGTAATTTTGATAATTTTTTTGTTAAATCAACAACTTTCATTTTTCTCGATAACAATAATCCGTAATTATGATAATTGTAATTTTTTTCAATTTGGAAAATATTTTTTCAATCAATATATATATTTATATAATTTTTTTTCAACAGTAACAAATACATTGATCGTACCTTTCATGCTCAAAAAATTGATAATGAAAAATGGATACGGCTCAAAAATGCATTTTCCAAAAAAATCGATAATGGAAATCATCTGTATTTTCCATTAAAAAAAAAAAAAAAATGTCGCATTAGCAAATTATAATTTAGGATAGGAAATTGACTTGCAATTTGAAAATAAAATGAAAACTGAATACAAGCCCAAAATCTCTGTTCGAAAAAATAGAGTCTGGGAATTCGCTATTTATTTTGAAAAACAACAGCATCCTCACTACCTATTTTTCAAAAAATGAGAACCTGCTGTATTGCAAAAAATTTGTAAAAAATAGAAAATAGATTTGGCATCGTCAACTATCTTTCAAAAAAATGAAACTAGACCAATTATCCATTCAAGAAATGGATTTTACGGAGCTAAAAACATTTTTATATTTTTTTCTCAAATGTGGAAAAAAGTAGAAAGATTGGCAAGAAAATTTTCCAAATGCCGTAATTTTTTAAATAATTTTTAATTATTTGAATAATTTTTTTCATTTACTAATTTAAAGTTATTTTTTTTATTGATAAGAAGATGGAAATATTAAAACCAGTTTAAAAATTCATATTTTTGAAAAAACAAAAAACACCTTTCTGAATATTTCAGGATATTTTAAGATCAGTACAAGGTATTACATTTAAAAAAATTACACCAAAAATTTAATGTCCATCTTGGATTTTCACGATTTTTGAAAATTCAAAACTCTCCAAATTCATAATTCATCAAGATTTTTTTTCGGAATTTTTTTTTTTCATAGCCCCAGCTATACTCTTTAAAACGAATTCAGAACGATTTTTCGTAACTATAATAGTTCCCGAGAGAAAAAAAAAACTTGAAAAATTTAAAAAATTGTGAAGTTTTGAATTTTGAATAACTTTCGAAAAAAATTATTAACATTTTTTTCCTTAAGTAAAACTTCGTTTTGTTAAAAACGAAAACTTCTGACCAAATTTCATCGAAATTGAAAGGGATCGTTTCGAACTCTTGGTCGATTTGACATGGAATGACCCATATATATATATATATATAAAGATGTTTATAACTTTTCTAAATTATTATTGAGGTTTATTGAGGTTTATTGAGGTTTATTGAGGTTCTAGAGTATTATTTATCATTTATTAAAAAGAAAAATTTCAAAATAGAGTTGAAACCCTGGTGGAACTTTATTTTAAAAATTAATAAAAAATGGCAGAATATATCGAATATGATAAATTCGTACAGATTATTGCACCTTTTGATAAAAAATATTGACAATTTTTAACAAAAATTATTACTATAGATCAAGAAATAAATGATATAAATGAACAGATACTGTATTATTTTATCAGAATTAGTATGAAAAGTGTCAATAATTCTCAAAAAATGTTAAACATTTTTATGAGAAATTTTCATATTTGGATCAATTCTGTGCTGAACAAAATTACATAATATAATATAATCTCGCAGACAACGGCAAAAAATGCAATATAATCTCAAATATAATCGAACATATTATGACATTTTACTATATATTTTGGGAATAGCTATCTTTCATAAAACGTCTTGTTATTGATATAACCAAATAAATAGTATAAGAATATGTCATAATTTGAGAAATATATTTCTAATTTTTTATGATACTTACTGACATTCATTGTAATGATCAGTAATCATATCAAATGACAATTAATATGATATTCTGATAAGTAATTTTAAATTATGCATTATCACATATATAGTTGCAAAGTGATCATGCATTTTGTGTTCTAATGCCAGTATATCACTGTTATTTTATTGTTATTAAGTAATTTTACTTTTTATAGGAATGTTTGAATATTCAGTAGGTGCTTGCAGAATTACAAATAAAAAACATTTTATTTGTAGTATTTTTTTCATATTTATTATGAATCAATTGGAACTTTTTTAAAAAATTGATAAAAAATGGCAGAATCTATCGAATATGATAAATTCGTACAAATTATTGCACCTTCAACATTTGAACATAATCTTCAGTATTTGATATAAAATTATATAAAATGATTATTTATTTGACATTTCCCTGGTGGAACTGTCTGGTCACATTTTGTGAGATTTGAACATATTTGTTCAGATTTTTTCCAAGATTTGAACAGAAATGGATCAATTTTGTAAAAAATGTGTAAGAAATTAACAAAAATTGCCCAGTTATGGAGTTAGATGGGCAGGAATTGGAACTAATTTTTTAGAATTTTATGTCAAATACTGAAGATTATGTTTGTCAGTTTTTGATATACTATTATAAAATTTTTTGTTAGCGGAACCTTCTGGTCACATTTTGTGAGAATTGAACATATTTGTTCAGATTTTTTTTCAAGATTTGAACGGAAATCGATCAATTTTTTCGAAACCTGACGAAAAACTAAAAACTGAACAATTCGAGTCAATTTTCGAAAAAGAAGAAATGTGAAAAAATCGAAAAACTTTATTTAGGAAAAAGATTGCAAATCAAAAACAAAGATGACCATCATGGCCGAATTCCGTTTTAGCACGGCGTTAAATCTTGGAAAGATCCCATTTTGTGAGAATTGAACATATTTGTTCAGATTTTTTTTCAAGATTTGAACGGAAATCGATCAATTTTTTCGAAACCTGACGAAAAACTAAAAACTGAACAATTCGAGTCAATTTTCGAAAAAGAAGAAATGTGAAAAAATTTGTTCAGATTTTTTTCAAGATTTGAACAGGAATTGATAAATTTTGAAAAAAATGTGTAAAAAATTAACAAAAATTGCCCAGTTATGTAGCTAGACGACCAGAAATTGGAACTAAAAGCCCATATTTGATATTTACTAAGAAAATATGGGCTTTTGGTTCCAATTGCTGGTCATCTAGCTACGTAACTGGGCATTTCTTGTTAATTTCTTACCAATTTTTTACAAAATTGATCAATTTCCGTTAAAATATTTGAAAAAACTCAACAAATATGTTCAATTCTCACAAAATGTGACCAGAAGGTTCCACCAGGGTCACAACAAAAAATTTCCAAATATATCAAAAACTGACGAACATAATCTTCAGTATTTGACATAAAATTATAAAAAATGATTATTTATTGTTTGACATTTACTGACAAAATATTGCTTTCGGTCCCAATTCCTGGTCAAATAGTTACATAACTGGGCAGTTTTTGTTAATTTCTTACACATTTTTTACAAAATTTATCAATTTCTGTCAGAATCTTGGAAAAAAACTGAGAAAATATGTCCAATTCTCACAAAATGTGAGCAGACAGTTCCACCAGGGAAGTTACAAAAATATGTATGTAAATTTTCACGTTGATAAATTGATGTCTTTTCAGAAAAAATTCTTTGAAAATCACCCTTTTTCGACCTTTTGACTGCGTATAACACCTTAAAAATGTTGACACACCTGCGACGTTGAGGTAGATCAACTGATGATAATCCAGCAAGTCAAAGCTCGTAGTCAATTGAGCAACTGCGCCGGACAGAAATCTTCCCAGCAGAGAAGCTGCCCTCGTGTAACTCGAAACGGCCTGATAATGATTTTTCTCAACTTTCGCATATATATAAGTGTAATAAGCGACTTCGGTTGACATAAAAGTGCCATAAGTGAATTCCAAAAATTGCATCGAGGCCATTGAATTTCCCACGATCATGACGACAAAAGTCAAAGTTCCCGATAAACCGCACAGAATAATAATCGGCTTGTAACGCGCAAAATCGGTCAACAAAAAAACAACGACTAATGTCGCAAGATAACTGTAAGTTCCTACCGGATAAATTTCCTGCGTTACCTGCAAATATATAAAAACAAGAAACTAGATGAGAAGAAAATTTTTCATCAAGATTTTCCCATCAAAATTATCATGAATTTTTGAAACGTGGGAGAACCTTCAGGAAAAAAAAAATTTTTCAACATTTTTTATACAAATTCTGTTTTGCATAATTTTCTCAATGTTTCAAGTATGAAAATAATTTCAATACCCATAATTATAATAATAATACTGATAAAATATTTATTGGCAATACATTTTTCAGTCTTTTAAAATTGCGATGAGCGAAGAAATGTGACAAAAAAGAATTCTTTCTTCGATGCATTTTGAATTGTTATATTTTTTATTAATACGTATGAAAATAATTTTAATCATGATTTCGTATAATTCTTCTGTTAGAAAGTGAACAATCAAGAGGCACGAAAATAAAAACTCTTTCCTTCGCTGAATCATGAAATATTTTTGCGCCATAAAGATAAATTGGGTTTTTCGATTTTTTGATCATTTTTTTTTTTAATTCGTTACCGACTTGCTCAGTGGTGAAATTTTTCCATTTTCCGGTGAGATAATCTGTGATGAAAGGCTCGTTCGGTCGGAATTCCTTGAGGAAACCGAACATGCACAGAATCAACGTAACGTACATCCAGCCCATATTTTTGTAACAATTTTTATCCATTTCAACAATTTTCCCCTAGTTTCAACGAATTTGTATAATTTTTAACGATTTTTTTTCATTTTATTCTCAACAATACGAATTTTCGATGTTTTGGAATAGCGATTTTTTTTAGGTTAGAATCGTCTCTGCGAGCGACGAATTGTGACGTACAAAAACCGCGCATTGCAATCTTTTGCAAAATTCGTCGAGATTTGCGATAATCATAGGAATCTTTTATTAGAGCCGCGATATTTTTACTAGCATCTTATCCGTTACATCATAATTATGACATCAAGTGAGAATTGACCTTGCGACTGGAGCCATTACGTCTCCCTATAATCATTTTTTGGCATTCGAATTTTCCCACCATTTTTCCATCGCTTCTATTGGCTGCTCCGAATTTAAGCGACCAATCAGAAGTCGCACGCGCGCGCCACGGAGTCGGTAGCGAACGAATGTGGAACTAAAAGTATGACGGCATTATTTTGGCGCGACTTTTGAGAAATTTGATATTTTATTTGATTTACAGTAATAACAGCAATTATTATTAATTATCCATTTCGATATTTATAATTTTGGACGCGAAAAAAAAACAAAAAATATGAAAAAAAATATATTTTAAATAATGATGATGATACAATGATCCAATATACATGATTTATTAAATTATTACAGTTATAATACGAGAATACACAATTTATACATATACAATATAATATATTATATATATTTTCATCATTCACTAATATTATCTGTTGTTGTTGTTGTTGTTTTTTTTTTTTATACATGTAAATACGTTTCTCTTCGTTTTTTTTTGTTTTTATTGTTATTTTCAATTATTCGACACTTAATTTTTTGCCCAGGCAAACGGAACATTCAGCATTATAACAAAAAAATTCTCTCACTCTCTTTTTGCTCATCTCACACACGCGATTAAATAAATTAAGCATTTTTCGATGCGTTCGACATGTAGTAATTTTATGAAATTTTTTTTTTTTTTTCGACGCGCACACACAAATTCTTTCCTCCTTTTTTTAAAACTCGACTTTCAAAAATCTTGCAAATTTATCGCTAATTCGATTTTTCGTTTTTTTGCGATTTTTTTTACCGCCTCAGGGCATAAAGTTCGAAAAAAAAATCGATCAATGGCAATCAGAAAAAAAATGCGTGCGTCAGTTTTACTGATTTTCGTGAAAATAATACTTTTTACGTTTTTTCTTCGAGCCTTTTCGGCACTTTTGTGACTTAACGGTCTTTTTTTTACAATTTCAAAGGATTTACAATTTTTAAGGATCGAGTTACTCGGCGGTTTTTATCAATGTACTCGAAAATATTTTATCATCCACTTTTGTGATTTTTTTTTTTTTATTATGTACAGTCCGAATCGCCTTATCGCCAATTTCGTACGATTCGTCGGATTGTATAAAATTAATTATCGTATTTGATTTTTTTTTCTTATTTTTTTTCCCTCGTGCAACTGCCATAATTTTTCAATAACTCGGTTTTTTTTTTACAAATTCACGATTTTAGCTCCGACGAACTTTTGGACAATATTCGATGATTATTTAAATTTCGCTCGAGTGTCGAGATTGAAAATCTCTCATTGGCTCGCTTCAGGTATCAGTCATTTTTTTTTTTTTTATTCAAACGATTTTATTTCCACATTTAATGTGAAGAAGAAAATTGAAAATTCCGATAGTAGGAATTTTTTATAATGGTAATGCCAAAAAGTTAACAAAATGATGGAAAATAAATATCATTAACCAAATTTTTATCGATTTTTCGTCGCGTTAGATCATTTTAGTTATCTTTTTTTTTTTAATCTTATCGTATATGGGGCATTCCACGCCAAATCAACCACTTTAGAAACCGACCCCTTTGGATTTGGCTGAAACTTTTCAATCTTTTTCTACCCTATCAAAAACATTTTTTAGAATTTTGTTCAAATTTCTTTACCAAACCGATAAAAAGTTATAAATTTTTCAAAAAAATTGGCTTTTTTTTTCAAATAGCTATGACCTTTTCAAAATTTGACTTGTCAGAACGGTTGTTTTTTGAATATTTTCGTTTTTTATTGTACTTTTTGAAAAAAAATACAAACAAATTATAGAAACCCATCTTCATTGTTTTTTTTTTCAGATTTTTGGAAAAAATCGAAAATTTCTCGATGATTACCTTTTTTGATTTTTTTTCTTTTTATTATATCAAACTTTGACATTTTCTGCAAATCCTCAAAATTTTCCAGAGTGGTGTTTTTTTCATTTCTATTTTTTTTTTTCAATTGAAAAAAAAAATTTCAACTATTTTTCTACTATATTTCTAACTATCTTACTAACTATATTTCTGATAACACCATTCTGCAAATTTTTGAGGGTGTTCAGAGAACTTCCAATTTTGAAAAAAAAATAATAACAAAAATTGAAAGTGGTGAATCATTGAGAAATATTCGATTTTTTCCAAAAACCTAAAAATAAACGATGAAGATGGGTTTCAATAATTTTTTTAAATTTTTTTTCGAAAACTGTTTTTGAATGTAGTTTTCGAAAAAAATACAAAAAAATTATTGAAACCAATCTTCATCGTTTTTTTTTTTTTTTTAGATTTTTGGAAAAAATCGAATATTTTTCGATGATTACCACTTTCAATTTTTGTATTTTTTTTTTAATTTCAAATTTGGAAGTTCAAAGAACACTCTTAAAAATTTGCAGAATGGTGTTATGAGAAATAAGTTTGATATAACAAAAAAAAAATCAAAAATAGGAATCATCGAGAAATTTTCGATTTTTTCCAAAAATCTAAAAAAAACAATGAAGATGGGTTTCTATATATTTTGTATTTTTTTTTCAAAAAGTACATTAAAAAACGAAAATTTTGAAAAAAAACCGTTCTGACAAGTCAAATTTTGAAAAAGTTATAGCCATTTGAAAAATGAAAAGCCAATTTATTTGAAAAATTTATAACTTTTTAACGATTGGGTAAAAAAAATTGAAAAAATTATGAAAAATATTTTTGATAGGGTAGAAAAAGATAAAAAAGTTTCAGCCAAATCCAAAGGAGTCGGGTTTTTAAGTGGTCGATTTGGCGTGGAATATATAATATATTTTTCTCAAAATGTCTTACAATATTTGCAAAATATCGGCTAAATGCAGATTTTTTAAATTCGAAGAATTGCAAATTTGAAGGAAAAGTAAAAATTGTAAAAAAAATTGTAAAAAAAATTGTATTCGGAATTTTCAGTATTTTACAGCATTAAAAAAATCTTTTTTTTTTTACTCGTTTGTTTAATTTTTTTCATTCGGTTTACAGAATTTGAACCATCTCGAGACACTTTCGTCGATTATTTATAAATTATTATTAAGATGATTTAAATATTAATTCGACATTTTGTAAAGTTTAATTCCACACTTTTTTCACCTTTTAGCGTGGCTTTTTTTTTCAATTTTTCTTCTCTCGCTAATTTTACAAACATTGTCGGCGGCTCTCGATTTTTTTTACCTCGCAAAAACGACGTTTTATAATAATGAGTTTGCGAAAAAAAAAAATTGTTCTCTGCTTTGGCATCGAGTCGTTTATCTCGTTTCGGTGTATTTAAACATTTTCTCTTACTCCCTCTTTCACATTTTTTCGCGTTGGAATATTTAACAAAGCGATATAAAAGATTATTATTCAAAGTTTGAGTATTCACGCGTTTAAATGCCAACGATTAATGCACGATGAAAAAATATGAACAATTTGGCTCTCATTCTTTCTCTCTAAAAAAAAAATCGAATTTTTCGGAAAATTGCAAAAATTTTTAATTCTTCAAAAATTGAAATTGATCTAAAAATTCGAAATTTTCGCAAAGTGCGAAATTTCACTCCGAATTTTGAGACGAAAATAATATTCATAAAATTGAATTGAAGAATAATAATAATACCAATCATTACCCAATTTATTATAAGAATTATCTCGCAATTTAAAAAAAAAATCGTTTATGAAACTATTTTTTTCAATTTTTCTTGAAATTGTTTATGAAAGGTGAAAAAATAAATAATAAATAAACAGAAAGGTTTGAACGAGTTGAAAAAAAATTCGGTACAAATAACATTTCTACTAAAATAAAAAAAAATTTTACAATTTAATACATTTTTGGAACGAAATAATTTAATTTCGTGAAAATATTCGATTTTTTGTGGAAAATTGAATTTTTGTAAATTTTCCATTGAAGCGGTAAAATTGAAAAATTAAAGAAATTGACAATTTATCGAATGAAAAAAGCTACGATGTGCGTTTTTTGTTTGTATTTTTTCTTCTCGTTTAAATATAGCAAAAATATTCTTACGAAAAAGTGACGAGAAAAAGCGACGAATCTGAGTCACGAATGATCGATAAAATTCACTCGGAATCGATACATCGTTCGACCAACATCGATATATCGAATTTCAGGGGCCGATAAATCGGATTATCGAACTCTATGGAACGATAAATCGATTTTTAGAATATTATCGAACGATAGATCCGTAAATCGAATTTTATCGAACGATTGATCAATAAATCGAGTTTCGACGAACGATAGATCGATATGCGAAATATTGCGGAACGATATATCGATATCTAGAATTTTCACGAACGATCACGATTGATCCGTCGTATTTAATCGAACGATAAATCAAGATTTTATCGATCGGCGATTCGATATATCGATCAACGAATCGATAAATCGATTTTTATCGAAAGATTTATTAATTAACCTATTTTTGTCGGTTGATGAATCAATTCAAGGATTTTTATCGAAGAAAATAATATATCGAACGACAAAATCGATAAATCGAATTTCATCGATACATCTATATGATTATCTACAGTCATTGATTTTGGTGATGTAGAATGATTTTACGAATCCCAAATAATCGCGAACAATTATTTGAAGAAAGTAAAAAAACAAAAATATTTTTTTTCTCCCACACTTAAGAAAAATTTGCATTATTTCGGTAGAATTTATTTGTTTATTTTTTCTTTTAAATTAGCGATGAAAAAATATTCATTAATACGGAAAATTGCAGTTTCCTTCTTTATCCCTCGATCGATTGAGAATAATTGTACGATTATGATGTGTTTTTTTTTAGATTATGAATTAACGATTTTTCTTCGTTGATAAATCATTTTTAATGATTTTTATTTCATTTCTTCACTGCAATGAACTTTTTTTTGTGTGAATGAAATGAAAAAAATTTCAGAGCACTTTTTCGCGACTGACGAAAACAAAAAATTTACGCCAAATCGACTCGACTTCACTAAAAGTAAAACCATTAATAGCAATAATAATAATAATAATAATAATAATAATAATAATAATAATAATAATAATAATATTAATAATAATAATAATGCCAAGATCCTCAAGCGTCTTAGATAAAATGTGCGAGATAAACTGAGCCAGCGCGACGTTTCAATCGATCATCCAGCATTTCGGAACTTTGGACGTTTTTTGTGTGTTTATCCAGCGATTTATTTCGCGTTTAAACGGTCAGGCATCTGTCTCCCCTTTGAGCCTTAATCTTGCGAAATCCTCGAATATAATATCGTCGTCACCGACGTCGTCCTCCCTGAAAAAAAGAAACAAAAAATAAATTGAGACAATGAAACTTATTCACTCAATCTCTTCATTACCGGCCTCAATCGATTATTTACCGACCGCTTACCGCGGTCGGTAAGTAACCGATTGAGAAAATAAATAAATAAATTACTAATTTTGCATACAATTAGTAATTGGGGTAAGAATGATTGCACATTGCTGTTAAATCGCTAGCCCAAAATAAAATTATTTGTACGAGTTATGATTTTTTGAAAATTGCGTACTTTTATACGACTCGAAAAAACGTTTTTTTGAATTCGAGGATTTCACTTCGGGAAATCGAAACTGTATTCAAAACCCTTCAAAATGAGCACAAATTTACCTCATTTGGTGCATTTATGACGTCACAATCGTAAAACTACGTTTTTTCGAAAATCAAGAATAACTGAAAAATCTCCGATTGCTTACCGCGGTCGGTAAGTATAAACACAAAAGGAAAAAAGTTTTTTTTCGAAATATAACGCTATTGCAGATTCTTACGTATCCAATTGTATGAGGTTCGTATCCGGTGGACCGTCGCCATCTTCCATTCTGTGCGTAGGACTTGGTCTCGCTGTAGATGGCGCTGGTGTCTCTTCTTCCGGTTTCGGATGCATCAGTGTGAAAGGCAATTCCGCCACTAATTCACTGCGTTAGAGGGAAAAAAAATTTTTTAGGAATAAAAAACAATGAATATTCAAAATTGAAAAAAAAAAATGCGTAGGAAAAAAATTATTCAGGGGGAAGAAAATTGTATTTCTAGAAAATAAGATTGACAAATGAGTCGTTCCATGTCAAATCGACCAAGAGTTGGAATCGACCCCTCTCAATTTCGATGGAATTTGGTCAGAAGTTTTCGTTTTTAATAAAACGGAGTTCTACTAAAGGAAAAAAATTTAAAAATTTTTTTTCAAAAGCTATCAAATTCAAAAATTTCACAATTTTTCAAATCTTTCAAGTTTATTTTTCAAATATCTCGAAAACTATTATAGTTACGAAAAATTGTTCTGAATTATTTTTGAAGAGTATACTTGGGGCTACGAAAAAAAAAGATTCCGAATTTTTTGTTGAAAAATGATGAATTTGGAGAATTTTGATTTTTAAAAATCGTGCAACTCCACGATAAACATTAAATTTTTAGTTACATTTTTTTAATATAATACTTTGTACAGATCTTAAAAGATCCTGAAATTTTCAGGATGGTGTGTTTTTGTTTCAAAAATAAAAAATTTTGAACTTTTGTAAATAAAAATTTTTGAATTTTTGTAAAAAAATTTTTTTTTGTTTTTCCTCTATAAGTTAAGTAAAGTTCAACAATCATGTAATTCTGTAATTTCGAGCAGTAAGAATTTCAATTAATGACAATTAAAAAAAAAAAAACTTTTTACCAAAATTCATATTTTTGAAACAAAAACACACCATCCTGAAAATTTCAGGATCTTTTAAGATGA
Source organism: Alloplasta piceator (assembly GCA_946863875.1). Classification (NCBI taxonomy): domain Eukaryota; kingdom Metazoa; phylum Arthropoda; class Insecta; order Hymenoptera; family Ichneumonidae; genus Alloplasta; species Alloplasta piceator. Next base: position 30,312,175 of record OX333080.1, read on the forward strand.
TTACAAGGTATTATATTTAAAAAAAATTAACCAAAAATTTAATGTTGATCGTGGGTTTGCACGATTTTTAAAAATTCAAAAATTTATATTTTTGAAACAAAAAAAAACACCTCTCTGAAAATTTTAGGATCTTTTAAAATCAGTACAAGGTATTATGTAAAAAAAATGAAACCAAAAATAAAAATATGGAACTTGGATTTTCACGATTTTTGAAAATTCAAAATTCTCCAAATTCATCACTTTTCAAAAAAAAATTTCGGAATATTTTTTTTTTCATAGTCGCAAGTATACTCTTTAAAACGAATTCAAAACGATTCTTCGTAACTATAAAAGTTTTCAAGATATTTAAAGAATAAACTTGAAAGATTTGAACAATTGTGAAATTTTGAATTTTGCGTAACTGTCGAAAAAAAAAATTATTTTTTTTTCTTTTGGTGGAACTTCGTTTTATTGAAAACGAAAACTTCTGACCTCTTGGTCGATTTGAGATGGAATCACCCATATATTAAAGCGAAAAAAAAATCAGAAAGAACTGAAATTGTGAATTAACGAGAAAAATGATTTATTTTAGGAAAAAAACGTCAAAAAATGTTACGATAAAATTATGATTTATTGGAAAAAAATTAATTATAATTTTAGAAAATTTATTTTTATTTTCTTTGTCTGAAAATCGATAAAACATTTAAAAACTTGAATTTCAAGTAGGACAATATACAACAGAAAATAAAATATTTTTGAAAAAATGGATTTTTCCATCAATCATAAGAAAACAATAATTATTATTGTTTTGAAAAAATTGTCGTACTTTGTGTAAATTATTTTGACATGTGAAAATGCAAAATTTCGAAAAAATGTATTTTTCCATGAGTCATAAAAAACAATAAATATTATTGCTTTTTTATGAACGATGACTAACTTTTTTTAATAAACTTACAACAAAATTATATAATCTAAAAGTCGAAAATTAAATAAATTTGAAAAAAAAAATCAAAATTCGTGTCTCACCCTCCGAGAGCTCCGAGGCAAAGTTTCACTTTGACTTTGTACTGAACGATTATGCCGAGATTTTCGCGTTGCGACTGATCTGCCACTCTGTGAAATTTAATATTTATTAGAGAATTAAAAAATAAAAAATTTTCGAAAAAAATAATTTTCCCAAAAAAAAAACTATCCAGAGCTCCCCATGCATTTCCCCAATGTTTTGCCCTCGCGATCTGAAATAATCAATCGAATCAATCTTTTTTCAAATCAAAATGAAATTCAATTTCAAATCCAATTTTTTCATTTTTTTCAAATTTTTTTTTTTTTTTTTTTTTTTTGTAAAATCTAATTTTCTTTCGATTATTTTCGATTTCATCGCTTGGGTCAACATTTTCAGTGGAATAAAAAATGGAGGAAGATATAATGAAAAAAAAAGCAGAAAAGCAAAAAAAAATGGACGTCCAAAAATTTCGTGCAGCAGCGACATAAAAATGGGCGTACAAAGCTTTGCGAAAAATCAAGCATATTATCCAAAGCTGTGAGAAAAAAAGCTGCATGCGTTTAAAATGGGAAGAAAAATAATGTTTATTGCACTCCGTGCGTAAAGTGACCACTTCTCGCACGCTTCGCTTGGCTGCGCGTGCGAGAAGCGGGCACTTTACGCACTCGTGCGATAAAATTTCGTACGATACTCGTGCGAGAAAAAGTTTCATCGCACTCGTATCGTAATGTACTATTATATCACTCAGTACAATAATGGACACTTTTACGTCCGCAAGCGAACGTGAAAACGTCCATATTGCACCTCGTGATGTAAAATATCGTACTATTTATTTTTTGGAAAATTTTTGGTCTTTCGAAATTTGGAAAATTTTGTGTTTTTTTCGTGATTTTTTATTTACAATATCGCATTCCTGAGGTTTCACGCGTGATGGCTTTTTTTCGATCAAATCATTGAAAGAAAAATTCATTGAAATAAATAATAATGTTGATAATGTTGTTCAACTTTTTTGTTGTTAATTTTAATTTTCCTTGTTTTTCTTTATTTTCCTGTCGTCTTAAATTCAGTCTTCTGTTTTAGTTAAAGTGGGCTGGGAATTCGATCTATTTTTTGTTAAGTCATGAATGCATTTTTTTTTTTTTGAAAAATCGATTGGTCAAAAATTCAGACAGAGAAAAATCTTAATTTAAAGAAATCTTTGGGAAAAAAATCGTAAATTAATTTTTATTGCCGATTTTTTGAAATTTATAATTAATTTCGTCAACTTTCGAAATCAACGGACATTAATTAATGGAAATTAATGGATATTGATTTCGAAAAAACCTTCGAGAATCTTGGAGCTGATTTTTTTTTTTTTTTCAAGTAACGAATGTATTCTTTAATATATTTTTTATTCTTTAATAGCTCGAGTTTCATCTAAAATTGAGTGAAAAATTTTTTAATTGAAATTCGTTTTTCAAAAAATCGATTGTTGAAAAATTAAGACCGATTTAGAGAAAAATCTAGATTTGGAGAGATCTTTAAAAAAATCGTAAATTAATTTTGATTATCAATTTTTCAAAATCAATAAGCAATGATTTTGAAAATTTTCAAAATCGATGGATACAATTAATGGAAATTGATGGATATCAATTTCGAAAAATCCTTCGAGAATCCGGGAAAATTTTTCGAAATTTTTTTTTTTTTATTTTTGGAATGCATGAATTTTCGTACTATGATTTTTTTTCTATTATGTTAACTTTTTTTATTCTAACTTCTCAACTCGGATTTTCTACTAGGGAGAAAAAAAATCCTCTCTCGTCCCCAAACGTGAAAAAAACGGTTTTGAAAAATATTTTCAATATTTTTATGGGGAAAAAAAAAACTTAGCGAACGAAATGAAATCTGGTAAGAAGCATTTTGTGAAGCAGCATACCTAGTGACATTTCATGTTTCATAGTTCCTTTCTCACTCGACCGTCTGCAAATTGGATGTTTTTTTTTTTTTAAATCTAAACGACAATATAATTTTTTGGTCGGTCGTTATGCTTTTTTTTTTTAATTTATTTTTTTTTATCGATTTATATTTAGCAATGTATAAATTATATACGAGAAAATGAATGTTAATTATTTTTTTCGTACCCCCACTTTTCCCAATTCGAGCGTGCTTTTTCTCATTTTTTTGCACTGAGTCTAAAAAAGATTCTAAAATTTTTGTCAGATATTTTCAGCCGCCTTTTTAGAGATTTTTATTACGGAATATTTTTGTTATTTTTTTTTTTTAATTTATTTCTTCGGTAATTTTATTGTCGTCTCGAACACATTTTGGGAAAAATTGTAATTCCAAATTTTTCTAGAATTGATGTAAATTTTCTAAGCAATTGTTGAAAACTAGAATCAACGCGAAAATTCTTGTGCTTGAATGTTCAGAAAAAAAGAAACCCGAATATAGAGACTCGTAAAAGAGTCATTTTTTAGATTTTTTTTGTTTCGGTAAAACGAATGTTTTCAAAATTTTTTGGGTGTTTTAGAAAATATTTTTAAATTTAGAAATAATTTTTTTTTTGTTTTCTTCTTTTGATAATTTCGAGAGGGTGGTTTTTAGGAATTACGATCATTGTTTTTTGTCAAAATTTATTTTAGAAGTACAGATCAATTCTAAAAACTGAAAAAAAAAATCCTTTTAGGCAAGCAATTAAAATCATTTTTTCGTTTGTTTCCTTCAATAATTCCAAGATGGTGGTTTTTAGAAATTGCAATTGTTTGTTTCAAAAATTATTTTAGAAGTATATAGATAAACTCTAAAAACTAAAAAAAAAAATTGTTCTTAGCAAGCAATTCCTATTTTTCAATAAAAATCATATAAAAAAAGTACCAGAAAAATTCGCAGAACCAAAATTTTTCCAACCGAATTTACAATTTTTTAGAATTTTTCGAAGAAGCCCAAGAACTAAGGATTTCGGTGATCTCATTGATAATTCTTGAAAATGAATTTGACAATTCAAATTTACCCCGAAAATTGTCCGCTATTTTTCTTTAGTTTTTTTTTTCCAAAAAGTGAATCCTAAAATCGCAAATATTCGGTGCTAAAAATCTCCAAAAAGCGGTCTAAACCTTTTTTTTTTCCAAATCGAAAATTATTTTTAGACTCTTCTAAAAATATGAGTGGAATTTCGCTAAAATCAAAATGGGTCACGGTAAAAAAAAGGGAAATCCCCCATATACATAAATATATATATATATATATATATATATATATATATATATATATATATATATATATATATATATTTATCGAATTAAAAAAAAAACAATCAGCAGCGAAGATGGAACGTAATTAATGAAATGTAAAAGGTACACTGATATATATATGAGGCATTCCCATGCTGTTACGAACGGCCAAAAAGTCGTCCACTCTAAAAAAAAATTGTAATTTTGTCAAATTATTTAATTATATCAAAAAGAGTAGTGTAAATTTTTTCAAAATTTTTGGATCACATTTCTTTGAGTCTTTCAAAATTTCAAAATTTTCTAAATGCCGTTATATCTTAAAAGCATACGATTAAACAGAAAAATGTTTCAGACAAAAAAGTTGCAGTTTTACATAAACCCAAACAAAGCGTAGCTTTGGAAAAACTAATCGAGCCATCTAAAAAAAAATACGTGTCTCTTGCAAAACACTTCAGAGTATTTTCTGAAATTTTTTGAGATAAATCGAAACTGACATACCGACCGAAAAAAATTATTTTCGTATATTTTTTATAAAAATGGTCACCTTTTAAACTCGAAAAATTGGAAAAAAAATTCACAATGTTTATGTAAAACTGCAACTTTTTTGTCTGAAACATTTGTCAAATTTTGAAAAACTCAAAAAAATGCCATCCAAAAATTTTGAAAAAATGTATACCACTCTTTTTCATACAGGATGTTGAGCAACTAGATAACCTGACTAGGTTCGCCATATAGAGCGCGCCAAGATAAAAAATTAGCTTTTTTTAAAAATGTTGTACGATAAAAATTGGCTTAGTTATTAATGTTTTTAAAGTTGACCAATGACGGCTAGAATCTGGAAGAAATGCCGCTGGTGGGAGTTTCTCCCGCCACGCCCACCGTTACCCCCACCACGCGGCTCACCAGTAGCATTCCTCCTAGATTCGAGCCGTCATTGGTCAGCTTTAAACATGAATAACTAAGCCAATTTTTGTCGTATAACAAATTTTAAAAAAGCTAATTTTTCGTCTTGGCGCGCTCTACACGGTGAACCTAGTCAGGTTATCTAGTTGCTCAACACCCTGTATAATTAAATAATTTCACAACATTTCAATTTCTTTGGATTGGATCACTTTTTTACCGTTCGAAACCGTATGGAATGCCTCATACATATATCTCGATAAAACATTTTCAGGGGATATCCGAAGGGCGCCACGACGAAAAATATTATTCATCGTGACTCTTTCGTGAATTAAACAAAAAATATTATTATTATTTTTAACGTTATCCCCCCCCCCCCCGCGGATATCCTGCGAGCATGATATGAGCGTAAACGAAATAAATATGGAGAAGGCTTGACGGCCAATTTGACGTAATTGAACATTTTAGTTATGAGCGAAATTGCAATTTACCATAAAAAGTCTAAATTTGGATTTTTTCAAAATTTTTTCAACCTTCTAAATTTTGTTAATACGATTTTTATACGGATTATAAGCCCTATTTTATACATTATATATTATATTCCATTGTTTTTCAATACAAGCAACTGTACCAGTCATAACTCTACTAAAAATAAAACTATACCAGAAGAAACTCTACTTCAAGATTTTCGCTAAATTACGACTCCTTGAATTTGAAAGTCGCGAATTCATAGACGATAATGACTTTAACCATATCGATGCTTTTTTTGGAAAATTTTTTTTAATTGTAGAGTTTTTACGCGGTAGAGTTCCAATTTGGTGAAACTTTTTGTCGTGAGTTGATTCTACTGATTGCGGAGTTATGCGGGAGGAATATTACAAATTTCCAATTTCGTACAGTTTAAAGGTGTTAGAATATGTTGCGGCGATGTTTTTGAAGGTAAAGTTTTTTTTTAATAGATGTTATTTCTGGTAAAGTTGTCATTTTCGGCGCTGTTAAGCGGGTTGAGTTGTAAATGCATGTAATTAGTTATAAGTATTTATAGAACACAGCAACTATACCTACAACTCTACCAGAAAAAACTTGGATTTCTACCAAAGAATCTATTTTTTGTAAAAAAAATTCTACAAAAATTCTACGAAAATGCCTGCAACTCTACCAGAAAGAACTTAAATTTTTACAAAAAATATTATGTTTGTAGAAATCTAAGTATTTTCTGGTACAGTTGTAGGTATGTTTTTGTAGAATTTTTGTTTAGAAATCCAGTTTTTTCTGGTAGGGTTGCAAGAATTTTTTTGTAGAATTTTTTTTTGAAATCCAAGTATTTTCTGGTAGTGTTGTAAGTATGGTTGCTATGTTCTACAAATACATTACATGCATTGACAACTCCACTGAATACGTTTTTTGTAGAAATCCAAGTTTTTTCGGGTAGAGTTATACGTTCGTCAAATAACTTTTTGGAGTTGTAATATTGTTGGGTTAGAGTATTATTCTCGGCATATTTAAAACTTAATTTTTTTCTCGAAAAGTTTTTTCTGGCAGAGTTGTTTCGATGCATTTACAGCTGTATTTTGTTTTCTCGAAATCAAGTATTTGTGATACAGGAGTAATTAAAATTACTAATTGCGTTGCAAACGAGTCATTGAGATGTTTCTCTCGACCCATTTAAAACTGTTTTTTTACAACTCTACAAGACAATTTGATACAACTCTACCCGTCACAACTCTACTCGTCACATCTCGACAAAAATAAGAATCTACCAGAAAAAGCTTGTACAAAAAAAAATGAAGTCGAAAATGTGTCAAAAGAACGCAATACAACCAGATTGCCCAATATCAACTCTACCTGACACGACTCCACCAAAAAAACGAAACTACCGAAAAAATTTGGGTTTGAAACAAAATTAGAGTTTTAAGTGTCCCGAGGAAAACGTCAGGGATTGCACATTCACAACTGTACCTGTCGTAACTTATCAAGAAACACAACTGTACCGGAAAAAACTCAAAAATTCTATTTACGTCGTTTTCTCGTTAATTCTGGCCCCGTTGTAAAAAAAATGAATTAAAAAATATGACTATCAAGCTTGAATGTAATCTTGAAACAATTCATGTGGAAAAAAAATTCTTAAAAACGCCACAGACGTCAAACCTCCTCGAATTTTCGAAAATGATATAAACGTCGGAATTTTTTTTTTTCTTTGTTCCATTTTTAATAACGCGAAATATAGTAGTAACGATGATTTTTTTTTTTCAATATAAAACGTGTTTTTTGGGCCTTACAGCGTGCTGGACGCCAAATTGGTGTCCTCGTGTTTGAGCTGGCCGTCAAGGGCAAGGGCCCATTTATCTTTGTTGTTGGCGAGTAGAGGCGTCACAGAAAACACTTTGCTCAGCGTGAAACCTGGCCCAACGGGGCATCCCTCCCTGACAAAAATTTACACATTGACAAGTGAAAAAAAAAAATGATCACGTTTTTTCGTTTAATTTGTTAATTTTGTAAAAACAGAATTTTTTTTATTTCTTTGCAATCCCGGACATTGGATTTTTTTTTTCAAATTTCCCGCTCAATTAAACGTGATCGGTGTTATCAAAGCTCGCATTCTGCATACTTGCATGCAATTGTAGATATATACGTACGAGAGGAAAGATTCTCGTTGAAGCAAAAAAAAAGTACAATCTTATCATTTTACGTATACCGATCCTACATATTTGCATCACAATAATTTCCAAAACACTGCGGTTGTGTCAAATTGTTTAAAAAATTAATTTAGTGCCGAAATTACCCGTCTGGGGGATTTAGTGTTTCGATTACCCGTATAGGGAATTTCCGAAACTTTCCGCACACGTAATTTAGTCGGCTGATTGTGAGTATAGGGAATTTAGTGCTAAAATTACCCGCGTAAAGAATTTGAGGTTATTAAAACCCGTCTAGGGAATTTAGTGTCAAAATTACCCTAGACGACGTTTAAGGCTGCAACTATCACTAATCACTATAGGGAATTAACTATCGTTTTCGTTATCAAAAATTTAGTGCTAAAATTAGCCGCGTAACGAATTTGAGATTAACATCACCCGTCTAGGGAATTTAGTGCCAAAATTACCCTAGAGGAAGTTTAAGGCCGGAACTATCTCTATAGGGAATTCAGTGTCGTTTTTCGTATCAAGAATTTAGTGCTAAAATTACCCACGTTATGAATTTAATATTAACATTTCCCGTATAGGGAATTTAGTACCAAAATTACCCTAGGCGAAGTTTAACGCTGAAATTATAACTATAGGAAAGACAATAACGTTTTTCGTATCAAGAAATTAGTGCTAAAATTACCCGCGTTACGAATTTGAGATTAACATTACCCGTCTAGGGAATTTAGTGCCGAAATTACCCTGGACGAAGCTTAACGCCGAAATTATAACTATAGGAAAGACAGTATCGTTTTTCGTATCAAGAAATTAGTGCTAACATCACTCGCGTTACGAATTTGAGGTTAACATTACCCGTCTAGAGAATTTAGTGCCAAAATTACCCTAGAGGAAGTTTAAGGCCGGAACTATCTCTATAGGGAATTCGGTATCGTTTTTCGTATCAAGAAATTAGGGCTAAAATTACCTGCGTAACGAATTTGAGGTTAACATTACCCATCTGGGGAATTTAGAGCCAAAATTACACTAGAGAAAGTTTAAGGTCGGAACTATCTCTGTAGGGAATTCATTATCGTTTTTCGTGTCAAGAATTTAATGCTAAAAGTACCCGCGTAACGAATTTGAGGTTAACATTACCCGTCTAGGGAATTAGTGCCAAAATTACCATTCTGAAAACTTAACACTGAAATTATCGATATAGGGAATTCAGAAGTTTTTCGTATAAAGAACTTAGTGCTAGAATTTCCTCGCAGGGAAAATTCAGTGTAGAAATGGCGCGCATAGAAAAATTGGTGTCAAGACACCTGTATTGGAAATTTTGAACTAAATTAACCTATAGGCAATCTGGTATTAAAATTACCCGCCGGGGAATTTAGTGTTAAAATTACCCACTAGAGAATTTGGTGTTAAAATTACCCACTAGGGAATTTGGTGTTAAAATTACCCGCTAGGGAGTTTGGTGTTGAAATTACCCGATAGGGAATTTGGTGTTAACATTACCCGCTAGGAAATTTGGTGTTGAAATTGCCCACTAGGAAACTTGGCGTTAAAATTGCCATCTAGGGAATTTAGCGTTGAAATTACTCGCTATGGAATTCGGCGTTAGATTGGCCGCTAGGGAATTTCGTGCCAAAATGCCCTCTGGGGAATTTTGTGCGAAAATAGCCCTCTAGGAGATTTGGAATTTCAATGCCCCATATAGGGGATTTGGTATAAAATTACCATATAGGGAATTCGGTATAAAATTATCCACACATGGAAATTGGTATTAAAATTGCGCGCATAGGGAATTTTTTATTAAAATAATCGGAATAAATAATTTAAGCTTCGACATCACTTATTCTTTTTCTTCTTTATTCGCAACTATGTGGGGGCATTTCTGCATTCTAGTTTCAATTTCACTCTTATGTGGAACTTTTTTAAAATGTGGAATGGCTTGTATGGGGAATTTTCGTATCCTCAGTTTTGGAATTCCCTATATGGTGAATCCCAGCATTCCGTAAAAACCCATCTAGGGATTTTGGAAACGCGATTCCAAATCCCCTGAGCAAGGAATTTCGACGCCCCCATTTCGAATTACCCGAGGAATTTTTAATTGGAATTTCCATTCCTAGAACGGGAATCCGCAGCCAAATCCTAAAATATCCCTAAATAGGGGATTTAATTGCTCCAACTTATTTACATTTTCTGCATCATTATATCGAATATCTCCGTTATAATAAAATCCACTGCATAACATATTCTATGCATTCGAAAGAAAATTCCCCATATGGTGGAATTTAATAAATGACAGCGTAAGGTGTTACGTATAAGATATTTTGTTAATTCTCAGTTTATTATATCCCTAGATGGGAAAATAGAATATCCCATTTTGGTGAAATTACGATAAAATTACAGCATTGCATCTACCATATAGAGAATTATAGCTACACTGTAATAAAATTCCCTAGGAATCGTTTATTACTGTGGCGCTAAAATTCAGTTAAAAACATTTCCCTATATTTTCAAGTAAGTAAATTCAAATAGATGGCTGAAAAAGGGGATTCCCAAAAATTCTTATCTCTGTCGAATTATTTAATGCGATCCATTTTATTTATTATTAAAAAATCCCTAGTTCAACATTTTCCCTTGATCGTATTAAAATCGTTTTTTTTCCTCGAATTTCATCTATGAAACATTTTTCTAATTAACACCACATTTTAATACTACAAATAAACATAAAATTGTAATTAAAAAAAATAATCAATTATGAATCGACAAATAAATTTCCGATTTAATAAATAAATAATTGAGCCAGTGATTAATTATGGAGATGGATATTAGGGACGTTAATTTTTTCAGCCATCTTGCACCCCCTTAAAAAATCCCATACATATTCCATCCTCTGTAATAAAAATTCGTTGATTTTTTTATTTTCAAAAAAGTAACGACCAATTACGTGAAAAAATATTCTTGACACTGATGCAATACGTGTATCATAAAAAAAAATTAACTTGCGCAAACATACTGCAAATAAACAATAATGCGAAACACGTTTATGGTGACGAGACGGGATCGTAGGATTAATGTGCATTTTTTTTGTCACGTCACAAATATTTTTTTTTTACCATTAACACAGTAAATAACAATCTAAAACTGCAAATATTTTTGTGTGTTTGTGTGTGAGTGTGTGCAATATTTGCATTTGAAATTTCTCAACTTTGTGCACGAAGAAAAAAATATAAATAATTTTGCGCTATCCGAAAAACAAAATTATTTTCAAAAATTCGTTACGTTTCAACTTGAACTCAAATAATTTTTTTAATACGACAATTTCCAATTATTTTTACAGGCAAATAATTTTTCATTTGAGTAATTGCAATTTTGCTTTAAACCAAATTCGAAATGGTTTTTATTTTTTTAATTCTTATTTAAAAAATTGCTTTGTCCAATTCCAATTGCTGAAAAAAATCAGTTATAAAAAACAAAAACTTCGTGCACAAATTTGAAAAAATTACGTTGGATAAAACGTAGTGACAACTCTGATGCAAGGAAAGAGGTTATATATAAATATATATATATATATAAATTTTTTTAAATTATTTTAATCAAAGACTATCACCACGAATTTCGAAATCCACAACCGGGGTATGAAAATAATTGTTTTTGTGAGCAGAATGGCACCGAGAGATCCCAGAGTAAAAAAATTGACCAAAAATTAAAGATTTATTGAAAAAAAACCCAAAAGGACAAAATAAAACCACAAAAAGTCGAAACGAAAAAAAAATTAATAACGGGCATTCCATCCACCAACGAAATAGATAGTCTTGTTATTCGTATTGACCGCATTTTTCTCAATTATTTCTTTTATTTTTGCGAAATTCTTTGGAGTGGAGACTGCAAACGACAATTTTAGGCAGCCATGTTGGCTCCGCTGCGATTACGCCGAATTATGAATATTCGTTAACGATTGGCGATATTATTCGTTATTCTGTTTCTCGCTGATAATGAATCAATTTCTTCGTTATTTCTGTACAGGAATTAATCCCTCCTGAATGTTTTTGCCGAAAGCATCGAGGTTTTGTGGAGGTTTGACGTTATAACCTCAAAATTTCGTTCAAAATCTTTTCAGCTATAAATTAATGGAAATCAATGAAATTTCGACAATCAATGGATAATCATGATTTGGAGGCAGCACCAATAAATAATTTTGCTCAAATTTCGAATAAAAATTTATAATGAGAATCTAAGAATAAAGCCCGTCGATAAGGGCGATCCCTGACTTACTGGTGGTCGGTATTTTTGTTTGTTCCCGTATTACTGCGCAGGCCTGGGCAAAACTTTGCTGATACTGTCTCTACGATTCTGCATTAATTGTCAAAATTAAAGTGATTTTCATTGAACGGTGAATTCCAATTTTTCAATTCGATTAATTCGTTTTTCAAACGTTTAAAATTTCTTGTTTTCAAATACTCGACCCACGCTAATCATTTTTTTTTTAAATAATCGATTATCGAACATCGCCCATCCCTAACTAATCAAGAAATGCCCAATCAAACTGAAGAAATAGGTGTGGTGTAGTGAAGTTAGTTGGATTTATTAAGGATGAATAAAAATAGGTTATGTTGAGATAGGTTGAGTTGTGTTACTTTACATTTAAGAAAGATAAATTCAGTTAGGTTAGTGTGATATCGATTAGATTTAAATAGGACAATTGAAATTAGGTTAGGTTCAATTAGTTGAAATTAACTTGGCTCAGGATGGTTAAAGCGATATTAGTTAAGATATTTAAGGGTGGGTAGGGTTAGTTTATGGTGGATTAGTTTAGTTGAGGGTGGATCAGGTTAGTTTAGGGTGGGTCAGGTTAGTTTAGAGTGGGTTCGGTTAATTGAGTGTGGTTTAGGTAAGTTGAGGGTTAGGTTACTTTAGGATGAGTTAGGTTAATTGAGCGCAGTGATCGATAAAAAAAATCTATCTCTTTTTATTATTCAATTTTTTCGAAAAATTAAGAATTAGCAAAAAAAATATTTTTTTTTTTTTTAAACATTAGTAATTAACGAGAACATATTACTAATTTTTCTAAAAATTAGTAATTAGTGAAAAAATATTTTTATTAAGAAAATAGTAATTAGCAAAAAAATATTACTAATTTTTACCAAGAATTAGTAATTGGCGAGAAAGATATTGCTAAATAACAAAAAAAATCAATTATTTGTAAAGAAATGTATTAATTTTGGAAAAAATAATAAATAATAATAAGGATTAAATATTCATATTAATAGTAACTTATGTGATATTGTATGACATTCGATACAATAAATACTAATGCGTAAAATAATCAAAAAATATAGTTATCATAAAAAATAAAACAACTTTTTTAATAGAGTTGTTTGAGTTTACAACCATTACTCAATCCGTACACAAAAGTATGTAAATATATACCAAACTTTTCTACGAAATACTGTTTTGTAATAATTAATTAGTAAAACTTAGTAATATTTCTTCGCTAATTACTAATTTTTTTGGAAAAATTAGACATATTTCGTCGCTCAATACTAATTTTTTAGAAAAAATTCTAATTTTTAAAATCCCTAAATACTAATTTTCTTGGAAAAATTGGAAACATTTCGTCTCTAATTACTGATTTTTTTTGGAAAAGTTAAAAAGATTTTGTCACTAATCACTAATTAAAAAAAAAAAATTGTTGATATTTTCTTACTAATTACTAGTTTTTAGGAAAAATTACTATTATTTTTCCGCTAATTACGAATTTTTATAAAAAACTAGCAATATTTTTTGACTAATTATTAATATTTCGAAAAAATGATTAACAAAAACAATATCGTTGACGAGAAAATCGATACTGCCGATCACTGGTTTAGGGTGATTTAGACTAGTTAAGGGTGGGTTAGGTTAGTTAAGGATGGTTTAAGTTAGTTAAGGGTGAGTTGGGGTAGTTAAAGGTGGTTTAGATTAGTTAAGGGTGGGTTAGGTTAGTTAAAGGTGGGTTAGGTTAATTAAGGGTGGGTTAGGTTAGTTAAAGGTGGGTTAAGTCAGGGTGAGTTAGGTTAAGATCAATGAGGTTAGGTTTAATTAGATTTTAGGTAGTTCAAGGTGGTGTAGGTTAGTTAAGGGTCGGTTAGGGTACTTAAAGGTAGGTTAGGCTAGTTAAAGGTGGGTTAGGTCAGGGTGAGTTAGGTTAAGATCAATAAGATTAGGTTTTCAGTCTCCACTCCACGGTCGATTAACTCGCAATTGTCGTAAGAAACGATAAAACGGGCTCAATCGGCTTTTTTTCAAATCTCCGTTTCGTTTGTATTCTTTTTTTTTTTTTTTTGAACGCTCACATGGTACTAGATGCGAGATTGGTGTCCTCGTGCTTAAGTTGCCCGTCTAGGGCAAGACCACGCTTGTCCTTGTTGTCGGCAAGGCTCGGCTTTAGAGAAAATACCTTGCTCATGGTGAATCCTGGCGCTACCCCTATACTGCCGGTGCAATAATCTTATTTTTTTTGGTTTGTTTTCCTTTACTCGTCGTTTTTGCATCATTTGAGTCGCCTCATAAATTCTTTTTCTCTTTAAAAAAAAAAATCCCTGCGCGATCGTTTTTGCAAAAAAAAATATTTTTCAAATATATTTTTTGGGGGGATTTTTTTGAAAAAATAAAATTTTGTTTTTTTTTTCGTCTCAAACTCTACCTGGCAAAAGTTAGCCGGCAATTATTCCGCGATTTATCAACATTGCGATAATTTGAGAGGATCTCGTCAAAACTCAAATTAAATCGTGCGAGCACGAATCGAACGAGGTCTCGCCGATGACACGCGACGATTCCAGCTGAAGAGGAGAAGGGGGGATAAAAAAAATAACAAGATTCGATGAATTTTATCGCTTCTCGTACGTACGTATTTACGTCATGGAAAATGCAAATTTTCGCGGCGTTCGCGAACTTTGAGTTTCTCTTTTGTATTCATTATTTTTTTTCCCTCTTTTTCTTCATTACATTCCGCTGGAAGGAATATCTATTTTGGGATCACGCGATTCATCGAGAGTGCGGAATTCGATGCTGAGATTTTTTTTCTATTTCGCATGTCAACAAATTTTGAAATTTTTTTTTTTCACTCTCCGAGAGTAATTGTCGAAAAAAATGTTCCGTTTTCAAGCGTCGCTTATTCAAATTCAATCCTTATTATCCGGAACCACCCCACGATGCAACTCGCAAAGAAATCACGATTGACGAACAACAATACTTTATTTTGGCGAAAATTTTCCGGTTGAAATTACCTTTTTTTTATAAATATTAATATTTTCTATTTAAAAATTACTTTTCTAAAACTGTTAAAAATGGCTTTTTTCAAATAACTGAAAAATTACTTTTTTCAAATTACTAAAAAATTACACTTCCCAAATTACTGTTGGGAAAATACTTTTTTCAAGAATTACTGTTGAAAAATACTTTTTTTTTCAAGGATTACTGTTGAACAATACATTTTTCAAGAATTACTCTTGAAAAAATTACTTTCTCAAAACTTCTCTTGAACTTCCCTTTTCCGAAATGACTGTTGAAAATGACTCTTTTGAATCACTAGAAAATTACTTTTTTGAAATCACTAAAGAATTACTTTTTTCAAATGACTAAAAAATTACTTTTTTCAAATTACAGTTGGGAATCTACTTCATCGAAGAATTACTATTGAAAGATACTTTTATTCAAGAATTACGCGCGAAAAAATTACCTTTTTCGAAAATTACTCAAACCGCAAGAGAGTTTTTTTAAGAATACTTCAGAGTAATTTTCAAGAACTACTATTGACAAGTACTTTTTTTCAAGATTCACTCCGGGTAAAAATGAAAATTACTTTTTCAAAATTTCTTTTGAATAATCATTTTTCCGAAATTACTGTTGAAAATGAATCTTTTGAATCACTAAAAAATTATTTTTTTCAAATAACTAAAAAATTACTTTTTTCAAATCACTAAAGGATTACTTTTTTCAAATGACTAAACAATTACTTTTTCCAAATTATAGTTGGGAATTTACTTCATAGAAGAATCACTATTGAAATATACTTTTATTAAAGAAGTACTCGCGGAAAATTTACTTTTTTTAAAAATTACTTCAACCGAAAGAGTTTTTTTAAGAATTACTTCAGAGTAATTTTCACGAATTACTGTTGAAAAATGGTTTTTTAAAAGATTTACTCCTGAAAACATTACAAATTACTTTTTTCAAAATTTCTTTTAAATAATTACTTTTTCGACATTAGTGTTAAAAATGGCTTTTTTTAATTACTAAAAAGTTACTTTTTTCAAATCACAAAAGAATTTTTTGGTCAAACTCCTAAAAACTTACATTTTTCAAATTACTGTTGGGCAAATACTTCATTGAAGAAATAGTATTGAAAGATACTTTTATTCAAGAAGTACTCCCGGAAAAATTACTTTTTTCGAAAATAACTCAAACCCAAAGAGAGTTTTTCCGACAATTGCTTCAGAGTAATTTTCACGAATTACTGTTGAAAAATACTTTTCTTCAAGATTTACTCTCGGAAAAATTACAAATTACTTTTTCCAAAATTTCTTTTAAATGATTACTTTTCCGAAATAACAGTTAACATGGCTCTTTTGAATCACTGAAAAATTACTTTTATGAAATGACTAAAGAATTACTTTTTTCAAATTACTAAAAAGTTACATTTTCCAAATTACTGTTGGGAAAATACTTCATTGAAGAATGACTATTGGAAGATACTTTTATTCAAGAAGTACTCGCGGAAAATTACTTTTTTCGAAAATTACTCATACTCAACAGTTTTTTCAATAATTACTTCAGGTAATTTTCACGAATTATTGTTGAAAAATACTTTTTTTCAAGATTTACTCTCGGAAAAATTACGAATTACTTTTTTCAAAATTTCTTTTAAATGATTACTTTTCCGAAATTACTGTTAAAAATTATTCATTTGACACTAGAAATTACTTTTGGGAATCTACTTCATTCCCAAATTACAATTGGGAATCTACTTCATTAAAGAATTACTATTGAAGGATACTTTCATTCAAGAATTACGCGCGGAAAAATAACTGTTTTCGAAAATTACTCAAACCACAACAGTTTTTTCAGTAATTACTTCAGAGTTTTTTTCACGAATTACTGTTGAAAAATACTTTTTTTCAATATTTTCTCCGGGAAAAATTACAAATCACTTTTTCAAAATTTCTTATGAATAATTACTTTTATCAAATCACTAAAGAATTACTTTTTTCAAATTACTAAAAAATTACTTTTTTCGAAATTACAGTTAGAAATCTACTTCATTGAAGGATTACTATTGAAAGATACTTTTATTCAAGAAGTAATCGCGAAAAATTCTTTTTTTCGAAAATTACTCATGCTCAAGAGTTTTTTCAAAAATTACTTTAGAGTTATTTTCACGAAATACTATTGGAAAATACTTTAATTCAAGAATTACTCGCGAAAAAAACTGTAAATTACGTTTTTCAAAATTTCATTCAGATGATTACTTTTCCGAAATTACTGTAAAAATGGCTCTCTTGAATCGCTTGAAAATTACTTTTTTCAAATTACTAAATTACTTTTTTCAAATTACTAAAAAATTACTTTTTCGAAATTACAGTTGGAAATCTACTTCATTGAAGGATTACTATTGAAAGATACTTTTATTCAAGAAGTAATCGCAAAAATTTCTTTTTTTCGAAAATTACTCATGCTCAAGAGTTTTTTCAAGAATTACTTCGGAGTTATTTTCACGAAATACTATTGAAAAATACTTTAATTCAAGAATCACTCGCGAAAAAAACTATAAATTACGCTTTTCAAAATTTCTTTCAGATGATTACTTTTTCGAAATTACTGTTAAAATGGCTCTCTTGAATCGCTTGAAAATTACTTTTTTCAAATTACTAAATTACTTTTTTCAAATGACTAAAAAATTACTTTTTCGAAATTACACTTGGAAATCTACTTCATTGAAGGATTACTATGGAAAGATACTTTTATTCAAGAAGTAATCGCAAAAATTTCTTTTTTTCGAAAATTACTCATGCTCAAGAGTTTTTTCAAGAATTACTTCAGAGTTATTTTCACGAAATACTATTGAAAAATACTTTTATTCAAGAATCACTCGCGAAAAAAACTATAAATTCCGCTTTTCAAATGACTAAAAAATTACTTCTTCGAAATTACAGTTGGAAATCTACTTCATTGAAGGATTACTATTGAAAGATACTTTTATTCAAGAAGTAATCGCAAAAATTTCTTTTTTTCGAAAATTACTCATGCTCAAGAGTTTTTTCAAGAATTACTTCAGAGTTATTTTCACGAAATACTATTGAAAAATACTTTTATTCAAGAATCACTCGCGAAAAAAACTATAAATTACGTTTTTCAAAATTTCTTTGAAACGATAACTTTTCCGTAATTATTGTTAAAATGACTCTTTTGAACCGCTTAAAAAATACTTTCTTTCAAATTACTAAATTACTTTTTTCGAATGACTAGAAAGTTACATTTTCTAAATTACTGTTCGGAAAGTAATTCCTTCAATAATTACTATTGAATTAATTTTAATTAATTACTTTTTTTTCTTCAAAAATTACTCAATCCGCAAGAGAATCATTGTTGCGAATCCCACGGGAAATGTCGTTCCGTAATTCTGTGACAATGTCGTTGTTAATTTTATTATTATTTTCTTCTTCAAGGTAAAAAGTAATTTCAACGAATCACGCGAGACCTCGCCCCGTATACTTTCGCATTAAATATTAATTAACCACGACGAGGAATATTAATTACCGGAAAAAAATTTCGTCACGAGAATTTATGAATTATCATGAGTTGCATCGTGTGGCGCGTTTTTAATTAAAACACGATTACCGCGGTTTTAGAGTCTATTCCAATATTACAAAGGAGTGATTCCACGTCAAACCAGCAGGTGAAAATAGTCTCGTACGAAATTTTATTGTACGAGTGCGCAAAGTGCCAGTTTAGGCACGCGCAGTTAGTTTATTGCACTCCGTGCGAAAAGTGGCACTTTGCGCACGGAGTGCAATAAAAATCAATGTCTCCGATCATACTCTCGATATTTTCCTGTGTTCTCTATCATGAGAAAACATTCCCACACGGAACCGAGTGTCCATTGGACGTCCATCTATCATCCATAGATCCTTAACACGTTTACATCCACGATGGACGTAATAGCGGACATCCATTGAACATCCATGGTATACCTTTGATTGGACAAACGCAATGGATCACACAGGACGTATATTGTATGTCCACGACACGTACTATTTCCTGAGCTACAAATATACGGGGTATTCCATGTCAAATCGACCACTTTTGAACCCGACCCCTTTCGATTTGGCTGAAATTTTTTGTCTTCTTTCTACCCCAATTAAAAACATTTTTCAGGAAATTTTCAAATTTTTTCACCCTACCCGAAAAAGTTATGAATTATTTAAAAAAAAAAGGCTTTTGTTTTTTCAAATAGCTATAACTTCTTCAAAAATGGACTAATCCGGACGTTTTTTTTTCGAAAATTTTCTTCTTTGAATGTACTTTTCGAAAAAAAATACAAAAAAAATTCAAGTTCTGACCAATATATTTTGAATTATTGATCAATTTCATCTGTCAGAAATCAGTTTCAGCTATTTTGGTTCTTTCAGGTTTTGACTTTAGGTTTTCTGAAAATTTCGTCAATAAAATCGATAGTCATTATTCCAAAAAATTATAAAACAATTTATTTACAATTCTTTGAGATCCATCTCCATCAAATGATGATAATATTTACGAATAATTGCTTTTTCCACAACTTTGGATCTAACGTTGCAAAAATAGTACATTATTTTATTATGCACGATATTTTATATCACGAGTTGCAATATGAACGTTTTCACGTCCGCTTGCGGACGTAAAAGCGTCCATTATTGTACTGAGTGATATAAAAGCAATTATTCGTAAACATTATCATTATTTGATGGAAATGGATTTCAAAAAATTGTAAATAAATTGTTTTATAATTTTTTGAAACAATGACTATCGATTTTATTGACGAAATTCTCAAAAAACCTAAATTCAAATTCTGAATGTCTCAAAATAGCTGAAACTGATTTCTGAAAGATGAAATTGATCGATAGTTCAAAATCTATTGATCAGAACTAGTTCAAACTCCACAGAAATATAGATTTTTTATTGTTAAAATTTAATATGATTTTTTCAGATTTAAAAAAAATGAGGTTTTTCAGTTTTTCCTTTTTTTTCGAAAAAACGTAGTTTTACGATTGTGGCGTCATAAATGCAGTAAATGAGGTTACTTTGTGCTCATTTTGAAGGGTTTTGAATGGAGTTTCGATATCTCGAAGTGAAATTTTCAAATTCCAAAATTCGACGGAGTTATACACAAAAGTAAAAAAATTGTTTTATATCACTCAGTACAATAATGGACGCTTTTAGGTTCGCAAGCGGACGTGAAAACGTCCATTATTGTACTGAGTGATATAAAATATCGTACATGTACTATTTCGAGTCGTTAAAAGTACGCAATTTTCAAAAAATCATAAATCGTACGAATAATTTTATGTTGGGCTAACGATTTAACAGCAATGTTTTCTCATGATAGAGAACACAGGAAAATATCGAGAGTATGATCGGAGACATCGATTTTTTTGACCGGCTGATTTGACGTGGAATCACTCAAAATTTATCGACGTTTTTTCACGAACGCAACATTGAACGATCGATATATATATTTTTACTTATTTTTTCAATTCATATTTTTCAAATTAGTCGATCGGAAAACAATTGTTTTGATTAATTATCAATTAATAAGATAATTGAAAAATTTTCCAATTTAGGAATTTGGCAAAAATATGTTTCCATTGTTTTTGTCTTTCGTTCATCGTTGCCGTCGAAATAACGCGGGCAATACACCGAAAAATTGTTTTATTCGACTTGAATAAAATTGATTCAATTTTACTTGACTCGAAAAAAAATCAATTAAAATTGAATTTAGACCACTGAGAAATTGATGAATTTATTAACTCTGAATAAATTTAATTTCAATTTGAGAAAATCGATTGAACTGAACAGTTTCCACTTTCAAGTAATAAAATTAATTAGAATTGAATTAATTTTTTTTGTTAATTGAACCAAATCCATTGAAATTGAATAATGTCGTGAGAAGTGAACCGAATTTAATGAAATTCATTCAATTATATTTGAGTTCAATTATAACGATAATAATTGAAAAAAGGTCATGAGAAGGTGGCCGAATTTTTTCATAATTGAATGGATTTTATTCGAATTGAAAAAATTGATTGACATTGAATAAGCTTCATTTGGGTGGAAAAAATTGACGTAAATTGAATAATGTCCGTCAGAAGTTGACAGATTTCTTCGAATTCAATTAAATATTATTTCGATTTCAGAGGAATTGATGAAAATTGAAAATGTCTATTAGAAAATGTGGAAATTTATAAAAAATGGAATAATTTTTTTCTAATATAATCAAATCGATAATAATTGAATGAAGTCGACGAGAAAATAAATAGAATTGACTAAATTGTTTTAAATTGAATTATTTTCATTAGAACTTAACCAAGTTTATTAAGATTGAATACATTTTATGCGAATTAAACGAATCAAGTTAATTTTAATTGAATAGGCCTTTTGAAAAATTGACAAAATTGATAATTAAAAAAATTTCAATTTACAATTTGCGTAAAAATGTATCAATTTTCAATTCTCAAATTGATTTAAATTGAATTATTTTCATTAGAATTTCACCAAGTTTACTAAAATTGAATCCATTTTTTCGAATTAAACGAATCAAGTTAATTTTAATTGAATAAACCTTTTGAAAAATTGACAAAATTGATATTTAAAAAATTTCAATTTACAATTTGCTTAAAAATGTATCAATTTTCAATTCTAATTCAATCAAGTCGATTTAAATATGAATTATATCTATTGCAGAAAGAGCAAATTCATTAAAATTGAACGAACTTTGCTAAAATTGAAAAAAATTGACTCAACTCGAACAAATATTCTTTGAATTGAATCGAATTGATTTCTACTGTACCCAAATTCGAAAGTACCCAAATTCGACGATAAATCTATTCGATTTTATTTTAATTGAATCCAATGAATAAAAATTGAATTTCATGCGAACGGATCGAAATCGATGAAACTTGAATCAACTTTGTTAAAAACCGTATCAAGTGGAATCAAGTACACTAAGAATTAACTATTGAAAAAAAGTGAGACAAAATTGTCTTTTTAATGGAATTGAATTGTCAAAAATTGAATATTTTTGAAAAATTGAAAATTCAATTTAATCTGTGATTTTTTTTTTCAATCCAAATCGAATAAACAATTTTCTATCGGTGTACGGTAAAAAAATTTTTTGTTATTATATTTGAAAAAAAAAAATCGGAGCAATACTCACTCGCTTTCCGCCTCAGCGACTGTGCACTTGTATTGCGCGGTCGAGAATAAACAAATATCGGCAAATTGTCTCACGGATACTTTGATTTTTTTAACTGTACGATTACTGTTGTTTGCTATGTGAACGTTAACGGCGATATTTTCGCCGTGATGATAAAGCTCCTTGTCGAGTGACGCCTCGAGATGAAGCTTGTTCGGGGACATCATGAATTCCTTGCTAACCTCGACAGAGGGTTGTTCGCCCTGTCCCGATGGAGCGTACATTATTTTCCTTATCGCCAGTTTCACCGAATTTCTGTAAATGAAAAAAAAAAAAAAATTAGCGTGTGCCTGCGTGTGAAGTGAAATTTCTGTCGAGATACTCCTTTATCGACAAAATATTATTTTTTGATCGTCTATTCTTGTCGGCATCGAGGAAAGCCAATATATCAAATCAAACTTAGAATTGGCGAGCGGCAAATTACAAATGTAATTTGTAATTCAAAGTTTTATAATTAAAAATTACAAATGTAATTAGTAAATGCAAAATTTTGAATAACAAATTACAAATTTAATTAGTAATTGAAAAATTACAAATTACAAATGTAATTGGTCATTGAAATTTTTTTAATTACTAATTAAAAATGTAATTAGGTTCAAATTTCGCAGTAGTTACATTTCATCGATGTAATAAGAGTCAAATTTCACTATAATTACATGTAATTAGTAATTTTCTATTGCAAATTACAAAAGTAATTGGTAATTGAAAAATTTTTAATTACAAATTACAAATGTAATTAATAATTGACATTTTCCTAATTACAAATTACAAATGTAATTTGTAATTCAAAGTTTTCTAATTACAAATTACAAATGTAATTGGTAATTGCAAAATTTTGAATAACGAATAACAAATTTAATTATTAATTGAAAAATTACAAATTACAAATGTAATTGGTAATTGAAAATTTCTTAATTACTAATTACAAAAGTAATTAGGTTCAAATTTCGCAGTAGTTACATTTTATCGATATAATAAGAGTCAAATTTCACTTTAATTACATGCAAATCTATTCATTCATCAAATCTATCTATTGCAAATTACAAAAGTAATTAGTAATTGAAAATTTTTTAATTACAAATTAAAATTGTAATAGGTAATTGAAAATTTTCTAATTACAAGGTACAAATGTAATTAGTAATTCGAATTCCATAATTACAAATTACAAATGTAATTGAGTTCAAACTTCGCACTAACTACATTTTATCGATGTAATTAGAGTCAAATTTGAACCTAATTATATGTATTTAGGACCAAATTTTCGACTAATTACATTTTTCAATGTAATAAGAGTCAAATTTCACTGTAACTACATGTAATTAGTATCGAATTTTCGACTAATTACTTTTTTTCAATGTAATTAGAACCAAAGTTTCGACTAATTACATTTTTTAATGTAATTAGTGTCAAATTTCCGACTATTTACATGTAGTTAGAGTCAAATTTGACTCGAATAACATTGTTAAAATTTAATTAGTGCATAATTTAAACCTCAGTACATTTGTAATTTGTAATTTGAATTTTTCTAATTACTAATAACATTTGTAATTTGAATTTCTCTAATTACGAATAACATTTGTAATTTGAATTTTTCTAATAACTAATAACATTTGTAATTTGAATTTTTCTAATTACGCATAACATTTGTAATTTGAATAGATTCGATTTCTTGAAGTGAAATTCTCGAATTCCAAAATCCGGCGGAGTTATACACAAAAGCAAAAAAATTACTTTTTCAAAAATTTGATTGAATAATTACTTTTACAAAATCACTGTTAAAAATAGCTTTTTTCGAATGGCAAAGGAATTAATTGTTTTCAAATTACCAAAAAATTACATTTATCAAATTACCGTTGAGAAAATATAGTTTTTTTTTCGAGAATTACTCGCGAAAAAATTAAAAAGCTACTTTTTCAAAATTTCTATGAAATAATTACTTTTTCGAAATAACTACATATCAAAAATGGCTTTTTTCAAATTAATAAAAAATTACATTTTCCCCAAATTATTTTCGGGGGAAAATACTTTTTTCAACAATTACTCGCGGAAAAATTTGAAATTACTTTTAAAAGTAATTTATTTCAAAATTTGTTGCAGGAACTCAGTTTTGCAGTGCTCAAATTGCAGAGTATAAAAAATAATTTCACTTTCAACATTTTTTTGTTTTCGAATTTAAATAAAAAGGTACCTTTTTTGAGGTTTGTCGTCCTGGGTCTCGCCTACGAAAGCTTTTAGTTCGTAATCGACGCCGCAAGGTTTGCCAGTGTCGCCGGGCGCCGGTTGGAGGGTCACCGATGCCGGACAATGTGGCGGCAGCTCGAAGTAAAATGGGTAGGCATTGCTGCCGAGTTTTTTGACGAGCCTCTCCTGTAGACGCGTTAACTCTCTCGGCGGCTGGGACCCGGGCACGACCGGGTAGATCTGCTCGGCCGCGAGATAAAGGTCCTTCCTGAACGTTAGGCCGAGGACGTCCAGGTCTTCCCGGCCGTACCTGAACGCCGCCAGAACGTGACCGAAAACTTTACGGTCCTTCACGTAATCCGTGTCTATTAGTACTACGCCATCTGTAATTTCATTCAGATACCAAATTATTACCGCAATTCCGAAAATCGAGCAAAAACATCGAATAAGGAAATTAATTTTTCAAGTGAAACTTCTATGGGGGCTATTCGGCGTTTTCCGCAGAAATAGTGTCTCCACCGTCGACTTATCAGAGTTGGGCGTTTTTGTAATTAATTACATTGTAATTACGAATTACAAATGGGATTGGTGATTCAAAAAATTCTAATTACAAATTACAAATGTAATTGGTAATTGAAACTTACTAATTACAAATTACAAATTTAATTGGTAATTGAAAAAAATTTCTAATTACAAATTACAAATGTAATTGGTAATTGAAAAAATTTTTAATTACAAATTACAAATGTGATCGGTAATTGAAAAATTTCTAATTACAAATTACAAATGTAATCAGTAATTAAAAATTTTTTAATTACAAATTACAAATGTGATTAGTTATTCGAAAAATTGTAATTACAAATTACAAATGTAATTAGTAATTGAAAAATGTCTAATTACAAATTACAAATAGAATCAGTCATTAAAAAATTTCTAATTACAAATTACAAGTGTGATTAGTGATTAAAACTTTCTAATTAAAAATTATAAATGTAATTAGTAATTGCAAATGTTCTAATTATAAATTACAAATGTAATCAGTAATTGAAAAATTTATAATTACAAATTACAAATGTAATCAGTAATTGAAAAATATCTAATTACGAATTACAAATGTAATGAGTAATTGAACATTTCCTGATTACAAATTAAAAATTACAAATATTATTAGTAATTCGAAAAATTCTAATTACAAATGTAATTAGTAATTTAAAATTTCCTAATTACAAATTACAAATATTATTAGTAATTAGAAAAATTCAAATTACCAATGTATTTAGGTTCAAATTTCACATACTAATACATTTTATCAATGTAATGAGAGTCAAATATGACTTTAACTACATGTAATTAGTCGGAAATTTGATACTAGTTACATTAAAAAATGTAATTAGTCGAAAATTTGGTTCTAATTACATGTAATTAGAGTAAAATTTGACTCTAATTACATCGAAAAAATGTAACCACTGCGAAATTTGAACCTAATTACATTTGTCATTTGGAATTAGAATTTTTCGAATTACTAATTACATTTGTAATTTGTAATTAAGAAATTTTGAATTACAAATTACATTTGTATTTTGAAATTAGCAAATTTCCAATTACTAATTACATTTGTAATTTGTAATTAGGAAATTTTCAATTACTAATTACATTTGTAATTTGTAATTTAAGACTTTTCAATTACTAATGCCGCTTGTAATTTGTAATTAGAAAACTTTGAATAACAAATGACATTTGTAATTTGCCGCTCGCCAATTCTAAGTTTGATTTGATTTCCTTGCCGACAATAATAAATGATCCAAAATATAACATTATGACCCGAGGACAAAAAAACTTTTTTTGACGAGTGTGAGTTTGCAGCATGAGCCGAAGGCGAATGCTGCAATTACACGAGTCAGAAAAAGTTTTTTTGTACGAGGGTCATACAATATTTTATCGCCCGACGGCGTAAAGTGCCTTTTAAGCCCACGAAGTGGGCGTAAAAAGGCACTTTTACGTCCGGAGGGCAATAAAGAATATTTTGTCGAGAAAAGAGTATACCGACAGAAGTTTCACTTCTACCGTGTGGTCATCAGCACACACCAATTTTTTTCGGTATTTTGTTTTTTTTTTTCATTTGACTACTTTTTTCGGTATTTTTGGGTTGGATCGATCAGATTTTAGATACGATTTTTTTTTCTCACAGATTTGAAGGGGTTTGTAATAGACTCCGGACTAATTTTCTTCGAGGAGGATTTAATTCTACACATTTTTATTCTACGCATGACATATTCCACACAAAAGTTTCTTGAATGTAAAAATCAATTTTGAGAGCTTTTGACAGGCATTATCGGAAAAACCATATTCTTTTTGGAAACCTTGATTCTTTGGTCAAAAAACGTATTTAAAAAAAAAAATTTATCGTGACGAAGATGGCAAAAAAATGAATAAATTTTTTTTTTTCATTCATTCATTTCTCGTATGTTTATGGAGATCCCATCTTGAATAACACATATTCCATGTAAAATTGTCCCAACTTTTGAAAACAATATTGAAATTTTTTCTCAAAATTTAGGCAACGGACAAAAAACAGCTTTTTAGATTTTAAGCTCAATTTTAAGAACTTTTCAAGTGCATAGACAAAAAACAATATTAAATCGGGAAAAAAACTATTTTTTCCGATTTTTCAAAATTACAATTTTTGTTTTCTATAAATTATTATGAATACCAATTTTCGTTAATGGATAGTATTTTTTTCATTATTAATCATTTATGTTGACACTTTTTTTAAAAACTGTTTAAATTAAAAAAAATATATTTATTTTAAAACTTGAAAAAAAAAATCAACATGTACACTCACTTTTAAAAACGCGATTTGAAGTTTAAAAGTAAAAAAAAACTCATTCAAAAACACGTCGAACATTTTTGTTGTATTTTTTTTCTAAAAAGGCCCTAAGAAAACGAAAAATTTCAAAAAAAAAACTTTCAATTCGGACCATTATTAAAGAAGTTATGACCAAAATACCGAAAAAGGAGCGGTTTTTTTTTTTTAATGTAATATCTCTTGAAGAGGTGATAAAAAAATCTCAAAATTTACCAGCAAGGGTCTTTTGATGGGTACTAAAAAATATAAAAAATTTGAGGAAATTAAAAAAAAAGTTGTTCAAACGTCCGGTTTGGGATGGAACGCCCCATATGTATTTTTAGTGTTTTTCTATACTCACCGATCGGATCAACGTGCGTTATGTGATCGACGAAATCCCTCTTTCCAAGATAAACCGTAATTTTGCCATTTGGACTGGATTTTTTGAATACTCGAGTCGCTTGTCGCCTGCTGACGCTGTCAACTGCGTCCATGGCGAAATCTGTCAACCCCACGTTTGACCCTAACTCATTTGCATTGTCCTCATCAGCATCCGAAAAATCGGATACCGAAATGTCCGACTGCAACAAAAAATAATAAACTGCAATAAATAACGATCTTTTTCCTTATAAAAAAAAAAAAAAAAAAAAAAAAGGCGAGCGGCAAATTACAAATGTAATTTGTAATTCAAAGTTTTCTAATTACGAATTGAAAATTTAATTCGTAATTGAACAATTTTTTATTACAAATTACAAATGTAATTCGTAATTGAATAATTTTTTATTACAAAATACAAATGTAATTTGTAATTGAAAATTTCCTAATTACAAATTACAAATGTAACTAGTAATTGAAAAATTTCTAATTACAAAGTGCAAATGTAATTAGTAATTCAAAATTTCTTAATTACAAATTACAAATGTAATTAGTAATTAGAAAAGGTTTAATTACAAATTATCAGTGTGAGTAGGTTCAAATTTCGCACTGGTTACATATTATCGATGTAATTAGAGCCAAATTTTCGACTAATTACATTTTTCAATGTAATAAGAGTCAAATTTTACTCTAACTACATGTAATTAACGATCTCTTTCCTTAAAAAAAAAAAAAAAGAAAGAAAGAAAGAATTGGCGAGCGGCAAATTACAAATGTAATTTGTAATTCAAAGTTTTCTAATTACGAATTGAAAATTTAATTCGTAATTGAACAATTTTTTATTACAAATTACAAATGTAATTCGTAATTGAATAATTTTTTATTACAAAATACAAATGTAATTCGTAATTGAAAATTTCTTAATTACAAATTACAAATGTAACTAGTAATTGAAAAATTCCTAATTACAAAGTGCAAATGTAATTAGTAATTCAAAATTTCTTAATTACAAATTACAAATGTAATTAGTAATTAGAAAAGGTTTAATTGCAAATTATCAGTGTGAGTAGGTTCAAATTTCGCACTGGTTACATATTATCGATGTAATTAGAGCCAAATTTTCGACTAATTACATTTTTCAATGTAATTAGAGACAAATTTTACTCTAATTACATTGATAAAATGTAATTAGTATGCGAAATTTGAACCAAAGTACATTTGTAATTTGTAATTTGAATTTTGCTAATTACTAATAACATTTGTAATTATAAAATTTTCAATTACTTATTACATTTGTAATTTGTAATTAGAATGTAATTAATGTAATTAATGTAATTAATGTAATTAATGTAATTAACGTAATTACAAAAACGCCCAATTCCGACAAGCAGACGGCAAACACACTATTTGTGCGAAAAACCTGACGCTCGGCCGTTCTATTTGCCTGTAACGCTCTCGCGCCGAAACGCGCCCATAGAAGTTTCACTTAAAAATAAAAAAAAAGTGAATTTTATCGTGACGAAGAAGGGCGAAAAAAATTGATTCAATATGATTAGCCAATGGGAGTTGAAGAAGCTTCGATGACGAGCAACGGCCCTGAAAGCCTTCCCACCCAAAATATCGAAACGTACGCACTCTGAAATCGTATGTCGTGTCTGTTAAGTTTTGTTTTTTTTTTGCTATCTTTATTCGTGCGATGTCACTATATGGTGATCGAGAACCCCCTTAAAGAGAATTGCGTTGAAAATGGCGATGAAAGAAACTCCGCCATCGACGATATGTCTTTGGCATTGAAAATTCAGGATATCGTCCGCCGAACACTCTTACTTGGCGGTAAAGTCTCTACACTATATGGGTCATTCCATGTCAAACCGATCAAGAGTTGGAATCGACCCCTTTAAATTTTGATGAAATTTGGTCAGAAGTTTTCGTTTTTGATAAAACGAAGTTTCACCGAAAGGATATAAATTGAAATTTTTTTTTTCGAAAGTTATGCAAGATCCAAAATTACACAATTTTTTAAATCTTCCAACGTTATTTTTTAAATATCTCGAAAACTACAGTTAGGAAAAAATCGTTCTGGGTTCGTTTTAAAGAGTGTACTTGTAGCTACGAAAAAAAAAATATTTCGAAAAAAAATTTTGTAAAGTGATGAATTTGGAGAATTTTAAATTTTCAAAAATCGTGAAAATCCAAGTTTCCTATTCAATTTTTGTTTCAATTTTTTTTATGTAATAACTTGTACTGATCTTAAAAGATCCTGAAATTTTCAGGAATGTGTTTTTTGTTTTTTCAAAAATATGAATTTTTGAATTTTCAAAAATCGTATTAATCCACGATAAACATTCAATTTTTGGTTAATTTTTTTTAGATATAATACCTTGTACTGATCTTAAAAGATTCTGAAATTTTCAGGACGATGTTTTTTTGTTGCAAAAATAAAAATGTTTGAATTTTGGTAAAATTTGTTTTTTTTTTACCAAAATACAGTTACTTTTACTTTTTTTTTACTGTTTAAAATCACAAAACTACATGATTGCTCAACTTTACTTAACTGAGAGGTAAACAAAAAAATTTTTTTTTACCAAAGTTCCAAAATTTATATTTTAGAAACAAAAAAACACCATCCTGAAAAATTCCGAATCTTTTGAGATCAGTACGCGGTATTATATAAAAAAAATTTAATCGAAAATTCCATGTTTATCGTGGATTTACACGATTTTTCTAAATTCAAAAATTCTTATTTTTGAAAAAACAAAAAACACCTTTCTGAAAGTTCCAAGATCTTTTAAGATGAGTACAAAGTATTGTATAAAAAAAATTAAACCAAAAATTTAATACGGAACTTGGATTTTCACGATTTTTGAAAAATCAAAATCCTCCAAATTCATCATTTAAAAAAAAAAAATTTCGGAATTTTATAATAGTTTAAAGTTTTCGAGATATTTAAAATACAAACTTGAAAGATTTAAAAAATTGTGAAATGTTGAATCTTGCATAACTTTCGAAACAAACATTTTTTATTTTTTTTCCTTTGGTAGAACTACGTTTTATTAAAAACAAGAACTTCTGACCAAATTTCATCGAAATTGAAAGGGGTCGATTACAACTCTCGGTCAATTTGACATGGAATGACCCACATGTTTTCTCATAATTAGCCTTGTTAACGGAAAAAAAAAATAATTCGCCCAAAAAATTCATTAAAAAAATTATAAGTTATCGGTTGTAGAATATAGATACCGGATATATCTGCAAAGGTAAGAATTAAGCACAAGACTCCCTCTAAAGGTTCCCTCTAGAGAGCAAGTTTGGTTATTCTAAAGAAAAGGTTGGCTTGAAATAGCAGTAGGAGATTCAGTGTTACAATCACCACTTGATGTCGAAGAACAGGACAATTTTTGACTTGGCAAGCTCTTGGTGTGGACTTGTCTACGCCAAAGCCAATTATTCGTAAACCAATGGTTCAATCCAAGCAGATATTCAGGGTGTCCAGTAGTCAGGGAAGTCAGGGAAACCGAGAATTTTTAGGGGATTGTATCACTGAACTCCAATAATACTTGAACGCGCGCTGCATCTCTCCCCGCATATCGAAAGAGATAGCGAAACCGCCAGCTTGAGGTAGTCCTGTCTCTGTCTGTACAGTTCTGTGGCATCACTGCGGCATCCGCAAAACTGTTAGACAGAGCGAAGGCTACCTGTAGCCGCTTTGTCGAAGCTATCTCTCTAGATACGCGGGCGGTACATAGGAGGACATAGCAAGCGCGCGTTCCCGTATTATTAGAGTTCAGTGGATTGTATGGGTCTAGAAATATCAGGGAAAAGTCAGGAATTGTGAGAATTTAGTTGGATTTTTACCATCGCTCAACTTTTTTTGTCTCGATAATATGAATGTTTTTTGAATTGCGTATAAACTTTCCCCTGCCTCGCAACGTGCTAACGTTCAGTTATTTTTTTCGAATATCGTTTATCTTGTTGGTCATAGCCCTCCTTGATTATCGTTACCTCTCGGCAGCATGCGTCACAAAATGGGATTATCCATCTGTGTGGCAAAAGCTGGTGTGCTGCCGTTAGGTGTCTGTATTCAGTATTAGGTACGATGAGGATTTGTAATATTACGACAAATCCTAAAATTACTTCTCGGAAAAAATTATTTCTTGGCTCTGAAAAGTCGGGAAGTCAAGGATTTTTGTATGAGCTTGAAGATATTCTAAAGTGCAGATTTTTGGACATCTGGACGGAGCTGCTCCGAAACATGCAAATTAACATCTCAGGTTGAATGCAGACCACCCGGAAAGTTTAGAATAAATGTTCTGTTTATATTATATTAAAGTAGACGATCAGATAACTCAACTCCACATAACTTGACAGATCGCATAACTCAACTCGTTACCATGGCAACACATTCGCATATCTTAACTCCGCCTATGACCTCTTCTCCCCACTTCGAACCTTCGACCGACCGCGAAACATCTGTGAGCATGCGTATTGCGAACATGCCTAGTGCGCATGCGCTTAGACGAGTGAGTGGAAGAATGAGGGGAAAGTTATGTGATCATTGGCAAGTTACGTGATCAAACCTAAAAGTACTTAAAATGTGTGGCAGCGACTTGACTTTAGAAATTATACTGTACAGTAGACGGTCAGATACCATTGCAACACATTAGGAAAGTTATGTGATCATTGGCGGTCTCATCGAGTTAAGTTATGTGATCGTCTACTATAGAAACTACTCGAAGGATCAAATCGTACATTAAAATATGTTTATTACTGTGAAACCTATGAGTAATAGTTTATTGTTGTACACAACCGCGTTAATATTGACGGTGACGCAATCCACATTACCGCCTCCACCTCACTACGAGGCGGAGTTCGCGCATGTGCGATCCCGCCAGGGCCCCATGACGCATATCTATTTTTAGAACAATGCTACTGCGCAGGCTTCGTACAATCGAATTCGTGCTCCCGTGTAGAACGTTCGCGTCGCTGTTGTCACGCGTAACGAAATATCTCCGCGATTAAAAAAATAGCAAAACAGTTAACAGCAAAGATGAGTCTGAAAACAAAAATCGCTACCCTTTTTGGACAGGCCAGCACGAGCGGGTGTGGGTCACCTAACTTTACATCTAAGCGTCGCTCCAACGAAATGAGAGTGGACGCGAATGAGAATAAAAAACGAAAGAACGATGCCGAAATGGCCGAAATGACATTATCAGAATTGAAAGACAAAGAAATCACTGAACTGAAGCAATCACTTGACGATAGAGAGAAGAAAATCAACGACCTTAAGCAGACGCGGACTGAGATGACAGATATGCACGGAAGAATAAACATGCGTTTGCGTCGGGAAAAAGCAGTGTTCAAAAAAATATATACATTACTGAGGAGCGATAACCAAAAATTAAGAGAACGGTTGGAAGAAGCAGAGGATTCATACCTGATGACCGTCGGGGAGAATACTGATCTTGAGATGAGTATGGATAAATTACAAGAAGAATTCGTGAAATACGCTGTAAAAAGGTTGGCTAAATCAGTAAAAACCACTAAAGATATTGTATCTGACGATGGTCAGCCATCGGAGGAAGGGACAATGGAGGATTCAATCGACGATAGTGTTGAATCCTAGTACCAGAGCAAGAGTACTTTCAAAGAGTCAGTAAGGTATACATATAAGTAGCCGGACATCAAAGTTTGACGTTTCAGTCGCCGGACATCTATGATAAATCGTGTTTCTGTCGCAATGACAGACTATTTGAGTACCACACTGCCTTTTAGCTATTCACCATTGACAATCAACCCCGTGAATATTCGTGATCATCGAAGATTTCGACTAAACGTGAATCCTGCCGACGAATTCCATACATTATTAATTATGACTGGTTAAACTCGTACGTACGAAGAGCTGAAGATTATCATGAATTTGTAACAGCGACGGATATCATGAGGATGATTGAAAAGTCACGAAGACACCATTCACGCGAAATGGAGAAGTTGAAATTAGCTATGACTTTATGGGCGGAAAGAAATGATTTTCATTACAAACCTAGACATGTATAGATAACCAGTACCAGAAAAAGCGTTGAAGCTAAATCTACCATTATGAATCCTGTACTTTACAATACTAATGAAGAATGATGCTGACGAAGATACGATTTTAGAAAGTTTGTTTATTCAAGTTTATATTTCTCCTCATTAAATAACATATTTGTCTATTTTGGTTGGTTTTCTTCAAATTGGAATGGCCGCTGAAAATGGCTCAGCCACGATGTGGCGGTTGTGGCTGTCACATCCAGTCCTAGATTTACTATAGCTTTATTATTTCTTGTGGCTGTGGTATTTTAAATATAACTCTTTTAATAAGTTTAAATATCTTAAAGAGGTATAAATAGGATATAGTATTAGCTATATGGCTAGAAAGGTATAGCTAAACGTATAGCCGCTAAAGGCTATACGAAAATATAGTATAAATATAAGCTGTGATGAGACTGGTTCGACCCGCCACACCCGCCACATCTGCCAACCGGGCGTTTCCCATAGGAATTTTGGAATGGTCGAAAGCCCATTGAATTCGTCTTGGCGAGACGAATTCAATGGTCCCTATGTCATAGGTTAAAGTTTAACGGTTAGGGTTGTGCAAACCCAAAAGTACTTGAAATGTGTGGCAGCGAGTTGACTTTAGAAATTATACTGTGCAGTAGACGGTCAGATACCATGGCAACACATTCGCATATCTTGACGCCCCCTATGACCGCGAAGCATCTGTGCGCATGCGTATTGCCAACATGCGTAGTGCGCATGTGCTTAGACACGTGAGTGGAAGAATGAGGGGAAAGTTATGTGATCATTGGCGGTCTCATCAAGTTAAGTTATCTGATCGCTACTACTACTATAGAAACTACTCGAAGGATCAAATCGTACATTAAAATATGTTTATTACTGTGAAACCTATGAGTAATAGTTTATAGTTGTACACAACCGCGTTAATATTGACGGTGACGCAATCCACATTACCCCCTCCACGTCACTACGGGGCGGAGTTCGCGCATGTGCGATCACGCCAGGGCGCCATGACGCATATCTATTTTTAGAACAATGCTACTGCGCAGTCTTCGTACAATCGAATTCGTGCTCCCGTGTAGAACGTTCGCGTCACTGTTGTCACGCGTAACGAAATATCTCCACGATTAAAAAAAATAGCAAAACAGTTAACAGCAAAGATGAAACCGAAAACAACTACCGCTACCCATTCCGAACAGGCCAACACGGGCGGGAACGAAATGAGTGTGGACGAAATGGTCAAAATGTTATTTTTAGAATGGAAAGACGAAGAAATCACTGAACTGAAGCAATCTATTAACGATAGAGAGAAGAAAATCAACGACCTACTAAAGGAGCAGACTGAAATATTAGATATCCAAAGTAGAAAGAAGATGCGTTTGCATAAGAAACAAGCAATGTTAAGAAAAAAATGTACTTTACTGAAGCGCGATAACGAAAAATTAAAACGAAAGATTGAAGAAATACTGAAAGATTCACAGGAGATCCGCGAAGAGACTGAAAAACTTCGTAATTCTTTCACTAACGGAGATTTTCTGAAAGATTGTTTCGAAAGGATTGAAATAGAATCGCTATTAAATGATGATAGTGACGAAACCACTGAAGATATTGTATCTGACGATGGTCAATCATCGGAGGAAGCGACAATGGAGAATTCAACCGACGATAGTGATGAATCCTAGTACCAGAGCAAGAGTACTTTCAAAGAGTCAGTAAGGTGTACATATCAGTAACCGGACATCCAAGTTTGATGTTCCAGTCACCGGACATCTATGATCTACAAACCTAGACATGTATACATGACCAGTACCAGGAAAAGCGTTGAAGCTAAATCTACCATTATGAATTCTGTACTTTACAATACTAATGAAGAATGATGCTGACGAAGATACGATTTAGAAAGTTTGTTTATTCATGTTTAAATTTCTCCTAATTAAATAAAATATTTGTCTATTTTGGTTGTTTCTCTTAAAAAATTGCAATGGCCGATGAAAATGGCTCAGCCACGATGTGGCGGTTGTGGCTGTCACATCCAGTGCTAGATCTACTATAGCTTTATTATTTCTTGTGGCTGTGGTGTTTTATATATAACTCTTTTAATAAGTTTAAATATCTTAAAGAGGTATAAATAGGATATAGTATTAACTATATGGCTAGAAAGGTATAGCTAAACATATAGCCGTTAAAGGCTATACGAATATATAGTATAAATATAAGCTGTGATGAGACTGGGTCGACCCACCACAGTCGCCACTCCTGCCACCCAGGCATTTCCCATGGGAATTTTGGAATGGTCGAAAGCCCATTGAATTCGTCTTGGCGAGACGAATTCAATGGTCCCCATGTCATAGGTTAAAGTCTAACGGTTAGAGTTATGCAAACCAAAGAGTACTTGAAATGTGTGTCAGCTACTTGACTTTAGAAATTATACGGTACAGTAGACGGTCAGATAACTTGACCGATCGCATAACTTAACTCGTTACCATGGCAACACATTCGCATATCTCAACTCCCCCTATGACCGTTTCTCCTCACTTCGAACCTTCGACCGACCGCGGTACATCTGTGAGCATGCGTATTACCAACATGCGTAGTGCGCATGCGCTTGGACGCGTGATTGGGAGAATGAGGGGTAAGTTAAGTTATGTGATCGTTTCCGGTCCCGTCGAGTCAAGTTGTCTGATCGTCTACTGTATGTACCAATCGTCGCTCATATACGTGGTCTATGAAACTCGGGAGAGTTCCCTCGTGATTAATGGCCGTCGAGTTTTTCATAGACTTCCGGCGGGAGGTCGGCGGCAGCCACTTCCGGCAAGATCGACGATTGCTGTACCCTCTTTTATTCTTTCTCTCGTGGTTCGTTGATTCCGAACGAAGGAACCGAACTGGAAGCACCATCGCAAAGCTGGGCGAAGCTGGACTCACCACAATTTTGCAAGGCACATCAGCGTGTTGTATTTTGACCCCCTTTTTCTGCTATTTATTTTTACCTCGCGAAAATACGGGACGGTATCTATATTTTCATTAGACTTGATTTTCCCGAGGTTATATATCATTATACTATATGCTTTCAAACAAGTAGAAAGAAAAAAGGAAGGAGAAAATGCCGAACTGATACAAAAAAATCTCCGCGTTGGGAACCAAGTGATTTCCTCATCGTACTTTATTGTGGCATTATGTGGTAAAATATTGTATTTCCAATAAAAATACGAAAAAGGTAGACCTCGCCTCGACGAACTGACCGTCATTTTTCATGTTCAAAGGTACATCCGGCGGAGAGACGACGAATTTCAAGGGATCGTACAATTACATAGAAAACGTGCAATTTCTGTTATACCGTGAAATTTTCATGAATCTCAAGCGATTCATTATTCCAGACTATTGAAAGTTTTCGCGCAAGCTAATCGACCCTCGACGTCGGATCTGACCTTCACACCTCTCGCTCTATCCCCTCGGCTTTGTTGAGGAGGGAATTTAATTTGAGAGTTATTCCTTCGAAGGAACGCCTCCAAGGCGTTTTCCTCAAGACATCCTATATTAATCTCGAGTAGACCAATGTCCTACTAGTACCTCCCATAGACATCTACAAGACAGTGCGGTACTATCGTCTACACACGATGATGGCAGGATATCCTCAAGACATCCTATATTAATCTCGGGTAGAACAATGTCCTACCACTACCTCCCACAGACGTCTATAAGAGAGTGCATTGGGATCGTTTAATTACGGTTGCGACAGGATATCCTCAAGACATCCAATATTAATCTCGGGTAGAACAATATCTTACTGGTTCCTCTTATAGACGTTCATAAGATGTACTATCTTGGCAGGACACGAATGGGACTATCTCGGGATGGTCCCGGGATCAATTTTGGTGTGTGGGTTACTAATAATATTTGTAATTTGTAATTAGGTAATTTCAAATTACTAATTACATTTGTTATTTGTAATTAGAATGTAATTAATCACAAAAATGCCCAACTCTGATAAGCAGACGGCAAAGACACTATTTGTGCGAAAAACGTGACGTTCAGCCGTTCTATTTGCCCATAACGCTCTCGCGCCGAAACGCGCCCATAGAAGTTTCACTTAAAAAAAAAATAATAGATTAAAAAAAAGTAAATTTTATCGTGACGGGGGGACGAAAAAAATTGATTCAATATGATTGCCCGTGGGAGTCGAAGAAGCTTCGATGACGAGCAACGGCCCTGAAAGCCTTCCCACCCAAAATATCGAAACGTACGCACTCTGAAATCATATGTCGTGTCTGTTAAGTTTTGTTTTTTTCTTTGCTATCTTTATGCGTGCGATGTCACTATATGGTGATCGACAACCCCCTTAAAGAGAATTGCGTTGAAAATGGCGATGAAAGAAACTCCGCCATCGACGATATGTCTTTGGCATTGAAAATTCAGGATATCGTCCGCCGAACACTCTTACTTGGCGGCAAAGTCTCTACACTATATGGGTCATTCCATGTCAAAGCGATCAATAGTTGGAATCGACCCCTTTCAATTTTGATGACATTTGGTCAGAAGTTTTCGTTTTTGATAAAACGAAGTTTCACCGAAAGGATATGAATTGAAATTTTTTTTTCGAAAGTTATGCAAGATCCAAAATTACACAATTTTTCAAATCTTCCAACGTTATTTTTTAAATATCTCGAAAACTACAGTTAGGAAAAAATCGTTCTGGGTTCGTTTTAAAGAGTGTACTTGTAGCTACGAAAAAGAAATGTTTCGAAAAAAAATTTTGTAAAGTGATGAATTTGGAGAATTTTAAATTTTCAAAAATCGTGAAAATCCAAGTTCCCTATTCAATTTTTGTTTCAATTTTTTTTATGTAATAACTTGTACTGATCTTAAAAGATCCTGAAATTTTCAGGAATGTATTTTTTGTTTTTTCAAAAATATGAATTTTTGAATTTTCAAAAATCGTATTAATCCACGATAAACATTCAATTTTTGGTTAATTTTTTTTAGATATAATACCTTGTACTGATCTTAAAAGATTCTGAAATTTTCAGGACGATGTTTTTTTGTTGCAAAAATAAAAATGTTTGAATTTTGGTAAAATTTGTTTTTTTTTTTACGAAAATACAGTTACTTTTACTTTTTTTTTACTGTTTAAAATCACGAAACTACATGATTGCTCAACTTTACTTAACTGAGAGGTAAACAAAAAAAATTTTTTTTTACCAAAGTTCCAAAATTTATATTTTAGAAACAAAAAAACACCATCCTGAAAAATTCCGAATCTTTTGAGATCAGTACGCGGTATTATATAAAAAAAATTTAATCGAAAATTCCATGTTTATCGTGGATTTACACGATTTTTCTAAATTCAAAAATTCTTATTTTTGAAAAAACAAAAAACACCTTTCTGAAAGTTCCAAGATCTTTTAAGATGAGTACAAAGTATTGTATAAAAAAAATTAAACCAAAAATTTAATACGGAACTTGGATTTTCACGATTTTTGAAAAATCAAAATCCTCCAAATTCATCATTTAAAAAAAAAAAATTTCGGAATTTTATAATAGTATAAAGTTTTCGAGATATTTAAAATACAAACTTGAAAGATTTAAAAAATTGTGAAATGTTGAATCTTGCATAACTTTCGAAACAAACATTTTTTATTTTTTTTCCTTTGGTAGAACTACGTTTTATTAAAAACAAGAACTTCTGACTAAATTTCATCGAAATTGAAAGGGGTCGATTACAACTCTCGGTCAATTTGACATGGAATGACCCACATGTTTTCTCATAGTTAGCCTTGTTAACGGAAAAAAAAATAATTCGCCCAAAAAATTCATTTAAAAAATTATAAGTTATCGGTTGTAGAATCCCGTGCGTGAATTTGTTTGAGGCCCCGACTAGGCCCCGATCGGTTTTCCCTAACTTATTACGGGCCCTTGACTGGAAGCCCAATAGGGCCCCTGAATGGACGGTCACGCTTTTTCGACAAGGGCCTTAGAAGGTTGCCAAATGAGGGCCTTTACAACCGCTTCACGTCTGCCATGTCGAATCCACGACAAGCCCATGGTCAAGCCCTATCAGGGCCCTAGTAAGTACGTAGTATCGCCATACGTGTAGATTGTAAAATTGAATTATTTCAATAATAATAACAATATTATTATCATTGATAAAAATTATTATATATTAGAATAATACAGTATTATAAATAATTCTCCAAGATAATTTTTACAAAAAAATAGTATAAAGCAGAGGATTTCTATGTAGAAATCTTGCGGGTATAACTACCCTCGAGGCATGACTTCCTGAGAGGCCTGACTCTGCGGTGTCGAATAGGACCCGTGGTCCCACTTCGGCTATATAAGCCTACTATTTGCATATTCCGTATGCGAGAGAGCGCACGCCGTATGCGACATCTCATAGCGAGTCTCGGAACTAACTCCCCGTGAAGCCCGATTAGGCCCTCAAAGGATTGCCTCGTCAGTGCCATGTTCGAAATAATTAGGGCTCCGATACTTCCGCCCTATTTGGGCCCGATTTGGTTCTGTTGTAATTATACCGACTTCTTTAAATATGGGTTGCCCGATCGAAGTCCGACAAGGCCTTTAACGGGTTGCCTTAGGTCAGCCATATTGTAAGTAAGCCTGGCAACCTTGGCACTGCCCAGTCACGGCCCAACCAGGCAATGTTATGGCAATTCATGACCGGGCATCCACATTTAAGCCCGACCAGGTCCTCAAAGGGTCGCCTTAAGTCAGCCATATTGCAAGTGAGCCTGGAAACCTTGGCACTGCCATGTCGGGGCCCAACCTGGCGGTGTTATGGCAATTCATGACAGGGCATCCACGTTTAAGCCCGACAAGGTCCTCAACCGGTTGCCTTAGGTCATCCATATTGTAAATAGGCTTGGCAACCTTAGCATTGCCCTGTCGGGGCCCAACCTGGCGGTGTAAAGGCAATTCCTGAGAGGTCATCCACGTTCAAGCCCGACAAGGTCCCGACTTAAGTCAGGGCTTCCCCAGAATTTTCACACACGGGATAGATACCGGATATATCTGCAAAGGTAAGAATTAAGCACAAGACTCCCTCCAAAGGTTCCCTCTAGAGAGCAAGTTTGGTTATTCTAAAGAAAAGGTTGGCTTGAAATAGCAGTAGGAGATTCAGTGTTACAATCACCACTTGATGTCGAAGAACAGGACAATTTTTGACTTGGCAAGCTCTTGGTGTGGACTTGTCTACGCCAAAGCCAATTATTCGTAAACCAATGGTTCAATCCAAGCAGATATTCAGGGTGTCCAGTAGTCAGGGAAGTCAGGGAAACCGAGAATTTTTAGGGGATTGTATCACTGAACTCCAATAATACTGGAACGCGCGCTGCACCTCTCCCCGCATATCGAAAGAGATAGCGAAACCGCCAGCTTGAGGTAGTCCTGTCTCTGTCTGTACAGTTCTGTGGCATCACTGCGGCATCCGCAAAACTGTTAGACAGAGCGAAGGCTACCTGTAGCCGCTTTGTCGAAGCTATCTCTCTAGATACGCGGACGGTACATAGGAGGACATAGCAAGCGCGCGTTCCCGTATTATTAGAGTTCAGTGGATTGTATGGGTCTAGAAATATCAGGGAAAAGTCAGGAATTGTGAGAATTCAGTTGGATTTTTACCATCGCTCAACTTTTTTTGTCTCGATAATGTGAATGTTTTTTGAATTGCGTATAAACTTTCCCCTGCCTCGCAACGTGCTAACGTTCAGTTATTTTTTTCGAATATCGTTTATCTTGTCGGTCATAGCCCTCCTTGATTATCGTTACCTCTCGGCAGCATGCGTCACAAAATGGGATTATCCATCTGTGTGGCAAGAGCTGGTGTGCTGCCGTTAGGTGTCTGTATTCAGTATTAGATACGATGAGGATTTGTAATATTACGACAAATCCTAAAATTACTTAACGGAAAAAATTATTTCTTGGCTCTGAAAAGTCGGGAAGTCAAGGATTTTTGTATGAGCTTGCTGATATTCTAAAGTGCAGATTTTTGGACATCTGGACGGAGCTGCTCCGAAACATGCAAATAAACATCTCAGGTTAAATGCAGACCACCCGGAAAGTTTAGAATAAATTTTCTGTTTATATTATATTAAGGTAGACGATCAGATAACTCAACTCCACATAACTTGACAGATCGCATAACTCAACTCGTTACCATGGCAACACATTCGCATATCTCAACTCCACCTATGACCTCTTCTCCCCACTTCGAACCTTCGACCGACCGCGAAACATCTGTGAGCATGCGTATTGCCAACATGCCTAGTGCGCATGCGCTTAGACGAGTGAGTGGAAGAATGAGGGGAAAGTTATGTGATCATTGGCAAGTTACGTGATCAAACCTAAAAGTACTTAAAATGTGTGGCAGCGACTTGACTTTAGAAATTATACTGTACAGTAGACGGTCAGATACCATTGCAACACATTAGGAAAGTTATGTGATCATTGGCGGTCTCATCGAGTTAAGTTATGTGATCGTCTACTATAGAAACTACTCGAAGGATCAAATCGTACATTAAAATATGTTTATTACTGTGAAACCTATGAGTAATAGTTTATTGTTGTACACAACCGCGTTAATATTGACGGTGACGCAATCCACATTACCCCCTCCACCTCACTACGAGGCGGAGTTCGCGCATGTGCGATCCCGCCAGGGCCCCATGACGCATATCTATTTTTAGAACAATGCTACTGCGCAGGCTTCGTACAATCGAATTCGTGCTCCCGTGTAGAACGTTCGCGTCGCTGTTGTCACGCGTAACGAAATATCTCCGCGATTAAAAAAATAGCAAAACAGTTAACAGCAAAGATAAGTCTGAAAACAAAAATCGCTACCCTTTTCGGACAGGCCAGCACGAGCGGGTGTGGGTCACCTAACTTTACATCTAAGCGTCGCTCCAACGAAATGAGAGTGGACGCGAATGAGAATAAAAAACGAAAGAACGATGCCGAAATGGCCGAAATGACATTATTAGAATTGAAAGACAAAGAAATCACTGAACTGAAGCAATCACTTGACGATAGAGAGAAGAAAATCAACGACCTTCTGCAGACGCGGACTGAGATGACAGATAGGCACAGAAGAATAAACGTGCGTTTGCGTCGGGAAGAAGCAGTGTTCAAAAAAATATATACATTAGTGAGGAGCGATAACCAAAAATTAAGAACACGGATGGAAGAAGCAGAGGATTCATACCTGATGACCCTCGGGGAGGTTAATGATCTTGAGATGGGTATAAATGAATTACGAAAAAAATTCGTGAAAAGCGCTTTAAAAAGGTTTGCTAAATCAGTAAAAACCACTAAAGATATTGTATCTGACGATGGTCAGCCATCGGAGGAAGGGACAATGGAGGATTCAATCGACGATAGTGTTGAATCCTAGTACCAGAGCAAGAGTACTTTCAAAGAGTCAGTAAGGTATACATATAAGTAGCCGGACATCAAAGTTTG
This sequence comes from Alloplasta piceator, assembly GCA_946863875.1. Taxonomy (NCBI): domain Eukaryota; kingdom Metazoa; phylum Arthropoda; class Insecta; order Hymenoptera; family Ichneumonidae; genus Alloplasta; species Alloplasta piceator. The sequence goes on from OX333080.1 coordinate 30,355,310, forward strand.
ACGTTTCAGTCGCCGGACATCTATGATAAATCGTGTTTCTGTCGCAATGTACTTTACAATACTAATGAAGAATGATGCTGACGAAGATACGATTTTAGAAAGTTTGTTTATTCAAGTTTATATTTCTCCTCATTAAATAACATATTTGTCTATTTTGGTTGTTTTTCTTCAAAATTGGAATGGCCGCTGAAAATGGCTCAGCCACGATGTGGCGGTTGTGACTGTCACATCCAGTCCTAGATTTACTATAGCTTTATTATTTCTTGTGGCTGTGGTATTTTATATATAACTCTTTTAATAAGTTTAAATATCTTAAAGAGGTATAAATAGGATTTAGTATTAGCTATATGGCTGGAAAGGTATAGCTAAACGTATAGCCGCTAAAGGCTATACGAATATATAGTATAAATATAAGCTGTGATGAGACTGGGTCGACCCGCCACACCCGCCACATCTGCCAACCGGGCGTTTCCCATAGGAATTTTGGAATGGTCGAAAACCCATTGAATTCGTCTTGGCGAGACGAATTCAATGGTCCCTATGTCATAGGTTAAAGTTTAACGGTTAGGGTTGTGCAAACCCAAAAGTACTTGAAATGTGTGGCAGCGAGTTGACTTTAGAAATTATACTGTGCAGTAGACGGTCAGATACGATGGCAACACATTCGCATATCTTGACGCCCCCTATGACCGCGAAGCATCTGTGCGCATGCGTATTGCCAACATGCGTAGTGCGCATGTGCTTAGACACGTGAGTGGAAGAATGAGGGGAAAGTTATGTGATCATTGGCGGTCTCATCAAGTTAAGTTATCTGATCGTCTACTATAGAAACTACTCGAAGGATCAAATCGTACATTAAAATATGTTTATTACTGTGAAACCTATGAGTAATAGTTTATAGTTGTACACAACCGCGTTAATATTGACGGTGACGCAATCCACATTACCCCCTCCACGTCACTACGGGGCGGAGTTCGCGCATGTGCGATCACGCCAGGGCGCCATGACGCATATCTATTTTTAGAACAATGCTACTGCGCAGTCTTCGTACAATCGAATTCGTGCTCCCGTGTAGAACGTTCGCGACACTGTTGTCACGCGTAACGAAATATCTCCACGATTAAAAAAAATAGCAAAACAGTTAACAGCAAAGATGAAACCGAAAACAACTACCGCTACCCATTCCGAACAGGCCAACACGGGCGGGAACAAAATGAGAGTGGTCGAAATGGTCGAAATGATATTATTAGAATGGAAAGACAAAGAAATCACTGAACTGAAGCAATCAATTAACGATAGAGAGAAGAAAATCAACGACCTACTAAAGGAGCAGACTGAAATATTAGATATCCAAAGTAGAAAGAAGATGCGTTTGCATAAGAAACAAGCAATGTTAAGAAAAAAATGTACTTTACTGAAGCGCGATAACGAAAAATTAAAACGAAAGATTAAAGAAATACTGAAAGGTTCACAGGAGAACCGCGAAGAGGCTGAAAAACTTCATAATTCTTTAAATAACAGAGATTTTCTGAAAGATTGTTTCGAAAGGATTGCAGTAGAATTGCTATTGAATGATGATAGAGACGAAACCACTGAAGATATTGTATCTGACGATGGTCAATCATCGGAGGAAGCGACAATGGAGAATTCAACCAACGATAGGGATGAATCCTAGTACCAGAGCAAGAGTACTTTCAAAGAGTCAGTAAGGTGTACATATCAGTAACCGGACATCCAAGTTTGATGTTCCAGTCACCGGACATCTATGATCTACAAACCTAGAGATGTATACATGACCAGTACCAGGAAAAGCGTTGCAGCTAAATCTACCATTATGAATTCTGTACTTTACAATACTAATGAAGAATGATGCTGACGAAGATACGATTTAGAAAGTTTGTTTATTCATGTTTAAATTTCTCCTAATTGAATAAAATATTTGTCTATTTTGGTTGTTTCTCTTAAAAAATTGCAATGGCCGATGAAAATAGCTCAGCCACGATGTGGCGGTTGTGGCTGTCACATCCAGTGCTAGATCTACTATAGCTTTATTATTTCTTGTGGCTGTGGTGTTTTATATATAACTCTTTTAATAAGTTTAAATATCTTAAAGAGGTATAAATAGGATATAGTATTAGCTATATGGCTAGAAAGGTATAGCTAAACATATAGCCGTTAAAGGCTATACGAATATATAGTATAAATATAAGCTGTGATGAGACTGGGTCGACCCGCCACAGTCGCCACTCCTGCCACCCAGGCATTTCCCATGGGAATTTTGGAATGGTCGAAAGCCCATTCAATTCGCCGTGGCGAGACGAATTCAATGACCCCTATGTCATAGGTTAAAGTCTAATGGTTAGGATTGTGCAAACCTAAAAGTACTTGAAATGTGTGTCAGCTACTTGACTTTAGAAATTATACGGTACAGTAGACGGTCAGATAACTTGACCGATCGCATAACTTAACTCGTTACCATGGCAACACATTCGCATATCTCAACTCCCCCTATGACCGTTTCTCCTCACTTCGAACCTTCGACCGACCGCGGTACATCTGTGAGCATGCGTATTACTAACATGCGTAGTGCGCATGCGCTTGGACGCGTGAGTGGGAGAATGAGGGGTAAGTTAAGTTATGTGATCGTTTCCGGTCCCGTCGAGTCAAGTTGTCTGATCGTCTACTGTATGTACCAATCGTCGCTCATATACGTGGTCTATGAAACTCGGGAGAGTTCCCTCGTGATTAATGGCCGTCGAGTTTTTCATAGACTTCCGGCGGGAGGTCGGCGGCAGCCACTTCCGGCAAGATCGACGATTGCTGTACCCTCTTTTATTCTTTCTCTCGTGGTTCGTTGATTCCGAACGAAGGAACCGAACTGGAAGCACCATCGCAAAGCTGGGCGAAGCTGGACTCACCACAATTTTGCAAGGCACATCAGCGTGTTGTATTTTGACCCCCTTTTTCTGCTATTTATTTTTACCTCGCGAAAATATGGGACGGTATCTATATTTTCATTACACTTGATTTTTCCGAGGTTATATATCATTATACTATATGCTTTCTACTTGTTTGCACTATTGTGCAGACAAAACAAAAGAAACAAAAAACAAAAAAGGAAGGTAAAAATGCCGAACCGGTACAAAAAAAATCTCCGTGTTGGGAACCAAGTGATTTCCTCATCGTACTTTATTGTGGCATTATGTGGTAAAATATTGTATTTCCAATAAAAATACGAAAAAAGAAGACCTCGCCTCGATGAACTGACCGTTATTTTTCATGTTCAAAGGTACATCCGGCGGAGAGACGAAGAATTCCAAGGGATCGTACAATTACATAGAATACGTGCATTTTCTGTTATACCGTGAAATTTTCATGAATCTCAAGCGATTCATTATTCCAGACTATTGAAAGTTTTCGCGCAAGCTAATCGACCCTCGACGTCGGATCTGACCTTCACACCTCTCGCTCTATCCCCTCGGCTTTGTTGAGGAGGGAATTTAATTTGAGAGTTATTCCTTCGAAGGAACGCCTCCAAGGCGTTTTCCTCAAGACATCCTATATTAATCTCGAGTAGACCAATGTCCTACTAGTACCTCCCACAGACATCTACAAGACAGTGCGGTACTATCGTCTACACACGATGATGGCAGGATATCCTCAAGACATCCTATATTAATCTCGGGTAGAACAATGTCCTACCACTACCTCCCACAGACGTCTATAAGAGAGTGCATTGGGATCGTTTAATTACGGTTGCGACAGGATATCCTCAAGACATCCAATATTAATCTCGGGTAGAACAATATCTTACTGGTTCCTCCTATAGACTTTCATAAGATGTACTATCTTGGCAGGACACGAATGGGACTATCTCGGGATGGTCCCGGGATCAATTTTGGTGTGTGGGTTACTAATAATATTTGTAATTTGTAATTAGGTAATTTCAAATTACTAATTACATTTGTAATTTGTAATTAGAATGTAATTAATCACAAAAATGCCCAACTCTGATAAGCAGACGGCAAAGACACTATTTGTGCGAAAAACGTGACGTTCAGCCATTCTATTTGCCCATAACGCACTCGCGCCGAAACGCGCCCATAGAAGTTTCACTTGACAAAAAAATAATAGATTAAAAAAAAGTAAATTTTATCGTGACGGAGGGACGAAAAAAATTGATTCAATATGATTGCCCGTGGGAGTCGAAGAAGCTTCGATGACGAGCAACGGCCCTGAAAGCCTTCCCACCCAAAATATCGAAACGTACGCACTCTGAAATCATATGTCGTGTCTGTTAAGTTTTGTTTTTTTTTTTGCTATCTTTATGCGTGCGATGTCACTATATGGTGATCGAGAACCCCCTTAAAGAGAATTGCGTTGAAAATGGCGATGAAAGAAACTCCGCCATCGACGATATGTCTTTGGCATTGAAAATTCAGGATATCGTCCGCCGAACACTCTTACTTGGCGGCAAAGTCTCTACACTATATGGGTCATTCCATGTCAAAGCGATCAATAGTTGGAATCAACCCCTTTCAATTTTGATGACATTTGGTCAGAAGTTTTCGTTTTTGATACAACGAAATTTCACCGAAAGGATATATATTGAAATTTTTTTTTCGCAAGTTATGCAAGATCCAAAATTACACAATTTTTTTAATCTTCCAAGTTTATTTTTTAAATATCTCGAAAACTATGGTTAGGAAAAAATCGTTCTGGGTTCATTTTGAAGAGGGTACTTGTGGCTACAAAAAAAAAAATATTCCCAAAAAAATTTTTGGAAAATGATGAATTTGGAGAATTTTGAATTTTCAAAAATCGTGAAAATCCAAGTTCCGTATTAAATTTTTGTTTCAATTTTTTGATGTAACACCTTGTACTGATCTTAAAAGATCCTGAAATTTTCAGGAAGAGGTTTTTTGTTTTTTCAAAAATATGAATTTTTGAATTTTCAAACATCGTGTTTATCCACGATGAACATTCAATTTTTGGTTAATTTTTTTTTTATATAATATCTTGTACTGATCTTAAAATATCCTGAAATTTTCAGGAAGATGTTTTTTTGTTTCAAAAATAAATATTTGAATTTTGGTAAAAATTTTTTTTTTCACCAAAATACAGTTACTTTTACTTTTTTTTACTGTTCAAAATCACAAAACTACATGATTGCTCAACTCTACTTAACTAAGAGGTAAGCAAAAAATTTTTTTTTTACCAAAGTTCCAAATTTTATATTTTAGAAACAAAAAAATACCATCCTGAAAATTTCCGGATCTTTTAAGATCAGTACACGGTATTATATAAAAAAAATTTAATCGAAAATTCAATGTTTATCGTGGATTTACACGGTTTTAAAAATTCAAAAATTCATATTTTTGAAAAAACAAAAAACACCATTCTGAAAATTTCAGCATCTTTTAAGATGAGTACAAGGTATTGTATAAAAAAAATTGAACCAAAAATTTAATACGGAACTTGGATTTTCACGATTTTTGAAAAATCAAAATTCTCAAAATTCATCATTTTTCAAATTTTTTTTTCGCAATTTTATAATAGTTTAAAGTTTTCGAGATATTTAAAATACAAACTCGAAAGATTTCAAAAATTGTGAAATGTTGAATCTTGCATAACTTTCGAAACAAAATTTTTTAATTTTTTTCCTTTGGTAGAACTACATTTTATTAAAAACGAAAACATCTGACCAAATTTCATTGAAATTGAAAGGGGTCGATTACAACTCTCGGTCGATTTGACATGGAATGACCCACATGTTTTCTCATAGTTAGCCTTGTTAACGGAAAAAAAAATAATTCGCACAAAAAATTCATTAAAAAAACATTGAAAACTGTGCATTTTTCAAAATTTGTTTGTTTTCATCATAGTTACTGCATTTTTGGATTTTGTACAGAGGAAATAAAAAACTCTGTATATACCTTGAATATGGCCTATGCATCCAAAAAAGTAGCAGGATATTTTCGAAAATTTCTCAAAAAAGTTGCCCTCAACACACATTTAAAAAAAAATCAAAATTTCTGTAGTTTTTGAAAATAAAAAACCCGATTTTTTTAAATGACAATTCACCAATATACACAAATTCAACGTGATGCCTCGAAAATTTAAGCAAATAGCGACAAATGTTTCGAGCATATTTGCCATTTTGAAAAAAACTCAAAATGCGACAAATTTGGAAGTAGATAAAATTGAAAAAAAAAAAAAATTCTCGCAAAATAAATTAAAAAAAAAAACACTCGAGCGGGTCACTGAAAAATCAAAATTATTTGAAATTTGAAACCGATGTCGATTTTTGTAAAATTCAATATATTATTTTTTAACAGCCTATGAACAAAAAAAATTATTTTCGAAAAAATCAAAATTTTTAATAAATAAAAAACTTGATCCGCACAAAAAAATTACACTGCACGAAAAAAATGAATGGGCGATGAGTGACGAGATGGGACAAACTGACGAGATCGTTATAAAGTCAGGAATTTATATTATCGTCACAGCTATGTTATGTACAACCTCAATGCACTTTAAACACACACGAGACTTTTCATAATGTGCTCTCCTTACCCACATGGAATCTATCCCTTCTTTTCTAGTCATTAATACCTATATATATGGGGCACTCCATCCCAAATCGGACAGTTTGAAAAACTTTCATATAGGCCCATTTTTGGCCAAGCCACAGGCTTTTGAAATATGGAGAATTCAAGTATTAAATTAAATTCTGAAGAATACAGAACATGTGAAATTTTTAAACGCCAAAGGAAAATAAAATAGTATTCGAATTAGCATTAAATGAATGTTTACTAATCGTGTTATATAACCAGGAAGTCCTTAGTAGAAATCATAAAGCTAGATTATAAGTTTCGTCGTAAACACCGTTAAAACATTTTCTCAGATTTAATTTAGAATTTTTAAAAAATCTCGTAAAAAATATAGAATAAATGATAAGAATTTTTTTTCAATCAAAGAAGAAATATAAAAAGCAAAGACGGGCCATATTTAAAAAATGGCGGATTTAAAATGATATGCGTTGGATGTCTTTTTCAAAAGCCTGTGGCTTGGTCAAAAATGGGCCCAGATGGCAATTTTTTTCATTTTTTTTGTTTTTGAATGTAATTTTTGAAAAAAATACAAAAAAATTATAAATGGGTGTCATCTATTTCTTCTTACAGCCAAAACAAAAGCGATGCAAATTTGCCAAATTTTTTTTTCTTGGTATATCTCTTAATTGCCGTGAAACCTGTAGCTTCCGAAAATTTTGTTGCTAAAAGATGTGAAAACGAGAAACTTCAAGCTTCAAAATGCTTTTTTCTAAACCTCGATACGACCATTTTTCACTGAGATACAGCATTGTTAAAAACCACTAAAAATTTGGGAAAATTTTTTGATCCTTTAATTTTTTCCACTAGTGTATAATTATATAACATATATAATGTATCATTATAATTTATAATTATAAAAAATTCCCAATTTTTGTGTTGCAATTGTATCTTTTCAATTTTCCACCGCTAAACTGTCATTATTATTATTATTTTAAAAATGTTTTTCACTGAGAAAATATGTATTTTAATAACATTCTCTTCGTAAAAAAAAAATTATTTTTATTTTATTATAATATTTCTTTATTAAAATTATCTTCAGACTCTGACATCTTCCGTTTGCCAGAAAATTTTAAATATTTATGCAAAATGAAGATGTCCAAAGTAGGCGATCTGCGAAACTTATAGGAATTGCTGGCATAATTCGTTTGCGCGAGAGCTGCACGCCCACGGTGGCCACCTGGTGGCGTTTTGCGGTACTGATGATATAATTGTTTTTTTCAAACAACAAAAAAATGTGAATATGATTTATCACTATTTTCTCACTGTATCGAATAGGGGTGGCTCTCAATAAATTACATCTATTATCTTAGTGTTCAAGTATTCGAGTATTCGAGTATACAAGTAAAAAAGTATACAAAAAAAAAAAAATTTCTGAATACTCAATGTTCGGGACTGATTTGTTAACGCATTATGCGTTGTCACATTAATAAATGAATGCAAAAAAAAATCATATTCAAAGAAACAAAAATGTTTCCTTAAAAAAGTGTGATAATAAGATAAGGAAAGATACATGTAAAAAAAAATGTGATAATCTTCAAATCTTCAGAATTTTCTAAAATTTTTATGTAATTTCTTCAAATCTTCAATATTCCCTCAGATTTTTATCTAATTTCTACAAATCTTCAAATTTTTCAAACGGGTCAAATTGCAATATATCTAATATCACGAACACACAATAAACACATGTTTCTATTTAAATTTTATTGTATGTAAACTTAATTTTTTTTACATATCTATAAACATGAGAAATAACAAATTCAAAATATTTATCGAATATTACTTTTTTTTTTCTTCTTTTTTTTGGCTCAGCATTTGAATATACCCGTTTGCCATTTTTCCTTTTCCTAATGAGATAACAATTTTATATATTGGTATTTATATTATATCATACAATACAATTATTTATTTTGAAAAAGCGACCCATAGTAAAACTGAAATGTACGCTGTACCTTTCCAAAGTACTCTGCGGAGTGATAGATAAGTCTGCAGTTTCTGGGATTTCCATCACTTCGATGCCGTCCATCGAAGAAGTTTTTTTGCGTAAAATACACAGAATAAAGTACACAATAATAAATATTTTAATAATTCTTATTAAAAAAAAGTTATCCGTAGTGTAAAAAAAATTATTTCACACCCTTCCGTTGAAGCTTTCGATGAAATGAATGGATCCGCTGCGTCCGCAGACTCCATTCTCAAGACTTCTGAATTTTATGATTCGGAGAAATTGTTGTACACCTAAAAATACATAATATATAGAAGACAATGATAGATGTTAAAATTAATCCTACTATTAAACTATCTGTATTATAGAAAAAAGCAAAAAAGCATACTCTTGCGATAGAGTGTTCGTTGCAAGTGTGGAGCTGCGTCCCCGAACTGCTGTCTCCGCAATCTCCTTAACCTCGTCGAAGGCCTTTCAGGGTAGACTATTTTTATTTCTATCAACATTAACAATGAATTATTAAAATATGTCCTAAAAACATATACTATAAACATTGAACAATAAAAATATATATCAGCAGCATTGAGTGAAAAAACGTTTTAAAGGTTAGATTTTCAGAAATGATTGTTTCATTGTTGTAAATTTTTTTTTCCATTTCTTCAGTTTATAAAAACTAATATTCTTTGCCAAAATTTGCTTTTTCACAGCAAATTAGAATTAAAAAAAACAAATCAAATTGTTCGATGCAACAGGTGATAAATCGAGGCGATCGAGGCTCAACAACAGAGGCACAACCGCAATTATACGACCCAGTTATTGACACCGCGAATTTAAATAAATACCCAACCGAAAGTTAAATTATTTCTTATCTCGTCGATAGTCTGGTTTCTGCCGAAGATGTTGATACCATTTTGATGTTGTTTTATACTTACATGACGAACAAAATTCACTATATGTCGCTTCCCCCAGCTAGTGGGTGTCGTTTAGCACTGCCGCTGCGGAGCCACTGAGACGCGTGTCGCACGATTCACTGGTCTATACGCCTCTTGGATAACTCTAGTGGCGCGGCGTTGTGGCAGATTCAGGCAACACGCGGACGTTAGAGTGCGGTCAGTTGTACGGTTCACGTTATTAATTCAGTTAAAAACGTTAAAAAGTGCGTTGTCAGATATTTTTAGAATATATAAAAGCGCTTATATATCGTGATATATTTCAAATATATCATAATCCACTTTTACAACGGGGATAAACGTTTCGAAAAATAATAAAAATGTGTGATTGAAATTTTTAATAAAGTCGATCAAAACTCATCAATATTTTATTTTTATACACCTGGAGAGACTTGAAAGTATGTCTGCAAAATTTAGAGATCATTTCGTGAACTTGAGGCATAAATATCTTGATATATTCAATTATATATTTGTTCATATATGATAAAAACAACCTCACGGAAAAAGAATAGATGTCGATGTATACAGAAAATATATCTCGAATATATTGAATACATTTTGTTGTAGAAATGAGATATTCTTGCGAAATATACGTCAAATATATGCGAGAAATATATCCACATTGGATATGTGGAATTGATAGCGACTTGAGACAAGTACATTTACCTAACCTCACTGTCTCGAGGAGCAGCCGAGCAGCTGACTCTATACGGGCAGGAACTTGCTTATACATGGAAGTATATCTATATAAAAAAATCAATTTCTCAATATTTTTAATAAAGTAGACAGTTTAAAAAAATTGTAAGACATACGTTTTGTTTATGATTTTTTTCTCTTTCCATTTAGCCCAGACTGTATGAGACTGTATGACTTTACTGTATGAGAAGAACGACCTCGAGTTGCCGCCGTTAACCGACAGTTGGCGTTGCCGTAGCATCGGCGCGATATCCAAGAGGCGTATTTCTATTTTAAATATTTCATTGAAAAACGTGCATCTCTCCAATAATTGCAAGTGAACAATTCTGTTTAATTAGACGGTAATTAGATTAGAATTCAATAAAAACTGTATTTATAGCAATTAAAATTGTGACGTCGGTGTCAGAATCTGGGACAGTGTCGGAAACTGGGCCATTTACCTTAATTTCTTCAAATCTTCAAAATTTCCTCAGATTTTTAAGTAATTTTTTCACATCTTCAAAATATCCTGAGATTTTTATGTAATTTCTTTAAAACTTCAAAATTTCTTCAAATCAAAGTATTGACTGACAACAAACTAAAAGGGAAACCGGCATAACTAAACACACGAAACATGCTAAGTTACGCCCTTTCTCATGCAAGAAGACCATTTGCTACGGTTCAACTATGGATGCTATAGCGGCCATTTTGTTGACATGTCCGAGACTGCACTCTCGTCCCGTCCCTAACGGCCATTTGTAAACATACGTATACCGCAACACATGGTGCATGAAGTTAGGTGGAGGTTATACATCTACACCGTTGTACGAGACGAATGCTCGTGTTATATTATTTCAAAGTCGCGTCCATTCGATAAAATCTAGAGTATTAAATTATATCCACATTATTCGTCATCTCGAGAAAAAAATATAATTGATTCAAATAAATTTTCGTTTTCACTTCTTTTAACATCGTATCTGTTAATTTGTTAAGTGCGCTAAACATCCGCTAGGTGGCGACGAGCGGCGAGTGGTCTCGCGCAAACGAATTGCCCCGGCAATATCTATAAGATTCCGGAGTTCGCCTGTGTCGGACATCCTTATTTTTCGATCTTATCTTTTGTTTTTGTCGGTTCATTACAGTATTTAATGGTTTTTAATACTATTACCTTGAATCAATAACATCTTGGAGTAAATTAAATAAAGATCTACTGATGTGAGAACCTTGGGTTGACATGAGTATATGACTACGATCGAAACTTTTCCTCTAGTACTCGGCACAGAGCGCGTAACTTCGATTGAACTCCGTTTGACGTCATTATGGACCTCGAAAGGCATATTGCGTAGTTGTAACGTAGATTTTACGAACAAACGGGCCTCTCAAGTACATTATAAAATACGTGCGCTGCAGCTGACACCACTCTCGGTTGTATGTCCATTATAATATAGTAAATGGGGCGTTCCATCCCAAATCGGACATTAAAAAAAAAAAAAAAAAAATTTATTTCCTCAAATTTTGTATATTTCTTAGTACCCATCAAAATACCCTTGCTGGCAAATTTTGAGATTTTTTTGATTACCCGTTCAAAAGATATTGAATTGACAAAAAACCGCTCTTTTTTCGGTATTTGGTCATAACTTCTTTAATAATAATGCAAGTTAAAAGTTTTTTTTTTTATTTCTGTTTTTTATGGCCTTCTCAGAAAAAAATACAACAAAATTATTCGCCGTGTTTTTTAATGAGTTTTTTGAGTTTTAAACTTTGAATGGCGTTTTTAAAAGTGATTATATGTATTTTTTTTTGTTTTAAACATCTATTCAATATCTTAAAAGACGAGTCCGATCGTGGGCTTTCCATAACTACTATTTCTTTTTTCGATCTTTGAAAACAAAATTTTTGTATCTTTTTGAAAAAGTTTGATAAAAAAGTGTCCAAATAAATTTTGACTAATGAAAAAAAATACTATACAATAACGAAAATTGATATTCATAATAATTGATAGAAAAAAAAATTATTTTCAAAATTGGAAAAAAATAGTAGTTATGGAAGGCCCACGATCGGACTGGTCTTAAAAGTTGATGTTTAAAACAAAAAATTAAAAGAAAAATCAAAATATACACTCACTTTTAAAAACGCGATTTAAAGTTTAAAACTCAAAAAAATCATTTAAAAATACGCCGAATATTTTTGTTGAATTTTTTTCTAAAAAGGCCATTAAAAAACAAAAATAAAAAAATTTAATTTGGACCATTATTAAAGAAGTTATGACCAAAATACCGAAGAAGAACGGTTTTTTTGGTCGTTTGAACAAGTAATAAAAAAAATCTCAAAATTTAACAGCAAGGGTCTTTTGATGGGTACTAAAAAATATAAAAAATTTGAGGACATAAAAAAAAAGTTTTTCTAACTGTCCGATTTGGGATGGAATGTCCCATATATAATATATGACACCTGTATACATACATATTTATAGGAACCGTCGGCACGCAAAAGAGGCTATCGGATATTTTAAGACTTAAGGGGGTATTCTGGTATAGAATTTTAAAAGAAATCAATTTTTTTCTTTTTGCATATTCTTCAAATTTAGAAGAATATATCCTCGAAAGGAAATTTTTTAATTCCAATGATTGACGCAGTTATAATTATTTTTGGGACGCAACTACTACGTTATAAAACAAAGACACAGAATAAAGAACTGTAACAATTCATTTAGAAAGTTTCCCGAGTGTTGTTTCTTGATTGATTCCCCGATGCCCGATACCCCTAACCTCGAGTATAAAATAAAGCAAGCTTGATCCACTTTCTCTCTCTTTCCCTTTATTATACGGGCTTCGTTGGTATTCCAGCGTTTTTTTTCTACTCTTCTTTTCTCGCCTTCGTCTACTTTCCTATATCCGTCGACATTGGTCCGGAGATTTAATCAGACGAAAGCCAGAGGTAAAGCCTGCCTATTCCCGTCACCATGGAGAGAGCGAATTTCGTTAGATGAGAAAATACGTGTAGTATATTTTCATATAGAAGCCACGAATTGCTAGATCGTGACTCGGGCAGGAACGTGTTTTATTGGCCATTTTCTCCTGTTTTATCCATCGCTGAATAAGTGGTTTAATCTTACTGAAGTTTTCCATAAGGCATTCTATCCTCATTTTCAATAAAAAAAAAGTTTTTTGTTTGGGAATATATTGTTTGCAATTCCCAAGCAAGCCAGATATTTTTCTTCGGGATGTACATATGGAAACAGCTATTTGGGCGACTCAAAACTGGTGACTAGTGGGAGTAGAAATGGTGTGTGGGCACGTCGACAGAACGGAAACTATCTGTTGCGTTGCAACGTTCAATTTCATCGCCACCGTTGACACGGATAATTGGACGATAAAGTATTGTCCAACCTTCGAGGTTCTCCCGTTCCTCGAAATCCAATCACTTCTCTCCAGTGGTATTATTGTATTTACGTGTGTCCGAGCTTCGCGAAATACAGTAGAAAATGCACCTATGAAACCGTGCATGTATATTGAAATTGCCAAAAACGAAGCCTACGGACATTTGGACTCGTCGAAGGGCTTGGGTTGGAAAGCTCTGTGTGTCGGTTTCCAGGGATCGATATACAAGGAAGGACTGTGGAATATACGGAACAACCATGAAAACAACTGCCAATTGACTTAGCAGTTGATTCCACTGGAGATAACCGAAGTTACATGTAAGTGTGTTCGATATGACGATCACTTGTGGGGAAGGCATTCCAGATCAGGGATTTCCAAATATGGAAAATCCGTAGAAGACTGGACCAATAAAGTTATTAATCACATTTGATTATGTGGGGGATATTCGAGGGGTGTTGGCAGGTTCTTTTCACCATTATCGTCTCTTGACATCCCTTCATTTATGAAAAGGCCCTGGTCAAAATTCAGATCCGAATATGTACTTCCCGGTGACTGCAAATGATTGAAAACTAACTAACACTTTTGAGGGTTGGATTGGAGGTATTGAAACCTTATTTGGCCTTCTAGTTCCGGCTAATTCGACCCTGTAGTAGTTCCACTAAATTCTTCCCTGGAGTTGTACTTAATTCTATCCTCTGGTTCCACTAATTCCGCCTTCTAGTTCCATTAGTTCCAACCTCTCGTTCCATTAGTTCCACCCTGTAGTTACAACGAATTCGACCCTCTAGTTCCATCTGATTCCACCTTGTAGTTATACCAGATTCCACCTTGTAATTTCACCTAATTCCACCATCTAATTCAACCTAGTTCAACCCTCTAGCTTCACCTAAAAGGATATACTTTCGCCGTTGACTCCCAATGAACAAAAATTACTACTCTTGTGGATCCGGTAAAGGACATTGCGATCTGGTTTCCCTCTAGTTAAACTTAATTCCGCCCTTGAGTTTCACCTAATTCCACCCTGTAGTTCCACTTAATTCCACCCTCGACTTGCACCTAATTCCACCCTCTGGTTTCACTAATTCCACCCTCTAGTTCCATCGAATTCCACCCTGTAGTTCCACCGAATGCCACCCTCTAGTTCCACCAATTCCTCCATCTACTTAAACCTAGTTCAATCCTCTAGCTTCATTTGAAAGGATTCACTTTCCCCGTTGAGTCCCGATGAATAAAAACTACCACTTTTGGGGATTCGGTAAGGGAAATTGCGATTTGGTTCCCCCCTAGTTCCATCTGGTTCCACCCTTTAGTTTCACGGAATTCCATCTTTCCTCCTCTCAGTTAGAAAGATGACCTCAGTTAGAAAGAAGACCTGGCTTCACCTTTATGGGTTCCACCCTCTAGTCAGACCAACTAAATTTCAACTTTTGTATCACGAATACAATCTGAACGATGATGCATAAGTCAGAATATTACGGAATTGACCTTGTCACTGAGACGTTGCCAGCAAATCCAACCGATTATGGTGAAACCGTCGATATAATATTTATTCGAAATTCTGCAAGGAATGGCAGTTCCTTCCCCATAGAATTAGAAATTCTTGAAGGTAGAAAAGTCTACCTAATCCTGGATTGAAGAGGAATTTTTCGCCACTCTGTCATTAATATGTAGGATTATCATAATTTGTGTATCCAACCCAAAGGGTAGTACTAAGACCGATGAGCCTTCGTGTGGAACGGGACAGTTATTCGCCGATCAATGAATCGATGGGACCCACTCCCCTATCAGAATCTTCTCATTAAATTGTCATCAGCACATGGGAAAAGTATAATAGGATGGGCACCAGGTTACAGACCTATTTTACGGAGGGGAGAGACTTTGAAAACCCAACTTCCCAGCAGTTTCGTACGCATCACTTCCTGGGGGGGGGGGGGGGGGGGGGTATTTGTCGAATCCATTGGAAGCAGGCATGTTTATATATTCACGAGTAAAAAATATGTTGCGTGGCAATTTTAAGAATATTGATCGTCTGTCGAACCTGACGATGCTTCAATGATGCTTCTGCACGTTAGCCCTACCCCTCTATTATGTGCATCCAACGCTGAGGGAAGAAAGCATCCACCCCATGTATTTAGTAGCAGCCAAAAAGATTCTCGAAGGCGTTAAGCACCTTGGTTTTCAGAGATGATTTCTTAAGTTTACTTCACGCTACTTTATTTTACTCGAGAGTAAAATAAAAATAAGACTGGTCACTTTGCCGGGGAACTACTTATTCAAGGGTTGTCACACACATCCCGGACGAATCTTAGGGATTGTTTGAATATCTATAATTGAGTTGTTGGGTGACTTTCACATTGTTGGTTCGAAGAACCTTCCAAAATACTTCCTATCAATAACTGATCAATACTTTACGTGCCAAAGTCTCGCGGATAAATTTAAAATAAGTTAAAACGCCGAATGCTTATCATCCAAGCTGCACAAGTGTGTCGTGATCCTCAATGTTTCTCATCGAAATAGTCGTAGGCAGAGGAAACAAAAATAGAACGGAATAATACTGGAGAAGCACGCTCGTGCTTTTTTTTAGCCCCTTCGCAGCTTGTGATAAGTGCTGAAAGCTAAGTCATGAATCTCTCCCCCTCACTTTTCCTCGTTGCCTTTTGAGCCCAGATGACTCTTTGCAATATTACTTTTTTCAGACGAGCACAAGATTTGGTGCCGATGCATATACAAAAAAAGAGCGATTTTTACGCAGCAACGGAATAAGGAGGTTGACAAATGTAAGGATAAACACTGAATTGTAATTTATAATGTAGGTTATATTTCGTGAATGGTAACTAACTAACTAACTTTATGCTGATTAAGGGGGGAAATGGATTTAGGTGACTCAAAAAATTGATTTTTCGTTACTTTGAGTTACTAATTAGTTAGTATACAAGTATAAATATCCTGAACATTTTTTAAACTTTTTCAAAAAATTTCGTGTAGCCTGTTTCGGGTTTCCTATCGGTTCGAGAAGAAATCCTTCCGGATTTTTTCTCTTTAACGACTATGTAAATTCATAAATGTGTCATCGGCACATTTTCATGCATATCTAAAATTAAGACCCGGAAAATCCAATCTGTTTGGTTGGCATATTGGCATGAATAACGCAATTTTCTTTGAATGCGAGAGTGAATAAAAGCGGCAATAAAATTGCTCCCTTCACCCGGTCAATAATTAAACATTCGTACGCTGGA
Organism: Alloplasta piceator; assembly: GCA_946863875.1. Taxonomy (NCBI): domain Eukaryota; kingdom Metazoa; phylum Arthropoda; class Insecta; order Hymenoptera; family Ichneumonidae; genus Alloplasta; species Alloplasta piceator. The sequence continues at coordinate 30,372,107 of OX333080.1, forward strand.
TGGTGCATCCGCTAGTTAGGGACTCAAATGTGTCAAGAAGTTGATTGAATGATCATGTCACTGAGATGAAAACTTTATTCATTACGCCAATCACAAACAAGAAAATTTATGATTTTTTTTTTTCGTTTTGGAGCTACTTAGAGATTCGCACCAATCAGTCAAGATCGCTTGACTTTTCTAAAACTCAAGCTACTTTGTTTTCATGAAATCACTGAGAGGGTAAAAAGTTAGATGCAATCCTCCTCGATTCAGGGACATTTTTTCAGAATTTTTTTACAAATTTTTGTTTCGAAAATTTTTTCCGTTGGAGATATTTTTTTATCTTAAACAATCGGGTCTCTTACCTCATCTACACAGATTTTTCGATGAAACAACCGTGTAGATAAGGTTTTTTTATGAAAAAGCCGCGTAGAGGAAAGATACCCGATTGCTCATTATAAAAAAATATCTCATTGACTGGGAAAATTTCAGAAAAAAATTTTGTAAAAAAATTCGGAAAAAATTTCATTAAATCCAGAACTGCATGCGACTTTTCACCCTTTTAGTGCTTTCATGAGAACCCAGAAATTTGAGAGTTATACGCTACATTTGATAAATATGGTCATTTTTCGCGAGAAATTGAAAATTTTAGGGAAAAAAAATGATACGAGCCTTTTCAAAAAAACAAAATTGAAGCTTGTACTCCCCCTCACAAGTTTTTCATGCAAAAAACAGTTAAAAACCAACTTCGTGAGTCGTGCGCCAAAACAAAAAGTCGAGAGGTTTTTTTGGAATTCCTTGAGATGCCCGTCTTACCCCACCTTCTTCTACCTGTAACACATCTTCCTCCTAACTAAAATCCTTCCCAACATAACTCCTAATATAATTCCTACACATCAACTCTGAACTCTCATTGAAAGTTCCTATATGGTTCATACTCGGAGTTGCTGGTTTTATAGGAGTTCTTATTTTATTGCCGATATTCTTGTCATAGGATGCTTTGCCAGTAACGATTTTGATGAGAGGGCTGCTTCCCCCCAGTTGAAACCGCAACTTTCAACAAGTTGACAGATTCCCGGAACATTTTATCATAGTATAGCACTGATGACACCTTTATTAGGTTCAAGCCTCCAACTCGTATGAAGTTCCGCTACAGAGCCGTTAGCATCAAGCTACTCTAGTGCAGTTCTTAATAGATTAGCTTCCTTACATATAAACTCCATCACCATTTATTCATACTTGTCTAATGGCTGCCCGGCTACAGTCAAAATTATAACTGCAGGGACAAAGGACAGGGCAAAAGACATCTAACCCAAGAATGTTGGGTTCTAGGACATCTCGTATCATAGCCGCTGACTCTTGAGGTAAGAAGCTTAGGTGTCGTCATCGCTGGCAGATCAACTGTATGTACCCTTAACGCCAACATGCACTCCCGTTGTTACTGGGAAAAATAATTATGCCCATAGCTTGACCCGCAATATTACAGGCACAGGGAAAGGCTCGAATTATCGAAACATGAGATGAGAATGGGCGATGGAGATGGCGCCTCATAGAAGCTTGTACGTAATATTGGAGAACTCAATGGCGTAGGTAGAACCTCTAGAGTAGCATTGGGCGTACATTCAATTAGAAAAGCTCGCCAAGAGAGCAGGAATGTTGATACTAATTGGAACCCTTGAGAGAAAATGGACTATGATAAGCTTTCCACAATGTTACATGGCATTTAGAGAACTAGATTCGCTCATTGAAATGTACGAATCAAACGACGGACCCTTTTTTGCGTCACAATCATGACATCACTTTTATGTTGGGTTTGACTTGGATTCCTTTCTCTCTAGACAATTGGCGAAAGTATGGGACCGCATGCAAGCTTTTGGACTGCTTTGCGTCACCAGCCAACTACCATCATTGCGCCTGATCAGATCCTACTTTTAGAGAGTTAAAGTCAAATATAATTTAGATCGTGCGCTGATAATGTCATTGGCTAGCTCAAAAGGACCACCCTTTACCCTTAAAGTTCGCCTGAGCTTCAAATCGCTTAGGTTATAAGTTATCGGTTGTAGAATATAGATACCAGAGATATCCGCAAAGGTAAGAATCAAGCACAAGACTCCCTCTAAAGGTTCCTTCTAGAGAGCAAGTTTGGTTATTCTAAAATAAAAGTTGGCTTGAAATAGCAGTAGGAGATTCAGTGTTACAATCACCACTTGATGTCAAAGAACATGAAAATTTTTGACTTGGCAAACTCTTGGTGTCGACTTGTCTGCGCCAAAGCGAATTATTCGTAAACCAATAAATCGCTCCAAGCAGATATTCAGGGTGTCCAGTAGTCAGGGAAGTCAGGAAAACCGAGAATTTTTAGGGGATTGGTTCACTGAACTCCAATAATACTGAAACGCGCACTGCACCTCTCCCCGCATATCGAGAGATAGCAAAACCGCCAGCTTCAGGTAGTCCTGTCTCTGTCTGTACAGTTCTGTGGCGTCATTGCGCGCATGCGCAAAACTGTTTAACAGGGTGAAGGCTACCTGTAGCCGCTTTGTCGAAGCTATCTCTCTAAATACGCGGGCGGTACAAAGGAAGACATAGCAAGCGCGGGTTCCCTTATCATCAGAGTTCAGTGGATTGTATGGGTCTAGAAATATCAGGGAAAAGTCAGGGATTGTGAGAATTTAGTTGGATTTTTTCCCATCGCTCAACTTTTTTTGTCTCGATAATGTAAATGCTTTTTTAATTGCGTATAAACTTTACCCTGCCTCGCAACGTGTTAACGTTCAGTTAATTTTTTCAAATACCGTTTATCTTGTTGGTCATAGCCCTCCTTGATTATAGTTACCTCTCGGCAGCATGCGTCACAAAATAGGATTATCCATCTGTGTAGCGAAAGCTGGTGTGCTGCCGTTAGATGTCTGTATTCAGTATTAGGTACGATTAGGATTTGTAATATTACAATTACTACATATCCTAAAATTACTTCTCGGAAAAAATTATTTCTTGGCTCTGAATAGTCGGGAAGTCAGGGATTTTTTTTTATGAGCCTGCTGATATGCTGAAGTGCAGATTTTTGGACATCTGGACGGAGCTGCTCCGAAACATGCGAATAAACATCTCAGGTTGAATGCAGACCACCCAAAAAGTTAAGAATAACTGTTCTGCTTATATTATATTACAGTAGACGATCAGATAACCCAACTCCGCATAACTTAACCGATCGCATAAGTTGACTTGTTACCATGGCAACACATTCGCATATCTTAACTCCCCCTATGACCGTTTCTCCCCACTCCGAACCTTCGACCGACCGCGAAACATCTGTGAGCATGCGTATTGCCAACATGCGTAGTGCGCATGCGCTTGGACACGTGAGTGGAAGAATGAGGGGAAAGTTATGTGATCATTGGCGGTCTCATCGAGTTAAGTTATCTGATCGTCTACTGTAGAAACTACTCGAGGGATCAAATCGTACATGAAAATATGTTTATTACTGTGAAACTTATGAGTAATAAATTATAGTTGTACACAACGGCGTTCATATTGACGGTGACGCAATCTACATTGATTTCAAGCGCCCCACCCCCCTCCACCACACTACGGGGCGGAGTTTGCGCATGTGCGATCGCGCCAGTGCCCGATGACGCATATCTATTTTCAGAACAAGGCTACTGCGCAGCCTCCGTACAATCGAATTCGTGCTCCCGTGTCGAACGTTCGCGTCGCTGTTAACACGCGTAACGAAATATCTCCGTGATTTAAAAAAATAGCAAAACAGTAAAGAGCAGAGATGATGAGACCGGAAACAACTATCGCTACCCGTGTCGAACAGGCCACCACGAGCGGGAACGAAGTGAGAGTGGACGCGAATGAGAATAACAAACAAAAAAACTATGCCAAAATGGCCGAAATGACGAATGACGAAATGGCATTATTAGAATTGAAAGAGAAAGAAATCACTGGACTGAATCAAAAACTTCACGATAGAGAGAAGAAAATCGACGACCTGATAAAACGAGCAAGGTGGGAAGGACAATATTGTTCACTGCAGAGCCATAACGAAAAATTAAAAGAAATAAAGAATAAACTAGAGGAATTATTACTGGGCATCCGCAAAGATAATGATATAATGGAAGATGAGATGAGTAAAGATGAAAAAACCCTCGTGGGAATGGGTTTAGCAATGTTTGCTGACTTAGCAGGAAACACTGAAGATATGGTGCCTGACGATGGTCAGCCATCGAAAAAAAGGACAATGGATAATTCAATCAACGGTATCGATGAATACTAGTACTAGAGCAAGAGTACTTTCAAAGAGTCATTAAGGTATAGATATCAGTAGCCAGATATCAAAGTTTGACGTTCCAGTCGCCGGACATCTATGATAAATCGTATTTCTGTCGCAATGACAGACTGTTTGAGTACCATACTACCTTCCAGCTATTTACCATTGACAATCATCCACGTGGATATTCGTGATCATCGAAGATTTCGACTAAACGTGAATTCTGCTGATGAATTCCATACATTATTGATTTCGACTGGTTGGACTCATACGTACGAAGAGCCGAAGATGATCATAAATTTGTAACAGCGACGGATATCATGACGATTATTAAAAAGTCACGAAAACACCATTCACGCGAAATGGAGAAGTTGAAATTAGCTATGACTCAATGGGCGGAAAAAAATGATTATCGTTACAAACCTAGACATGTATACATGATCAGTACCAGAAGTAGCGTTGAAGCTAAATCTACCATTATGAATTCTGTACTTTACAATACTAATGAAGAATGATGCTGACGAAGGTACAATTTTAGAAAGTTTGTTTATTCACGTTAAAAATTCTCCTAATTAAATAAAATATTTGTCTATTTTTGTTGTTTTTCTTAAAAAATTGGAATGGCCGATAAAAATGGCTCAGCCGCGATGTGGCGGTTGTGGCTGTCACATCCAGTGCTAGATTTACTATAGCTTAATTATTTCTTGTGGCTGTGGTATTTTATATATAACTCTTTTAATAAGTTTAAATATCTTAAAGAGGTATAAATAGGATATAGTATTAGCTATATGGCTAGAAAGGTATAGCTTAACGTATAGCCGTTAAAGGCTTTACGAATATATAGTATAAATATAAGCTGTGATAAGACTGGGTCGACCCGCCACACCCGCCACATCTGCCAACCGGGCGTTTCCCATAGGAATTTTGGAATGGTCGAAAGCCCATTGAATTCGTCTTGGCGAGACGAATTCAATGGTTCCTATGTCATAGGTTAAAGTCTAACGGTTAAAGTTGTGCAAACCAAAAAGTACTTGAAATGTGTGTCAACTACTTGACTTTAGAAATTATACGGTACAGAAGACGGTCAGATAACTTTACCGATCGCATAACTTAACTCGTTACCATGGCAACACATTCGCATGTCTTAACTCCCCCTATGACCGTTTCTCCTCACTCCGAACCTTCGACCGACCTCGATACATCTGGGAGCATGCGTATTGCCAACATGCGTAGTGCGCATGCGCTTAGACACGTGAGTGGGAGAATGAGGGGTAAGTTAAGTTATGTGATCGTTTCCGGTCCCTTCGAGTTAAGTTATCTGATCATCTACTGTATGTACCAATCGTAGCTAATATACGTGGTCTATGGAACTCGGGAGAGTTCCCTCGTGATTAATGGCCGTCGAGTTTTTCATAGACTTCCGGCGGGAGGTCGGCGGCAGCCACTTCCGGCAAGATCGACGATTGCTGTACCCTCTTTTACTCTTTCACTCGTGGTTCGTTGATTCCGAACGAAGGAAACGAACTGGAAGCACCATCGCAAAACTGGGCAAAGCTGGACTAACCACAATTTCGCAAGGCACATAAGCGTGTTGTACTTTGACCCCCTTTTTCTGCTATTTATTTTTACCTCGCGAAAATACGGGACGGTATCTATATTTTTATTACGCTTGATTTTTCCGAGGTCATGTATCATTATACTATATGCTTTTTACTTATTAGCACTATTGTGCAAACAAGTGGAAACAAAAAAAGGAAGGTAAAAATGCCGAACCGGTACAAAAAAAATCTCCGTGTTGGGAACCAAGCGATTTCCTTATCGTACTTCATTGTGGCATTATGTGGTAAAATATTTTATTTTCAATAAAAATACAAAAAAGGTAGACCTCGCCTCGATGAACTGACCGTTATTGTTCATGTTTAAAGGTACATCGCGCGGAGAGAAGAAGAATTTCAAGGGATCATATAATTACATAGAATACGTGCATTTTCTGTTATACCGTGAAATTTTCATGAATCTCAAGCGATTTATTATTCCAGACTATTGAAAGTTTTCGCGCAAGCTAATCGACCCTCGACGCCAGATCTGACCTTACCACCTCTCGCTCTATCCCCTCGGCTTTGTTGAGTAGGGAATTTAATTTGAGAGTTATTCCTCCGAAGGAACGCCTCCAAGGTAGACGATCGACTTTGCAAACGTTTTCTACTCACCCTCTCGGTTCTGCGCGTAAACTTATATACGTATACCTTCCCATTTCTTACCGCTTCTGAAGTTTGCTTTTATAAACATTTCACCACTAACCGGCTTTCATTTGAATACAAGTGGATTCAAAATAATCATGGCAGCTTCAGGCTGTCATTGGCACTTGTGCCTACAAGTGGCAGAATGGACGAGAGTCTATTAAAAAATTCATTTTTAACATGGTATGCCGAATCATGTCTATTTATTCTGAACCAGATTTTATCCTCAGACCAAACATTTTTACTGAAAATTTTTATGCAGCTCCGCAGTTACAGATGTATGTGCAGGCTTCACACGCGAGTCTAACACACGCGCTCTAATGACTCATTCAATGGTAAACCACATCAAGAATATGAAACATGGCAATAACACAAAGCAAACGCGAGTTCTCGTTCCTATTTCATTATTCCTGTTCGTAATTATCAATTATAATTTATGAAGCTACATGAAGTCGTTTCACGGTTTTCCCGCTTATAGTTTGCTTTTGATTCGGTCTTAACAACGCTCCAATCTCAGCTTTTTCCATCACTGCCTAGCCACGATTTGACGACGTCATGAGACTTTGAATTCAATTAGAATTTCATTGATGACTCAACTCGATTTTGCTAAAGCATGCTATTATTGTGAAACGCTTCGCTCCTAACAAGTTTCGGGTATTTTGTTAGAAATCCGCCAAGTGACCCCAAAAAACCTTTGATGATTCGTTCGGGTTCATTGAGGGGCATGCAGATCCTCACCTTGTTCAGACCTTCTAATGACTACGTTTTTGTTACTTTTCGTCATAGATGGCATAACCATCCCATAAAAAAAAATTGCAAGGAAGACGTTCCGTCCCTGACTTGCGTAAAAAAATCGATTTTTTTTAAACATCGATTACCGAACAATCGAAGTATGTTATGCCATGTAACACCAGTCTGGCCATTTTATGATCTGGCGGTCCTGATCGGGCCACTGTTGGCATCTGACATTTTTGCCACGAAACCTGGTGGCATTTGTTACCCATGCAGGAATTTCTTAGGGAAGCCCGACGTCCCACAAAATCCCGATCGGGATTTGCCATGGATTCCCCAAAACCGGCGTCCCCATTAGAATCCCGATCGGGATTTGCCATGGATTCCCCAAAACCAGCTTCCCTACCAGAATCGCGATCGGGATTTGCCATGGATTCCCTAAAGCAGCGTCCCTATCAGAATGCCGATCGGGATTTACCATGTATTCCCCAAAACCGGCGTCCCTATTCATACAAAAAAAATCAAGCGTCCCTTTAGGATCCGGCCCGGATTCCAATTGGGACCCCCAAATTCGGAGTCCCTACAGGGATCCAGTGTGAAATTGTTACATTCCCTATCGGAATCCAATGCGATGTCTGATCAGATCCCGATCGGGAGCCCGGGACCCGAGCCAGGATCCCGTAGGATCCCTACCGAAATGTCTGCATGGGTAGTCCACCCATGCAAACTTTCCTCACGTACACTTGAAATATACACGACACTCGTGAGTAAGCGTGAATATTTGTTTATTCAAAGTGAATAAGAACATTATGGAAGGTGCAAGGTTCTCCCCACGAAAGAAAACAAGTGCCAGAAGATATTGGTCGATAAATTGTTGCCATACCAGGTGTGTAAGTATGAAACCAGAATTTGCCCATAGGTGGCGCTAGATGTCGATGCAGTTACCGACACATCACGTCAGCGGTGTCTTGTTATTGTATTGATATCCGACAAAGATTTCCAACTCACAATAACACGAGTTTCATTCAGTAGCATTAGTTTATTAGAGATAAACATGTCGAGTTTTGTGCCAACAAATTACGATTTGCGGACAGCCCTACTTTTCTGTTTTCATCTGAAGAAAACCGCAGCCGAATCGCATCGAATGCTTCTGGAGGCGTTTGGTGAGCATGCTCTCGGTAAAACACAGTGTTTCGAGTGGTTTAAACGCTTCAAAAGTGGCGATTTTGACGTGAGGAACGTGGAAGACCACCGAAAAAGTTTGAAGACGCTGACCTGCAAGCCTTGTTGGACGAAGACGACGCTCAAACACAACAACTGGCGGATCAGTTAAAGGTGACCCGAGAAGCCATCTCCCTTCGGTTAAAAGCCATGGGAAAGATACAAAAACATGGAGAGGGACTTCAAAAATGGAAGGCACTAACAAGAACGTCCAAGTGTGCTCTTTATATTTTAAGAGAACTGATTATACAGTACTCGCCAATTGAAGTGGGACAGACAGTTTTTTCTCGATTTTGGCGAATTTTTGACCGATTTCAAAAATCCAAAAAGGTACATTCGAATAAATTTCATTACCTTTCAAATGAGACTAGTTAGAAAGCAATCGGTTAATAATTAGCCGAGTGCGAGGCGATGGAGTCAGGACGTGCGAATCGCGAATTCCGGGACACCCCGGAAAAAGGTATACGTCATTGTTGAATGGCTTTCCAACTTAGACCATTCGAAAGAGCAGCTCGTGGCAACCAGGATTGAAAAAAAAAAATTTTTATCGGTCAACTCCAGTAGATGATATAGCCCCGGGAAGTTGAAACGGTTTTTCGATGATAACGTGCAAGTTTCTTGATCGATTGACCTGAAATTTATCGGGGAGTCGTGTTTCGTCATAGTTGACTACCCGGTAGAGGTCATGTTGCAAAAAAACTCCTCGGGGATGAGATCCAGGGTTGTCCCGAACGCTCCGTGTCGGTTATTTGCATTTTTCGCAAAGAAAGAGTATTGTCTCGAAAATGTGAATTGGTGCATTGTTGAGGGGAAGATTCAACGAACAAAACGTGTGGTCGTGCCATACCCGAATCGACCTGTGTCACCAGCGAAAAGGCACGGAAGAATGGCATGGAACTATTACTATTACAACTAGTCTCATTTGAAAGGTAATGAAATTTATTCGAATGTCCTTTTTTGGATTTTTGAAATCGGTCAAAAATTCGCCAAAATCGAGAACAAACTTTCTGTCCCACTTCAATTGGCGAGTACTGTATATTCCCAAGTATGTTACTTTATATTTTTTCAATGAATAATCTCAACATTCAACGCACAACCTCAAAATTTCCTGGGGCGTTCACCTAAATATTTTCTCTATTTTATAACGAATATTTAACTTTATATTTGTCAAAATTTGATAATGATCCAGTATTTATGATCGATGCAGAAGAAACATTAGAGGAAGAAAAAAAAGATAGAAAAGGGAATGTAGTAGTGATGGGCGATACAGTATCGATATTTGGAATATCGATACTCTTCGACCCAAATATCGATATTTTCTATCGATTCTTGGCGTAACGATATTTTCAAGTATCGATACGCAATACATAAATATCGAAATTTCGATACAACCGATTTTTATTGAGTTTATGTTACCGACTGTGGCAAAAAATTACCGGTTTTGTTATCGACTGAGGTACATTCAAAAACACGTCGAATATTTTCGTTGTATTTTTTTCTAAAAAGGCTATAAAAAAAAATAAAAATAAAAAACTTTTAATTTCGACTATTATTAAAGAAGTTATGACCAAAATACCAAAGAAAGAGCGGTTTTTTTGTTAATTTAATATCTTTTGAACGGGTAATTAAAAAATCTCAAAATTCACCAGCAATGGTCTTTTGATAGGGACTAAAAACTAAAAAAAAATTGAGGAAATAAAAAAAAAAAATTTAACTGTCCGATTCGGGATGGAACGCCCCATATGTAATTAAATATTAATGAATACCATATTTGTTTAGTACAAAGAAAAATGTATTCGAATAAAATACATATTTTTTAATTATAAAAATCATTCATTCGAATGAAATAAATACCCATCAGTTCGCACTACATTTCATACTGAAAGCATTCAAATAAAAAATATACTTGAAATAAAGAGGAACGGTATAGATGTGAAGAAAACTATTCTTGTTTACAAGTTCCAGTTAATTTCACGATACATTTTTTTCCTACGTTTTGCTAATACTAATACTTCCAGAATACAGTTTTACTAGAAAATTTTTACCATCTGTCAAATTGAGAAAAAAATATATATAACGCTACGTCGGTAAGTTACCTTCAGAGGATGTTAAAATTGACATAACCTCAAAAAATCTTGTTTTCTTCAGTAGTTACGCGACATCGGCTATATTTTTTTTCATTCGATGGTAAAAAATGACTCCATTTTATTCAGAAAATATAAATAAACAATAATAACTAATAAAAATCAAATAATCGAGAATCACGCATCGTTTGAATCGATATATTTCGAATTTTAACGGTCGATATTCGACAGCAGCGCCACTTTTTAGTATCAAAAGGTGCAAAATGTAAAACACGATATCTCTGATACGAAAAAGCGTCACGGTGGAACTCATTAGTACAGAATCCTCATTATAATCACCTTGGACATGGTTTTGCGTTCCTCCTGCGTCTTTTACTTCGAAATGATATTTGATATCGCACGTGGTTAACACACTGTACACATACATATAATATATGCATATATATATATATGAATAAATATATGTATAGAAATGGTTATCAATAAATCAGTTTCTTTAATAGAGCAAAAAATCACGTGGCGGAGATTAAATAATTAATTAATTAATTTTAATTAAAGGGGTTGTTGGGAAAGACAATTTAATATCGATTTAATATGTGTAAATATTACAGGAATTATTAAAAATAAATCAATGAGTGAACAATTGAATTTGAAAAACAAACACAAAATTATACTTCATTAAGGGGGTTGTTGGAAAAAAAAATTAATTTTATCGAAAAGCACCAAACTAACAGCGATGAATGTATCGAAAATTAATATGGAGATTATGGTCGTTCGATCGACATACTCCTTCCTCGTTCTTGTCTCGTTGTTTCGCGACGATTATCGAGACCGAACTGAACCGAAAAATCGTGTAACGGCTGTCAATTCAGGCGACGTGACGACAGCAGAGGCGATGGTAGCTACACTCTCTCTGCTCTATGCCGAAGCGTTTCTGATGCTGGAGACGTAATTTGTAACTCTATAGTAATTTATAAATATACCGGGTGTCGCAAAAGTAACGAGACGTCTGAATATTTCCTCAGCTAAAATATTTTTCAAAAATGTCAAGGTCATTTTTATAATAACTTTCAATAGGAATTCTGCGGTGACCTTGATTTGACCTTGACGATTACTTTCAAGGTTATTTCAAGGTCATCTATTTTTTCAAATGAAAACTCCCTTTTTCGACATCGGCAGTCGATAGAGCGCACAATTTTACGTTCAAATATGTACTTAATAGATCATAGGTACATTTGGACCTTGAAGGTCCTCTAAGGTTAATTTCAAGGTTAACTTTTTTTCAAATGGAAACTTCCTTTTTGTCATCAGCAGTCGATAGAGCGGATAATTTTACGTTCAAATATGTACCTAGGCCATAGGAACATTGTGACCTTGAAGGTCCTCTAACGTTAATTATACTTGAACAAGGTATTGATTCCTCTGGGAATAGAAGATTTTCAAATTTTTTCGTAACGAGCAAAGTCATTAATGTTAACTAGGCGCATTTAGTAGTGACCTAGACGATGACCTTCAAGGTGATTTCAAGGCCAACTTTTTTTTCAAATGGAAACCCCCTTTTTTGACATCGGCAGTCGATAGAGCGGACAATTTTACGTTGAAATATGTATTTAGGTCATAGGTGCATTTTGACCTTGAAGGTCCTCGAAACAGAAGTGTATTTCTCTGAAAATAGAGGCTTTTCAAATTCTCTCGTAACGAGAAAAGTCAATAATTTTAACAAGGTGCATTTACAAGTAACCTTCACGATGACCTTCAAGATGATTTCAAGGTCAACTTTCGTTTTTTAATGGAAACCTGTATTTTTGAGTCCTGAAATCAATAGCACAAACAGTATTACATTTACATTAAAAGATTCGGTAAAGGTCAATCAATTTTTTGAACGGTTAGTTTTATCGATTAGACACAAGAGAGCTTTTTCGTAGAGCATCAAATGTTCTACAAAAATGTGCTAAAAAACTCTCCTAACCTCAACAGTTAAAGTCTAATGAAAACCCAAAGTTAAAAAAAAAATTACTTATATTATTTAAATGGGAAATAACAATTTGCGATGAGAGACCTCTTAATTTAAATATGAAGGGCTAATACTTGCAGAGGGTTTTTTTGAGATGCCAAACAATACATTTTTCATTATATTGAGGGGAAAAAAAATCATTTTATTCGACCCACCCTAATGTATACGTTTTAAGTTTGTATGATTAAACCAGTGCATGGTCGCCACGTGGCAGCAAATCGTACATTTCAGTAGCTCGAGACAATTGGTACGAAATGACATCGAGAAATATCGAATTATTTTATTAAAATTAAATTTGTAATTCGATTATGCTAATGGCTCAACTTATGGCCCGATAAATTTCATTCAGTTAGAGAAACCTTTAATCCGACGCACCTTTTTTTATATCAAGAAGATGATATTATAAATACCTCAAAAAAATTAAAAATGATAATTTATAATATAATTACACTAGTGGAAAAAATTAAAGGATCAAAAAATTTTCCCAAATGTTTAGTGGTTTTTAACAATGCTGTATCTCAGCGAAAAATGATCGTATCGAGGTCTAAAAAGAAGCATTTTAAAGCTTGAAGTTTCTAGTTTTTAGATCTTTTAGCAACAAATTTTTTGGAAGCTACCGGTTTCACGCAATTATGAGATAAACCAAGAAAAAAAAATTTGGCAAATTTGCATCGCACCTCAAGGTCAAACTAATTTCTTCAAATATTAGTGAGTGGATATCTCACCGAATGGGAAAGAAGCAACAGAGAAAGAGAAAAAGGTGGCGCCTCGTAAAAGCGCCTTTCCTAGCCAGCGTCAACATAGAGAGAAGGTCGCGAAAGCAGGAGAGACGTAATTTTCTCGTATAAACAAGAGGCGTATCGTGACGGAGTGCAAAGTTGCCCTCCACATACACACAAAGTATTGACTGACAACAGACTAAAAGGGAAACCGGCATAACTAAACACACGAAACATGCTAAGTTACGCCCTTTCTCATGCAAGAAGACCATTTGCTACGGTTCAACTATGGATGCTATAGCGGCCATTTTGTTGACATGTCCGAGACTGCACTCTCGTCCCGTCCTCAACGGCCATGTGTAAACATACGTATACCGCAACACATGGTGCATGAAGTTAGGTGGAGGTTATACGTCTACAACGTTGTACGAGACGAATGCTCGTTATCTCCAGAATTTCCTGATGCCGGAGACCGCAAAGTTTCCCTATCATCTCTCTACCTCCCTTCCTCTCACTTCATCTATCAATCTCGGGGTATTTCATAGATTTCACTTCGTGCCTTTATTATCCAGTCAAGTAATGTGTAGAACTCAGTCATAAGTTCAGGGCCTCAAATCTCATCATAAGTCAGGGGACCCCCAATAACTTAATTCCAGGACTGCTGACCCCTTACAATTTAAGTGAAGCCTCGTAACTCAATTTCAGGATACCTAACCCCTCGTAACTTATGATACCGATAATAACTTAATTTCAGGGACAGTCATACGTTATTTAAGCCCCAAAAACTTGTCTTCAAGTTCCGTGACCTCTCATAATTTAAGTAACCCCTCAAAACTCAATTCCCGAACTTCCGACCCCTTACAAGTTAAGGAAAGCCCCATAACTTAATTCCAGGACTCCTGACCCCTTACAGGTTAAGTTAAGCCTCATAACTCAATTCCGGGATACCTAACTCCTCATAAGTTAAGTTACCGATTGTAATTTAATTTCTGGACTCCTAGCTTCTTCATAAGTTATTTAAGCCCTCAAAACTTGCTTTCAAGCTCCGTAACCTCTCATAAGTTAAGTTACCGATTATAACTTAATTTCAGGGCCCCTAATTTCTTTAGAAGAAGAATTAAGCTTTCCAATTTCGGAATTTTTATCGTTAGTGAAAATTTTATTTATCTCTTCTAACTTTCTGTTCACTCGGAATAAAGATCCAATTAAACCTACTGAATCCGCGCATTCGAACCTTTTTACCTGAATCAACTATAACTTTCTTTCGATAAATAGTACGTCTATTCGTCTCGAATTTCATCGTACATTTGGCTTCAACAGATGTTATTTCTTAAAAGTCGCGTCCATTCGATAAAATCCAGAGTATTAAATTATATCCACATTTTTCGTCGTCTCGAGAAAAAGATATAATTGATTCAAATAAATATTCGTTTTGACTTCTTTTACCATCGTATCTGTTAATTTGTTAAGTGCGCTAAACGTCCGCTAGGTGGCGACGAGCGGCGAGTGGTCTCGCGCAAACGAATTGCCCCGGCAATATCTATAAGATTCCGGGGTTCGCCTGTGTCGGACATCCTTATTTTTCGATCTTTTCTTTCGTTTTTGTCGGTTCATTACAGTTTTTAATGGTTTTTAATACTATTACCTTGAATCAATAACATCTTGGAGCAAATTAAATAAAGATCTACTGATGTGAGAACCTTGGGTTAATATGAGTATATGACTACGATCGAAACTTTTCCTCTAGTACTCAGCACCGAGCGCGTAACTTCGATTGAACTCCGTTTGACGTCATTATGGACCTCGAAAGGCATATTGCGTAGTTGTAACGTAGATTTTACGAACAAACGGGCCTCTCAAGTACATTATAAAATACGTGCGCTGCAGCTGACACCACTCTCGGTTGTATGTCCATTATAATATAGCAAATGGGGCGTTCCATACCAAATCGGACATTTTGAAAAAAAAAAATTTTATTTCCTCAAATTTTGTATATTTCTTAGTACCCATCAAAATACCCTTGGTGGCAAATTTTGAGATTTTTTTGATTACCCGTTCAAAAGATATTAAATTGACAAAAAACCGCTCTTTTTTCGGTATTTGGTCATAACTTCTTTAATAATAATGCAAGTTAAAAGTTTTTTTATTTTTATTTTTGTTTTTTATGGCCTTTTCAGAAAAAAATATAACAAAATTATTCGCCGTGTTTTTTAATGAGTTTTTTGAGTTTTAAACTTTAAATCGCGTTTTTAAAAGTGATTGTATGTATTTTTTGTTTGTTTTAAACACCTATTCAATATCTTTCAAGACTAGTCCGATCGTGGGCTTTTCATAACTACTATTTCTTTTTTCGATTTTTGAGAACAAAATTTTTTTTTTTTTTTTTTTGATAAAGTTTGATAATAAGTGTCCAAATAAATTTTAAATAATGAAAAAAAATACTATACAGTAATGAAAATAATAATTCATTAAAAAAAAAAATTATTTTCAAAATTCGAAAAAACATAGTCGTTATGGAAGGGCCACGATCGGACTGGTCTTAAAAGTTGATGTTTAAAACAAAAAATTAAAAGAAAAATCAAAATATACACTCACTTTTTAAAACGCGATTTAAAGTTTAAAACTCAAAAAACTCATTTAAAAACACGTCGAATATTTTTGTTGAATTTTTTTCTAAAAAGGCCATTAAAAAACAAAAATAAAAAAATTTAATTTGGACCATTATTAAAGAAGTTATGACCAAAATACCGAAGAAGAGCGGTTTTTTCGGTCGTTTGAACAAGTAATCAAAAAAATCTCAAAATTTACCAGCAAGGGTCTTTTGATAGGTACTAAAAAATATAAAAAATTTGAGGACATAAAAAAAAGTTTTTCAAACTGTCCGATTTGGGATGGAATGTCCCATATATAATATATAACACCTGTGTACATACATATTTATAGGAACCGTCGGCACGCAAAAGAGGCTATCGGATATTTTAAGACTTAAGGGGGTATTCTGGTATAGAATTTTGAAAAAATCAATTTTTTTCTTTTTGCATATTCTTCAAATTTAGAAGAATATATCCTCGGAAGGAAATTTTTTAATCCCAATGATTTACGGAGTTATGATTATTTTTGGGACGCAGCAACTACTTTTTTTAGACCCAACTTTAACAACTGATAACTTATTTAATTTTCTTCATTTTCCGAAAATTTTGTTGTTCATTGTCAAAATATTAATAAATATGTTGTAAAAAAAGAAGGGTAAAAATATTTTTTTTTACTTCTTCGATTATTTTTTACCACCGTCTCGTTTAAAGTTACACTGAGAAATATTTTGTTGTTGAAAATGCAAAAATTTGTTTGATTCAACCAAATATTTGTTTCCGGACGTTCAACGAGATCATTTTGGTAATTCAACAAAGATACAGTGGAAGTTTTGGTTAAATCGGTTAAATCGTTGCTTGAATGGGCAAAGTTTCAGTTCAATCAAATAAATATCTTTGTACCAAATAAATTGTGTGATTGAAAATACGAATTATTTTTTTGTTACAGCTAAATTCATTTCGTTAAAATATACTGGAAATCAACGAAATATTTCTGTACAGCAACTCAGTAACCAAATAATTTCGTTCACCTGATATCTTATGGTTAACCAAATCCATTTGTTGAATTAATTATAGTTTCATTATTTCAAACAAATTAATATTAAACACTCGATGGTTTTCCTGATCCCCCTCTCTTATTTCAATTCACGTCACGTGAACTTTGAGTAAATCCAAGAATCTTGAAAAATGTGTCACATTATCACACTTCTTTCCGGTCTCTTTTACTTCGTCAATAACAATAGATAAGCAAATTTTGACGTTATTATTTTTGATCAACATTTACCTTCGGACTTGCGATTTTTGTGTGTTTTTGTAAAAAATTTTGTAAAAATAATTTTTAAAGTAACTGAAATGTGCAATTTTTTATCCCAAGCTAAATCCATCATGGACAGAATCGCATTAGCTAAATTCGAGTGAAAATAAAATTGAGATTCGACCGCCGGAATTCAGAGGTATGAAAAAAGGGGGATCGTACGATAGAGCGAGGGAGAAAATGGAATCTCGGAAAATGGCAAAGTGATATTTCGATTTCACTCTGAGCGAAAGAGAGTTGTAAAATGGTGGCGAAGTCTGAGCTTTGATGAAATCAACGCTGGAAAATTGTTTTTTTTTTCATCGTTAAGGAATTCACCTTCAGGCCCGCGGGCTTTTTCCCGAGGGTTGGAGAAGAAATCGTTAGAAAAAATGTGCTCGCGAATCTCCGGAAATTAGATAAGAGGATCCTCGTTGGAATTACAAGAGCGAAAAGGGCGGAATTCCCATAATTTTGGGTGTCCTTTTTTTCCGTTAATTTTTTCAAGGCTCACAGATACAAATATTCAATTAAAAAAAGTTATAGTTAATTGATTCGAATAAAAATAATTGAATACACGAATTGATCACGTCTCCAGCTTGGGAACTCGGCCGGTAACTTACCGACGTTGGAGCCCGTCCCACTGAAAAAAACACTGCTCGGCGGTTGGTAAGGAAGAGATCGCGGGAATATAAGACCGAGAGAGTTGTAGTCTGTTAGACTTTTAAAATGGGAAAGTTGTCAAGTGTAGAATGTAGATAGTGTAGACTTGTTAATTGGTAGTGATAAAATAATACCGCAATATCACTGCCAATTGGCAAGTCTACCGTAAAATAATATCTGCTAAATCGAAGCGTCTCAATCAACCTGCCAAATAACAAGCCTGTAAGATTACAAGTACCGGGCTTATCAACTCGGCCGGTAACTTACCGACATTGGGGCCTCCCCCTATGAAGAAACACCGGCGGTTGGTAAGGAAGGGACCGCGGGAATATTGTCCCAGAGACGTGTAATCCGTTAGACTTGTAAATTGGGAGAGCTATCTAGTGATACAGAGATTTCGTGGTAGAGATATTGGAGTAGTTCTTTATCGTGGTGGAGAAATAAATGCGCCTTCAGATCGAGGGTAGAGATTGGAGTGATGCGGGCTCCGGAGAATAAATTTCGAGAGATTCGACTGTAAGCCGGGTAGATCTAATAAACGTCAAGCGTGTTCTGCCATGGCTGGATTTTTATGAGCATTTACGTCCCTATCTGGAAGTGTGGATGAGATAGATAGTTTGAACGGTGGGAGAAGGCGAGATCCGATCGCGTTATACGATCCGAGGTCGGCCAACGCGACTCACACCAAAGAGAGGAAGATCGTGGGATCTAGGCCTATATATATGTATATATATATATTAGACTGATTCAAAAAAAGCGACTATTTTTTGTTTTTCGAAGAAACGCATTAAATACTTTCGGGAAGGTGAAAAAAGATGCCTGTTAAAATTAGAGCTCTTAATAAAAATATTTAGAGGTCCCTCTTTGCATATTTCTATTTCCCATTTAAATAACACGGGAAAAGAAAATTTCAAACTTTGACATTTTATATCTCAGCTTCAAGTCGATGCACCAAAATAAACGACACATATTCTTGTAGAGAATTGAACGCTCTACAAAAAAGATCTCTTATGATTTTTCGATAAATTCACTCCTTCAAAAGTTATTCACGTTTTAATATGTATGTATATTAAACTGTGTACACTTTTGAAGGAGTGAGTTTATCCAAAAATCATAAGAGATCTTTTTTGTAGAGCATTCAATCCCCTACAAGAATATGTGTCGTTCATGTTGGTGCATTGACTTCAAGCCGAGATATAAAATGTCAAACCTTGAAACTTTTTTTTCCCGTGTTATTTAAATGGGAAATAAAAATATGCGATGAGGCACCTCTAAATATTTTTATTAAGAGTTCTAATTTTAACAGGCATCTTTTTTCACCTTCCCGAAAGTATTTAATGCGTTTCTTCGAAAAACAAAAAATAGTCGCTTTTTTTGAATCAGTCTAATATATATATATTTGAAAAAAATCATGTCTATGTATCCCGTTACTCGATTGACATTCGTTGCCTATCAAAACCGCGATTCCCTGAGGGTAGCAAAGCCACTCAACTAGTCAGATATACAATATATTTGTGACTCAAAATTTGACTCATTTAAATCCATAATTTGAGAATCCCAAAATCATAATTATAGAAAGAATCTTAGCTTTGCGAAAAAAATTGACCTACGATCTATCGACAAAAACGTATTTGATCTAGGATTAAGAGGTATTTAATTCCAACATGTCTATTTATTTGAATCAACTATAATTTTCTTTCAATGAAAAGGTTTGTCCCGAATTTCATCGTAAATTTGGCTTCAAGAGATGTAATTTATTAAAATCCTTTCGATAACATCTGTAGTGATAAATTACATGCACATTTTTAGTTATCCCAAAAAAGTAAGTTATAGTTAAATCAAATACATTTTTACGTTGAGCCCATTTATAATATTTGCAGTTTTGTCAGTGCCCGAAAAATCCGCCAGGTGGCGGCCACTATCGGAGCGCTTTCGCACAAGCGAATTGGGCCGGCAAACCCTATAAGACTCCCAGGCTCACCCGTATTGAACATCCTCATTTTTCGATACGGGTATTTTAAACTTTACGCCAAAAGGCAAGATGGCAGAATCCGAAGATAGATGCAATTTAAAAAAACACTGTTTACTAACCAGAGTTGTGAAAATAGTAATGTAAAAGTAATGTAAAAGTAACCCATTACTTTAAACCATGTATATTGGACAAGTTTTCCATTACAAATAAGGAAAAGTAATGTGCAATGGATCCATGTTCCCTTACAATTCAAAAAGTAATGTGTAATGGATGCATGTGCCACTACAAATAAAAAAAGTAATGTGTAATGGATGCGTGTTCCATTACAAATAAAACAGTTGTGTGTAATGTATGCACGTTCCATTGCAAATTACAATTTTAAAAAAAGTAATTTGCAGTGGAGAATACTCCATTACAAATAGAAAAATGTATTTCATTTGTAATGGCGCATGCATCCATTATACATTATTTTTTTCATTTGTAATGGCACATGCATCCATTACACATTACTTTTTTTTATTTGTAATGGGACAAGCATCTATAACACATTACTTCTTTTTGTAATGGTACACTTATCCATTTCACATTATGCAGTGTAAGTGGTAATAAATACAATAATGCATTATCAAAGTAATCTATTATTTACAACTCCGATACTAACTAGAGAAATAATTTATTAGAAGAAAAAAAACATTTATTTGAATGGAATCGATAGTTACTGGGTTGCCTCGTTTTCTACTCAATACATCCAGAAAAAAATGGACTCGAAATGAGTAGAATCGGAATTAGGCCTGCGAAGAAGTAAAGAATCAGTTCAGCTTAACTAGGATCTAGTTAAATTAACTAGATCTTTATCCAGATTGCTTTTCCAGTGCAACAATCTGAGATCTGAGTTGCACGGTGAAACTTCCATTCGGGAAACTCTTCGAAATCGCTAATTAGGTAAGGAGTCATATAGTTAGGCGACAGGATTGACAAAGTCAAAGTTCTCGTATGTCACGGTGATCCTAGCAACATGGATACGCCTCTAATCATAGTCCACCCGCTAATATGACCCCCATATAATGCATCCAACGACGATGCACATCCCTAATACCATTTCAGAAATTATGAGGAAGTATCAAGTCGCACACCAACACCTACATTTACGTGGCTCGATAGATAATCGATGTTTCCAGAGATAATAGAGCCTCCCAGGGATCCTCGTTAAATCCCAAATTGCCTACGGTGGTTTGTCGTAAACGCCGAGAGTGTTGAACGAAGTTGCACGTCACACATCTCGTTCTCATTATCAATAACACCGGCACAAAAAAAAATTGTCCGTACATTTGAACAGGCCTACCTATCTATATGTATTTTGATGCGCTGAATCCGAATCCGAAGTCAGTTTGGGGCGTACACTCCCAAAAATTTGATTAAATTGCGAAATACTGCTAAGAATTGCTAAAAATTGCCAAAAATCGCAGTTATGAGTATGACATTTTTTTATTGAACTAGATCAAGTATGTTTCTTATGTATTTTGATGCGCCGAATCCTAATCCGAAGTCCATTTGGCTCATACACCCTCAAAATTTTGAGTACCGAAAAACTGCTTGAAAATGGCTAAATGTTGCGAAAATTCGCAGTCATCAGTATGAAATTTTTTTTTATTGAATTTGATCAAGTATGTTTCTTATGTATTTCGATGCGCCAAACCCGAATCCGAAGTCCGTTTGGCTCATACACCTTCCAAATTTTGAGTAAATTGCGAAAAACCGCTAAAATGGCTAAAAATTGCCAAAAATCGCGGTTATGAGTACGACATTTTTGGTATTGAACTAGATCAAGTATGTTTCTTATGTATTTGGATGCGCTGAATTCGAATTCAAAGTCCGTTGGGCTCATACACCCTCAAAATTTGGAGTAAATTGCGAAAAACCGCTAAAAATTGCCAAAAATCGCAGTTATGAGTATGCCATTTTTTTTATTGAACTGGATCACGTATGTTTCTTATGTATTTCGATGCGCTAAATCCGAATCCAAAGTCCGTTTAGCTCATACGCCCTCAAAATTTTGAGTAAATCGCGAAAAACCGCTAAAAGTGGCTAAAAATTGCCAAAAACCGCAATTATGAGTATACATTTTTTAAATTGAACTAGAACAAGTATGTTTCTTATGTATTTTGGTGCGCTGAATCCGAATCCAAAGTCCGTGTGGCTCATAGACGCCCAAAAATTTGATTAAATTGCGAAAAACCGCTAAAAATTGCTAAAAATTGCAAAAAAACGCAGTTATGAGTATGAAATTTGTTTTATTGAACTAGATCAAGTATGTTTCTTATGTATTTTGATGCGATGAATCCGAATCCGAAGTCCATTTGGCTCATACACCCTCAAAATTTTGAGTAAATTCCGAAAAACTGCTAAAAATGGCTAAAAATTGCGAAAAATCGCAGTCATAAGTATGAATTTTTTTTTATTGAATTTGATCAAGTATGTTTCTTATGTATTTTGATGCACCGAACCCGAATCCGAAGTCCGTTTGGCTCATACACCCTCAAAATTTTGAGTAAATTGCGAAAAACCGCTAAAAATTGCTAAAAATTGCCAAAAATCGCAGTTATGAGTATGAAATTTTTTCATTTAACTAAATCAAGTATGTTTCTTATGTATTTTGATGCACTGAATCCGAATCCGAAGTCAGTTTGGCGCGTACACGCCCAAAAGATTGATTCAATTGCGAAAAACCGCTAAAAATGGCTAAAAATTGCCAAAAATTGGAGTTATGAGTATGACATTTTTTTTTATTGAACTAGATCAAGTGTGTTTCTTATGTATTTTGATGCGCTGAATCCAATTGCCGAGTTTGTTAATCTCAATCACGCATACCCTACCGTCGAAAAGTTTGAGAACACTCACCCCAATTCCGCGACGCACAAAAAGGTTGGACTGCTCTTTTAAAAATAAAGATATTTCCATTCAACAAGCGGCGTTTCAAAGGGAATATATTCAGCTTCATTTCAGTTTTTCCAAAAAAAAAAAATCGTTTTTTTGAAACCCGGTTACGCTCTTTGAAACATGGTCACTTTTTGGTTTTTTGTTGGCGTCGAAATTTTGTCCAAATGTTTTCATAAAATGAAGCGTAACGACCATGCTTCAAAGAACATGCTTTCAACTCCTGCAAAACCTATCATTTTCATTACTTTCACGCGCATTGGGGTTCATATTCTCAGAAAATAAGTTATTAAGGTCGAATGAAAACTTTTTTGATTTCAGATAAAAATTAAAATGGCTACATGTCCCACAATTGGAGAACTCTAGTTACGACCTTCAGCGGACATCAGTGCGTAACTTTACATAATTTTTGGCTGGAATTATTTTTTAAAAATCACAAAAGTTGTTCGAAATATGATTAAAATTATGTCAAAATTTGATTGATTTCTAATTAATTCTTCCCACCTAAAAAAAATCGTAAATAATCAGTGAAAATGAGCCTCCTAATGTGGTTTCCCCCCTTAAGGCAGCAAGAAATCAAGTTTTTGAATCTCAGGTTGGGCTAACCACTGGAATGAACTTAAGGGTACCCAGTCAGCGTCAAAACGCCGATTTCCGAACATAAATATAAATGTTCGTAGGATTGGTGTAAGCTTCATCAATGATCTATCATTTGACGTATCAATTGTAGAAATTTTTGGCCCTAATTAGAACCCTTAAGGTGCTGCGGTTCTCTCATAATTTTTGGAGTTTCACACGCTGCGCGCAATCCTGACCAAACCGCTTGATGGATCTTATCCTGCGACGTCTCATTTTCTTTGGAACACTTTTCCGGACCGCTTGTATGTGACACACTTTTTTTTTTAGGTTCTTATTATAGAGTTACGGGCCACTTTTTGAATTTTTGAACCATTTTTGGTTTTTTGAGCATCGCACACAATACAATTTTGATTTTAATGAAAATGTGTCGCATACAAGCAGTCCGGAAAAGTCTTACAAAGAAAATGAGACGTCCCAGGATAAAATCCATCAAGCGGTTTGGCCAGGACTGCGCCCAGCGTGTTCGAAGATCCAGGTTTTGGGAAACAGCCTCCGAAGTGAAATGTGTGGCAAAAAGCTTCCGCAGTCTTTCACTCCACTGATTCATGTATCTGCATAACAAACAATATTTTCCAAGGTTATTACAAGAAAAAAAACACATTTTTTACGTGCTTGTCGCGGTTTTTCATTTTTTATGTTTTTTATTATTCTTAATAAAAAAAAATTTCACCAATAAATTGCTCAAAATTTAAGAATAACTGGAAACTCTTCTGTTGACAGTTTAGAGGTTATATATAGAGGTTATCTGTATACAAGGCACAAAATTAAATTCACTCACTGAAACATTTTTAGAGGAGTATGAAAATTAATTTGATTATTTCGCAAACACATCGAGCACCATTGTTTATAAAACAAGTGATCATAATAGACATATGAACATATGAACATATGAAGTGACACTAACCACTGTGAACCTACTCGTGTCGTTTGTCGAGATCGAAAAAGCAATGGAACGTAATTTCTCGATTGATTAGCGTAAATCTCTAATATTACATTTGAAAAAAAAATAAACAACTGCTAAAAATAATTGAATACAAAAAAAAAATAAACCACGAGCGAACATGTGTTTCGCAACTCACTAATAATTAGCTGGTAAAAAAAATTAGTAACTAGGAAAACTTACTAGAAAATTTTCGAGGCACTTTCTGATCACTTTCAACAATTTTTTTGATCGGCCCGTAGAATTGTATGGGCCAATCACGTCTTTTGAGCGTTTTAATTGGTCCATACATGTATTATTTAAAAAATTTCAATATTTTGCATATTTTTCAAAATAAATGAGAATACTTTTTTTTCGATAAAAGATTTTTCTCATTTACTTTGGAGAATATGCAAAATATCAAAATTTTTCAAGACATGTTTTATTTTTGTTTCATTTTTTCACTTCTATGAGAAAGATTATAAATTATTATTATTTTTTTTTAATTTTAGAAACTAAAAGAAGAAAAAAATCTAAAAAAGAAAGGAGGCAGCCGCATCCCACTTTCTAATCATGATATATATTATTTATTCATGACCCAGAATCTGTGAAAAAAAATTAGCAGAATTTGAAAAATCGATTTCGTAAGTTTTGAAATTCTACTTTTACAGATTCGTCTGTAACTTTACCATTTTTCAAAATTGGGGTCTATGGCTTGGTAAAAAGGTGCAAAAGAGTTTGTAAAACGTGAAAAAAAATTAACGATTTTTTTCCGATTTCACGCTGGCTCGGTCCCCTTAATCTTTATTCTGGCTGAAGCAAGTTCAGCAGGTGTGTGATACGGTAGAGTTGTATTTTCGGTGGAGAAATTTCCGGTAGAGTTAAAAATGCGCCGAGACAAAAAAATTACGGGCAAAAAGTGACATAAGAACCGTTCCGACGCGAAGCAACGTGTACAATGCAGACGAGAATCTACTCATCAAGTCGAAACGATTTCCCGTCGACGAAGTGGCTTCCGGAATCACCGGGACACTTAAGGAAATATCTTGTCCTCGCTACTTCCCTACTTTCGCCGTTTCAGCCCCAATATGTCATAAAAAAGTCGAGTAACGTATACTCTTGGATCTTTGGCGTCTTCTCCTATCTCGGCCACGAATCTTGAAATACAAATGGATTTGCAAATGAACTGGGTTCTCTTTTTTTCCGGCTCATGAGTTCCCTCGATCTCGATGTGTAATTTTCTAGGGATTGTTGGCCCGACGCCAATGTTTGGCGACGATCGATCTTCTCACGTCGTTCACGTGTAATGAAATATTTATACGGTCGAGCTATTCACGAGACACTATTAAACCCAACTATGTTTATGTGGTTTCTAGGAATCAAAGGTGTAGCGCAACTATTCACACTGTTTGAGGAAGTCACGTTTATTGGGAAGTACGTTTTTTTTTGTAAAGTGTGAAGTACCATAAAAAGATAACATTGGATCCACTTGAGAATAGGCTACTTGACAATTTTTGAAAAATTGGTTCAAAATGTTCCGAACATTCATAATTGCATGCACTCTTACTAATTGACTTTTGCACACCAGAATAATATAAATTGATAAAAATGTTTTTTTTTAAATTGCGTTACTACAAATCGAAATGAAGGTACTAGAATCAATAGTGATGGGAGGGTTGCGATTCGGCCGGTGGATCCAAATGACAATAAACAATTTTTTTGTATAACGTTTCGATCCTTGTTCGGATCCTCTTCAGATTTATTATTTCTAAAAATTGTTACATTCACTTTAGTCTTATTTTGTATGTAATAGATTTTGCTGTGTTTTACATTGTAAGGTTAAGTGTTATGTATCATGACTGACCTGAATTTGTATATGTGATTTTTGAACATTTGATGAATCTTGGATGATATTTCATATGAATTTATTGACAAAAATTTTCATATTGTGTTAAGAAGGGTCGATTTTTCGCGATCCTTGATGTCTGCGATAGAGAAGGTTTTGATATTTTAATGCTTAGTTAATGTTCTTTGCGTGTAAGTGTGTATGTGTTATTAACTTGTGATTTTTATATTTGATATTTTCCAAGATTCATCTTTGATCAAAATTAACGATTTTGTTACATGCTGTGGTGAAACGGTCAAAATGTTTCGAGCACTAAGTAGCGACTGAGTATTGAAGACGAGTAGGGAGGTATTTGTTATTGTTGGGGTAGTGCGACTGACCATTGAAAAAGAGTGGGGGTGTTTGTTATTGTTGGGGAAATGTCGTTAACAAATTTTAATTGCTGGATGAAATGTGGTGACGGTTTTTAACTGATAAATGTTAAATGCGGCAACGAGTTTTAAATTGATGTCTAGTAATTCAAAGTTTTTTAGTGATTATTGAGAGTTTTCGGCATTAATGAAGGTTTTTGTCAAATTATTGAATTATATATGTTGCTCGGTTTGTTGATGTCGGTTATAAAGTTTATTGCTTTGGAATGTACTTTAATCTGTATCATTTCCAGAGATAATCGCTTTTTTAACCACTTTTCATTATTTAAAATTTTAACATCGTCAAATTTTTAATTGTGTCTTAATTCTATTCCGTGTTTCGATAACGCTGTATTCTGTGTGTTAGTGTGTTTTAGACAATTTTTGTGTAAGAGGATCCGAACAAGGATCGAAACGTTATACAAAAAAAATTGTCCATTGTCATTTGGACCCACTGGCCGAATCGCAGCCGATTCTCCTTTCACTATATTGTCTCTACACGGCCGCATATCCAAACGAACACTAAAATCAATCACAAACGATTTTGAATAGGAATCAACCGCTAAATTTTTTTTTATCTGGGAACCTTATAGAGATTACCGTTGTAATTCGCTTGCGCGAGAGCACCCCGCTCGGTCGCCATCTGGTGGATTTTTGGGGAACTAACAAAACTGCAAATATCAACGCAAAAAGGTTCAAAATTGACATTTGTTTCAGGGGAGTAATAAATTATTGATGTCTGAGCGTGGAAATCCATTAAACATATGGGAACGTACCCATACTACGTGACCTGTTTAGGGGGGGGGGGGGGGGTCTTCAAAATACCACGCTTGGTCACAGGGGCGGGGGGGCCTTAGGTTTTTGTCACGTAGTCAATATCCTCTAGGGAAATCTCGCACTTTTTCGAGCTCATATACACTCAGTCAAAAAATCAAAGGAACAGAAAAATTTGCGAGATTTTTCAGCGATTTTCCAAAGGCTGTAACTTTGTTATTTTTAATCGAAAATTAAAAAAAAAAATGCATTTTGAAGCTTGAATCTTCTAGTTTCGGAATCTCGGGGCAATACAATTTTTTGGACACTACCCTCGACGCAGTCGAAAGAAATATCACGGCAAAATTTTTTTCAACATTTTTGCTTTTTTTAAAACAGTCATTGGGCTCCAAACAAATTTTTTTTTTCCAAATTTAGATTTTTTTAGCTTTCACGATCATTAAATAAATGCAAATTTGAGAGACAAAAAAAGAATTTTTTTTCTTCTTTTTCAACACCATTAATTGATCTTTAAGGATCAATAAACGTGTTCCTTCAATGTTTTTGAAAGTTCGATGATTCGGTCACAAAAAACGGCTCGACCGATTGTTTTGAAAATTGGCATGTTTTTAAGGTATATATATATTGAGCTAAAAAATAAAACCTGAAAATATTGGTATTTTTCGCTGTATCTGCAAAGTTGTGCCAGATTTCTACAACAAGAAAAAAAGCTATCTTTTTGGACTTTTTCAAGTCAAAATTAAGCATCGAAATTTGTTTTTTCGTTTATGCCACTAACAGGCACTTATAGAGGGTAGATTTAAGTTACCGAAACCCACCGTTTACTCGCTGCACGATCATTAATTTTAGAGATATTGAAATTATAAAAAAAAGACGAATTATTGTTCAATCGCCGATATCTCAGCGAAAAATGATCGTAAAACAAAAATAAAAAAAGCAAATTGAAGCTAAAGTACCCAGCTAAACGATCCATAGATTGATCAAGTTCGAAAAAAATGTTTGGAGCCCAACGACTGTTTTGAAGAAAAGAAAAAGTTTCGAGAACATTTTTGCCATGATATTTCTTTCGACTACGTCGAGGGTGAGGCCAAAAAATTTTTTTTGACTCAATATTCCGAAACTAGTAGATTCGAGCTTTAAAATGCTTTTTTTTTTAACTTCGACCAAATTAACAAAGTTACAGCCTTTGGAAACTCGCTGAAAAATTTCACAAATTTTCCTGTTCCTTTAATTTTTTGACTGATTGTGAGTGTAGGTATGCACGCACTCTTGGCCTCACGCGGCAAGCGCCGTATTAATATTTAAAGACAAATATGAGCCAAATTAATTTGTTTTCAACTTTCTGTTTGCAAAAAATGGTTTAAAGCCATATTTATGAATTAGTACGTGAAAACTAGAGGGGAAGGGGGGGTCTTGGCATATACTACGGGTAGTCACCAGGGGGGGGGGGGGGGGTAAAAATAGTAAAAAATGGGTCACGTAGTATGCGTACGTTCCCTATCAGGCTAGCAGTTTTGTTAAATTTATTCGACATTCATTTGAGCCTCCCTAGTCTGTGGGCTTAATTAATTCAATTAAACGTCGTTTCATCAATACCATTCCATGGACTGCGGGAATCAGCCCAAGCGATATAAAACAAAGACCCAGAATAAAGAACTGTAACAATTCATTTAGAAAGTTTCCCGAGTGTTGTCTCTTGATTGATTCCCCGATGCCCGACACCCCTAACCTCGAGTATAAAATAAAGCAAGCTTGATCCACTTCCTCTCTTTCTCCCTTTATTATACGGGCTTCGTTAGTATTCCAACGTTTTTTTCCACTCTCCTTTCCTTGCCTTCGTCTACTTTCCTATATCCGTCGACATTGGTCCCAAGATTTAATCAGACGAAATCCAGAGGTAAAGCCTGCCTATTCCCGTCACCATGGAGAGAGCGAATTTCGTTAGGTGAGAAAATACGTGTAGTATATTTTCATATAAAAGCCACGAATTGCTAGATCGTGACTCAGGCAAGAACGTGTTTTATTAGCCATTTTCTCCTGTTTTATCCATCGCTGAATAAGTGGTTTAATCTTACTGAAGTTTTCCATAAGGCATTCTATCCTCATTTTCAATTTAAAAAAAAGTTTTTTGTTTGGGAATGTATTGTTTGCAATTCCCAAGCAAGCCAGATATTTTTCTTTGGGATGTACATATGGAAAAAGCTATTTGGGCGACTCAAAACTGGTGACTAGTGGGAGTAGAAATGGTGTGTGGGCGCGTCGACAGAACGGAAACGATCTGTTGCGTTGCAACGTTCAATTTCATCGCCACCGTTGACACGGGTAATTGGACGATAAAGTATTGTCCAACCTTCGAGGTTCTCCCGTTCCTCAAAATCCAATCACTTCTCTCCAGTGGTATTATTGTATTTACGTGTGTCCGAGCCTCGCGAAATACAGTAGAAAATGCACCTATGAAACCGTGTATGTATATTGAAATTGCCAAAAACGAAGCCTACGGACATTTGGACTCGTCGAAGTGCTTGGGTTGGAAAGCTCTGTGTGCTGGACAGGTCGGTTTCCAGGGATCGATATACGAGGAAGGACTGTGGAATACACGGAACAACCATGAAAACAACTGCCAATTGACTTGGCAGTTGATTCCACCGGAGATAACCGAAGTTACAAGTAAGTGTGCTCGATATGACGTTCACTTGTGGGGAAGGCATTCCAGATCAGGGATTTCCAAAAACGGAAAATCCGTAGAAGACTGGACCAATAAAGTTATTAATCACATTTGATTCGAGGGGTGTTGGCAGGTTCTTTTCACCTCTATCGTCTCTTGACATCCCTTCATTTATGAAAAGGCCCTGGTCAAAATTCAGATCCGAATATGTACTTCCCGGTAACTGCAAATGATTGAAAACTAACTAACACTTTTGAGGGTTGGATTGGAGGTATTGAAACCTTATTTAGCCCTCTAGTTCAGGCTAATTCGACCCTGTAGTAGTTCCACTAAATTCTACCCTGGAGTTGCACTTAATTCTATCCTCTGGCTCCACTAATTCCGCCCTCTAGTTCCATTAGTTCCAACCTCTCGTTCCATTAGTTCCACCTTGTAGTTACAACGAATTCCACCCTCTAGTTCCATCTGATTCCACCTTGTAGTTATACCAGATTCCACCTTCTACTTTCACCTAATTCCACCATCTAATTCAACCTAGTTCAACCCTCTAGCTTCACCTAAAAGGATATACTTTCGCCGTTGACTCCCAATGAACAAAAATTACTACTCTTGTGGATCCGGTAAAGGACATTGCGATCTGGTTTCCCTCTAGTTACACTTAATTCCGCCCTTTGGTTTCACCTAATTCCACCCTGTAGTTCCAGTTAATTCCACCTTCGACTTGCACCTAATTCCACCCTCTGGTTCCACTAATTCCACCCTCTAGTTCCATCGAATTCCACCCCGTAGTTCCACCGAATGCCACCCTCTAGTTCCACCAATTCCTCCATCTACTTTAACCTAGTTCAATCCTCTAGCTTCACTTGAAAGGATTCACTTTCCCCGTTGAGTCCCAATGAATAAAAACTACCACTTTTGGGGATTCGGTAAGGGAAATTGCGATTTGGTTCCCCTCTAGTTCCATCTGGTTCCACCCTTTAGTTTCACCGAATTCCATTTTTCCTCCTCTCAGTTAGAAAGATGAACTCAGTTAGAAAGAGGACCTGGCTTCACCCTTATGGGTTCCACCCTCTAGTCAAACCAACTAAATTTCAACTTTTGTATCACGAATACAATCTGAACGATGATGCATAAGTCAGAATATTACGGAATTGACCTTGTCACTGAGACGTTGCCAGCAAATCCAACCGATTATGGTGAAACCGTCGATATAGTATTTATTCGAAATTCTGCAAGGAATGGCAGTTCCTTCCCCATAGAAATAGAAATTCTAGAAGGTAGAAAAGTCCACCTAATCCTGGATTGAAGAGGAATTTTTCGCCACTCTGTCACTAATATGTAGGATTATCATAATTTGTGTATCCAACCCAAAGGGTAGCACTAAGACCGATGAGCCTTCATGTGGAACGGGACAGTTATTCGCCGATCAATCAATCGATAGGACCCACTCCCCTGTCAGAATTTTCTCATTAAATTGTCATCAGCACATGGGAAAAGTATAATAGGATGGGCATCAAGTTACAGACTTATTTTACGGCGGGGAGAGACTTTGAAAACCCAACTTCTCAGCAGTTTCGTACGCATCGCTTCCCGGGGGGGGGGGGTGAAAGGTATTTGTCAAATCCATTAAAAGCAGGCATGTTTATATATTCACGAGTAAAAAATATGTTGCGTGGCAATTTTAAGAATATTGATCGTCTGTCGAACGGTGCTTCAATGATGCTTCTGCACATTAGCCCTCCATTATGTGCATCCAACGCTAAGGGAAGAAAGTATCCACCCCGTGTATTTAGTAGCTGCCAAAAAGATTCTCGAAGACGTTAAGCACCTTGGTTTTCAGAGATGATTTCTTAAGATTACTTCACGCTACTTTATTTTACTCGAGAGTAAAATAAAAATAAGACTGGTCACTTCGCCGGGGAACTATTTATTCAAGGGTTGTCACACACATCCCAAACGAATTTTAGGGATTGTTTGAATATCTATAATTGAATTGTTGGGTAACTTTCACATTGTTGGTTCAAAGAACCTTCCAAAATACTTTCTATCAATGACTGATCAATACTTTACGTGCCAAAGTCTCGCGGATAAATTTAAAATAAGTTAAAACGCCGAATGCACACGTGTGTCGTGATCCTAAATGTTTCTCATCGAAATAGTCGTAGGCAGAGAAAACAAAAATAGAACGAAATAATACTGGAAAAGCACGCTCGTGCTTTTTTTTAGCCCCTTCGCAACTTGTGATAAGTGCTGAAAGCTAAGTCATGAATCTTTCCCCCTCACTTTTCCTCGTTGCCTTTTGAGCCCAGATGACTCTTTGCAACATTACTTGTTTCAGTTTGTTTTTTTTTAGTTGATGTCAAGGGCGATATCGAAGTGAAGATGCAGACGAGCACAAGATTTGGAGCGGATGCATATACAAAAAAAAGAGCGATTATTACGCAGCAACGGAATAAGGATGTTGACAAATGTAAGGATAAACACTGAATTGTAATTTATAATGTAGGTTATAATTCGTGAATGGTAACTAACTAACTAACTTTATGCTGATTAAGGGGGGAAATAGGTTTAGGTCACTCAAAAAATTGAGTTTTTTGAGTGACCATTTCTTCAGATTTTTTTTACAAATTTTTTTTTCGAAAATTTTGTTCCGTTGGGGACATTTTTTTTATCTTGAACAATCCGGTCTCTTACCTCATCTACACAGATTTTTCAATGGAACGACCGTGTAGATAAGGTTTTTTTTTATAAAAGAGCCGCGTAGAGGAAAGATACCCGATTGCTCATGATAAAAAAATATCTCATTGACGGGAAAATTTTTTGAAATTTTTTTGTTTTTCAAATGGCATTGAATCCAAAATAATTGTATGCAACTTTTTAAAACTCTACACGGCTTTTTCATCGAAAAACCCGACTAGATGACGTAAGAGACCCTTTTTTTCGAGATAATAGTACATTGCGATACGAGTGAGATGAAGCGAAAATTATACGCTGCGGCGAGAAGTTGTCGCAGCGTATAATTTTCGCCTTGCCTCACGAGTATCGCATACTATTTTTTGTAAGAAGTGTATCTAATATGCAGAAATAAAGAAAAGGTAACCGCAATGGTGTCCCGGGGTGAAGCTCCGGTGGGGTTAATGGGCGAAGCCCCTGCGGAGGGTTCGGCGGGGGGGGGGCGGAGCCCCCCGAAATAAAAAAAAACAATTATTTAAATGCATAATAGTATTTTTCTCTCCTATTAAACTTACAATGAACACTTTTTCTTCCATAATTTGTAATAAAGAATGAAAAACAACTCCCGAATCATTTATAAGCAATCGGACATTTTGAGGTTTTATTGTGATGTTTCGCTATCGTCGTAATTTGACAGTTTGACACGTTACTCGGCAGATTCCCGTCGCGCTCGTTGCAAGGCTCAGGTGACGCCTCACTACGGTTGTTATCGGCGGTAGAGTGCGTGAAGTACTAATAGTATGAATGAAAGTTTGTGTAAAATAAAACCAAATGAATGAAAGTGTGTGTAAAATACTATCAGTGCGTAAAATACGTTCGGACCTACATTATTTTACGCCTTGCTGTAATGCTCTACTTTAAGCATATTTTCACGGCACGTTAAGACGCACATTATATACACGTGTTACATAAAAATATATCTCTTTGACAGGAAAAAATGACAGAAAAAAAATTTTGTAAAAAAATTCGGAAAAAATTTCATTAAATCCAGAATTGCATGCAACTTTTTACCCTTTTAGTGCTATCATGAAAACCCAGAAGTTTCAGAGTTATACGCAACATTTGATAAATATGGTCATTTTTCGCAAGAAATTGAATATTTTGGAGGAAAAAAATGATACGAGACTTTTCAAAAAACAAAATTGAAGCTTGTACTCCCCCTCACAAGTTTTTCATGCAAAAAACAGTTAAAAACCAATTTCGTAAGTCGTGCGCCAAAAAAAAAAGCCGAGAGGTTTTTTTGGAATTCCTTAAGATGCCCGTCTTAACCCACCTTCTTCTACCAGTAATACATCCTCCTCCTAACATCCTTCCCAACATAACTCCTAATATAACTCCTACACATAAACTCTGAACTCTTATTGAAAGTTCCTATATGGTTCAGACTCGGAGTTGCTGGTTTTATAGTTCTTATTTTATTGCCGATATTCTTGTCATAGGATGCTTTGCCAGTAACGATTTTAATGAGACGGCTGCTTCCCCCTAGTTGAAACTGCAACTTTCAACAAGTTTTCAGATTCCCGGAACATTTTATCATAGTATAGCACTGATGACACCTTTATTAGGTTCAAGCCTCCAACTCGTATGAAGTTCCGCTACAGAGCAGTTAGTATCAAGCTACCCTAGTGCAGTTCTTAATAGATAAGCTTCCTCACATATAAACTCCATCGCCATTTATTCATACTTGTCTAATGGCTGCCCAGCTACAGTCAAAATTGTAACTGCAGGGACAAAGGGCAGGGCAAAAGACATCTAACCCAAGAATGTTAGGTTCTAGGACGTCACGTGTCATAGCCGATGACTCTTGAAGTAAGAAGCTTATGTGCCTTCATCGCTGGCAGATCAACTGTATGTACCCTTAACCCCAACATGCACTCCAGTTGTTACTGGGAAAAATAATTATGCCCATAGCTTAACCCGCAATATTACAGGCACAGGCGAAGGCTCGAATTATCGAAAGATGAGATGAGAATGGGCGATGCAGATGGCGCCTCATAAAAGCTTATACGTAATATTGGAGAACTCAATGGCGTAGGTAGAACCTCTAGAGTGGCATTGGGCGTACATTCAATTAGAAAAGCTCGCCAAGAGAGCAGGAAGGTTGATACTAATTGGAACCCTTGAGAGAAGATGAACTACAACAAGCTTTCCACATTGTTACATGGCATTTAGAGAACTAGATTCGCTCATTGAAATGTACAAATAAAACGACGGAGCTTATTGGTCGCGATTCATTTGTCAGATTGGTAAATTGACTTGACTTGGGTACGACATTCTGACATGGCCACACTTGCTATGTTTCTAGACCCTTTTTTGCATCACAATCATGACGTCACTTTTAAGTTGGGTTTGATTTGGATTCCTTTCTCTATCGACAATTAGCGAAAGTATGGGACCGCATGCAGGCTTTTTGACTGCTTTGCGTCACCAGTCAACTACCATCATTGCGCCTGATCAGATCCTAATCTTAGAGAGTTAAAGTCAATTATAATTTAGATCGTGCGCCGATAATGTCATTGTCTAGATCCTACTTTTAGAGAGTTAAATATAATTTCGATCGTGCGCTGATAATGTCATTGTCTAGCTCAAAAGGACTCCCCTTTACCTTTAAAGTCCGCCTGAGCTCCAAATCGCTGAGGTTATAAGTTATCGGTTGTAGAATAAAGATACCAGAGATATCTGCAAAGGTAGGAATTAAGCACAGGACTCCCTCTAAAGGTTCCCTCTAGAGAGCAAGTTTGGTTATTTTAAAATAAAAGTTGGCTTGAAATAGCAGTAGGAGATTCAGTGTTACAATCACCGCTTGATGTCAAAGAACAGGACAATTTTTGACTTGGCAAGCCCTTGGTGTGGACTTGTCTACGCCAAAGCCAATTATTCGTAAACCAATGAATCGCTCCAAGCAGATGTTCAGGGTGTCCAGTAGTCAGAGAAGTCAGGAAAACCGAGAATTTTTAGGGGATTGTATCACTGAACTCCAATAATACTGGAACGCGCGCTGCACCTCTCCCCACATATCGAGAGAGATAGCAAACCGCCAGCTTCAGGTAGTCCTGTCTCTGTCTGTACAGTTCTGTGGCGTCATTGCGCAAAACTGTTTAACAGGTTGAAGGCTACCACCTGTAGCCGCTTTGTCGAAGCTATCTCTCTGGATACGCGGGCGGTACATAGGAGGACATAGCAAGCGCGCGTTCCCTTATTATCAGAGTTCAGTGGATTCTATGGGTCAAGAAATATCAGGGAAAAGCCAGGAATTGAGAGAATTTAGTTGAAATTTTTCCCATCGCTCAACTTTTTTTGTCTCGATAATGCGAATGCTTTTAAATTGCGTATAAACTTTCCCCTGCCTCGCAACGTACTAACGTTCAGTTATTTTTTTCGAATATCGTTTATCTTATCTTGTTGGTCATAGCCCTCCTTGATTATCGTCACCTCTCGGCAGCATGCGTCACAAAATGAGATTATCCAGCTGTGTGGCGAAAGCTGGTGTGCTGCCGTTAGGTGTCTGTATTCAGTATTAGGTACGATTAGGATTTGTAATATTACTGCAGATCCTAAAATTACTTCTCGGAAAAAATTATTTCTTGGCTCTGAAAAGTTGGGAAGTCACGGATTTTTCTTATGAGCCTGCTGATATGCTAAAGTGCAGATTTTTGGACATCTAGACGGAGCTGCTCCGAAACATGCGAATAAACATCTCAGGTTAAATGCAGACCACCCAGAAATTTTAGAATAACTGTTCTGTTTATATTATATTACAGTAGACGATCAGATAACTTGACTCCGCATAACTTAACCGATCGCATAACTCAACTCGTTACCATGGCAACACATTCGCATATCTTAACTCCCCCTATGACCGTTTCTCCCCACTTCGAACCTTCGACCGACCGCGAAACATCTGTGAGCATGCTTATTGCCAACATGCGTAGTGCGCATGCGCTTAGACACGTGAGTGGAAGAATGAGGGGGAAGTTATGTGATCATTGGCGGTCCTCTCGAGTTAAGTTATTTGATCGTCTACTATAGAAACTACTCGAAGGATCAAACGTACATTAAAATATGTTTATTACTGTGAAACCTATGAGTAATAGTTTATAATTGTACACGACCGCGATATTGACGGTAACGCAATCCACATTAGTTTCAAGCGTCCCCCCCTCCACCTCACTACGAGGCTAAGTTCGCGCATGTGCGATCACGCCAGGGCCCCATGACGCATATCTATTTTTAGAACAAGGCTACTACGCAGTCTTCGCACCATCGAATTTGTGCTCCCGTGTTGAACGTTCGCGTCGCTGTTGTCACGCGTAACGAAATATCTCCGCGATTTAAAAAAATGGCAAAACGGTTAACAGCAAAGATGAGACCGAAGACAACTATCACTACCCATTCCAAACAGGCCAACGAGAATGAGAATGAAAAACGAAAGAACGATGCCGAAATGGCCGAAATGACATTATTAGAATTGACAGACAAAGAAATCACTAAACTGAAGCAATCACTTGACGATAGAGAGAAGAAAATCAATGACCTTCTGGAGGTGCGGACCAAAATAACAGATATCCAAGGAAGGAAGACCATGCCCTTGCGTAGGGAAGTAGCAATGTTAAGAAAAAAATATACTTCACTGAAGAGCGAAAACCAAAATTTAAAAAGACGGAAGGAAGAAATAGAGTGTTCATTCCTGATGAACCTCAAGGAGAGAAATGATCTTGGGAATGCTGTAAATAAATTTGAAGAAAGCTGCGTGAAAAGCGCTTTAGAAACGTTTGCTAAATCAGCAAAAACCACTAAAGATATTGTATCTGACGATGGTCTGCCATCGAAGGAAAGGACAATGGACAATTCAAACAATACTAGTACTAGAGCAAGAGTACTTTCAAAGAGTCAGTAAGGTATACATATCAGTAGCCGGATATCAAAGTTTGACGTTCCAGTCACCGGACATCAATGATAAATCGTACTTCTGTCGCAATGACAGACTATTTGAGTACAACACTGACTTTTAGATATTTACCATTGACAATCAACCACGTGGATATTCGTGATCATCGAAGAGTTCGACTAAACGTGAATCCTGCCGATGAATTCCATACATTATTAATTATGACTGGTTGAACTCGTACGTACGAAGAGCTGAAGATGATCATAAATTTGTAACAGCGACGGATATCATGAGGATGATTAAAAAGTCACGAAGACACCATTCACGCGAAATGGAGAAGTTGAAATTAGCTATGACTCTATGGGCGGAAAAAAATGATTTTCATTACAAACCTAGACATGAATAGATAACCAGTACCAGAAAAAGCGTTGAAGCTAAATCTACCATTATGAATCCTGTAGTTTACAATACTAATGAAGAATGATGCTGACAAAGATACGATTTTAGAAATGTTGTTTGTTCAAGTTTAAATTTCTCCTCATTAAATAACATATTTGTCTATTTTGGTTGTTTTTCTTCAAAATTGGAATGGCCGATGAAAATGGCTCAGCCACGATGTGGCGATTGTGGCTGTCACATCCAGTCCTAGATTTACTATAGCTTTATTATTTCTTGTGGCTGTGGTATTTTATATATAACTCTTTTAATAAGTTTAAATATCTTAAAGAGGTATAAATAGGATATAGTATTAGCTATATGGCTAGAAAGGTATAGCTAAATGTATAGCCGCTAAAGGCTATACGAATATATAGTATAAATATAAGCTGTGATGAGACTGGGTCGACCCGCCACACCCGCCACATCTGCCACCCGGGCATTTCCCATAGGAATTTTGGAATGGTCGAAAGCCCATTGAATTCGTCTTGGCGAGACGAATTCAATGGTCCCTATGTCATAGGTTAAAGTTTAACGGTTAGGGTTGTGCAAACCCAAAAGTACTTGAAATGTGTGGCAGCGAGTTGACTTTAGAAATTATAGTGTGCAGTAGACGGTCAGATACCATGGCAACACATTCGCATATCTCAACGCCCCCTATGACCGCGAAACATCTGTGCGCATGCGTATTGCCAACATGCGTAGTGCGCATGCGCTTAGACACGTGAGTGGAAGAATGAGGGGAAAGTTATGTGATCATTGGCGGTCTCATCAAGTTAAGTTATCTGATCGTCTACTATAGAAACTACTCGAAGGATCAAATCGTACATTAAACTATGTTTATTACTGTGAAGCCTATGAGTAATAGTTTATAGTTGTACACAACCGCGTTAATATTGACGGTGACGCAATCCACATCAATTTCAAGCGGCCCCCCCCCCTTCACATCACTACGGGGCGGAGTTCGCGCATGTGCGATCACGCTAGGGCCCCATGACGCATATCTATTTTTAGAACAGGGCTACTGCACAGTCTTCGTACAATCGAATTCGTGCTCCCGTGTAGAACGTTCGCGTCACTGTTGTCACGCGTAACGAAATATCTCCGCGATTTAAATACATAGCAAAACAGTTAACAGCAAAGATGATGAGACCGAAAAGAACAATCACTACCCTCTCCAAACAGGCCACCACGAGCGGGAACGAAATGAGAGTGGACGCGAATGAG
The DNA here is from genome assembly GCA_946863875.1 of Alloplasta piceator. Lineage (NCBI taxonomy): Eukaryota > Metazoa > Arthropoda > Insecta > Hymenoptera > Ichneumonidae > Alloplasta > Alloplasta piceator. The sequence goes on from OX333080.1 coordinate 30,411,359, forward strand.
AATAAAAAACGAAAGAACAATGCCAAAATGGCCGAAATGACATTATTAGAATTGAAAGTCAAAGAAATCACTGAACTGAAGCAATCAATTAACGATAGAGAGAAGAAAATCAACGACCTACTAAAGGAGCAGACTAAAATAATACATATCCAAAGAAGAAAGAGGATGCGTTTGCAGAAGGAACAAGCAATGTTTAAAAAAAAATGTACTTCACTGCAGAGCGATAACAAAAAATTGAAACGAAAGAATGAAGAAACACTAAAATATTCACAGGAGATCCTCAAAGAGACTGAAGAACTTAGTAATCGTTTAACTAACGGAGACTTTCGGGAAGAATGTTTAGAAAGAATTGCAGTAGAATTGGAGCTATTAAATTCTCATGGTGACAAAACCACGGAAAATGTATCTGACGATGGTCAGTCATCGAGGGAAAGGACAATGGATAATTCAATCATCCTTATTGATTAATCCTAGTACTAGAGCAAAAGTACTTTCAAAGGAGAAGTTGAAATTAGCTATGACTCTATGGGCAGAAAAAAATGATTATCGTTACAAACTTAGACATGTATACATAACCAGTACCAGGAAAAGCGTTGAAGCTAAATCTACCATTATGAATTCTGTACTTTACAATACTAATGAAGAATGATGCTGACGAAGATGCGATTTTAGAAACTTTGTTTATTCATGTTTAAATTTCTCCTAATTAAATAAGATATTTGTCTATTTTGGTTGTTTCTCTTGAAAAAATTGCAATGGCCGATGAAAATGGCTCAGCCACGATGTGGCGGTTGTGGCTGTCACATCCAGTCCTAGATTTACTATAGCTTTATTATTTCTTGTGGCTGTGGTATTTTATATATAACTCTTTTAATAAGTTTAAATATCTTAAAGAGGTATAAATAGGATATAGTATTAACTATATGGCTAGAAAGGTATAGCTAAACGTATAGCCGTTAAAGGCTATACGAATATATAGTATAAATATAAGCTGTGATGAGACTGGGTCAACCCGCCACAGTCGCCACTCCTGCCACCCGGGCATTTCCCATAGGAATTTTGAAATGGTCGAAAGCCCATTCAATTCGTCGTGGCGAGACGAATTCAATGACCCCTATGTCATAGGTTAAAGTCTAATGGTTAGGATTGTGCAAACCTAAAAGTACTTGAAATATGTGTCAGCTACTTGACTTTAGAAATTATACGGTACAGTAGACGGTCAGATAACTTGACCGATCGCATATCGCAACTCGTTACCATGGCAACACATTCGCATATCTTAACTCCCCCTATGACCCTTTCTCCTCACTTCGAACCTTCGACCGACCGCGATACATCTGGGAGCATGCGTATTGCCAACATGCGTAGTGCGCATGCGCTTAGACACGTGAGTGGGAGAATGAGGGGTAAGTTAAGTTATGTGATCGTTTCCGGTCCCGTCGAGTTAAGTTATCTGATCGTCTACTGTATGTACCAATCGTAGCTAATATACGTGGTCTATGGAACTCGGGAGAGTTCCCTCGTGATTAATGGCCGTCGAGTTTTTCATAGACTTCCGGCGGGAGGTCGGCGGCAGCCACTTCCGGCAAGATCGACGATTGCTGTACCCTCTTTTACTCTTTCACTCGTGGTTCGTTGATTCCGAACGAAGGAAATGAACTGGAAGCACCATCGCAAAACTGGGCAAAGCTGGACTCACCACAACTTCGCAAGGCACATAAGCGTGTTGTATTTTGAGCCCCTTTTTCTGCTATGCATTTTTACCTCGCGAAAATACGGGACGGTATCTATATTTTTATTACGCTTGATTTTTCCGAGGTCATATATCATTATACTATATGCTTTCTACTTATTTGCACTATTGTGCAAACAAGTGGAAAGAAAAAAAGGAAGGAAAAAATGCCGAACCGGTACAAAAAAAATCTCCGTGTTGGGAACCAAGCGATTTCCTTATCGTACTTTATTGTGGCATTATGTGGTAAAATAATTATTTTCAATAAAAATACGAAAAAGGTAGACCTCGCCTCGATGAACTGACCGTTATTTTTCATGTTTAAAGGTACATCGCGCGGAGAGAACAAGAATTTCAAGGGATCGTATAATTGCATAGAATGCGAGCATTTTATGTTATACCGTGAAATTTTCATGAATCTCAAGCGATTCATTATTCCAGACTATTGAAAGTTTTCGCGCAAGCTAATCGACCCTTGACGCCGGATCTGACTTTCCCACCTCTCGCTCTATCCCCTCGGCTTTGTTGAGGAGGGAATTTAATTTGAGAGTTATTCCTCCGAAAGAACGCCTCCAAGGCAGACGATCGACTTTGCAAACGTTTTCTACTCACCCTCTCGGTTCTGCGCGTAAATTTATATACGTATACCTTTCCATTTCTTACCGCTTCTGAAGTTTGTATTCATAAACATTTCACCACTAACCGGCTTTTATTTGAATACAAGTGGATTCAAAATAATCATGACAGCTTCAGGCTGTCATTGGCACTTGTGCCTACGAGTGGCAGAATGGACAAGAGCCTATTAAAAAAGTCATTTTTAGCATGGTATGCCGAATCATGTCTATTGATTCTGATCCAGATTATATCCTCAGACCAAACATTTTTACTGAAAATTTTTATGTAGCTCCGCAGTTACAGATGTATGTGCCGGCTTCACACGCGAGTCTAACACACGTGCTCTAATGAATAATTCAACGGTAAACCACATCAAGAATATGAAACACGGCAATAACACAAAGCAAACGAGAGTTCTCGTTCCTATTTCATTATTCCTGTTCGTAATTATCAATTATAATTTATGAAGCTACATGAAGTCGTTTCACGGTTTTTCCCGCTTATAGTTTGCTTTTGATTCAGTCTTAACAACGCGGAAAATCGTTAACGCTCCAATCTCAGCTTTTTCCATCACTGCCTAACCCCGATTTGACGACGTCATGAGACTTTGAATTCAATTAGAATTTCATTGATGACTCAACTCGATCTTGCTAAAGCATGCTATTATTGTGAAACGCTTCGCTCCTAACAAGTTTTTGGTATTTCGTTAGAAATCCGCCAAGTGGCCCCAAAACAACTTTAATGGTTCGTTCCGGTTTATTGAGGGGCATTAAGATCCACACACTGAGAAAAAAAAATTTGTTTATTGAACTAAATCCATTTAGTTGGACGGAAAATTGGTCAATTGAACTATTTATTTGTTGAATAGAAGATGATGTAGGTAATCGAACCAAATGTTCATAATTGCATCAACTAAATCACCGTAGCAAAACTAATGTTTTCAAACAACTATTATCGTTTATTTGCTTAGACATGCTTTTTAGTTGCTTTAATGAAATATTTTTGTATATCTCACTTATCGCATTGACTACACGGTACAGTTGGATCAAATAAATGTTTTTGTTTATTCAAACTAACGGTAAAGCCAGATGTAAATAAAAAAAAGTGTTACAAGAGCACTAACAATATAATTCATTAAAAATTTACAAGCAACAAACATTTCAGTGATCTTAACAAACTTTTACTTGAATAAACCAAGCGCAATCTAACATCAACTAATTTATGTGATCATCAAATGATCTCAGCTAAATATAAATTTAGTTAATTCATAATCTTGATCTATTTGAAGTTGTTTGAATATGCTGACATCTTCTGTTGGTCGAAAACTGAGGTCTGGTTTGAAATAATTTTTTTTCGAGTTATTTCAATGACTTCATAGGCTTCGTTCAATAGAACGGAACCACAATTCAACAATAAACGTTTTGTTCAATTGTCAACAATAATTTTGTTGACGTGAAAAACGATTTTGCTCTAAAACCAAATAAATCATATTGTTGAATGGAAATTCTATTTAGTACTTTATGGCGGTGTTATTTTAACAAAATTAAAGTGGAGGGTGAAAATATTGACTTGTTCGATTTTAATTTACTCAATTCGCGTGTCCTTTGACAAAATATTTTGCAGAAATTAGTTGGTTCATATTATCATTATTCACTCACTTTACTGAACAATAATTTTGTTCACGAGTAATATTATTTGTTTCTAAAACTAACCATAGCATATTGTTGAATCGAAGTTCTATTTAGTATTTAATGGCGGTGTTATTTTAACAAAACAGAAGAGTTGGATGGAAACATATTTAGAAACACAAGTCATCCTAAGCCTCAAATCAAACAAACAAACCGGCGAGCCTCATTGAACCCCAACTTACGTATTTCTTATATGTACGATTGGAATTAGCGAGCAGAGTGTTTGCATGAATAAAGGTATTCATAACCAAAATAAATTGTCCCTTTCCGGAAAAAATTCGAATCTTCATAACCCCTAACTTTGTTCAAGTGCATAGAAGTAGTAGATAGCGTAATAGGTAGCGTGTCAGGTAGTTAGGTACGATAGGTAGGATGGTCGGTAGGGTCGAGGGTTCGATTCCCAATCGGACAGAGAACTCAGATCGGAGAATTGGCGCAGATTTTTCTTTTTTTTTCTATTTATCTTTTTTTAGGGCCGGTAAACTATGCATATTAAGTTATTTTGCAAGGGATATATATTTTTTATAACATGTTTAGCAACAATTAATTAACACGCATTTTATTGAGTCAATCATTTTTCCCGTTGATCGGACTAATTACCGGTTAGATTCAACACTATTTCAGTTCATGAAAAAAAAAGAATTCTATTAAACCAACAATTTACGTATTGGTTAGACTGATTGCCGATTAGATGCAACTCGATTTCAGTCAACAGTTAGTTAAACTGAATATTGAGTATGCACGAAAAGAGTATTTAGTTCAACCAGATAAAACATGGGTTGTTGTGCACAAATTTTTATCCATAAACAACAGAACTTTTAAACTTGCCAAATACAAAAATTGTTCGATGGATGAAATCACTGCGTCTGTAAACTGTGAGCTCGATCCGTTTGACGCAGGTTTTATTGAGATCAAGTACATTTTTTTATATTTCAACTTCCAGATTTTGTACCAGATCCCATAAGCTCCGTGTCAGAAATAAAACATTAGTTAATTGAACGTTTTATGGATATGAAATTTAACTGCATTTTAATGAACTGAACAAAATTGGGATTGTACTGAACTATTCCATGTTGCTATTTCAACTAATTTTTCATTTAAAGCCAAAGCAATGTTGACAATTCAAACGGATATTCACTTTTGATTACAAAATAAATTTTAAATCGACAAGATCCGTTGATGTTTCAACAAAACATTTATTTGCATAACTATCGTCTGTTTTGGTTACGCCGTAATTTTGTTTATACAAATAATGGTTTATATCCAGCATTTACAAATTATTTGGACTGATCTCAGAAATATTTAGTTGCCCGTATCGAACTAAATAATTTTGTTGAACGAAATAAAATTTGTTTCGATCAACGAAATTTTTTTCTCAGTGCACCTTGTTCAAACTTTTAATGACTACGTTTGTGTTACTTTTCTTCATAGATGGCATAACCATCCCGTAAAAGAAATTTGGAAGGAAGAAGTTCCGTCCCCGACTTGCGCAAAAAAATCGATTTTTTTTTCAAACATCGATTACCGAACAATCGAAGTCTAGCTGTTATGCCATGTAACACCATTTTATGACCCGGTGGTCCTGATCGGGCCACTGTTGGCATCTGGACATTTTTCCCACGAAACCTGGTGGCATTTTTTATAAGTGGTCCACCCATGCAAACTTTCCTCACGTACACTTGAAATATACAAGACACTCGTGAGTAAGCGTGAATATTTATTTATTTAAAGTGAATAAGAACATTATGGAAGGTGCAAGGTTCTCCCCACGAAAGAAAACAAGTGCCAGAAGATATTGTTCGATAAATGGTTGTCACAGTTAATCACAAACAGATTTGGACCTTCGTTTTCACTCTGTCCCAAGGACTGGTGAAAGGTTAGTGCATAGCAAGGACATTTTTGGAAATGTAACAAACTGTGATAAGGCAAAAACATGGAGAGGGACTTTAAAAATGAAAGGCACTAACAAGAACGTCCAAGTGTGCTCTTTATATTTTAAGAGAACTGATTATATATTCCCAAGTATGTTAATTTATTATTTTTCAATGAATAATCTCAAAACTCAACGCACAACCTCAAAATTTCCTGGAGTGTTCACCGAAATATTTTCTCTGTTTTATAACGAATATTTAACTTTATATTTGTCAAAATTTGATGATGATCCAGTATTTATGGTCGATGAAGAAGAAACATTAAAGGAAGAAAAAGAAGATAGGAAGGGGAATGTAGACTCGGTAGCAGAGTTGCGAAAAATGCATTATTTTAATAATGCATTGTCGATTTCATTAATGATTATTTTTTCACTTAATAATGGGACTTCACTTGCATTATACATTATTAATTCAATGAATAATGTGATAAAAAAAAATATTGCATTATATTTTTAGTTGATAATGCAAATTTCAGAGTTACATTACTCATTACTGAAATAATGAGCATCACTTAAAGTAATGGATTGCTCAATGTAATACATAACTCAAAGTAATGCATTGCTCAATGTAATGCATTACTAAAAGTGATGCATTACTAAGAGTAATGCATTGCTCAATGTAACGCATTACTCAAAGTAATGCATTATTCTTCGGTTTTGTACCATTCATTACTCCAGTAATGAAAATTTGTTTCTACTTTGGATTACCCGTTACTATAATAATGGACAATGGCAGCGTTTAGCATTATCCATTACTACTGAAAAAATCCTCCTCTCTGTCAATCCACACGGAAATTTATATATTTAAAATATATGCAAAATTGCATACGAAATATATTCAAAATATAATTACCGTATATAAATGAATGAATTTAAAATATATTTCAGATATATATAAAATATATTTAAAACATATATTTTATATATATGTAAAATGTACGACACATACATACAATATATATTTTATATATATGATGAATACATCTGAAATATAGATTAAATATATATTGCATGTATTCCAAATATAGTTGAAAAATGGGCTGCATACATTCCGAATATGGGTTGAATATGCGATAACCGTGTAGAAATTTCCGAAAAATCGGAAATTCTCGAGGAGAATCAAATACAAAAGTACGAGTTCATGAGAAGCCGGCAAGAACTCCTTATATGGCTTCATTTACGCCGGACTTCTGTTAATATTCCGTTCTCGTGCCCGCCTTTATAAGCATACTCGTCGTATCCTCCGTATGGGGGTTCAGCGGATGCCGCTCCGCGACATCTCGCGGCGAGTCTGGAAACTATCGCGATGCTGCCTATACGTTACGCACATGTGGTAGGCACCCGATCGCTTGTTCTCGCGGGATAAACATTATAATGTAAATAATAATGAAAAGTGTGAAAATACAATAAACTTAAATAATTAAATAAATATTATGTTAGTTAGTTAGTTATGCTACCATATATGTTGCATATATGGTAGCATATATTAAGAATATATGTAGAATATATGGGAGATACATGTGAGTCACACCTATCTCTCATATATGTTGCAAATATATCAGCATATATTAAGAATATATGTAGAATATATGAGAGATATATGTGAATCACACCTATCTCTCATATATGTTGCATATATGTGTGGATTAAAAGTATGTGTACATATATTCGAAATATATCCACATATATTTTGCGTATATTAAAAATATATAAATTTCCGTGGGGGTAACTTTTACCCACGTTACGTTACACCCCCGAGAGAGAAACGACGCAGATTTAAAAAGCGATGTAAAAGCTTCTCGGGATGTTTTTTTTTTGGTCTCGTGTCAGAGCCGATACATCGTTGCTTTTTTCGCAGAGTATGTCTTGTCTGGGTAAATCCACCGGGACTCTGAGGAACTTTTAGCCCTCCCCTGACTCTCCCACAGGGCGCGTTCTTTGCAAACAAAATAAAGAGAGAGAAAAAAATATGTGTACACGTAATACGTTGCATAACGGGCGGGTAAAAGCTCTCTAGGCAAACTTTGTGTAATATAAGGTGGAATCCGGAGCAAGCGAGCCATGGAAGAGGACGTTGGAGATATTTCGCATAACCGGAGGCCATGTCACATATTTCACGTGTTTGTATAACCGCGTGTTGAACCTCGCATCGGTGTTGAATTCTGGTTAGTGTATTCGGCACATGAATGAAAAAAAGCTCATGGCTCAGGTGCAGCAAAACAATGGCAGGATATAACAGACTTAACGGATAGCAGAAGAAGGGCTTGAAATAGGGGAGGCAAAGAGAAAACTTCCTTACCGGCAAAACGTGTAGTTTTCTCACGTAAATATCTACATCAACCCCCGAGTTTTACACAGATTCACACCCACACACTCACTCATTGTATATATATATGGGGCATTCCACGTCAAATCGACCACTTTTGAACCCGACCCCTTTCAATTTGATTGAAAATTTTCCTTCCTTTTCTACTCAATTAAAGACATTTTTCAGGAAATTTTCAAATTTTTTTACCAAACCCTAAAAAAATTATGAATTAAAAAAAAAAAAGGCTTTTGTTTTTTCAAATAGCTATAACTTCTTCAAAAATTGACTAATCGGGACGGTTTTTTTTCAAAATTTTTGTCTCTAGATGTACCTTCCGAAAAAAAATACAAACAAGTTTGAAAATATTAAAATTTATGCAATTTTTCACTTTTTCGAGAAAACTCATCGTTTTCTCGGAGATGCCATTTTTTATTTTTTATTTTTGTAATTCAAAAAATACTTCGATCAATTCCAGAAAGAATGCCGCCCTAACAGGAGTGGGCCAAATTTTCCTTCTATTTTTTTTATCGATTAGAAAAAAAAATTCCAGTTGGTCTTATTTCAAAAAACAACACTCTGGAATTTTTTTGAGGATTTATAAAGAACCTCAGAGTTTGAAAAATTGAGAAGAAAATAAAATCGAGAGTGGTAATCCTCGATTTTTTTTTTTTTTTAGTGAAAGAAAAAATAAAAGACACCTATAAATACTTTTGAGGAAGAGAAAAAGAAAAGACACTTATAAATACTTTTGACCATTCTGCAAATTTTTGAGGGTGTTCAGAGGACTTAGAAACTTGAAAAAAAAAAAACAAAAATTGAAAATGGTAATCATCGAGAAATATTCGATTTTTTCCAAAAATTTAATAAAAACGATGAAGATGGGTTTCAATAATTTTTTAATATTTTTTTTCGAAAACTGTTTTTGAATATTGTTTTCGAAAAAAATACAAAGAAATTATTGAAACGCGTCTTCATCGATTTTTTTTTAGATTTTTGGAAAAAATCGAATATTTCTCGATGATTACCATTTTCAATTTTTGTTTTTTTTTTTTCAAGTTTCTAAGTCCTCTGAACACCCTCAAAAATTTGCAGAATGGTGTTCCGAGAAATGAGGCTAGTTGAAAAAAAGTTTTTTTTTCAATTGAAAAAAAAAATAGAATCCGAAAAAACACTACTCTGAAAAAATTTAACGATTTGCAGAAAATGTCAAAGTTTGATATAATAAAAAGAAAAAAAAATCAAAAATGGTAATCATCGAGAAATTTTCGATTTTTTCCGAAAATCTAAAAAAAAAACGATGAACATGGATATTTATAATTTTTTTGTATTTTTTTCAAAAAGTACATTAAAAAACAAAAATTTTGAAAAAAAAATCGTCCCGATACGTCAAATTATGAAAAAGTTATAGCTATTTGAAAAATAAAAAGCCAATTTTTTTGAAAAATTTATAACTTTTTATCGGCTGGGTGTAAACATTTGAAAAAATTCTGAAAAATGTTTTTGATAGGGTGAAAAAAGATAATAAAGTTTCAGCCAAATCGAAAAGGGTCGGGTTCTAAAGTGGTCGATTTGGCGTGGAATGCCCCATATATATTATACAGTGTGCACTTGCATTTTATAACCTAGTCATGTACATATATATGCAGTACGCTGCAAACATCAGGGTGTGGAAAATCGATGGAAGTATAATAAACTGTTGTTGGGTTGGGGAAGCCGAGTTGCAAAAACCATTGTTCCATATGCATGGGATCATAATAGTACATTACGATACGAGTGCGATGAAACTTTTTCTCGACGAGTGTGAGTTTGCAGCATGAGCCAAAGGCGAATGCTGCAATCACACGAGTTGAGAAAAAGTTTCTCGCACGAGTATCGTACAAAATTTTATCGCACGAGTGCGTAAAGTACCCGCTTCTCGCACGCGCAGCGAAGCGAAGCGTGCGAGAAGTGGTCACTTTACGCACGGAGTGCAATAAATATGATATGTATACATTAGACCGTGCTGAAAAAAATCGATATTTTTTTTTCGGTTGCATCCACCAAAAAAAGGCGAATTAAGGTAAAAAATGAAGAATTCCCAATAAATATTGTAGCTGCTCTTCGTTTTTTGTTAATGAACCATCATATGCTTATATCAAAGTGACACCACTTTCGGCTACGTCATTAACGACTTTTAGTAAAAAAAAATCTAAGAACTCAAGTAACTGGCATTTTCAGGCCATAATTCAATATTTACTCTACACCGAGAGAAAAAATTACTGAATTTGAGAACATAAATTTATTTATTAAATGAAAGTATTAATTGGATTATTTATTTGTTGAACCAAGAAAATCACTCTTCATTTTAAAAAATGTTTTCACGAATCTATTACTCCATTATATTAAACTCTTATTTAATAGTAACAATTAAATGCATGATAGATTTGATTAAATTTGTATTCATTGGATAAATTACATTGATAGCATCATAAACATGAGATTATTTGGATCTAAAAAACGAATTCAATACGAAATTATTTTTTTCGAACAAAATTATTTCTTTGCAATAAATTCATCATTATTTTACTTCTAAAAATATTTCTGTGGTATTTTCAATATTTATTAGACATAAAATTGATTGTGATTATTTTAAAAGAAGCTGTAGTAAAATAAATAACACATTATTTTATTCCAATAGAATATTTGTTTGGAATGATAAAATTTTTATTTCCTCCGAGCAAAGAACTATCATTTCTATAGTATACTTTAATAGTATACATAAATTGTTAAAACTTAAAAAAGTGGTTTTTTAAATGTTTTCTTATATTCGAATCTTCATAACTCCTAACTTTTTTCAAGTGCATAGTAGTAGTCGCTAGCGTAATAGCTAGCGTGTTAGGTAGTTAGGTAGGATAGGTATGATGGTAGGTAGGGTCGAGGATTCGAATCTCTGTCGGACAGAGAAATTAGATCGGCGAATTGGCGCGGATTTGTCTTTTTTTCTATTTATCTGTTTTTGGGGTCACTAAACTATGCATATTAAATTATTCGGCAAGGGCTATATATTTTTTATAAAATGTTTAGCAACAATTAATAAACACGCATTTGATTGAATCAATCATTTTTCCTGTTGATTGGACTAATTAATTTGTCGATTCAACAAACTTTTTTTCGCAGTGCTTCCTGTATCAAAAGACATGCATGTTTTGGATGATAAAATGTGTTCTTGATTCAAACAACATATTACATATAATTGATAACATATTGTTAGATTCAAGTACATTCCTTTATTGAAACAGAAATTCATGGAATTGACTGAAAAAAACGAACCAAGTAAATATATTAGGGAACCACTCTAATATGTTTTGGCAAATAATGAAAAAAAAAGATTTTTTGCCTTCAAAACTTTATTTCATTGGTTCTAGTAATTTTTTCTCTCAGTGCACGCTACCTACTATACGCTATCATCTTCTTAAGAGCCCGTTATATTTATATTACATTTGAGGTACATGGGTCATTAAAATTCATTTTTACTTATTGAACAAATTCTTTATAGGACATTTGAAGTTGATAAATTATTGACGAATGATCAATATTAAGGGGCCAGCCCACACCGATGGCGAGGATGCGATGGGGGGAAGGGGGGGGGGCATGCCAAAATAGCATCGAAAATCATAGTAGAAATTTATTCCAGCAGGTTTAGAGTCAAGTTCATGAAACTCGTCGCACAAAGACAGTTTTTACTGGGGTGTTTTTCTGTCACCACAAATACCCATGTAATTACGCTCACATAATTACACTCATATATCGTTTACGTTTCTTAATCGACATATCCTCAAAATGATTCAAGACATTTCTGGTAGTATATGTATATATGTATGTATTACGCATGTTACAAGAAATTTCTTGTAACATTTATGTAACACACAAAACGTATTTGCTACGTAGCCTATACTACAAATATTATAATATCACCAATGTTCCGTAACTGTTACGAATTTGTTACAAGAAATGTCTTGTAACATTTATGTAACGCATTATACGTATTTGTGTGGAGTACATTTTTATTCGAAGTGACAAATTTTTATTTGATTGAACTGAAACTTTGCCCATTAAAGCAACGATTTAATTAAAATTTCTACTATATATTTTGTTGAATTAACACAATGATTTCATTGAACGTCCGGACACAAATATTTAGTTGAGTCAAACAAATTTTTGCATTTTCAACAAATTTTTTTTTTCAGTGTGTAAATCTGATTTTGAAAAACGAATTTCAATCTACAATGAATTTTATCACAATTATCATCGATTTTACTGATCTTTTTTTTCCGATAGACATTCAATAAAGTGCGATAACACGGCATTGGTTTGAGTCTTATTGGAAGTCTCGCGTCATATTAATGACGCGATTTGATATCTTATCGCTTTCTTGCCCTCCTACCTTGTCAATATCATATATATTTTCGTCCATTGAGACTGAAATGTCACGATTGTTTTACTCGATGTAACACCACAACAGGTGGGCTCTTTCCAAGTTTCCAAAGCCCTTTGTCAACGTTATTAGAAAAAAAAGTGATTGCACTCCTGTACAATAATGCAATATATATTTTTATTGCACTCCGTGCGTGAAGTGACCACTTCTCGCACGCGCAGCGAAGCGAAGCGTGCGAGAAGCGGGCACTTGACGCACTCGTGCGATAAAATTTTGTACGATACTCGAGCGAGAAACGTAATGTACTATTATTGCACTTTGCGCACTCGTACAATAAAATTTCGTACGATACTATTTTGTAATTTCCCAGTCTCAAGATTTATAATCATACCTTGTATGTATGCCATTACAGGAAGAGTCTGAAAAACATCCGACACCAAATAACAACCGCAAACGTAATTTAAAAAAAAAAATACTATACAGTAACAAAAATTGGTATTCATAATAATTAAAAAAAAAAATTAATTTTCAAAAATCGAAAAAAATAGTAGTTATGGAAATCCCACGATCGGACTGGTCTTAAAAATTGTTGAATAGATAGATGTTTAAAGCAAAAAAATTTTTAAAATATCAAAACGACACTCACTTTCAAAAACGCGATTTAAAGTTTAAAACTCAAAAAATTCATTCAAAAACTCGTCGAATATTTTTGTTGTATTTTTTTCTGAAAAGGCCATAAAAAAACAAAAATTTTGGAAAAAAAACTTTTAATTTAGATCATTATCAAAGAAGTTATGACCAAAATACCAAAAAAAGAGCGGTTTTTTTGTTAATCTTTTGAACGGGTAATAAAAAAAATCTCAAAATTTAACAGGAAGAGTCTTTTGATGGGTACTGAAAAATATTTAAAAAATGAGGAAATAAAAAAAAAGTTTTTCAAACTGTCCGATTTGGGATGGAACGCCCCATATACATCCACGTGTACATGTGTGCGAAGCAAAAAGAGATATATGAAACGTGAGAGATTTGCTACAGGATCCCACGGTACCTGAAGGTTTTCCCATGAATTTCGTGTACAACCGGTTTCGAAAACATAGAGGTGTCTTTAAGGGGCGAATGGGGTAGTGTTTATACATGACCCCAGGAGGAAGGAGGAGGGGACGATCACCTTGTGCGATTCGCGGCAGTTTCGTTTTCTTTCATGCATATACATATTTTTTTTATTTCATTCTTTTTATGTTGCCTCTTTCTCACTACCTATTTTTCGTAGCATTACGGGGCGTGAGGGAGGGGGGAAGGAGCCTCGCCCTAAGAGCAGGCTAAAAACCTTCTTTTTCTTTTTCCCACTCACAAGAGCTCAAAAGGCGGGGGAGAGGGGGTAGCCTCACCTTAAAGGGGTCGCCTCGACTTAAGGGGGTAGCCTCGCCTCAAGGGGGTAGCCTCGACTTAAGAGGTAGCCTCGCTTTAAGGCGGTAGCCTCACCTCAAGGGGGTAGCATCGCCTCAACGAGGTAGCCTCGCCTCAACGGGGTAGCCTCACCTTAAGGGGGTAGCCTTAACTTAAGGGGTAGCCTCGCCTTAAGGGGGTAGCCTTAACTTAAGGGGGTAGCCTTAACTTAAGGGGGTAGCCTTAACTTAAGGGGGTAGCCTCGCCTTAAGAGGGTAGCCTCAACTTAAGGGGGTAGCCTCAACTTAAGAGGGTAGCCTCGCCTTAAGGGGGTAGCCTCACCTTAAGGGGCTAGCCTCACCTTAAGGGAAGGCTAGAAAACCCTCTTTTTCGCACTTACAAGAGCAGAAAGGCGAGGGAGGGGGGGAGGAATCGCCTCACCTTAAGAAGAGGCTCCCCCCAATTAATTGACAATTAAGTATAGATAATTAATTGCTAAAAAATCATGCAAATTGAAAATTTGCTCATAGCTTCCTCATTTTTCCGTCGTTCGTCAAGCCTCTTTCATGAGGATCTTCTTGACTATCTTCATGACATGTATGTTCATTATTATGGCTTCCTCATAAAGGAAGCTTCACGAATGATGGAAACAAATGAAGAAGCTATGTACAAATTTTCAATTTACATGATTTTTTAACAATTCCGTTCAATCATATAACGAATTGTTTTTGTTATCTAGTGCATTCGTGCTAAAAAAGTGACCTCGAAAGCTGCTAAATAAGGAAACTTAGTGTTCACAAGTATTTTTCGAAAATTTCAAAAATATTTGTTGAGAACGAATCTCTCGAGCATTTTCCACGAAATTCAAGAATAACCATTCTTGTCATCTAGTGTATTTGTGCAAAAAATTTTAGTTCGATACTTCTAAAAACGCGATAGTTGGAGCGTTAACAAATTTTTTTTGAAAATTTCAAAAATATTTTTGTCAAACGAACCTCCCAAGCGATTGTTCTGAAATTCAATACCATTTTGTCAAAATGTGATTTCTCGATGTTTTGGGACATTTTGAAAAAAAAGCTCCCATAAGGAAGGAAAACAAAAAATTTTAAAACTGAGTTAAAATTTACAGAAATATGTATATATGGGGCATTCCATTCCTTTTACTTTTTGTGTCCTCAAATTTTTTATATTTTTTAGTACCCATCAAAAGACCCTTGCTGGTAAATTTTGAGATTTTTTTTATTACTCGTTCAAAATACCAAAAAACCGCTTTTTTCGGTATTTTGGTCATAACTTCTTTAATAATAGTCCAAATTAAAAGTTTTCTTTTTGAAATTTTTTGTTTTTTTATGACCTTTTCAGAAAAAAATACAACAAAAATATTCGACGCTTTTTTAAATGAGTCTTTTGAGTTTCAAACTTTAAATCGCGTTTTTGAAAGTGAGTGTATATATATATATTTTTAATTTTTTGTTCTAAACATCTAACATTCAACAACTTAACTAGTCCGATCGTGAGCCTTCCATAACTACTATTTTTTTCCATTTGTGAAAAAAAAAAATGTTCTACAAATCATTATGAATACCAATTTTCGTTACCGTATATTTTTTTTTTTCATTATTTAGAATTTATTTTGACGCTTTTTTATAAAACTTTGTGAATAAAAAAAAAATTGGTTTTCAAAAGTCGAAAATAATAGTAGTTATGGAAGGCCCACGATCGGACTAGTCTTAAAAGTTGTTGAATAGATAAATGTTTTAAACAAAAATCAAAATAAAAAAAAACAAAATATACACTTACTTTTGAAAACGCAATTTAAACTTTACAAGTAAAAAAACTCATTCAAAAACACGAAGAATATTTTTGTTGTATTTTTTTCTAAAAGGGCCATAAAAAATAAAAATTTGGAAAAAAAAACTTTTAATTTGGACCATTATTAAAGAAGTTACGACGAAAATATCGAAAATAGAGTGGTTTTTTTTGTTGATTCAATACCTTTCGAACGGGTAATCAACAAAATCTCAAAATTTACCAGCAAGGGTCTTTCGATGGGTACTAAAAAATATAAAAAATTTGAGAAAAATAAAAAAAAAAGTTTTTCAAACTGTCCGATTTGGGATGGAACGCCCCATATAAATTTTTACGTTAATAAATTAAAATGTCTTTCCAGGAAAAATTATTTTTTCCGACTTCCTGACTGCTTATAACCCCGTAAATCGAACAAAACAGAAGTGAAAAAAGTAAGGTTAGTCCCAACAGCGACGAATGAACGGCCCGAGAAAGTCGAGCCACCGAATCCGCCCGGGAAATAGTCAACCCCCCCGCTTTTTTCTCCTAACGCTTTCTCCGTCTCGCTCCCTCGCGTTCCGACGATTAACGTTGCATACTCGGAAAACGTACGTCCACATGGATGTAAAAAAATTTATTCAAAATGGTGGGGATCGGGCGATCGGGGTGAGGGGTGGGGGGCGAGGAAGGTTAAGAAACAAACAAAACTGCAACGAAAATTACTCACCGAAATTTGTTTTTTTTTCCTCGCGTCCTACGACAGCCCACACCCCTAATTTCGGTTGGCCCAATCGACGAACTGTCACACTTTCGAGCCGGACAAACACCGCCGCGTTTATACACCACGCTCTCCTCGATAAACTCGGAGAAAAAAATTCCCCCCGCCACTCAGCCTATCCGCATTGCCTCCTTATTATAATTATTACTATTGTTATAGTTGCCGGATATCGGAGTTTTTTTTTTTTACGTTATTTATTTCCGGTTTACACGACCAAAAGCTCGAAGAACGTTTACTCCTCGGAAACGCGTATTCCGACTGTGATTATTGCACGAGTGCTTGTTTGTACGTCATGTCCTGAGAAGACAGCGCCGCTGACCGGACTGTCCCGATGCCGAATAGGGATTTTCGTCGATATAGTTACTATTTTCCCCCTTTTTTTATCACCCCTCCGACGCCATTTTGTTAAAAAAACGCGTTTTTCTGACGCTCAAGTGACTCTGCGATATCACGTTATTTTTTGGAATTTTTTTTGAGTACAAGAGAATTAAGTTATCGCGGCGACGGGGCCGATAACAATGTGAAATCTCGTTGAGTTATTCTGGGTTCAATGATTGAGGTTAGGCTGCGGCGTCGCACCTCTCCGAAGTTAGCGAGAAACTACGAATTTTTGAACCATTATTCGTATTCCTATTTTATCGACTGATGATGCGATGACGATTACTGAAAATCTGTGAGGATGATTCACACGTTATTACTCACGATATTTGAGGCACAATTTTTGCTATAAGTTTAGGGCATGCGATTTTTACGGTGCAAGTCTGATACACGTGACGTTTGAAAAAAAATAAACCTCAATACCATGGGTCGGTATACACGCGATTTCACAGATGGCACCACATTCAGCTCTCTGTGAAAATAATTTTGTACGGTTTACTTTTTTTCTGGTATGACTGAGCTATTAGATAAAAACAAAGTCTTTGCCTCTATTTCGAAGAAAAAATAGATTAAGACTCCTCGTTATTCTGACATATCGAACATGTGAAAAAGTTCGAAATCTCAGTCAGTAACCCATCGACAAACCCTAACTTATCCATAAAACTTCGAGTTTTCCGGCGACTGCTAATTATTATGAGACTCATTTTTCACTTACGCATTCAATAATATTTTACGCTTCTTTTGAAACCTGAAGCATACAGGTAAAATTTTGTACTTGCTGTTTTGTTACCGACTGAGAGAAGGTGGTAGAAAGAATGAAGGGTGTTCGTTTTGGACAAAATCTTTGTGGGTCACTATTGTCAATTGTTATACTTTCGTTGATATTTATTCGCGGGTGACTGAGGAAGGACAACATTTTTAAGATGATATGGAGTTATGATGTAGCTTCCCTGGAAACAAAACAGTGAAAGACGATATTACCGACCGAGTGGTGCATTATTTTTTTACTTCTTTTTTTACTAAATATGCATGTACAAAAATTAGTTTTTCCATTTTTCTCTCTCGGTCAGTGAATTACAATGCTTTTCAATTAAAAACAAAATCCTTTCGTTCAATAACATTATTTTATTCAGGGAGTTTGGCAGTCGATAAAGTAGGTGTCCGATGATACAAGTTTGCTAATTGGGTTGACGCTCCCAGCGCTATCTCTCTTGTCATTTTATTGATGGAAAAAGGAGCATAGTGTATGAATCACGGTCTTACATACAAGAACGTGATATGAGGGAACCACTTTGTATTTATTTTCTCAATAAACGTTAGAAGTCTTGAAAAATATTTTTTCATTAATTTGCGTTATCATTTCTTCACCTTTGGCAAATTCGAGAAGAAAAATTGCAAAAAAAAATTTCCCGTACCGGGAATCGAACCCGAGCCTCCTGGGTGAAAGCCAGATATCCTAACCACTAGACCATACGGGAGTATGACGGTGGTATTTGAAAACTGGTACAGTAGATTCAAATTTGATGACGTAATTGACACTTCCCTTTTATTTATCCGTATAACTCTATTATATTACTAAAACTGAACGCCTAAAACGCCTATAACACCTCTGTAATCCCGGCGGCGGCGTACGTGCTCGGAAACCTCTATCCGGATGAGCAGCAGCGGACGACGATGAAGAAATGCCGAAAGGTAGATACCGAAGTAAGGAAAATCCTCAAGGAAAAGGGCCTGAAAAGGTACTCGACATCGACGGCAGCGGACAGCGGGGAAATGGGCTTAAGAGGAGGCTAAATACCGACATTTTTCGTGCGAGTGCGAGAGAGAAAGGATGATAGGGGCCGTGTGAGAGCGAGAGAGAGGGTCTTTAGCCTGCCCTTAAAATCAATCTCGGAGGAAGTGGAGAAGCAACACGTTCGGCGGGGAATGTACCTTATGTTACATCCAGAAATGGAGAGAACAAGAACACAATACGAGAGACTTCGAAGGAAAGGCTGGCGCAACCCTCTTACAGATGCGGAGCGCGTGCTGGGGAGGTATGGAGTGCAAGTCCAGCGATCACCCGAACAGCAGGGGAACCTTGAAGCTACCGAGGTCATGGGTATCGTCAGAGCGACCATCAGAGAACTGGAAAAACAACAACAAAGATGCCGGTTGTTCGACAGAAACAAAAACATAAGACACGGAAACATCATAGCTGGGTATGGAGAGACGGTAACAATCCCGATGCTGCGTTCACACCATCTGGACCCGTGGATGTCCTCCATACTCCATGCAGCGATGCCCCCCCCCCCTTCCCCCCGACCTGGAAGAGTGCACAGAGCGGAGGCTGCGTACAAATTAGCGAATTTTACCGTTGCCAGTGGATTTTTGGGTCCAGAGGGAGGGTCATTAAGTGATACACCCAAACGGCGGACCAACCGCCAAAAAGGGTTAACATCTAATACGGAAAAAAGTGTGATTTTAAGCGGTTTCCCGGAGACGGTGACATAGTGAGGTTATGGCGACTTGGAGGGAGTATGAACTGGACATCCTCCGCGAGTTTATAGCGAGCCGACCAGCAGCTCCAGTGACGCGGGAGGAACTCCAAAACCTAGCGGAAAGACTCCCTGGAAGATCCACAGCTGGAGTAAAAAAAAAGGTGTGTGAATTACGGACAGCAACGCGAATCGCCGACGTACCCGCAGGCCGTGAGAGGAGACCGAGGTCACCCAGATGGACGGAGGAGGAAGAGCAAAGACTAGCGGACAGGTTCAGGGAGCAAGAAGGGGTAAGCAAAAAAGCGAAACTACAAACTATCGCTAATGAATTCCCCGGGCGTTCAATAGGCACAATGGCAGAGAGGCTGAGAGTGAAGTTCCCGGACATATATTATCTCCAAGTGCCGGAGAGAGAAAGACTGCCAACGCCGCGGCACCTAAGAGCGCCACGAGCGGAGGGAGAAGCGAACTACGTCGAACAGGTGGAAGCGGAAATACCGAACGTGCCGACGCAAGATAACGTACCAATGCACGGTAACATACCGATGCATGGTAATATACCGATGCACGGTAACATACCAGTGCATGGTAATATGCCAACACAAGACAATAGAAATGATACTCGTATACCGGAGGAGCAGGAGCACGGAGCGCCGCCACCGCAAGCGAATGCTGACGTATCGGCGGAACTCGAAGATAATGTAGAGGCCGAGGGAACTCCAAGAGCACAAACGGCAGCGGAGGAGGAGAGAGAGGGAGAAAATCGCCCAGCGAGAGACGCCGACGACGAAGATATGACCGACGAAGAAAGGGAAATTGAAGAGAGGGGGGCCGAAGCCACAGAAAGTAGATTGAGCAGGCGATTCAAAATGATACTGCGAACTTTGAAGACAAATCGGAAAAGCCCGCAGTTTAAAACAGTAAATATTAAAGAAACAATAACCAACAAAGAAACCCTGAAAAAAATCGATACTATTCTGGAAGAAAGGATAAAAAACATCGAGGAAAGAGGAATGCCGGACGCGAGAGAGAGAAAGGAGGTAAAAAACAACATACTGACGGCGATGGCCCTCTTGAAACAAGAGTATGAAAAGAAAAAAGATGCAGGACCACCTAAGCATATTAAAATCGAGAGGACCATCAGGAACCTTACGAGGAAAATACAAACGGCAAAGAGCCTAAGGAGATACTGCGCACACCTAAACAACGCCCAGAGGGCACTGGTGAGGGAGTTAAGGAGGAGAAGAACCAACCTCAGGAGCTTCATAGCAACGTGGCAAGACCGTGTGGAGAACCTCACCAAGCGCGCCGAGAGGGAAAAAAGGAAATATGAAGCGCGGATAATTCGCGAAAAATTCATGCATAATCCTGCAAAGCGCACAATCCAAGAGGACAGACCGAAGGAACATCTCAACGCGGAGAGAGTAGAGAATCACTTCAGAACACTCTACATGGCAGAGAATGGCGATACCCTACCAGGACGAACGACAGTAACCAACGTCGTTTGTCTTAAATTCCGACGGTTGAGTGATGAATTCCGACGGTTGGACCGCCGGGAACTGTCGGAATTTAAGACAAACGACTGTCGGTTACTGTCGTTCGTCCTGGTAGGGTAGACCAGCAACCCCAATCTTCAATGAATGGATCCAAGAACTGAGAGAATATCAGCAACGAGCCCAGGTGGAAGAGAACATAAATAAGGACAACATCCGGCAAATCGTGGGAGAGATATTAAAGGATACGAGACCATGGAAGGCGGCGGGGGAAGACGGCATACCCGCAGGAGCATACAAACTTCTAAAGAGCGCCAGAGAGTACCTAATATCATTTATACACGACACAATGACCGGAAAAAGATCGCTCAATGAGTCTGATGTGAGAGGTAGAGTTGTGCTAATCTACAAAGATGGAGACAACAAAGATCCGGCGCAAATTAAACATTTGGCAATAAATAATAATTAATCGAAAAATATGTCGTTTTCACTCATTGAGCTTATTTTCCAAAAAAAGGTAAATATTTAGAAGCACGGCTTTTCGAAAAAACGGCGGGAAATTTTTTAATAAAATAAAATATTTAAAAATAAAAACTTCAAAATCGTATAGAATTAATTAAAAACGTCAACCTCCCTGACGGAATATCATCATTGGTGACCCAATAAAACAATTTATGGAAAAAAAAATTTTTTCCATTTTATAAACAATTTGAGGCAAAAATTGTCATCGAAAATGGACATTTTTTTTGCGAAGCCACTATTCGGTTATAAATAAATATTTCGCTTATTCCTTGGATTAAATACCAGATCATACTTTATAATTTAAGAATCATTATTTTTAAAAAAGAAACATTTCAAAATCGAGCTGAAACTTACAAAAATATGTACAGCACTGAGCATTTGAAGTGGGATTTTTTTGAAAGCTCGTATTGTTGAAAAAAAAATCAGATTTTAAAATCTTGGTACATGGTAGATCGAAAATTTTGTCACCTTTCGATTGCAACCAAGTTCGTCGCGATGGGTTGGAAAAATAAAGTTAAACGTTACAAAAACATGTATATAAATTTTCACGTTAATAAAAGTAGCTTCCAGAAAAAATTCTTCAAAAATCGTTTTTTTCGGTCTCCTGACTGCGTACAACCCCTTAAACATTTCACCAAATTAACGATTGTCTTGTTATTTCGACCAAAGGTCGGCAGTAGTGCTATTTTCAGGCGCATTTTCAGAAAATATTATCAATTTTTTGAAAATTAATATTTTTGAAATATAAATTTTCAATTATCCCACAATGTTTAATGGAAAAAAATAAATTTCCAATTATTTAAATAATCGGTAATTGGTCGGAAAATAATATAAATTACTCAGAAAATGGGTAATTGGTTTGAAAATATTTTCAATTATCCGAACAATATATGTAACAAGATTTCGGATGGGGAGTGAAAGAAATGAAAAAAATCGAAAAAAATCACCCTAATCTATATATATCTATACATATATCTCTAATCAGTCTAATGAGTCTACTTTTTTAATTATTAAGTTAGTCTATTTGTCTATAACTTTAGTCGAACAAATCAAAGCTTATAACTCGAACGACACTTTCACCTATTTTTCCTTTGTTTCCCTCTTACTCCGACTGTAAAAACTAGTCTATAATTTTAAGTTAACAAATTACTGCTATACTCTGCACTGTATTAATTTTTGTACTTATGGGTAACCACTCTAGTGTAATAAAAATCTGTTCTATTTTATTCTAATCACTTCTATTTTTTCAAAAACACATTTTCAATAAATTATTAATTTATTGAAAACTAATCAAGTACTCAATTTTTTGAAAAATTGATATTATTTTCCGATCAATTACCCATTTTTCTGAAAAATTAATATTATTTTGCTACCAATTACCGATTATTTGAATAATTGAAAATACAATTTCGGATAATTTCTATGTTTCCATCAATTGGTATTCTATCTTTTTAAATTATCGACGTTCAATCAATTGAAAAATGGAAAATCGTAATTTTTTTTGTCGCTCCCTGATTTCGACAATATTTGCAGAGTCGAGTCATAAATATGCTTCAATTTTTTTTTTTTTTTTTTACTTATCCTAAGGTACATTTTTATTTAAAATCATCGTTATCGTCGGGCGGAAAAGTCTCGATGTATTCCTCGTGTTGAATATCGGCATCGGCAATCTGTTCGTTGAGATGTTCGACGAGGTCATCGATCACCATTTCTACGTGATCGACCGCCTCGCTCATATCGATCACGACCTCGTTTCCGTAATCATTCGGCTGTTCAAGGTCGGCGATAATTTGACGGCGATCGTCGACCTCGTCGACGACACTGTCGTCGTCATCCTGGACGAATGTGTCTTGGCACGTCGAATCTTCATCATTTTCCTCGGCGATCCAACGTTTCATTGTGCTTTTGCCAGGAAAATTACATCCGGCTCGACGAAGCCTGACGAAAGCGGCCGAAGAATTCCGATACAATTTCGCGGCGAAATTTTTTTCCTCCTTCGTGTAAGGCGTTTTTGGTTTGTGCAGAGCAAGCTTTACCATCGCTCGTGAAACGGGATTCCGGCATTCTTGAATATTCAAAAATTCATCGACGTTCCTCAACATCTCACGAGCTTTTAGATAATTTTCCTCACGCGCCTTCGAACGACGAAGATTTTGCTTTAACAGTCGCATCGTTTTTCGCAATTGCTTGTTCTCGTTTCGAAGATTCGTAATTGTCCTCTCGTGACTCTCGTTTGAGCAGCTGGCGACGTTCGATCGAGGTTCTATCGTCGGTCCATCGATCTCGTCGTTGACCTTCATTTCCGTCCACAGTGATTCTTTTTTTATTTCACCATTTTCCGGGATATTCGATGGACAATCGTTTCTTGGAAGATATTGGCTCTCGCTGTCCGAGTTCGATTCATCGATTTTCGAATTTATTTCGTCGATCTCTCGATGGATCATTGCGACTTCCGGGTTTTGCTCGTTGGACGAATTCTCGATTTCGCCGGTTTCATTCTCAAAATTCGTTTCGACGATCGGCGAGCGCGACTCGAGCAAACTTTCGTCCAGTTCCTCGACGATGAATTCAACGAGCGGCGACGGGGATCGTAATTTTCTTGATTTTTGACGCGTTTTTTCCGTTACGCAGTCACTCGAATCCATCGATGATTCTTCCGCATTATTTTCTCCGCTATTTTGAGCCAATGAAAATTCAAGATCGGGCGATTGTGATCCTTGATCGCAATTCAACGGATCATTATCCTCGTCGCTTGTCCCAATTTCCTTTCTGCTTTCGTTGCTCTCGCGATTATTCTTTTTTGCGCTTCGGTACTTAAAATCTTCCGTATAGTGACGCGGTACGACGTTTCGCCGCAGAGATTTGCGCGTCGCGTTCGTGAAACTCTTCTCGTCGAAATGGTCGCCGCAGAGTCCGGCTTTTCGTAGCGACGTTGCGGCCCATGTTCGCAAACGAAAATTTCCTGTTTACAGAAAGATTTCAGAATAAGAGAATTTTTTTTAGATATTAAAAAAAATTGAGGAGTGATGAAAATTTCATTCATTTGAAAAAGGTCCCTCATTATGTTTTTTCTCAATTTGATGACTTTTTAGCTCAGGCAAGCCCTAAAAAATGAAATAAAAATTTCTAAAAATTTGAGGTCATATTTTGGGCCAAGCGAAACCCACAATTCATTGGACATCGAAATCCGAGGGGCTCGTGCCGATGACCGCGTGATTTGACGTGGAATGCCCCATATACACAAAAAATTTAGTGTCAATCCAACAAATATTTTCGAATTTACAGGCATATTTGTAAACCCGTAATTAATATGTGTAAGGTGCTTTTGAAACTTTGAACCCTTTTTTCTCAAAACTCTGTGTTTTTTGAGTCGTTGAGCAAGATTTCTCGAAAATGGCACAGTCTCAAATTTTCACACAAGCTTTATAAATTTATTTTTTAGTAAATAATCGAAGGTTTTTTTTACCAATAAATATTTTCCATTTTATAAACAAGCCAAAAATTTTCTTCAAAAATCGATTTTTTTTTTTGAGAAGCCGCAATTTTCTTAAAAATTGATATTTCAAAAAAATATTACCGCATCTCTCAATCCACATTTCGAGTCTTCGATCCGTTTCTGCCGGAAAATGAAAAAGCCGACGACCGTTAATATATTTTCCATTGTAACAACCCACATACGCACATCTGTCGTAAACGGTTTCTTTGGATGCTGACAACTTATTTCGGTTCGTCACCTGCAATTTTTTATACTTTCTTTAAAACTTCAAAAACCGATTAGGCAAATTTTCAATAAAAACACACATTGAGCGTTATTGAAAATTTGTGCAAACAAATTGTTTTCATGTATTCTTGACATGATTTCGTGCATGGAATTCACAAAATTTTATTGCACTTTCAGAAAGAAAAAAAATTTGTTTATGATCCTTAATTTTCTGCACATTTGTCCGTTGATCCTTTAACAACGACAAAAAAGACATTAAATGTCATTTTGATTTGTCAATATTACAAAAAAATTCGTGCAAAAGATAATAAGAAAGTAAATAAACAAAAACTTACACTGTTCAAATCCTCGTAACGCATAACCTCAAATTTCCCTGATTGATTCATGGAGCCGTCTTTGTAATCTTTGTTCTCCGAAAATTCGTTACCGTGAGTATATTTATTTCACGGTATTTCATTGACGTAAGTGTAAATAAACTGTCGATTATTAACTCTCTTGTTGTATAAAAATCAGTCGCTCGTTCCCGCCAGCATACAATCTCCGATGGTAAATGATGCGAAAGGTAAACTACGCGAAAATGGGGATTACCCGTGGTAAGGCTAAAACGGACCAATGAGAGAACTGTGTCATTCGAAGGAAAATAGATCGATTGTGATTGGTCGCATTCGCCGTGTGTCGATTGTTTTCTCAAAACAGTAAAAACATGAAAACTAATTTTCAATTTTTAATCTCACATTGTTGCCATTTACTGTAACGAATACGTTTTCTACTTGAGACAATAATAAATTGTAAATTGAACTCGAACGAAGACAAAAACGGTGTAAAAGTTTTGAATAAATTTAAAAACTGTACGGTGGACTCAGCTGGTAACAAAAGCTGCAATAACTATTTACATAACAGCTGGATTAGAAGCAAATGCGGTCTTGTACCATCAGTCGGTAAGACAGATTTCTTTTTATGTAAAACATTTCGGGCTACTTCTCTCTCTTTTGGGCGGTGTTCATTAGGCAACTCATTCATTCGATAGTGGGAGGAATACAGATTTTAAAAAAATTGTTTTTGCGATCTTTTTTACCGACCGAGGTAAATCTGCCGATACCGGCCGACTTCTCTCCTGACGCGTGTGGCTACGTTCACACTTCTCTTAGACGTCAAAAACTAGGCCAAAACAGCATATGCAGCATAATCGCACGTGTCTTCTACGTTTTATTATTCATTTGTTGTCTTCTGTGATTCCCCGTGATTTTTTTTAACATTCCATCGCAACAATGGCGAACGTCGAGGCACTACTTCTGAGAATTCGAGAGTTGGAACAGCAGCTTGCCGATGCAAAATCAAACAATGAAGTAACGGCCAGAGAGAAAATATCAAATTTGTCGAGCGAGGTTATCGACACAAATCCCTACAGGTTAGACCATTTGCCAATTAATAATTTCCCATATGGCGCGAAAAAAGTGATAATTTTTTTTGAATTTTTTTCTGTTCTCCAAGCACATTTTTTACGGTTAATAAAATAAAATAAAATATATAAAACATATAAAAAATTTTTAACATTTAAAAAATATAAAATACATAAAATAAAATATGAACGTTTTACGATTTTATTTTTATTTTAAAGCCGCTTAATGGCCTTAAAACGTATGGGAATCGTTGAAAATTATGAACGCATCCGAGAATTCACGATAGCGATCGTTGGAGTTGGTGGTGTCGGCAGTGTAACAGCCGAAATGCTCACTAGATGTGGAATAGGAAAGGTAAAAAATGAATGAAATTTAAAATTATACAAATTTTGTGAAAAAATTCTTACGGCTGTCATTTGTCCTTGATATGGAAAAATTTCCGATTTTTCAATAAATTTCAACATGCAAGATTTATGTTTGGGATTGTTTTTATTATGTTGTTATTAACTTAACGAATTAGGAAAAGGAATTTTCCAAGAATTTATTCCGGCAAGACATTGGAATCTGTTAACGTAAATATTTACATACATATTTCTGTGACTTCAAACTTTACTTTCAAATTTTTCTTTTTCAAAAATATCGTTTCTTGAAGCCGCTTTAGCCGATCTTCTTTTTTCATTTCAGCTAATTCTTTTCGATTACGATAAAGTTGAACTAGCGAACATGAACAGACTTTTTTTTCAACCGAACCAAGTTGGATTTAGCAAAGTTGACGCAGCTGCCAAAACATTGGAATTTATTAATCCTGATGTGAAAATCGAGACTCACAATTATAATATAACTACGGTCGACAATTTTGAACATTTCATCAATACAATTAGGTAACGTATATTCAAATTATAGTTAGTGACTGTGCGTTTACTGTATTTTTACTATATTTAATTTATGATATTTTTCCAAAGACGTCTCTATTCATCCAAAACAGTTTCACAGAATATTAAAATTAAAATAAAATAAAAGCAGGTAGGTACTTTTAAGAGTTGATTAAGACACCAGACCATGGTAAAAAAAAAATGCATTTTTTTTCATTTTCTGAAAGATGCATTTGTTAAGAATGCTCTCACCAAATTTTGTAAAGAAATTCGTAAAATTGACGAAAATACAGCATTTTACGTGGAAGCCGAAAAAAACACGCATGAGGGTCGTCTCTGTGCAAGACACGGGAAAAATGATGAGTCTCTGGATGCTGAGGAGCTGTTCTATGGTCCAGGAATAGCTGACTGATAGTGAGAAAAAAAATACGGATATAAAATGTAGTTTCTACGTCGAATTATCCTTTATCAAAACTTTGATCGCGTTTTTATCGAAACTACGTTTTTCGACCTAGTTGACAGCATATTGAAAAAACTATTCATCCGATTTGCATGTACCGAGTCTTGAAATGTTCGAAAATCCAGTCTCTATGGCACTACGTAGGGATTTTTTTTTTATAAAGGGCCCCCTTCTTTTTTTTCATAAATGATGAAAATTTTCTCTAAAAATGGGGGAAAAAAATTGCTGGGCCGCCATTTTTTGTTATTTTAGATATAGAAATTTCCCTACTTGGTGCCATAAACCTATATGTCTCTAGTTTATAAATATATTTTTTTTTGTATTTTTCAGATGAACCGCATGGCTTGATTGCTTCTAACCACCAAGCAGCAGCTTTTTGGAAGCGGCGTACACCGCAAACTATTCTTATGATTCTAATCAAAAAATTTGTGTAGTGTCTTCGATATGTATGGGGCGTTCCATCCCAAATCAGACGGTTTGAAAACCTTTTTTTTTTATTTCCTCAATTAAGGTAAATGTCCCAATACCAGACCACGTCCCAGTACCCGACCACTTGAACCAATATATCAGCAAGTTAAGCGTTCACTTAAGGCCAGGGTAAAGACCCTCTCTCTCGCTCTCACAGGACCCCTATAGGCGCTCTCTCTCGCACTCACAAGAGCGGAAAGGCGGGGGGGGGGGGGGAGGAGGGTGTTTAGCCTGCCCTTAAGAGAAATCTTAAACTGTGAATTGATTCAATATCCAGGATTCATAATCTACGTATACGACACTACTTTTAATAGTTCATGAATCGTCTGTAATTTAATTTTGGATAAATATGACAGCGCGCGTACTATTCGAGGCACGGAAGCCATTATCTAAGCTGAAGTACTAAGGAAGCGCGATATCTTATTGAAGCTATTTTGAAGTGGTTTTTATTGTTTTCGAACTGAGCCTAGCTGTTTTTATTCGGAAAGATACCACTAATTTGATCATGTTGTCTCAATTAGCCAAAAATGCGTTTTAAGTACTTAATTTTCATGTCCGGTTATTGGTACATACGAAATGTATCATGTACCAATAACCGACCATGTGTCCGGATATCGGTACTTGCTCGCGACTATGTTCAGTCCCAGTAACCAGACATCTGCTGACATGTATACTATTCGTGCATAGCCTCAAAATTTTGGTGACACATTCTCTGAGCAGCGACGCATTTTTCTCAATTCACTCCCTCCCTTCCCCCCACGGTAGAGATGAGAGGTCGGTTATAGGGTCATAATGTGTGGTCGGATATTGGGTCATATAGAAAAATGGGTGGTCGCGTACTGGTACATTTACATTTCTCAGTATTTTCGATTATTATGAATCAACAATTAATTGTAGCAACAACTATACCCTGTGTTTTGGAAACTAGAGACTTCAAGCTTTCCAATAGTCATAGTCGTTATGGAAAATAGTTTATTTTTGAACGCGAAAAACAAGTTAACTTTTTCGTCCCCTCTTAGATGGTCGGGTATTGGGACATTTATCTTATTTTATATTTTTTTAGTACCCATCAAAAGGCCCTTCCTGTTGAATTTTGAGATTTTTTTGATTACTCGTTCAAGAGATATTAAATTAACAAAAAAACCGCTCCTTTTTTGGTATTTTGGTCATAACTTCTTTAATAATGGTCCAAATTAAAAGTTTTTTTTCAATTTTTTTTTTTTCGTTTATGGCCTTTTTAAATCATTTTTAATTAGTTTTGGCACTTTTTCATTGTTAACAGATTTTTTTAATTAATAATTAATCGATGAGCAAATAACAACAGTTCAAGAATTGTATGAGTAGGCATTGAACCTAAATAGTCTACCGAATATTGCTGTCAAATTTTTACCTGAGAAACATTATTTAGATGCAAAAGAAAGATTTTATTTGCGATACAATACTGTGAAGTCAATCACAGGGGGACACAAAAATTTCATTCAATTATTCTAATGAGCAACGGAAACGTGTTGGCAAAGGAATATTCTAATTCAGAAAATAATCATATATGTAAGGTTTTTGAAAAAAATACGTGAATAAATAAAAAGTGTTGTTATTATTGTTCATAAACAGACTTAACGATTGATTATTAATTTTAAGAACGTGTTAACAATAAAAAAGTGTCGAAATAAATTCTAAATATTGAAAAAAATACTATACAGTAACAAAAATTGGTATTCACAATAATTTATTTGAAAAAAAAAAATTTTATTTTCAAAAACCGAAAAAAATAGTAGTTATGGAAATCCCACGATCGGACTAGTCTTAAAAATTGTTGAATAGATAGATGTTTAAAGCAAAAAAAAGCTTTAAAATAAAAAATGAGAATCACTTATAAAAACGAGATTTCAAGTTTAAAACTCAAAAGAATCATTCAAAAACTCGTCGAATATGTTTGTTCGCCTTCAGCTCGTCCTGCAAACTCACACTCGTCAGAAAATGTTTTTGCGTCCTCGTGATGTAATGTACTATTTTTCACCCATGCAAGATTTTGGTGCTTTTCACCATATGCGTGGATAGCCGAAAAGTGACTCTTTTCTGACAGCTAAGAGCGAAAACAGACGAGTTTGTTTCTTTTTTCACTCTTAAATGTCAAAAAAGAGCCTCTTTTTGGCTATCCACGCATATAGTGAAAAAAATCTCAAATCTCCCATGGAGAAAAAAAAGATCGTGTGCAACACGGGCCAGAGATTCGTCTTTTGTCTCGAGTGATTGCGGCCCTCGTTTCGCTCGTTGCGGCAAACTTCACGCTCGACAAAAAGACTTATCTCTGGCCCTAGATGCACAAAATACTATTATTGCACTCCGTGCGTAAAGTGACCACTTCTCGCACGCTTCGCTCCGCTGCGCGTGCGAAGAGCGGGCACTTTACGCACTCGTGCGATAAAATTTTGTACGATACTCGTGCGAGAAACTTTTTCTTAACTCGTGTGATTGCAGCATTCGCCTTCGGCTCATGCTGCAAACTCACACTCGTCGAGAAAAAGTTTCATCGCACTCGTATCGTAATGTACTATTTCAAACTGTCCGATTTGGGATGGAACGCCCCGTATACATTGAATATTAGTTGCAATTTTAAAAAAACCATTCATTGTTTGCTCGAAAAAAATTATTAAAAATACACCCTCGCGCCCACCGTGGTCTGGTGCCTTAAATCAATGTTATTTTCACCTTAAAAGTACAAATGAAAAAATGCTCTTGGACCCGATTTCATTATATCATAATCGTTATTCTATTTTTTTATTTTTACAGAACTTCGAGCCTTGTTGGAGGTCCAGTCGATTTAGTATTAAGCTGCGTTGACAATTTCGAAGCACGCATGGCCATAAATGCAGCTTGCAACGAACTTAACCTAAATTGGTACGAAAGTGGCGTCTCTGAAAATGCTGTCTCAGGACACATCCAATTTCTTGTGCCTGGTGAGACAGCCTGTTTTGCAGTAAGTTCGCGGCTTCCATTCGTTAAATTTTACTAGAACTATTGATTGGTTATACGCTGTCAGGACGTCGAAAAAAAGCGATTTCTCAAGATTTTCTTTTGGAAAGATGGTTTAATTTATTAACGTAAAATTTGATCTATCGAACCGTTTTTCTGATTCAAGCAATCCAATTTTAAAAAAAATTAAAGGATCATGTTTATTGCCCCTCAACACTTTATAATCATTGTTAAAATTAATTTTTTTTTTAAATTTTTTTTCCACATTTTTACCGCAAACAGCGTTTAAATTTATGGAATGGAAAAAAAATTCCCGAAAAATTGGCAAAAAAATTTTTTTTTTCAACTTTAAAACACAATTTTGAGAAAAATGCGTTCAATGTTCCAAAAGTGGTTTTACACGTAGTATTAACGCATTTACAAATATGCCTAGAAAATTTGAAAATATTTGTCGGGTTGACATGAAATTTTCTGTTTATATACTTAAATGTATGTACATTACAAAAATGAAATTAAAATCGATTTTTTGAAAATCCCGACTGCTTCTAACCCCCTTAAATAATATTTGGCAAGCGACTCCGTGAAGCCGTTAAGGTAGGTTGCCAAAGCCAAATTTGTCAGTAATTACCGGGGCTTGAAGTAATATTCGTGGAAGAAAAAAAAATGCAGTCAATCTCATTCTAGGATCAATAGTTCGTTGACAATAAATAGGTCATTCCATATCAAATCGACCAAGAGTTGGAATCGACCCCTTTCAATTTCGATGGAATTTGATCTGAAGTTTTCGTTTTTAATAAAACGAAGTTCTACCGAAGGAAAATTTTTTTTTTTTCGAAATTTATGCAAGATTCAAAATTTCAATTTTTTAAAAATTTTCCAAGTTTATTTTTTAAATATCTCGAAAACTATTATCGTTTCGAAAAAATCGTTCTGGGTTTGTCTTGAAGAGTATACTTGTGGCTACGAGAAAAAATACATTCTGAAAAGAATTTTGACAAATGATGGATTTGGAGAATTTTGAAAATTTCAAAAATCGTGATAATCCAAGTTGGACATCATATTTTTGGTTCAATTTTTTTTATATGATACCTTTTACTGATCTTAGAAGATCCTGAAATTTTCAGGATGGTGTTGTTTCGTTTCAATAATTTATATTTTTGAAACAAAACGCCATCTTGGAAATTTCAGGATCTTTTAATTTTTGAAACAAAACAACACCATCCTGAAGATTTCAGGATCTTTTAAAATCAGTCCAAGGTATTATATAAAAAAAAATTAACCAAAAATTTAATGTTGCTCGTGGATTTACACGATTTTTAAAAATTCAAAAATTCATGTTTTAGAAAAACAAAAAACACCTTCCTGAAAATTTCAGGATCTTTTAAGATCAGTCCAAGGTATCATATTAAAAAAATTGATCCAAAAATGTAATGTCCAACTTGGAATTTCACGATTTTCAATAATTCAAAATTCTCCAAATTCATCATTTTTCAAAATTTTTTTTCGGTATATTTTCTCATTAGCCCCAAGTATACTCGTTAAGACAAATTCAGAACGATTTTTCGTAACTATAATAGTTTCCGAGATATTTAAAAAATAACCTTAAAAGATTTGAAAAATTATGAAATTTGGAATTTTTGATAACTTTCGAAAAAAAAAAGTAATTTTTTTTTCTACGGTAGAAATTCGTTTTGTTATAAACGAAAACTTCTGACCAAATTTCATCGAAATTAAGGGGGGTCAATTCGAACTCTTGGTCGATTTGACATGGAATGACCCAAATAAAAATCCTTACAGTGCGTACCACCGTTGATCGTGGCATCAAAAATCGATGAAAGAACTTTGAAACGCGATGGCGTATGCGCCGCGTCGTTACCAACGACAATGGGTATAGTAGCGGGACTGTTGGCGCAAAATGCCCTCAAATATCTTTTGGGTTTTGGAACTCCAACTTACTATCTGGGATACAATGCCTTGCAAGACTTTTTTCCTACCTTGAAACTACGGCCGAACGTCAATTGTGATGACGGAAATTGTCGGAAGCTTCAAAAAGCGTATGCCACCAAACCTCAGGAAGATACTATCGAGGAGAAACCGGCCGAAGAACCACTTCATGAGAATAATGAATGGGGTAATTTTTGTTTTACTACATTGTCATTAAACGCCACTAGAAATCAGTTACAGCCATTTGGACTTTGTTTTTAAGCGACCTTGTCTTGCCCAATTGTTTTTTTTCTAATTATTGTGCTGCATATGTTCTTTTAAGTTTTGGCGTTTCTATCTTTTCCTTTCCGACCGATCGATTTTTCCCTTTCCAAATTAACTGCCTCTCATTCTTCGAGGGCAGAGGTAAAACTTTCGAAAAACCTTCCGTTGATACAGTCGGTATCTACCTAATTCGCCGTCGGTAATACGAGTAAATTCAAATCCGACCATCAGAGGGCCCTTAGGCGGTTACTTCCCTTCACTTGTGATTTGAGGTGCCGCATGATGAGACAAACCTTTTTAAGGTGTAATACGAATTCTCGAAATTGGAGCGGACATATTTCGAACGCCTAAACCCAGAAGACCAAACTGTTAATTATCAAGGGCACGACTAGGTCATCCAAGTGTTTAGCAGCAGTGTTGGGTGAATTTGTAATTAATTAATTACAAATTATAAATTACAAGTTGTAATTTGTAATTAAACCGAAATCTATTACCCATTACAATTGTAATTTGCAATTAAACCAAAATCCATTAACCATTATATTTTTAAACTGTAATTAAATCGAGAACCATCAACCATTACATTTTTTAATTGTAATTAAACTGAAATCCATTAACCATTACAATTTTAAACTGTGATTAAACCGAAATCCATCAGCCGTTATAATTTGAAAATGTAATTTAACCGAAATCTATCAACCATTGCTATTTTTAATTGTAATGGTTGAAGAATTTTGGTTTCATTACCTTTTTAAATTGTTATCACTCATGAATTTAAGTTTAATTAGAGTTTAAAATTGTAATGGTTGATGGATCTGGGTTTAATTACATTTTTCAATTGTAAAGGTATCGGGTTAATTACAATTTAAAAATGTAATGGTTTATGAATTTCGGTTTAATTACAAATTACAATTGTAATGATTAATGGATTTCGATTTAATTACAAATTACAATTATAATGGTTAATGGATTTCGGTTTAATAATAAATTACAATTGTAATGGGTAATGGATTCCGGATCAATTACAAATTACAGTTGTAATGATTAATGGATTTCGGTTTAATTACAAATTAAAATTGTAATGGGCAATGGATTTCGGCTTTATTGCAAATTACAATTGTAATGGGTAATTGATTTCGTTTCAATTACAAATTACAATTGTAATGGTTAATTCATTTCGGTTCAATTACAAATTACAATTGTAACGGTTAATTCATTTCGGTTCAATTACAAATTACAATTGTAACGGTTAATTCATTTCGGTTCAATTACAAATTACAATTATAATGGGTAATGTATTTCAGTTCAATTACAATTATAATGGTTAATGAATTTCGGTTCAATTACAAATTACAATCGTAATTAGTAATTTTTTTTAAATTACATATGACTGCTGTAATTTGTAATGGAAATGTAATTAACTACACCATGTAATTTGCTGCTACCCAACACTGTTTAGCAGTGATGAAAAATATTAATATCACCTTTCCCATTGGTAGGAATATCGTTGATTGACGAAACGGAAGTTGACAATGCGGACGAACAGACTTGTGAAAGCAGCTGTGATGGTGTGAGACACTCTTATTCAATACAAGCGGAGCAGCCAGTGGTTGAGATGACGCCTGACACGACTGGAAGTACTCTGGAAGAACTCATGATGCAAATGAAATCTATCTAAGATTTTGAAATTGCGATTTATTGGTGACGGAATTATTGAATATCAATAATAAAGAAGCTTTTTAACTTAGAGTTTTTTAAAAAAATCTATTATTATGCTCCTTAGGTTTACCTTGAGGGGTTATGCGCCACCCTAGAGAGAGAAAAAATAGGCATTTTTCGGAATTTTTTTCAACAAAATTAAGGGATTAATTGGAATCTTTATTCTGTGCCAAAAAGAAGATTCTTGAACGTCTCGATCAATAACTCGACGGATTTTTTTTCAGTAGTTCGCACGAATGTTAGCTGGTCGCAAGAATCGATACATTCCATAAAAATTTTGACAATGTGCCAATCTCGAATATGCATTAATGAAATTAAAATTCCAACGGAAAACAGGCAAAATCCCCTTTTTTTATGGATTTCAAGGATCAGAATGAGAAAATGAGAAATCAGAGAGAGAGAGAGAGAAGCGCCAGTGTCTTCAGTATATCGTCAAGATACAGGCCGAATTATGCTCGCAACGAAATCGACGAGATTTTTGCTTTCTCATCGACTTTTCAATTTTTCAAGCCTCCAAAAATGATTTTCGGCACTTTCAAGCATGATCCGCGAGGAATTTTAACATCCTAAATAGCTTAATCGTGATCCCCAGGCCATTTCCGATTCAAAACACAGACTTTGAACCTTGAGACGACGAAAAAAAATTGAGATCGTGCACTGTTTTTCATCAAAATTTATTTTGTAATGAAACAATGCGAAAATAGCGTAATTGATGAAATTTCAAAATTTATTGTTCAATTTCTCTTATAAATAAAATTATGAGTTTTGGTAAATGAAATAAGATACATACAACTGTGACTGTAGTGTTTCTAAATGTGTTAAAATTTGATGTTTGAATGTTTCTATTTGTATTCTCTCGCAGATTGAGTTTTTCGCGTAAAAATGAAATTAGCGGTTCTGCCTCATCTGAAGAGAAGTTGATATTGAATTCGCCTCCAATTATCATTGGCATTTCATACGACTAATAAATTTAAATTTAGAAGCAATTTCGTTTTAAATTAATTAAAATGGTTAGAATTATCATAAATTGAAATTTATAAAGAGTGTTATTTTTAATCAATTTAAATGGTTAGAATTATAATAAATTTAAATTTTATAATTAAGTAATATCGTATATAACATAAATTATATTGAAAGATTATTTCAAAGTTAATTTATATAAAGTTTTTTAATTTTATGTTAAATATAAATTTAATGTCAGCTTGAATATTAGTTTCAATTTAAATTGCACCGTGTGCAGAGAGCTTATACGCCTCTTGGATAACTCTAGTGGCGCGGCGTCGTGGCAGATTCAAGCGACAGATTCAGATCGAGGTTCTAGGGTAAAAAAATGAAACCACACAAATTAATTTTTTTTTCTACCGGACCCTCGTTAAGGGAGCTTTCCAGTGTGAAATTTTCAAAAAATCGATTTTTTTTTTTGCTTTATCGAATAGTATACACTCTTCCGAATATTCCCTGAAATTTTCACGCCGAAATTCAGATTATTTCGTTTACTGTACAGCATTTCTTGGAAGAAGGCAACGGAGCGCTACAGCTGCCGCGTCGGCCGTCTACCCGTGCGACCGTAAGTAAACGATTTACCTAAAATTTCCTCACTTGAAACTTTGAACGCGTTTTTCTCGAAACAGCATTTTTCAAAACGGTGTCCAACTTGGAGGGCAGAGTTTTAAAGCTATCGAGTTGAATTTTTTACACAATATTCTTAACGTCATTGTTTATCGTGCTATGGAAGCTTTTTTTTTTTGACATCTTCCTATTTTTTTGTAAAAAAAACTGCCAAAAAAAAATGCTAAAATCGATACTTTTTGTTCAAACCGGCGCCATTTTTGCAAAAAAAAAAAAAAGCCTCCATAGCACGAAAGCCAATTATATACCGATCAATAATCTTTTTGTGTTTTTTGTTTCAGATCAAAATTGTGACCCCCAACGTGGACACCACATCCAAGTGTATTTTCTGCAACAATTGTTTCATCATTTTTATAGATATTAATTAATAAATAAATCGATCTTTAAAAAAATGTTTTGTATTCTTCAATACCCAATTAATATACAAAAAAAAACCAGACGGATTAGATTATTTTTTCTTTAAAAAAAAAAATCGCGAAAAACAGCGATTTTTCGGGCTGTCACACTGGAAAGTTCCCTTAACATATCTCGGAAACTTGAAGTTACTGAAAAAAAATGTCTGCACATAAAAGTTGTAGTTTTGTGTTAGCTTTCGAGCGGAATATTTGAAATAATTTTTACGTTCCGGTAACGCTGATTTTTTATCAAAAAAGGGGGAAATTATTTTTTTATTAAAAAAAAGCCGTTTTTATTTGGCTGAAAAAATTACAGAGTCTCCCTGTATATCTGACGACATTGCATAAAAATCGCCAAAGTGGCACGGATCGAGGTTCTAGGGTAAAAAAAATGAAACCACACAAATATTTTTTTCTACCAGAACCTCGATCCGTGCCACTCTGGCGATTTTTTTGTAATATCGTCAGATATACTGGAAAACTCTATAATTTTTTCAGCCAAATAAAAAGGGCTGTTTTTGAATAAAAAAATAATTTTCCCCTTTTTTGGTAAAGATCAGCGTTACCGGAACGTACAAATTATTTCAAATATTCCGCTTGAATGCTAACACAAAACTACAACTTTTGTGTGTAGACATTTTTTCAGTTACTCCAAGTTTCCGAGATATATTCATTTGGAAAAAAACGGCGATTTCTAAAATTTTGAATTAAAAAATCTGAAAAAAATTCACATAGAATGCCTTTTAGCAGCACTTTGATATAACCAATTATGAGGCACATCTGAGATGGTTGAAAAAAAAGTGGCTGAATTGACAGAGAATCCCTCATATATGTCTGAACGCTATAGCCGTTACTACTGCGGCGGCTAGCTCGGGCGACTAGCTTCAGCGTCATTTATTAATATTTATCAAGATACATTAAGTTTCTGAAGCAGTTGAATTATGATGGAATTAATACACCGGTTTTGCGGTATTCAAGTACATAGAGTATTTTCATCAGGACGCTTATCAAATTTTTATTTTATTTTAATCTTGACATTTCATAGACGACGAATTTTCAATAGACTGTTTGGAATGTAGCAATAGAACTTATTAAAAATGTTCATTACTATCACAGTTGAAGTACGCGTAACAGTATTTGTGTTGTATTTTTCAAGCATGGGAATAGTATTGGACATTCAACAATAACGGTATATCAAATTCTCGAAGCAAGTGTATAATAATGAAATTAATATACCGGTTTTATAATATTCAAATATGAAGTCAACAACATTCACGATCAAAATTGCATTCCTCTATAAATAACGTTAATTTTACTACAAAATTCAAGAAGTTAATATACACTCTTATTAATTTTACCATGTAGGGTATTTAAAAAACACATTTTAATATACCAGACATGTTGAATTATTGTGCTTCGCCATCGTAAATTTAGGATTCTTTTTCGCAACATTCGTGCGGGTCGAAACATTAACGGATGACGCAAGTCAACTGAGTAGTGGAAGGAGAAATACGTTATTTTGAATAAATGATCGACTGATAAAAAGACGTATATGGAAGCCTATATAAATAGCGGTGGACCAAAGCTGACGCACAGTTTCCATAATAACCACAGCGTAAGACGCACGGGACTAAGATGATGTGGAAAATTTGTATTTTCGGAATTTTGGGACTCTTTGCGGTATCTGTGAGTAAAACACTGTGATGTATGCAGATATTGCATATTTATTGATTACTACCGAGTAAACACATTATATTGCGGTAATATAACGTGGTAGTTACATGTAATGTTACAATGTTATTCTTGTGATACATGGCTTTCTGAGTAGGTCTCGAAAGCCATAAGGGCGTATCGAATTTTTTTTTTCAGGAATCCACGTAATTATGACCGAAATGTATAGAACCGATGAAAAAAAAAATTTCCGAATTTTTTTTTTTTATACGCCCTTATGGCTTTCCGAGTGGGTCTCGAAAGCCACAAGGGCGTATCGAAACTTTTTTTTCAGGAATCGACCAATTATGACCGAAAGGTATAGAACCGATGAAAATAAATTTTCCAAATTTTTTTTTTTTATACGCCCTTATGGCTTTCCGAGTGGGTCTCGAAAGCCATAAGGGCGTATCGAATTTTTTTTTCAGGAATCGACGTAATTATGACCGAAATGTATAGAACCGATGAAAAAAAAAATTTCCGAATTTTTTTTTTTTATACCACCTTATGGCTTTCCGAGTGGGTCTCGAAAGCCATAAGGGCGTATCGAATTTTTTTTTCAGGAATCGACGTAATTATGACCAAAATGTATAGAACCGATGAAAAAAAAAATTTCCGAATTTTTTTTTTTTTATACGCCCTTATGGCTTTCCGAGTGGGTCTCGAAAGCCATAAGGGCGTATCGATTTTTTTTTTTTCAGGAATCGACGTAATTATGACCGAAAAGTATAGAACCGATGAAAAAAAAAATTTCCCAATTTTTTTTGTAGTTTTTTTATTTTTTTGTTGTTGTCATCATTGCGTCGATTCCTGAAAAAAAATCGATACGCCCTTATGGCTTTCGAGACCCACTCGGAAAGCCATAAGGGCGGATAAAAAAAAAAAAAAATCGGGAAAATTTGTTTTTCATCGGTTCTATACTTTCCGGCCACAATTACGTCGATTCCTGAAAAAAAAATCGATACGCCCTTATGGCTTTCCAGCCCCACCTTTTGCTGGCATACGCTCTTATGGCAGCTGTAACGCGATATTTATGTAAGGTTAATGGGGTGTAACGCATTACAGTAATGTAACATGACTATTTAACGTCTTCATAACATGATTGTACCAATGTGATGGTACCTTTCATGAGATTTACGTAAGGTTATTGGGTGTGACAAAGTGACATTACAGTAATGTAACATGACTCTGTAACGTACATAACATGCTTGTAACAATGTGAGTTTACCTTTAGTGATTAAATGCAATATTACGGTTATGTTGAAAATATATTACCATTTTTATAACTGCAATAAACAGATACATTAATGTTACATCACGTTCCAATATTGAAGTTATATAACTGTTATGACTTGTTACATCACCTTGCAATATAATTGTTCTGTACCGGCTTTGTAACATGTGATATTGCTGAGTAGGAGATTGTAACTTACATGTAGCTTACATGTAACGTCTAGGCCGTATTCACTGGGTAAAGCATTAATTACTTGGTCCCAGGGTCAGACGACGACCGAGGTGGCGTATGAGGAGAGTGAGGCCGCATGCATAGCGGAAATGGGAATCAAACCGGAGGATTTTTTCGACCTTACACGTGACGCTGTGAGCAACGGACATAAATTCACTTGTTTTGTTGCTTGTGTGCTGAAAAAGCGCGGTTCGGTGAGTTTACTTAATTAAGAGGAAGGAACCAAAAAATGATGTATTTTCTTTATAGTGTGTATCATAAAGTATTTCAACTCAAGAGACCCCTTCTCTTCATGGTATCGAACATTCGAAATTCATTGAAAATTACTTGAGTTATAAATTCTACATCACATCGCATTACGTCAATTAATTATCGTGACGTGTCCATTCAAACTGCGCACTGTATTCGAGTCAAGAATTGAGGATTAAGCTTAGTTATTGGTTGATATTATTATTCAAGATCAGGTAGCTCAATGTGTAATTTTTTCTGTATCCTACGTGTTCATCCTTTTCAATTATCTGTTCAACAATATTATTCAATGAGTCTCAAAATCATGTGTTTCAATCATCTCAGGCAATTTTTAAGATTGAGTTAGTGTTTGCGTCAAACTTTTACTGTGTTCAATTCGAAAATGTAGAATAATTATTTTTAGGGAAAAATGTGTGGATGTGTGTGGGTCCCAAAAATTTATATTTATTACTTCTAATGGAGGGTCTATTCACTACCGAATGCGGTGTACAAGTGATTTCAGAATATAGTCGATTTCACATATGATTTCACTAATTTCATGAAGTCTTTATGTTATTTCAAAAGTCATGTGATTTCACGTGATTTCATATTGATTTCAATAATCGCGGACCGATTTCATTCGGATTTCAAGTCATTTCACCGATATTTCGTACAGGCCGTGGTAACTCGTATAGGCGGCCTTGAAGTAATACTATTATCATTATGTCCTGATTCTGCTCTGAGACTACGCTAGATGGCGCAACGTTTCCAACCCCCCGCACCTCACCCCGTTGACCGAGACTTGTATCTGTCTCCCTTACTCTCGTATTCTCCTTCGCACGCCTGCGCCCGCCTTCTCGAACCACGACTGCTTCCCGCTTCTGCCAGCTCAGGGCTAGGAAACGCTTATGGAGAAAAGTTTGCCAGCGTTAGTGGCGCCCCAAGCGACTAGGCGGCGTTCTGGGGAACTAACTACAGCGGGATATATATCTATATGCATAGATATGTATAGCGTTAGTGGCGCCCCAAGCGACTAGGCGGCGTTCTGGGGAACTAACTTCAGCGGGATATATATCTATATGCATAGCTATATACAGTTATGCATACAGATATATATCCCGGTGTAGTTAGTTCCCCAGAACGCCGCCTAGTCGCTTGGGGCGCCACTAACGCGGGCAACATTTTTAACACGAGCGTTTCCTAGCCCTGTGCCAGCTTCTTCGCACGCCTTTGCACGCCTTCTCGAACATTCCCGAATTTGTTGGTGATAAGATTTTATAATCACCACAAATGATGCCGAAACCAATTTTGAGTGATAAGCAGAGGTCCTCTGTTCTTGATTGTTCGTCTAGTCGGCGTGAAAAATCCCATCATTTCCCTAAATGCAAAAGGGCGATTGCTAAACCTAACCTATGAACAAACGTACACAAATCGTTACCGAATTTGTAACTTCGAGAAACACATTTTGCTGACGAAACCCATAGAAATACCAATGGAAGTACATAAATACGATTTAACGCTAGATGGCGGGTATGACCCTTCACTTCTAAAGCATTGAGTTACTACGGCCTCATTTCGTAACGTTGATTTCGTGCGAATTCATGTGATTTCACGTGATTTCACGCGATTTCAATTCTGACTTCTTACCGAGGTGGTTTAATAATTCCACGAATGCATAGCCCCTAGCTCGCTTCCAATCGATAATATGAGAATGAGACTTCTGTCGAATATGTAGCTTTTTAGCAATCAACTTCCACATACGATCAAAAACATTTTAGTCGACGCAATTTGCGAAATGTTGAAAAAATGATGTCTCTTTATTCATGCAGATTCGAGACAATGACATCACTCCCAAAGCAGTACCTTTGTGGGTGACTAACGCTGATCCAAATAGTCCCTGCTTCAAAGAAAGTATGAAATAAAAATCTAAATTGGCTCGTTCATCGATTTTGTAATATATTTATTTTGTAGGGGCTGAATTTATCGATGTGTATTATATTTATTTTGTAGGGGCTGAAGACGAGTGTAAAACAGCTGAGAAGATTCTGAATTGTCTTGTTACGAACGTGGTAAGGTGTTAACGAATAATACCGTACTACAACGTTGTTAAGTTGCCTTTTATTTTTGGCGAAAATATTTCTAAAATTATACTAATGGACACATTTTTTCGGTTTTAAGGGTACTTACTACCGGTTCTTCGAAAACCCAAATACTCAACCAGTGCGCCATCAACAGACTGCTTAATGATGAAAAGACTCATAATATCATGCGGCAAGAATCCTCTGGAGCAATTTTCACCAACTATGATAAAATGTAACCTTTGTGTTGAATAAAATAAATCTTTTTATTAAATGAACGAAAAATGTTCATAAGCAAATTTTTTTTTATTCTTGCTTTTATTTTACAACTACAATCTGTTATGCGCCATATAACATGAAATAATTTTGCTGATATTTGACCATGAGTAAAGGAACGTTATCGTATTTAGAAGGCCATCCATTGAAATGCATGGTTCTATTGATAAGCAAATTTAGCCAAGTAAAAAGTTTTTGACCATAAGATCAAATGTTGGTTTTATATTCAATTTAGTAGTTTCATATATTTCACTATATGATTGACATAAATATGGACCATCGCGACTGAACCAGCCACTTTTCTCCATCAAACTACAAGATTTTTTGCTTTCTTGAAATGGATTTTTTGTTTTAAAAAATGTCTTTTTAATGCCAAAATACTTAGATCTGTTTAAAAAGTGAAATAATGCACCTTAACACGTAGGTGGTGCATTTATGTAGTCGATATTGTCTGTCGTAAACCACATGAGCAAATTTTTTAAGAACCTTATTAGCACTTGCCGACGCACAGTAGGAGAAAAGCCCAAAAACCTGGCCAAAACCCCAAAAAATAAATTTTCGAAATAGGGTCAGTTGAGTAGTCATTCAGGTAGAGGACTAGTAACTGCAATCTATTGTGGAAGGGAAAGCCCTTTAAGTGTATACCTGCGCCGCAGCGTCAGTTGGCAGTTAGTGTTCGTGAAGAGTGTACGTGTCACGCGCTGAACAGACGAAAATAACGCTGACTTCAAAAACCCATAACTTTAAAGTGACGGGTTTAATTTCAATTCTGCAACATGGATACGACTTCTGGAGGTATGTAGAACATATTTTTACATCGGTTGAATCTAAACTTTATGTATAAATGATTGAAATGTAGTATAGCCTTCGGCATAAATAAAATTGAATAATTTTGAAAACTTATATTTTCAACGGTCCGAAAAGTTATATATTTTGTCACATTTTGCAAAGCTCCTAGTCTCGGCCTTTAGTTTAATGTATAAGCTTTCGAAATTTACAAGAGTTACCTGCGGAAAACGTGCGTCTTGTCCGTTATGATTTTTTTCGCATCGTGCGGTAGCCGAGCGTGCACGTGGCACTATTGAGCAGCCTCT
This sequence comes from Alloplasta piceator, assembly GCA_946863875.1. Lineage (NCBI taxonomy): Eukaryota > Metazoa > Arthropoda > Insecta > Hymenoptera > Ichneumonidae > Alloplasta > Alloplasta piceator. The sequence goes on from OX333080.1 coordinate 30,455,567, forward strand.
GCGCCTCTACCTGAGAATGGGTGAAGTAGCATCATAACGGACAAGACGGCTGTTATACGCTTGAAATAAATTATTTTAATATATATGTATGTGTATATATATATATATATATATATATAAATTTTCTGTGATTTAATTATGATATATACATATTAAAATCAACCACATAAAAATTTCTTAAATATGAATGAAATGTTATAACATTCAAATAAAATATTTGAATATATATATATTATATAGTAAGCAAAGCTTTCTTTTAACCAAATCCATGTCAATATTTTCTGTCTAATTTTTTTTAAATTATTTCAATTATTGCGGTTAGTTATTTGGTAAAATAATGTACATTGTTCAAGTTATTGTATTAAATGAAAATTTTATCTTTTCCTTTAACACCAATTTTCTACAATTTTATGTCTTTATTACAGGATCCGGTTACAAAGAATTGGTGCTGACAAGGAAAGAAGTATTTCTGATAATCAGCGAGCATTTATCCGATAAATTCGCTTCCTTGATCGAATTTATCGCGTTCCGTATGTATTTTGGAAATAAAAATAATAATTGCGTAGAATACACTGTTCACGTTTATTTTATTATGATGATTTTTTTAAATATATTAATTTATCTATTTAGCAGGATACTCGGCCATTTTGTCTATAACAATTTGCTGTAAGCTCTTTGTTGCAAGTTATAAACAATAGATATCGGATTGGTAATCAGCGACCTTGAAAACCCGTATATACCAATTTTTGTCAACATCTGGTAACTTTTTAACGTTCATGTCGGCCATATTGGATCGGCCATTTTTTTTACGATGATTTGGCTTGCGGATTCGTAATCAGCGACCTTGAAAACCCGTAAATACCAATTTTTGTCGACATCTGGCAACTTTTTAACATCCCACACAGCACAAAAGTCAGAAATACTTCCTCGCGAACTCTTTTTGAAGACTACTTCTAGAGCAACACGTATGATATCTCGCAGACGTTAGTCTGAAGAAGTCTGAAATAAGAATAACTTAAGAGATCTTCGGAATGAAATCAACGGTCAGATATCCTTAGAAGATATCTTCAAGATATTCCGTAAAAGACATCCAATAAAAAGCCAGAAATACTTCCTCGCGAACTCTTTTTTAAGACTACTTCTAGAGCAACACGTATGATATCTCGCAGACGTTAGTCCGAAGAAGTCTGAAATAAGACCTACTTAAGAAGAGTGTAAAAAGGTCAACATAACCTCAAAAATTTCTTGACGCATTTTTATCGGAGATGGCTTGATGAAATGAAAAAAGATAATGTGGGGTCGCCTGCGTAATTAATGTGTACAGGTCATGGCCCCACTATATTCTTTTTTTATTCCATCAAGTCATCTCCGCGAAAAATGTGTTAAACGTTTTAGCTCTATCTCTCTCGCACTCACGAGAGCGGAAAGGCGGGGGAGGGGGTTGAATCTCCCCTTAAGAGATCTTCGGAATGAATATTAAAAAGTTATTAGAAATCGCATATTCAGATAGACTACGTGATAATATTTGTTCGGATACATATCGGAACCGTTTAAATTCTTGGATTTCACCACTTACATATCATATAAGTAAATAGAATTCATAAGTAGTCGGTAGCGTAATAGGTAGCGTGATAGGTTCTCAAGTAGGATAGATAGGCAGGTCGCAGGTTCGAATCCCCGTGGAGGCAGATGAAATTGAAATGATGAAATCGAGTTTTTTTCTAATTTTTTTTAATACAGTCGGTCCAGTAACTATGTAAATAAATAAAAATACGTATTAAAAAATTTTGCAAACGATAGAAATAAGAAAAAAATTAATTTTTGATAATTTTAAAGGAACCCTGAAAAAGTTATCTTGACGATGTCTTGTGAAGAAATCTCGAAATAGTAGTCTTTACGATATCTTTTTTGAGAAGTCTGAAAAAGTTATCTTCAAGACAACTTTTCACAGATATCAAAATCATCCCTCAAAGTGACGCGTAAGACTACTTTCGGAACTCATTAAGATGTCTTTCGGAAAATGTATTCGGATGTCCAAATCTTACATAAGAAATCTACAGCGATTCTTTCAGACGTCATATTGCTGTGTGGGATCCCTGGTTTTGGTCAGATTCGATCGAAAACATCGGGAAACCACTATTTCAAAGGGATCTCCGGTCCCCTTTATCCGATCGCGGATTTCTTTCTTTTTTAATTATCCATAGGGCGTGTTATAGAGAAGAGGATGGCGCAAGGATCATTACGATATCTTAATTTTTGGTGGCGCTAGAGAATTTTTAATTACCCATGCGTGAATTTGTTTGAGGCCCCGACTTGGCCCCGATCGGTTTTCCCTGATTTACTTCGGGCCCTTACTGGAAGCCCAATAGGGACCCTGAATGGACGGTCACGCTTTTTCGACAAGGGCCTTAGAAGGTTGCCAAATGAGAGCCTTTACAACCGCCTCACGTCTGCCATGTCGAATCCACGACAAGCCCATGGTCAAGCCCTATCAGGGCCCTAGTACGTACATAGTATCGCTATACGTGTAGATTGTGAAATTGAATTATTTCAATAATAATAACAATATTATTATTATTATTATTATTATTAATTATTAATAATAAATAATAATAAATTATTGATACTTCTCCAAGAGAATTTTTACAAAAAAAATAGTAAAAAGATATCAGCAATTTCGGATCAGAAAAAATTATAAAATAAATATGTCAAAGCATCAAACGTAGAATTGAAAAATCAGGGTAATACTTGAAATATTGTCTACGTGTATGACAAAAATTAACAGTTATTTAAATTCATATTTAGCCGCTAATTCGCGAGTATAATAGACGTATATTTAATTTATGTGAACCATATTGGAAGAGCAATAATAAAATACAACTCAGCTGAAAGACACCAGTCTCGCCATACGAAGTCCGCAACCTCGAAAGTGACCTTACTCGTTAGTAATCTACTAACAAAAATTACGAGTTCCATAAGTTCGCCATTGGCTCTGATAATCATGAACCTGCCGTTTCCATTTGTTTTATTAAATTTGAGATTTTCTGGTCAGTTACAATATTCGAAATCTCGCAATGTTTCAAATGATCAAAAATCATCGGTCACAAATCAGAAAAATTCTTATTTTCCGTCGAGGGTTTGCAATAAGAAAAAATAAGACAGAGCAGTATTCATTATCTGAAATTAATAACAATTTTTTTTTAGTCAATCAATGATATCGCGGTCGATTCCATTTTTTTTTTTGAAAAAAATATATGCTTACGGCCATGAACATGTCCAATGATATAACGGAGATATGACACGCTTTCAGTATCAACGGCTTGTACATTAACATTATGAGGATGTTCGATAAAAATGACTCATCCCCGGAATCCGACCATCCGCTGCAATATATCGATTCCCGAAAAGCTTCAGACTATCGAGAAAAATCAGAATATCCATTACACAGGTGATAATACAAGAAACATACATTTGCTATTTCAGACCAACTCTATTAAAGTTGAGCCTCGCTCCGTTAAAAATTAAAATGCATTGGAATAAATGAGATTATGAGATATTTCTAATTTCTCTAACTACCTTCAATCAATAACATGCAATCAAAAATCAATTTCCCTAGAGGTCATGCTTTTCACAAATAAAGAAAAAATGTGAATGCCCCTGATATATAATTATCGTATAAATCACAAAATTATTTTTAATAAGCTTGAACTCACCTCGGTAGTTAGAAATAATCCGTACCACCCGTAAAGCAGTGTTTGTATAAGTTTCATGATTATGTACACCATAACCAATATACCCTTTTCGATACTGATCTGTGGTAATTAGTAAAAAAAATATCAACGTAACCTAGAAAAATTCATCACCAGCCTAGCAACCTACCTAGCAACTCTTGTCCAGCAACTGTTGGTCAACAACTATTTCCTGGCAACTGTTGCCTACAAACTGCAGCCTAGCAACGGTAGCCTAGCAGCAGTTTCCAAACAGCAGTCACTTAGCAACAGTTGCCTAGCAGTAGTCGCCCAACAATAGTTGCCTAGCAGCAGTTTCCTAGTAGCAGTTGCCTAGAAACAGTTCCCTAGCAGTAGATGCCTAGCATCTACTGCTAGGCAACTACTGCTTGGCAACAGTTGTCTAGCAACAAACGCCAGCTGCAGTTTCCTAGCAGCATTGGCCTAGCAACAGTTTTCTAGCAGCAGTGTCTAGGCAACAGTTTCCTAGCTGCGGTCGCCTACCAACAGTTTCCTAGCAGCAGTCACCTAGCAACAGTCGCCTGGCAACAGTCGCCTAGCAACAGTTACCTAGCAGCAACTGCCGAGCTGCAGTTGCCTAGCAACGTGCTGCTCGGATACAGGCGCTAAAAAAATTGGTTTCCAGAAACTGCTGCATAAAAAATCGCGCCTCATAACTGTTGCCTATAATTTTTAATTGAAATATAAAATAGAATTCCCGGTCCAAAAAAAAATGCTTCAGCCATTTCTATTGGATAAATCTTCTCGGCGTTTCTAAACGATAGGTCGGTCTTGAATCATTATATTCTGTTTTTAAACCGGCGGGCACCGGCGTAGGATCATAAATGCTACATTGCCAATTCAAAATACTTTTTTATTCTCAATTGTCAGACTCTACCCTCGGCATTACGAAAAAATGTGCAAATGTGTAAAGATTTTGTTAATAAAATTTAATGCTAAGCTTCGTGGAAGTGTATGTTCGCAAAATTAAATTACCTGTGACGCCTGAAAGATATTGCCACATATAGTAATCGCACTAGTCGTCAACATCCAGAGGACAATCGGTCCGTAAAGTATTTGTAATTTGTCCCGACACTGGACGAGCATCTGACGACGGGTCGCGCATTCTTTTATGACACTGTGATAGTCATCGGTAGCGGTGAGATTTGCCATTTCATAAGACATAGTGCGTAGTTGGCTTGTCATTTGGAAGACGTAGAAACCGAAGAGTGCATCAATTCCCACTGTTACCGCGCCAATTGCAAAACTCGTGAAAGTCTCAGCGAAGTATTGAATTATATAGAGCACAACATTTTCCTCATACGACCATGGATATTCAATTGGAAGGGGCGTATGATATTTCAACTGTTCAACACCATGAATTCGTTGAATAATCAGCGATATGAGTGGCGTTAGATTGTACATCGATACGAGCATCCATGTTGACACTGATAGCCAGAGTGTTGGACGATGGAAATATTCGAGTGGCGACAGTAGCACAGGACGAAGTTTAGGATTCTCCAGATCCTTGCGAAAACCTGTCTCCAGAAGTTCATGCACTTCGACAAGATGGTGGCGGTAAATTGTAAATACAATTAGCTGTTATGAATGAACAACGAATCGATTGAATTAGTGATTTTTTTTGTATTTTCCTTGTGAACTTCAACAATCAACTTCCAATCCTGATAGTACTGATTAAGTATGTAAGAGGGCAGTTAAAAGACACTCCAATCAACGGTAAGTGCTACTCTCAAATGTCACGTTAAATGAAATAAATTACTATATTTATGGTACTTTGATGAATCCCTACATTTTATAGTAACTCTAACTGTAAATATAACCCCAACTTGAAAAATTGTAACTTCGACGGTAACCACTTTTTGCCTTAAATTTGTAATTTATAGAGTTGTGCCAAAGCAAATCCTGCAACCACTTCTTTACAAGTGCATTAACTATGAAGGAACATTTGTTCATGACTATGTTTGGCCTTAACGAGAAATGGGGACGAGCTGATCCAGACTAGTTCTTGACGGTTCCTCATGGTTTCTTCTGGAAAATAATGGGTTCCCTCTGCACTTCTTATAGACTCCACGGTTCTTGCGATTTTCACCAGTTCCTTTTACGACTCCTTTTTTTAAAAAAGGGAACATTACGTTTGCACTTTTTGGAAGCGGGTCCCTTCTTCGGCTCTTCTTTTAGAGAAGGGACCATCATTTCGGCGCTTCTTGGAAGCAGGTACCTTCTCTGGTTTCAACGGTTCCGTCCAGAATTCCTAAAATTACTGCAATTCTTATTGTGAATGGTTCCTAACGGTTGCCCGGAATCCTCGAAGCAATGTGTGAAGCAATCTAATTCCTGGTGGGTTACCAATTTTTTTTTGCGTTTCTGTAAACCATATTCGTTTGGTTCCTATCAGATGTAGGGCTTCCAGGTACCAATTCATGCGCGAATTGGATGTCTCATTGTTTTATGGGTAACCATTATTTATTTTAGTGCAATTTCACTACTATATTCCAGTGTCTTATACTCAGGTCCCCCAATAAATTATATTGGGCGTACCTGACTAAACTTTCACTCTCGTAAGCATGTACCTTTAGTATGGTCGTATAATAGCTGACGACTGGTCCAAACGCTTTGGTGACGAGAGCCAAATTCGTAATATGATTGAAAATGAAACACATCATACCAGAACTGGCTAAGACGCATGAAATCGTGTAGAGAATGGCATGTAATCGATAGACCGCGGGCGCTCCGCGATCCGGCCATAATCCCGCGATTAGTAACATCCGTTTGATTCCCGAAGCGTATGCCTTGTATCTTCTCAAATCATTATCCATAATATCAGCTAACATTATCCAAACGAGGCTGATTGTTCTTGCCATTTACAGTAAGAGGATGCGGCGCAAATTTCGTTGATAAGTGGAGGGAAAGCGGGAAACCATAAGCAGTGATATCAAGTATCGATAATGACGCCAAATTGCTCGCGATCACTGTACAAGTAGGTCTCCCATTATTAATGCTCGCAACTTTGAGATACATTCAGGGAATAATGACGAACATAGGTAGTCTGTAAATGGCTCATTAGGCCATTATCGCAGAGGACGTATGCGTCTTGGTGAACGGATAAAATTTGCATAATAATGGCATCGAAGGGTAACTCAAGGCTTCCTATGATTGCGAGAACTCATATCTGCAACTGGCGCAGTTTATAGGAAATGGGTGCAGTTCGATCCGAATGAGAAAAAAAAATATAAAAAAAGTGTCTCTTCATCAGTGGGTTCGTAGACAGTAACTGAAGACGGTCGACAAAACCGAGGCCGAATAAGAGTCTTGGCATTACACTTCAACGAGCCCCGGTCGCTTCATAATTATTTTCGGCGTATCAATGGTATATAATGCTCGCCATTTTTGTCTCTCCTGTGCCTTATACTTCGAAAAAATATTTAAAAGAAAATAAATCTGGTTTTTGTAATAGAGGTAGTAAAAACGAAAGTGGCAAAGGAACTCTTCGACTTTTTATATTTAGTAAACTAGCGGTCGATGATTCTCAATTTTTTCCACAATATCTATCCACTGTTTACCATCGAAGTTCAACACGCTACCTACGCTCTTGATATCTTTTCCCCAAGCCGATGGAGATCCTAAAGAGGTTTAAGGTGTTCCTTTCGTGCAATTCGCTGACGCGACAAAATATTACTGCCGATGAATTAAGAGAGAGAGAGAGAGAGAGAAGCCTAACATCAAAACTAACGCACCCAAAAAATTGTTAAAATTGTTCGGGTTGTGATTTTTTTAATTGTTATTCTTTTAAATTGTTATTATTATAATTATTATTATTTTTGGGGGCCCCCGAACGTCTCCAAACGCCTTCCAAGGCCATCGCCCCTTGGAAGTCTACTGATATTCTCCGCACGGCCTGAATTTTTTCTCTTTTGTTTTACTAAATTGTTATTATTTTTTTAGAAATCGGATTTAATTGTATTTTTTTTAAATTGTTATTTCAACTGTTTTTATTATTATTTGTTAATCGCTATTCTTTTCATTGTTAATTTTTTAATTTGTGATCATTTCAATTGTTAATGTTTTCCTTATAATTATTTTTTTTATTGTCCTTGTTTTTCATTGTCTACTTACATTGGCTGCACGGCTTTGATTTTTTTTGTTAGAAATTGGGATTATTTTGGTAAAAATTATGTTTTCTTTGTATTTTTTGTAATTTTCAAATTGTTTTTATTATTTATTTAAAAAAAAATTGTTTTTATAATTTTTATTAAATTATTATTATTTTCATTCTTGATATTTTCATTATTTTTATTTTATTTTTGGTTTATTTTCCGAAGTCTTTCGCAGGGCCTCTGAAAGCCTCCGGATGCTTTCAAAGTCTAATTACATTCGTTTGCACGGCTTGGAGTTTTTTCTTTTTCTTTTGTTTTTCGAAATTGTGATTATTTTTGTAGAAATTGTTTTTTTTTTGCGATTTTAATAGTTTTTATTATTTTTTTGCACTGTTTTTATTTTTATTGATAATATTTTCATTTTTATTATTTTTGTTGTGGTTTTTTTTTCCAAAGGCCTTCGCTGAGTCTATAATAACAAAATATTAACACTCTAGATCCATAGTATATATATATATTAGGGTGTTTCGTTTTTCGTTTTTTTTTCTAATTTTTCGTCTTACGCATCAAAAGTTTAGGGATCTAAGTGTAATATGATGTTTCGCGCAAGGAACACGCTGGCAAAAAATATTTAGAGGTCTCTCAGTCAGGTTTAAGGTCACATTGATGAGTCACCTCTTAGGGTTGACTGGCGGGCTGCTCCTTCTGCGAGCTTATATATTGTGTGAAATAAAAAAATATAACAGGGTGTATTATATGAAACAAGTTCAAAAAAAAAATTCTAATGAGAAGAATGGTGAAATTTTTTTATATTTTTTTTCCATACTTTTTCGTGCTGTAACTTCTTAATTTTATGTTACAATGCACCACGCGAAAGGTGGTCTCTGACAGTCAACTTGAAGAGGTGACTCAATCGACCTCAAGATCATCTTTTGCACGGACTTTTTTTTTATAACTTAATTTTTTGTTAACAAGTGAAAAAATCGAACTTAACCCTTTGAAAACGATTTTTTCACTTGTTTATTGTTTAAAAAAATGTAGTCATTGAAAAAAAAAAAAAATTCGTGCAAAATATGATCTTGAGGTCGATTGAGTCACCTCTTCAAGTTGACTGTCAGAGTCCACCTTTCGCGTGTGCATTGTAACATAAAATTAAGAAGTTACAGCATGAAAAAGTATTTTAGAAAAATAAAATAAAATGTACTCATTTCCAAGTGAAGAATTGGCATATTTACAGATCTACTGTTTATTTTACCAGAAATGCATCTCTACCTCAATAAAATACTACTGTTATATCCCTATCAATTAACAAGTCTAGCGTATAACATATAACATCTATGCCATGCCGAAGCGTTTAAAAAACCCTACCCAATAACGAGCCTACCAGCATAAATCTTCATCAAATAATAACTCTCTCAAATAATATCTCTACCACAAAAAAAGTCTCCCAGTAAACAGCCCTCCCGTAACATCTCTAGCAAAAATCCGCTCTACCACTTGACAGCTTTCCTATTTTAGAAGCCTAATTATTACCTACAGTTATAAGCCTAAAGATTACAAGTCTCCGGGTTTCCAATTCAACCGGAGATTTATCGACGTTAAGACCCCGCCCCAATACAAAAACACAATCGCCCTGCGGTTGGTAAGTAGGGGATCGCAGCATTAACGACCCGGACACTTGTAAAATGGGGGAGTGTCAAGTGGTTGAGAGAATTTGTGGTAGTGATGTTACTCCAGAGCTGTTTAGTGGGGGACTCGTTTTGTGATAGGGAGATTATTGAAGAGAGTTATTATTTAGTGGAGATTACCGGGGGCAGTGGACGCGCGGACAGCGTGTGGCCCGGCGGTTGTTCAGAGTTAAGACGCATTGGAGGCGTTCTTTACTTGTACGGGTGACCGGCTGCGAACTGGCTAGCGCGCCGTCTGTTGGACGGGAGGTGGGCTCTCCTGGAGCTGTGGTATCTGCATTCGAGCGTGCTCATGTCGATAATAAGGAACATGCTAGTAGGGTAAGCTACCGACTGTATCGGCGAAGGTTTTTCTGCGGTTTTCTCGTCGTCCTCAGGCAGAATTGCGATGCAGGAAAAAGTAGAATGGGGACACGTGTGTTAACGGTCCGTAGCCGATGTCAACCCTAGTGGATGAAGTCACCACTGAATCACGGTGATTTTTTACGGTGACAAAGTGCCCACAAAATCACCGAGATCTTGGTGATTTTAAGGTGATTCCAACGTGATTCCACGGTGATTGTCACCGTCACAAAATCACCGTGACAATCACCATGGAATCACGTTGGAATCACCTTAAAATCACCAAGATCTCGGTGATTTTGTGGGCACTTTGTCACCGTAAAAAATCACCGTGATTCAGTGGTTTTTCAGGGTGAAAACAACGTCACCCAATCCGCTAGGGAACATCAGGAGACGAGTAAATGAAGGTCTTGTCTTGTAAAAACCTGACAAAGGTGTGCAAGTAAAAACTCCCACTTTACTTTTTACTTATTTAGTGGAGATTTATTCTGGTAGGTTTGTTGTTATTTGGTAAGGTTATTGATGTGTTCCTGTTTGGCAGAGATGTTATATACGGTGTATATAAACTTGGTGATTGGCAATGTTATTACGGTAGTGTTTTATTGTGATAGAGGTGTATTCCTGGTAGAGAAATAAATAGTTAGAGCTGTGAATGTGCCGAACCGGAATCACCCTCCAACAGGGCTACTAATGGGGCAACCATATTGAAATACTCCATTGGACATGTGACTGAACTGTTATTTTGAGAAATGGTAAATCACCTTCACTACAGTCGTGTAACAGCTGAGTGCTGGCCCAATAGCTTTGGTGACAAGTTCTAAATTCGTTATGTGATTGAAAACGAAACTCGGCCATAAACCCGCGAGTAGCATCGGTAGTTTCATACCAGAAGCGTATTTCTCGTATCTCAGCAATTTATTATCCATTATCATCAATGAGAGAACAGAACTGAAAGTTCTTGCCACTTGCGATAAGAGAAAATTCGATATTCGGTAATCATGGGCAACGATGCCTTGGACTGGTAATGACGCTAAATTGCTCGAGATTGGTTTGGATCTGGATTCAAGTACGATACGCTGTAGCGAGACTCAGACCTCGCTACTTGATGTAGGTAACTTTCATTCATACTCGCCGAAGAGCATGTATAATACGATAATCATGTAATGAGCTACTTAAAAACTGTCTACGATCGTCTGCGCATTGTCTTGACAAAGTATTGATAACTTGCAAGCGCAAATTCTAAGAAACATGTTTCACATCGAGATTCAAACCGATCGCGGACAATTTTGTGTCATTATTTATATGCGGTATTTCCATTTGTGGCGGTTTCCCGCTTCCATTTCACTCTACGGAGAAGATTACAACCCTTCATTTAGTGTAAGTGACCGCAACAATAAGGCTCGTTCGTTGACCTGAGCTAATGGATTATGAATCCAGGAGATATAAACTTTAATCATTACTTGTCTGCGCAGAAGCATGACCGCGATCGTCAGTCACCGGTGGTCTATCGACTACTTGCCATCTTTCCCCCGGTTTCACTATTCTTTGACAGTTCTGATATTATGCCTTTCGCTTTCATCCGAATTGGGGATTTCGTTTCGGTCACGGAAGGATTTATATCAGCTGGCTCGTTGCACAGAAAACATACTGAAAGAATAATTCGAATCTCGTACGAGGGTGTATTTTTAATAATTTTTTTCGAGCAAACGATGAATGGTTTTTTTTTAATTGCTATTAATATTCAATGTATACATATCGAAGACACTACACAAATTTTTTGATTGGAATCATAAGAATAGTTCGCGGTGTACGCCGCTTCCAAAAAGGCACTCCGACGAAGTTGCTGCTTGGTGGTTGACAGCAATCAAGCCATACGGTTCATCTGAACAATACAAAAAAATTTTTTTTTATAAACTAGACGTATTGGTTTATGGAATCACGTAGAGGAATCTCGATATCTAAAAAAAAAATTGCGGCCCAGCGATTTTTTTTTCCCATCTTTACAGAAAATGTTCATCGTTGATGAAAAAAAAAATAGAAGGGGGCCCCTTATCAAAAAAATCCTTACGTGGTGCCATGCCATAGAGACTGGATTTTCGAACATTTTAAGACTTGGTACATGCAAATCGGATGAATAGTTTTTTCAATATGCTGTCAACCAGGTTGAAAAACGTAGTTTCGAGAAAAACGCTTTCAAAGTTTTGCTGAAGGATAATTCGACATACAAACTAAATTTTATATCTGTATTTTCTTTTTGTTTCTCACCATTAGTCAGCTATTCCGGGACCATAGAACAGCTCGTCAGCATCCACTCATCATTTTGTCCGTGTTTTGCACGCCGAGGACCCTCATGCGTGTTTTTTTCAACTTCGTGCGCTTGGAACGGTTTCACATAAAATGCTGTATCTCCGTGAATTTCACGAATTTCTTTACAAAATTTGGTGAGAGCTTTCTTAACAAATGCATCTTTCAGAAAATGAAAAAAAAAATGAAATTTTTTTAATCGTGGTCTGGTGCCTTAACTACGTATTGACCAGGTATGAACCAGGTATTAATCACGTATAAACCATGTATTAAGCAGAGTTGTAAATAATGCATTATTTTGATAATGCATTACCATATTTATTACCCATTACACTGCATGTAATGTGAAATGGATAAGTGTACCATTACAAATAAAAAAAGTAATGTGTAATGGATGCATGTCCCATTACAAATAAAAAAAAGTTATGTGTAATGGATGCATGTGCCATTACAAATAAAAAAAATAACGTGTAATGGATGCATCTTCCATTATAAATATAAAACATAAGGTGTAATGACTGAGTGCTTCATTACAAATTACAATTGGAAAAAAAAGTAATTTTCAGGGGAGAATATTCCATTACAAATAGAAAAATTGCTGTGTTTGCATTAGAAACTTGCACATTGCTATTTCATTATTTTATTTCGCTCGAAACAAATTGAGATGGAAGAAAAGCAAGTGGGGTCTCACTGTAATATTGTTTGAGCACGTCATCGGTATTCGGAATCAATAACGCAAAAATAATTCTGTGTGCGATTGTCAGTATGCATTAGTGTGAAAAATGGGAAAATGTGTACTTCTCTAGGATAGAAAAATAAGGTCGCGCGTAAGAGTAAAAGGTTATCTTTTCGCAAAATTTCTTTAATAAATACTTTAATAAATAAAATCCTTACCAATAAAAATAAAATCAATAAAATTAGAAAAGTAGAAAAACAAGAGTCTTCGTCGATCTGGATGCTTTAGAAACAAAACAAACACACAGTTCATATGTACTTAAATATGAAGTACAAAAATGTACGCAACCCCAAAAATTATCCAACTTTATATTGAACTTGCTTTTACACACTGTTACCCGTAATTATAAGCATTCTAATAAAAATTACAAGTTACTGATACAAAATTTGTCCCTTTATTGAATCTTTAATGAATATTTGTAATGGAATATTCTAGACTGCAAATTACTTTTTTTTTTAATTGTAATTTGCAATGGAACGTGCATACATTACACATTACTGTTTTATTTGTAATGGAACACGCATCCATTACACATTACTTTTTTTCATTTGTAATGGCACATACATCCATTACACATTACTTTTTTATTCGTAATGCGACATGCATCCATTATACATTAATTTTTTATTTGTAATGGTACATGCATACATTACACATTACTTTTTTTTATTTGTAATGGAACACGCATTCATTACACATTACTCTATTTTTATTTGTAGTGCCACATGCATCCATTACACATTACTTTTTTATTTGTAATGGGACATGGATCCATTACACATTACATTTTTTAATTGTAATGGAACTCGCATCCATTACACATTACTATTTTCAATTGTAATTGAACATGAATACATTACACATTACTTTTTTTATTTGTAATGGAAAACTTGTCCAATATACATTATTTAAAGTAATGGGTAATGCATTACTTTTACATTACTATTATCACAACTCTGGTATCAAACATGTATTAACCCCTCCCAATCAGGACGTAATAATATTTAATGTGGATTGATGTATTTTTTTTCCTGATAGTGGATCGATAGATTTCACAGACCATTAGAAACCGTTCCAAAATCGATTGACACCGTTTGACCCACATTCCGACTTCTCGGGTAATTTCCATGGAGTCATTGGATTTTTCGACCATAATGGATTATTCACCATGGGCATCATCATACCGTTTCTCGAATATGTCAATCCTAGAATAAAAATGCTCGTATTCTGCACGCAGTGACGATTGAATAACACCAAAATAACAACCATACGATGGAGATATAATTGCGAATATAATACATTGTATACCATTTTTTTTTCCGTACATGACTATGAGCTACCGAGTGATTTCGTAAAAAAAACGTTTAAGCCATGCATGCCTCGTTCAGCCACGCCGTGGCTCCGTCAAAATCGACAAAAGACATTTTTTTTTTCGAACAGCTGACGATTCAACACAACGACCGCGCCTTTCCACTGTGCATACTAAAAGTCTACCGGCGGTTTTTACTCTTTCCTCTCCATCGTTATTCCCGTATAATGCTACGAATTCGTGAAAATGCTTGGTGTTATATATATATAAAAAAAAATAAAAAAAATCACAACACCTCGGCCATTAATACTTTTTATTGCGCTCAGGATATTAAAATGGAAAAGACCGTACCACACTATTTTTTTTTTTTTTTTTTTTTTTTCGTAATTTGGTTGTAAGAGCGTTGTACCGTCGAAGAAAAAAAATATACAATTTGCCACCCACCGAAATCATTTGTCGTATCTTTGATATTCGTTCACGCTCCAGTGATATTATTATTCCTATAATTATATTACTTTAGAATCGTGCTATTAGAGCCATTGGTGCGAACTCTAAGAATTTTTTTTTTTCTCTATGGGTGCAAGTGATTACGAATAAGTTACAATAATTACACACCCAAATAGTCCGTTAGATGCTGTTCCTCGTTTTGAAAATCGAATACGGTGATATTCCATTATTTTTTATTCTAACTTTCATTTAAAAAAACTCTTTTATCGTGGTGGAAGTGGACTGTATGTTGGATAGTAAAAAAAAACGTAAAAAAAATTTCAAATCGACGTGAAATGATCGGTGGTATGAGTTATCGATTTTAGTACCAATCTCGTTTGTGTAACGCGAGCGTTTATCACTTAGTCGACCTTTACGGTTATATTTGTTTGCCCACAGTTTCGTACTTTTTACTTTTTTTTTTTTTTGGAAGTATGTTTACAGTGATTTCTTTTTCGACGATCGTACACACATACATTCTTATTGACTTCGAGAGGATTTTAGCAACCGTCGTCAGGCGGGACATGGGATAGGGAAGGGTGGGAATGGGGGTAACATTGTGGTCAATGGCGGCTTGGTTCGCCATTTTATACCCATGAATCACCGGCTGACGTTGAGCTCGTAGGCACATTTACAGTTGCGACTGAATGTTCACGCAAACTGGCACTATCGTCGGTCCACTGTGATCCAATATTGGGATTCCCGATATCACCGATACCGCTCTGTTGTCCGACTGGACTCTGACTTTGGCTTATTCCCAGCTCGTATTGTCTCTTCTTCTTCTTTTCCATGTTCACCTGAGCGTACAATGGCTCACCCGGTCGTGGTTGCTAAAACAATGTTTACAAATATATGGCAAGAAAAAATTAATTTAAAAAAAAAATTGGCAACAATCATTATTTCGATAATGGAGAATGAAAATTTTGAGGTTAAATAGATGGTTTTTAGACCGCCGTTGAACAATTTTATCGACCGTGCCCAGTGAACTTTTTTGCTGTACAACATTTCTTGAGAGGAGAGTAAAGGTCACCATAACCTTAAAACCTCTTCAATTTTTCTTGAAGATTGCTCGATGGAACAAAAAATTGGCAACAATCATTATTCGATTTTGATAGCAGACAATGATAATTTGAGGTCGAGTAGAGATATTGGTTCTAAACTGATACTGTTCTGCTTTATCGACCGTGCCCATTAAAGTTTTTTGCCGTTCTTGGAGGTCAGATAGAGGTCGACTTAACCTCAATACATCTTTGTTACACTCTCCTTGAAAATGGCTCGATAGAATAAAAACGACTTAGTGGGATCTTGTTTTTTTATTCCATTGAGTTCCTTTATCTAAAAATGGGTTAGAAATTCTAGCTCTCTCTCTCTCTAGCACTAATATAAGCACGGAAAGACGGCGGAGAGACCAAAGTCCCTCTTAAGGGGAGGCTAAAAGCCTCCTTCCCGCCTTTCCGCGATTTTCAGTGCAAGAGAGACAGAACTTAAATTTCGAACTGATTTTTTTTAAAACGACTCTACGAAACAGAAAAATAATTAGACCACCTGCACCTGTTTTTTATTTCACCAAACGACCATCGAGAAAAATGTGTTGCAAACATTTGGAGGTTATGTTGACACCTCAAAACTTCCAACACATTTTTCTCGAAAACTACTCAATGGAATGAAAAAAGACTGGTTGGGCCATCTCCGTGCCATTATTCTACAATGACAGGCTAAATTTGGGGATATTTTGCTCCACCGTTGCCAAGAAAAATGTGTTGAATGTCTTGAGGTGTGAATTTTTGTATTAAAACGCAACATAACCTCAAAACTCGCTAAACACATTTTCCTCAGAAATGACTCGATGGAATAAAAAAATGAATAGTAGGGTCGTCTGCATACACATGAAGTTGTAAGTTTTTGTTTACTGATGAAAATATATCAATATGAATATCTTCATTTCATTTTCACTCATTTTCACATTAGTCCCCATTCCTTGAGTAATTTTTACGGGCGATGAACCACCCCACAGCGTCAATCGTGGGGTGTGTGGAACTGTCGGGTGAAAGGAAATGTGGAATGAGTTAAATTGTGGGGTGGGTAGAATTGTGGGGTGGGTAGAATTGTGGGGTGGATAGAATCGTGGGGTGGATGGAATTGTGGGGTGGATAGAATTGTGGTGTGGATAGAATTGTGGGGTGGGTAGAATTGTGGGGTGGGTGAAAATGTGGGATGAGCACACCCTATTCCACATTTCATGGAATGAAGAGAAGCTGCACCGTCACTAGAAACTCTTTCTTCTTCCAGCCGATTATTTACCAAGTGACTGAAGAAATATGCAATATCGTTCAAACCTCGTTGAGATAATTTTAAAAAAACTCAATTGTAACTTTTTTGTTATCAGTGAAAACACGTGATTTTGAAAGAGTAAAGAGGGCACTATTTAATTCAACAACTGTCATTTAACGGATCTCACGCTGGGTTAACTTTCCTTTATATTTAAAGTGTTGTTCAATTACGAAAACCCACTTCGATACATATTGATTTTGATAAATAAAATTAAACTTATGATTTATTTAAAAATAATTCCCGATAAAAGCGTTTCTGAATTCCACCTATTCCATGATTTCAAGCACACTTCCACCGTGCCCGATGCCAACTGCACGATCCCACGAAACCACACACCCCACAATTTCAGCCAACCGACGATTCCATGCTATTCACATCACCCCACGGTTACACGCATTCAACAAGTACATCTAGCCCACGATTCTACACATACATCCACCATATGTGCTGCCAACCCCACGATCCCACTCACCCCACAATTCCTCCTACCCCACAATTTCCCCCACCCTACAATTCTTCCTATCCCACAATTCCTCCCAACCCACAATTCCTTCCACTCCACAATTCCCCCCACCCCACAATTCCACTCACTCTACGATTCCCCCCACCTCAAAATTCTACCCAACCCACAATTCCTTCCACCACACAATTCCTCCCACCCCACAATTCTACCCAACACACAATTCCTCCCACCCCATAATTCTACCCAACCCACAATTCCTTCCACTCCACAATTCCCCCTACCCCACAATTCCTCCCACCCCACAATTCCACTCACTCCACAAATCCTTTCACCCCACAATTGCACTCACCCCACGATTCCTGCAGCCCAATTTTCCAGGGATCAAATTTGCTAATCCTAATTTTTCTAAAAACTAATACTAACGAAAATAAAGTAGATAAGCCAGCAAACAAATGAAAATGAAATGTTTGCCTGGAAATGACATAATTCGAAAGCCCAAAAACGCGAGCAAATAATAAAAATAAACATAGCTTAGATTATTAATACTTACTCGAATATATCCTTGAAAAACGGCGAAAAAACGGGAGAAACTTGAGGAAATGACTCCATAAAAACGTGTCTCAAATTCATCAGTTGGTAAAAATTGAACAAAAAAAATTTAAATGAAATATTTTTTCAAATTCATATATCAACATTTTTCTTTTTAAATATCAAACATAAATCCTATCAGTGAATTCAACGATTGAAAATTTACTTTATTGATATATTTTCGGTCGTTGAATTGCTTTTTCATCAATTGTTCATAATGCAGAGAAAGCTCAGCAAAAATGGAAATATTTTCAAAATTTTCAGAATAATAAAAAAATTCAAAACAAAAACAACCGTACGGTATTTTCGGCTAGGGATGAAAAACTAAGGGTGTTCCGTAACGTTTAACAACAAACGTACGAAAAATAAATTAGTACGAATATTTTATTACATACATTTAATTTTAAGTTTCATGTAAAAATGTTTACTATCACCGAGAACAAAATTATTCAGTCGATCATTCACAAAAATCTTTGTTATTCAATACAGCGTTTAATTGATTGGTAAAAGAATCGAATAGACCAAATTTCCCTGTGCCCGTGGCCATTTTTTATTCAAAACGACTTTTTTGGACCCTTTATTAACTTAATTTTTACAGTCATGTGTCGAATTTTATTTGCAGTTTGATTTTTTTTTAAACCCAAATTTTTTAATCATTGCTATAATTATGAGAATGAAAATTCGAATATTTTCGTGTTCCTCGTTACAAATTACCGTAATTTTGTTAAAACTACGACGCCGGTTATTTCGTTAATTGTTCGATTTCACGAGAAATTCATGAGTATCAACATTTATGGCAGTTTTGGCACTATTATTTTTATTGCTCGGCAGAAATATTTAGGAAATCTTGCTCGTACAGTTCCAACAAAAAAATATTCAACTGATCGGAATTCCGGAATTTCGATGGGAGAAAAAAAATCCTCGAATTCATGATTGTAAAAATATTATTTTCGAATTATAATAATATCAAGGAGTCATCGGTATATTATTTATTAAAAAAACTTTCGAACAACCTCCGTTAAATATTTCTTCGTAGCAAAAATTAATTTGATGATTAATAAAATAAAGAACAACATTTGAAATGAAAAAAAAAGAGTTTATAAAATTTATTGACAATTCTAGAAGACGTCGAAAAAGTATAAAAATCATGGAAAAATTAATTTGTTCGAAAATATCAACGTCGACGATTTTTAATTATCAACGATTTTTGAATATTCATAACTTTTTCGTATTATGATTGAAAATGAATGTTTTTAGAATCTTTAATACTGTTGATTTAAAAAAAAAAAATTAATAGAGCACGATAAAATTCTTTTTATCAGGAATGTACATGAGCCAATAATTTCCTTTTTAATTATTCAAATTTCATATGTTGATGTGAATTTTTTCAATTGGCGCATTAATTAATAATATAAATCGTCGCTTTCATGAAAATCCCATTTCTCCCACCAAATGAAAACATTTTTTAATTCAATGGCCCTTCGCCGCGTCGAAATTCTTTTCACTACAATAGTAAATAAAACAATCCAAAAATTGTTAAAAAAAATTAAATACAAATTTTTCCCAACTCAAGAAAAATTTGGGAATGTATATGGGTCATTCCATGTCAAATCAACCAAGAGTTGGAATCGACCCCTTTCAATTTCGATGAAATTTGGTCATAAATTTTCGTTTTTAATAAAACTAAGTTCTACCAAAGGAAAAAAATTAAAATTTTTGTTTTCGAAGGTTATGCAAAATTCAAAATCTCACAATTTTTCAACTGTTTTAAGTTTATTTTTTCAAATATCTCGTAAACTATTATAGTTACGAAAAATCGTTCTGAATTCGTCTGAAAAAGTATACTTGGAGCTACGAAAAAAAAATATTCCGAAAAAAAAATTTCTAAATTGATGACTGGAGAATTTTGAATTTTCAAAAATCGTGAAAATCCAAGTTCCGTATTAAATTTTTGGTTTTATTTTAAAAATACAACACCTTGAACTGATCTTAAAAGATCCTGGAATTTTCAGAAAGGTTTTTTTTGTTTTTTCAAAAATATGAATTTTTGAATTTTTAAAAATCGGGCAAATCCACGATCAACATTAAATTTTTGGTTAAATTTTTTTTTATATAATACCTTGTACTGATCTTAAAAGATCCTGAAATTTTCAGGATGGTATTTTTTCTCTTCCTAAAACGTAAATTTTTTAATTTAGGTTAACAAAATTTGGTGTTTTCCTAAATACTGTTACTTTCACTTTTTTTTACTGCTCAAAATTACAAAACTACAACTTTACTTAACTGAGAAGTAAAAAAAAAAAATTTTTTTATTACCAAAATTCAAAAATTTGTATTTTTGAAACAAAAAAACACCACTCTGAAAATTTCAGGATCTTTTACGATCAGTAAAAGATATTAGATAAAAAAAAATGTAACCAAAAATTTAATGTTGATTTTTAAAAATTCAAAATTCATATTTTTGAAAAAACAAAAAACACCTTTGTGAAAATTTCAGGATCTTTTAAGATCAATACAAGGTATTATATAAAAAAAAATTAACCAACAATTTAATAGGGGAACTTGGATTTTCACGATTTTTGAAAATTCGAAATTCTCCAAATTCATCATTTTTCAAAATTTTTCAGAATATTTTTTTTTCGTAGCCCCAAGATATACTCATTAATATTAATTCAGAACGATTTTTCGTAACTATAATAGTTTCCGAGATATTTAAAAAATAAACTTGAAAGATTTGAAAAATTGCGAAATTTTGCATAACTTGAAAAAAAAAAAAAAAAATTTCCTTTGGTAGAACTTCGTTTTAAAAGAAACGAAAACTTCTGACCAAATTTCATCGAAATTGAAAGGGGTCGATTCCAACTCTCGGTCGATTTGACATAGAATGACCCACATCGGAAGTAAAAAAAAAGTCTACACGTTTAGGGTAATTTTTTTTTTGCACCCATGCTCGTTTATATAGTTGGCTATCGAGATGGAGCTACTTTCTAGAATTTCGATGAGGCATTTTTCGTAATTCGTCTCTTTCGCAACTTTCAATTTCAATTATTAATACGTCATGTCTCTCATCTTTGTGCAATTTTTCCGTCGAATCGCCGATCAATTTATCCGATCAGTTATATTAATTTCTACGAGGCTCGGAATGATAAATATATTTTCTAACGATTCCTGGACTAATACACATTTTGGAATGCGGGTCAGTGCACCTAAGAAAAGTTGAGTCTATAAAAAAAAAAAAAAAAACCACTGAAATTTCTGTACCGTGATCCCTAATTAAATAATAGTACATTACGATACGAGTGCGATGAAACTTTTTCTCGACGAGTGTGAGTTTGCAGCATGAGCCGAAGGCGAATGCTGCAATTACACGAGTTGAGAAAAAGTTTCTCGCACGAGTATCGTACAAAATTTTATCGCACGAGTGCGTAAAGTGCCCGCTTCTCACACGCGCAGCGAAGCGAAGCGTGCGAGAAGGGGTCACTTTACGCACGGAGTGCAATAAAAAAATTTATCAAGCGATCGGAATTTTTTTTTCTCCTCGCCGGTTAATCGCGTTAATTTGTTACGCTTCGTTATATTTTTTTCTCTTTATGGCCGATTTCAATTTTTAGGCTCTCATATAAACGGCTTAGACCAGGATTGTTGTATTTCGACGACTTCGAAGATAAGTAAGTTTCACCTTTTTCGCATATAGACCCTGTTTCTATTTCCCATCGCCAAGTATCTGAAAGTAAATAAAACAAGCATAAACGGTATTGCATTTAAATGAAAATTTTTGTGAAATTTAGTAGATTGAATTTTCTTAAGGGGTTAGGCTACTGTGAGAATTTAAACAAATCGATTTTTTTCTTCGTTTTTTGTCGTAAGATATACTGTGAAATATTAAGATTGATTTTCCAAACGTCGATATTTGAATTATTTTTGGAATTATGAATTTCAAACGCGTTTTCTCTAAAAAAAATGAAAAATTTCAACTTTTTTTTCGTTATTAAAATGCTATGGTAAAAAATCTAAGTTAAGTCTATTTTAAGCCTATTTAAAAAAAAAAATCGTTCTTTGTTTCAGATTTACCGGGTGACCAAAATCGAGTTGGGTCCTTCATTTTCACGTTCAAAGGACCGTATCGTACTTCAAAATTAATTTTTTTAAATAACACTAATTTTTGGGTCGTCACACTAGCTTCAAAATTTTAAAATTTTAGTACACTGGAAACTCTGATCATTAAAAAAAATCGATTTTTTTTATCTATTGTAAAATATATTGTTTGTTGTTTTTTGAATTGTTTTTTTTATTTGAATTATTTTTGAATTTATAAATTTTCAACGCGTTTTTTTCTAAAAAAAAAAATGCAACTCTTTTTTCATGATTGAAATGCTATGATAAAAAAATCTGCGCCAAGTCTTAGCTAATATTGTCTATTTTTAACAAAAAAGTCGTTTTTTTTTGTTTCAGATCTACCGCTGACCAAAATCGAGTTCGGTCCTTCATTTTTGAAGGTCCCTCGCGGGATTGTTTATAACTTTTTGAATTATTAATATTTTTTCCATAAAATTTGGTATTATTTCAAAATTATTTTTTTTTCAAATCTCTTCCATCAAAACTGATTTTTTTAAATAATCCTCATTTTCGGAACGTCGCAGTAGCTTAACCCCGTAAAAAAATTTAACCCCAGATGGTTTTTTTTTCCAATCCTTCGAAATATTTTGAAGCTCAATATATTAGATTTAAAGCTCATTTTTATGAAAAAAGTAAGAGAGAAACGAATTTTCCCTTAACATTATTTAATGAATTTTTTTTTTTTTTTTTTTTAATGAAACCAAATAATAATGATATGTAGCCGATGTGCATAAATTTCATTTACTTGGCATGAGTTATAATATTCAAGATATTAACCCCTAAAAAAGCGAAATTTAATACCATGAAAATTTATCCTATAAACGACTTGTACATAAATTTTCCTAACCCAAAATTACAAAAATTAAAGAAGCCGAAGCGATCGGTTTTTTTTCGAAAAATTCAAAGAAACATAAAATGTACTCCCCTGAAAAGATTTACCAGAAAGTTTTAGCAAAATGCCAAAAAACTAATTAAGCACGTTTGGGTTATGTGATTTATTTCTCTAGTCTTCTTTTTTTATTCCAGCTGGGATTTCAAATTTTCGCGCGCTTTATACGCACATTCGATTTCGTCGTGTGAAGTTTGTTGCAGATGAACCGCGTGAACGTAGCTGAGTCGGTACTTCGATATTTCGATATATTCAAACGGAGATTTCATAATATCTTTCTCTCTTCACGAGTGTACGTCTGATTATTGTTTTGATTAATTAAATGGGTCATTCCATGTTAAATCGACCAAGAGTTAGATCAGGCCCTTTCAATTTCGATGAAATTTGGTCAGAAGTTTTCGTTTTCAATAAAACGAAGTACTGCCGAAGGAATAAAATAAAAAAATTCGTTTCGAAAGTTATGCAAGATTCAAAATTTCACAATTTTTTTAATCTGTCAAGTTTATTTTTTAAATATCTCGAAAACTATTATAGTTACGAAAAAAACGTTCTGGGTTCATCATGAAGAGTATACTTGTGACTGCAAAAAAAAAATATTCCGAAAAAAAATTTTGAAAAATGATGGATTTGGAAAATTTTGAATTTTCAAAAATCGTGAAAATTCAGGTTCCGTATTAAATTTTTGGTTCAATTTTTTAAACATAATACCTTGTACTGATCCTGACTTTTCTGAAAGATCCTGAACATTTCAGAAAGGTGTTTTTTGTTTTTTCAAAAATATGAATTTTCGAATTTTTAATAATCGTGTAAATCCACGATAAACATTAAATTTTTGGTTAAATTTTTTTGTATATTATACCTTGTACTGATCTTGAAAGATCCTGAAATTTTCAGAATGGTGTTTTTTTTGTTTAAAAAATTCAAAAGTTTTTTTGATTAAAAAATATAAATTTTTGAAATAAAAAACACCATCCTGAAAATTTCAGGATCTTTTAAGATCAGTACAGGGTATTATATAAAAAAAAATGTAACCAAAAATTTAATTTTTATCGTCGATTTATACGATTTTTAAAAATTCAAAAAATTACATTTTTGAAAAAAAAAACTCCTTTCTGAAAATTTCAGTATCTTTCAAGATCAGTACAGAGTATTATATTAAAAAAATTGAACCAAAAATTTAATACGGAACTTGGATTTTCGCGATTTTTGAAAATTCAAAATTTCCCAAATTCATCATTTTTTCAATTTTTTTTTCGTAGCCACAAGTATACTCTTCAAGACGAAGCGAGAACAATTTGTTCGTAACTATAATAATTTTCAAGATATTCAAAAAATAAACTTGAAAGATTTGAAAGATTGTGAAATTCTGAATTTTCGATAACTTTCGAAAAATTTTATTTTTATTTTTTTTCCTTTGGTAGAACTTCGTTTTGTTAAAAACGAAACCTCCTGACCAAATTTCATCGAAATTGAAAGGGGTCGATTGCATCTCTTCGTCGATTTGACATGGAGAGACCCATATACATTTCACCCTTGTCATAGAATAGCTGTTCTAAATTTCGTCAAGTAATATTTCGTTCGCCAGAACATATACAAAAAAATTTCAAATCGGAAGTTCGCTGTGAATCGCATTGACCCGCTTTTTTGTCACCTGAGCAGTTTGAAAAAAAATTCAACCTAAATAATCGAGCGAGGAAGAAATGGCCTAAAAATCTTTATGTAAAGAACGTTCTTCTGGAATCCTTCTGAATGCTTCTAGAAACTTATCTTAAGTAATCAAAAATCCCTTTTAAAGGCTCTTTGAGAAAATCCTACAAATTGGTATTTACCAATTAATAATACGAGATTTTATGACAATAAAAATAGCGAATTAATCGTCATGTTTAAAACCATTGCGTGAATGGTTAAAGAATTGTTAATAAATTTTTGAGTAATTTTCCACATAACCTAAAAAATTTCAAACTTCCTCAAATTTCAACAACGTTCGATATTTTTATAGAAATTTGAGCTCTACGAGGACAAATTCCGACACTGTAATTCGATGACGCTGAATCGAATAGTGGTAATTTTTTTGTAATCGAACCGCCGGCGATATCGGAAAAAAGGGTTTACAGGGGGTTAAAGGGTTAAGAAGCCATTTAATTTGAAGACTATTAACTTTATCTAAAAATATGTCAAACAAAAGTTGTTGGGGACAAAAAAATACGTAAAAAAGTATTCTACGTTCATCCTCGTATTTTCAAAAATAAGCGAGAAAAAGACATTTTTGTTAAGGAAAAATGAGTAAATGGCCAGTTGAGCACCACTGGAAAAAAGGGTACACGCACACACATAGGCGCGAACGGGCGCACGCACGGACGCCACACACGCATGCTCTCACGCTGACGGAATATAGACGCATGCGCAGAACGAGAGAAAGAACCTCCTATGAGTGCAAACGGCATAGTTATATAATGCGTCTCTTTCTAGCAGGGGTTCTCAACCTGTATGTTTCTCCGTCTTTTTCTCGCTTATTTTTGAAAATACGAGGATGAACGTGGAATACTTTTTTACGTATTTTTTTGTCCCTAAAAACTTTTGTTCGACATATTTTTTGATAAAGTTATTAGTTTTCAAATTTAATGGCTTTTTAACCCTTTCACCCCCTTTAAACCATTTTTTCTGATCTAGCCGGGGATTAGATTACAAAGAATTATCACCATTCGATGCAGCGTAATCGAATTACCCTCAGATCAAGTTTGCAGATCCATGATTGAAAGTATGATGATTTTCTCCTTTGTCGTGGCCTATATTGAGAAAAATGCGAATGAACTCGAGGTCGGTATAGTAGAAACCATTGTAATTTCGGGGCTTATATTATTTTTTACACTTAGGAAAATTTTATTACGTTTCCTGACCTTCACTGCATAAATAAACGACTACTGAATTATCCGTCCTAATTTCAATCAGTTCAGTTTATTATTTTTAAAACACTGTGGGACCAAAAATTTGCACAGACTCTGTCGGTAAGATCAAACGGTCCTCATTGCCGCGAGACAATTCGACGCTAATTTGTTGGTTGCATGCAATCTCGTTGATGTTCTCGATACAGCAATCAATAAATTCTCATTCGTTGGCGTTTTTATCTAGCTAGCAGATAATGATAAAAATTTGAAAATTGCGCTATCACATCATTATTAAATGGTTATTCTTTGCACACTGATCAGATGGTAACTGAAGTCGTATTTTTTTTCGTCGATATTTTATAGTTTCTCACTTTCACTGATTATATAAAGCTCAAGATTAAACAAATTTTCTTTCGTACTTTAGAAATTTCGCAGACAAGAAATTTCGGGCTTTGTCGGTAAAACAGAACATGGACAGAACAGAACCTCAATATGTTTCAGGAATTTCGGTGATTTATCACATTTAAATTAAATCCTAATTTGTTACCTCTTTCTCTTTGGCCTAAATTTTGTTTATCATGGTTATGATTGAAAAAAAGGCCATTCTTGAGATTTCCATCGCAGAATCATTTGTTATGTTATTTCAGACAGGAGAAAAGTTGTTGTTCATTTTGAACACGGTGCAATTTTTTCGGTTCTTCTACTTAAGGAACTTGGACTTGTGAAAATCGGAATTCAGTGAAAATTCGGCGGGAAATTCAAAAAAAAAATCTAAATAAAATTTTTAAAATCTTTCAATCACATTGTAACATTTTTGAGCCCCAGTCTCGTGAAGTGGGACTGGTCGTTTCATTTTTTAGAGTCATTCCACTAAAATCGACAGTTAGAAATAATGCTTTAGCTTGAAAATTTAAATATCCATAACAACATTTTTGAGATTTATTCCCATTTCACCTGGTTTATTTGTTCCAATTTGTTCCAATTTACCCAATGATGATTTTTCAAATCTGAAAAAAATTGGTTTTTCAGATATGACAATTTTCAAGCCATAACCCGCTATCAATCAACTTTGTTATTAACGAATAATTTTTTTCAGGCAAATTTTGAAAAAGGAAGTTTTTTTTCTCCCCAAATAAGGGCGCCATTTTTTTACCCAGACTTCCCTCGTCTTTGCAGTTCATCGCTCGTTTATATTTCGGTTGGACGGTTGGTTAATTTCTTTTTTAACTTTAATTCAATTAATTAAATTAATTTCTTTTTCAACTTTAATTTAATTAATTAATTAATTTAATTAATTAATCAAAATTATATTTCGAATTGAGATGTCTTTTCTCTTTTTTCAAAGTCCGGAAATTACCGGATGGAGAAAAAAAAAATAACGAAAGCGCCGAAACTTTCGTGCAAACGTTTTAAGAACTTCTAGCGACTTACGGGATTGATGGGAAATACACAAACGCCTCCAGGAGGCGGTCCGTGAGATCCTTGTTTTTGGTACTGCGTATCCGACATAGCGAGTTCTTCATTTTGCTGTCAAGAAATATAATGATCAAGAAAAATAAAATTAGAAACTGCACGCACGATTTTTCCTGTTATTCGGGGAAGAACGGGGGAATCGCGGTCATCGAGGTCATCGGGGTAATGATGGTCACGCCATTTACGAGAAATGTCATGATTATTTCATTTTTTTTTCTCACGGCGTCCATTTTCAAAAATGAATGGCGTTCAAATTACAATATTACACTCATCTTACCGATACAAACGGAATTTTTCTAACAGATTTGAAATATGCGCATCGTTATAATCGATGCCAATAGTTCAATGGGGAAGTGACTATATCCATCTCATTTTCAATGTAACAATTATTTTCATTTTTTATATTTATGCAGCTTCCATATATAATAGGGTGTCCGTTATTTACCAAGTTGGTTTGTTTTTTTACAGCGCCCCCAAAATTTTTAGTTTATGACCTAACCAAAAATATCAGATCAAAAAAAGCCTTTAATATTGATATTGAACCTTGCCCTTTTGACCATACATTTCCCGTTTAAATAACATGGGATTTTCCCACTTTTTACATTTAATTTTTTTTCTCCTAAACAAGTAAATATATAGCAATGAGAGATAGATATTTTTGTAGGAAAATCACCGCTCTACAAAAAAGGTCTTTTATGATTTTTCGATAAAATCACTCCTTCAATAGTTATTCAAGGTTTAAGTTGAACTTATAACAAATTTTTAGATTTTCTTACTTTGACTGCAAATTTATTGTAATTAATTACATTCTGATTACAAATTACAAACATAATAAGTAATTAAAACTTTCTAATTACAAATTACGAATGTTTTCGACTAATTACATTAAAAATGTAATTAGTCGGAAATTCGATACTAATTACATGTAATTAGAGTGAAATTTGACTCTTATTACATGGAAAAATGTAATTAGTCGAAATTTTGGTCCTAATTACATGTAATTAGGGTGATATTGGACTCTAATTACATTGGTAAAATGTAACTAGTGTGAAATTTGAACCTATTTACATTTGTAATTAGAATTTTTCTAATTACTAATTACATTTGTAATTGGTAATTATAAAACTTTGAATTACAAATTACATTTGTAATTTTTAATTCGAAAACTTTGAATTACAAATTGCATTTGTATGAAATATTCTTACCGGTTGATAGATTGCGGGTCTCCCGACGTTGTTCGAATTCATGTTCGTCCTCTGAATGGTACGGTCTTCGTATCTTGTGCTTCCCTGACTGGCCATAGGTCGATTAAGTGTGCTGCAATCATAACTGTATTAATTATAACTTTTTGATAAATTCGCCCTTAATGAAGTGAGTTATGGAGCACGCGGTCCAAAAAATCTTGGACCATTCGGAAACAAAATATCGTCGGTTCAAAAGAAAATGACGATATTTAAGTATCATTTTTGACCTTGACGATTACCTTCAAGGTTATTTCAAGGTCAACTTTTTTTGTTAAATGGGAACCCTCTTTTTTGACATCGGCAATCGAAAGAGCGGAAAATTTCACGTTCAAACATGTAGTCAGGTACATTTTGACCTTGAAGGTCCTCTAAAGTTAATTAAACTTAAACAAAGTGTGGATACCTCTGGACATAGAAGCTTTATGAATTCTTTCGTAACCACCAAAGTTATTAATTTCAACAAGGCGCATTTAGTAGTGACCTTGACGATGACCTTCAAGGTGATTTCAAGGTCAAATTTTTTTTTTTTAATGGAAACCCCTTTTTTGACATCGGCAATCGATAGAGTGGAAAATTTCACGTTCAAATTGTACCCAGGTACATTTTGACCTTGAAGGTCCTCTAAAGTCAATTAAACTTAAGTAAAGTATGGATACCTCTGGACATAGAAGCTTTACGAATTCTTTCGTAACAACCAAAGTTATTAATTTCAACAAGGCGCATTTAGTAGTGACCTTGACGATGACCTTCAAGATGATTTCAAGGTTAACTTTTTTTTTTAAATGGACGCCCCTTTTTTTGTCATCGGCAATCGATAGAGTGGAAAATATCACGTTCAAATATGTATTCAGGTACATTTTGACCTTGAAGGTCCTCTAAAGTTAATTAAACTTAAACAAAGTGTGGATACCTCTGGACATAGAAGCTTTATGAATTCTTTCGTAACCACAAAAGTTATTGATTTCAAAAAGGCGCATTTAGTAGTGACCTTGACGATGACCTTCAAGGTGATTTTAAGGTCAAATTTTTTTTTTAATGGAAACCCTTCTTTTGACATCGGCAATCGATAGAGTGGAAAATTTCACGTTCAAATTGTACCCAGGTACATTTTGACCTTGAAGGTCCTCTAAAGTTAATTAAACTTAAACAAAGTGTGGATACCTCTGGACATAGAAGCTTTATGAATTCTTTCGTAACCACCAAAGTTATTGATTTCAACAAGGCGCACTTAGTAGTGATCTTGACGATGACCTTCAAGGTGATTTCAAGGTCAACTTTTTTTTTTAATGGAAACTATTTTTGAGTTCTACAATCAATAGAACATAAAGGTTTACATTTACATTAAAGGATATCTTTTTTATTTTCTTATTTTGGATGATCCAATCTAAAGATGTCGTGCTCACCGCAAGATGCCTTTTTTATATAAATTTTTACGTTAAGATTTTTTACGTTTGTAGATTTTGTTGTTGTTGAAAAATCACTTTTTTCGACCTCTTGACTGCGTATAACCCGTTAGATTAATTTAATAATGGAAAATCAAATGTATTTATCCACGATTTTTTTTTTCAATGAATAATGATTTTTGAATCATTTTTTAAAATTGATAATGAAATTTGATCGATTATTTTCTTAATAAATAATGATGTTTGATCCATTATCCATTATTTTTTTGAATGAATAATGAAATTTCATACGTTATCCATTATTTTTTAAATCGATATTGAAATTAAAAAATATGAATATTAATTTTTTACGTTAATAAATTAATTTTTACGTTAATAAATTAACTTCTACGTTAATAATTCCAGGATTTTTTTTTTTTTGAAAAATGGTTTTTTTCGACCTCCTGACTGCGGATAACTTTGAGAGGAAATTTAAAATCGACACTGTCACTTTAAAATTTCTATCCAAAATTTTTCGCTCAACGCTGAATTGAAATCAGTAAAATATTGACAATTTTCGCAGAATTTTTTTTTTCAAT
Organism: Alloplasta piceator; assembly: GCA_946863875.1. Lineage (NCBI taxonomy): Eukaryota > Metazoa > Arthropoda > Insecta > Hymenoptera > Ichneumonidae > Alloplasta > Alloplasta piceator. Next base: position 30,486,245 of record OX333080.1, read on the forward strand.
TATCGAAATATTTTCATTTAATAATACATTTGATTAATGCCCATAAACATTTAATATTTTAATATCCAAAATATTAGCAACGGGATGCATTTTCTTTCACCATTTTTGAAAAATCGCTTATGCCGCTTATTTTCAGTCTTCATTTTTGCAAAAATAAATAATGGATCGTTTGCATTATTCGAAAAACCCTAAATTGCAATAAAACTAATTACAGATTTTTAAAAAAATTGAAAACAAAAAATTAAAAATATTGAATTAAAAATTTTCATTTTTTTTTTCATAACAAACTGAATTTTTCTCATTTTTTTGATAATTTTCAGTACCATTTTCTAAAAAAAAAAAAAATTATAAAACAGAACGTTCTTGTAAATTTAAGAATTACATTATCAATAGATTCCATAAATTTTAGGTCAATATTTACCTGTTTGCATTGTTCGGAGAATTGGATCCAGAATTTCGAGCAGCTAGTGTTTTCGTTACAAAGTCTTGTTCCTTCCAGCCGTGTTTTTTATAAACGTCTCGTAGTTCCTGATGTTGCCACATCGTGAATAATACTTGTCCTGAAAAAAAAAAATTACGATAGAGATCGGTCAATTAAAAGAAAAAGCTTCCTTCATGACGAAAAAAAAAAAAATACTCAAAATTTCTCGATAATTAAGGGGTTATACGCAGTCGGTAGTTTCAAAAAATCGATTTTTTCGCTTGAAGAATTATTATTTTTTACAAAGAAAAATTTCAAAGTAGTGTTAAAAGTTGCAAAAATATGTTTATAAATTTTTTCGTTAATAAATTCCAGTGTTGGGCGAATTTGCAATTAATTAATTACAAATCATAAATTACAAGTCTTAATTAGTACATAAACCGTAATCTATTACCCATTACAATTGTAATTCAATCGAAATCCATTAACCATTACAATTGTAATTTGTAATTGAACCGGCATCCATTGATCATTAGAATTTTAATTTGTAATTAAACCCAATTCCATTACCCATTGCAATTATAATTTGTAATTAGACTGGAATCCATTAACCATTACAATTGTAATTTGTACCAAATCCATTAACCATTACAATTGTAATTTGGAATTGAACCGGAATCCATCAACCATTACAATTGTAATTACAATTGTAATATGTAATTAAATCGAAATCCATTAACCATTGCAATTGTAATTTGTATTAAACCGAGATCCATCAACCATGACTATTTTTAATTGTAATTAAACCGTCCAGAAACAAAGTAACCGATGCATATAATTATTTAATTGCAATTAAAAATTGTAAGCGTTAATGGAGTTCAGTTTGATTACAATTAAAAATTGTAATGGTTGATGGATCTCGGTTTAATTACATTTTTTAATTGTAATGTTTGATCGATATCGGGTTAATTACAGTTTTTAAATGTAATGGTTAACGGATTTCGGTTTAATTACAAATTACAATTGTAATGGCTAATGGATTTCGGTTTAATAATAAATTAAAGTTGTAATGGGTAATGGATTCCGGTTCAACTACAAATTACAATTGTAATGGTTAATGAATTTCGGTTAAATTACATATTAAAATTTTAATGGGCAATGGATTCCCGTTAAATTACAAATTAAAATTGTAATGATTAATGGATTTCGGTTTAATTACTAATTAAAATTGTAATGGGTATTGGATTCCGGTTTAATTACAAATTACAATTGTAATAATTAATGGATTTCGGTTTCATTACAAATTACAATTGTAATGAGTAATGGATTTCGATTCAATTACAATTACAAATTACAATTGTAATGGTTAATGCATTTCGGTTCAATTACAAATTACAATTGTAATGGGTAATGTATTTCGGTTCAATTACAAATTACAATTATAATGGTTAATGGATTTCGGTTCAATTACGAATTACAATTGTAATGGTTAATGGATTTCGGTGTAATTAAAAATTACAATTGTAATGGGTAATGGATTTCGGTTCAATTGCGAATTGCAATTGTAATTGGTAATTTTTTTAAAATTACATATTACAGCTGTAATTTGTAATCGAAATGTAATTAATTACACCATGTAATTTGCCGCTGCCCAACACTGATAAATTTGAATGTCTTTCCAGAATTTTTTTTTTTTTTTTTAATCGCTTTTTTCGGCCTCCTGACTGCGTATACACCTTAATTTCGATCGCTGATGTAAACTCGCGTTTTCGAGACTAACCGGCAAATTTGAGAACTCTCGGTGTGTACTTTTGACGCTGCTTCGTGATGTTCATAAGCCTCTCAACGCCACCGGCGTCCAACAGTGATCTCGAGAATTCCGCGTTTTTCTTTATAACCTCGTTCAGAGTTGCCAATACAGCCGCGATTGTGTCGTCGCTCGTGCCCTGATCGTGTTGATTGTTGCCCGATGGCAATTTTTGTATAAGATCCCTCATCGCGTATTTCCCAATAAGTTCCTTGTTTCGTTGATCTATCGCGAGATTACGAAGCGCCGTTGCCACAGCACAAACGACACGATCGACCTGATGTGTAAAAATTATGTAATCGAGAAACCAATAATTTTTTCCAAAGACTTATTCAAAGAAAAATTCATTTCGGAACCCGATCAGATCCCGATCCGGACCTGATCAGGTCCCGATCAGATCCCGACCAAAATCCGATCAGGTCCCGACCAAAACCCGATCAGATCCCGACCAAAACCCGATCAGATCCCGACCCAGACCTGATTAGGTCCCGACCAAAACCCGATGAGATCCCGACCAAAACCCGATCGGGTCCCGACCCGGCCTGAGCCGAATGACGAGAACCCCAATTTTTTGCAAAAAAAATGCAGTTATTCCATACATTTTGGATCGAGTTGGTGTCACATTGAGTATCAAACAGCTGTAATCTTTTACACGATTTCAGAGGAATCCCCATAGAAAAAGTTGTTCGTACTGATGGGCAGAATCACCTCTTTAAAACAAAGCATATCAAAACGAACATGATGTATTGAAATATATGGGGCTTTCCATCCCAAATCGGCCAGTTCGAAAAATTTATTTTTTTATGTCCTCAAATTTTTTATATTTTTTAATACCCATCAAAAGACCTAAAAACCGCTCTTTTTCCGTATTTTGGTAATAACTTCTTTGATATAGGTCCAAATTGAAATTTTTTTTTTGAAATTTTTTTTTGATGGCCTTTTCAGAAGTCAATACAACAAAAATATTTGACGTGTTTTTAAATGAGTTTTTTTTAGTTTTAAACTTTAAATCGCGTTTATAAAAATGAGTGTGTACTTTGATGGTTCAACAAATTTTTTGTTTTCAACATCTATCTATTCAACAACTTTTAAGACTAGTCCGATCGTGGGCGTTCCATAATTACAATTTTTTTTTCAATTTGTGAAAATTGAAATTTTTTTTTTCTGTAAATTATTATGAATAACAATTTTCGTGACTGTATAGTATTGTTTTCATTATTTCGAATTTATTTCAACACTTTTTTATAAAACTTTTTGAATAAAAAAAAAATTTTTTAGTTTTCAAAAATCGAAAAAAATAGTAGTTATGGAAGACCCACGATCGGACTGGTCTTTAAAGTTGTTGAACAGATAGATGTTTGAAACAACAAAATTAAAAAAAAAAATCAAAATATACACTCACTTTTAAAAACGCGATTTAAAATTTAAAACTCTAAAAACGCATTCAAAAACACGTCGAATATTTTTGTTGTATTTTTTTCTAAAAAAGCCATAAGAAAACAAAAATAAAAAAAAAACCTTTTAATTTGGTCCATTATTAAAAAAGTTATGACTAAAATACCGAAAAAAGAGCAGTTTTTTTGTGAATTTAATATTTTTTGAAATCCAGTCAAAAAAATCTTAAAATTTACCAGCAAGGGTCTTTTGATGCGTACTAAAAAATATAAAAAAAATTAGCGGAATAAAAAAAAAATTTTCCAACTGTCCGATTTGGGATGGAACGCCTCATATATTTTTTAGTTTTTCCTTGCTTTTTCTCATGAATACATTTCTTTTGACAAAAACTCTGCATGACTTGCAATCAGCGGTGAATTTTGCATCGATGTAACGTTTGAAAATGATTGAAAAAAGAAAAAAATTGTTTACACATTGTTGGGCGACTTTTCGGAAATCTCAAAATAGCGAAATCTAAAGTGTTCATAACTTTACTTCGGTTTGATCGATTCAAAAATTTCTCTTTCGTATTAAATACAAACTTAGAGAATGGCGAAAAAAATTATCCATTACTGTTGTAATGAATAATGTTACGTTTTTTGCATTATTCATTATTGACTTCATGCATAATCGTTAGGTTTCACAATTTTCATTACAAAAATAATGCTTTATGTTACTATAATATAATTTATTGCACTCCGTGCGATAAAATTTTGTACGATACTCGTGCGAGAAACTTTTTCTCAACTCGTGTGATTGCAGCATTCGCCTTCGGCTCATGCTGCAAACTCACACTCGTCGAGAAAAAGTTCCATCGCACTCGTATCGTAATGTACTATTTCATTATTTCTAAAATAAATAATGCATCATTACATCATCATCATTACATCATTTTTACATTATGATTTCGGCGACTCTGCTTATCTCTTCAAGTTTCTGACAATGATCTCAAAGCTTTGTATCGGGTGGCCCATTCCACACTACAAAATATTTTACCTCCATTCTCAGAAGTTCAACCAAAATCGGCAAGCCCTTTTCCTTTCGAACCGCAGCACGTATCTCGATACTCGGTTGCCAATAACACGCGGCAAGATTCTGCAAAGCTCCAGCTGCCGCTTCGAGGGTCTCTGGATTGGAGCAAGTTTGCAAAAGACTTAAATACGATTGCACTACATCCGGCTGCCATAATAATTCCATGCCTTTTACAGGCTCGGTTCTCGGGCTCGTTGTTCTCGCTGTCGTTGTTTCCTTCTGCGTCTGTTGGCCCTCCTTCTTCTTTTTACTACCGCCGAAGCAGCCCAAATTCTCGCCTATGCCGAAAACGTGGAACACTTGCTTTTAATTCTCGCATTTTTCACATCGGTCAGAAGGCTTTGTTTGAAAAAAAAAATTTTTTTTTTTTTAAACAACACCGGCACACAAAATCAAAAAAGTGGTCTGTACTTTTGACCAGACCCACCTATCTATATGTATTTTGATGCGCTGAATCCGAATCCGAGGTCCGTTAATCTCGACCATGCATTCACTGCCGTCCAAAAGTTTGAACACACTCGCCCCAATTCCGAGCCGCACAAAAAAGTTGCACTGCTTTTTTAAAAATAAAGATATTTCAATTTCAACAAGCGGCGTTTCAAAGAGGATATATTCAGCTTCATTTTGCTTTATCAAAAAAAAAAAATTCGATTTTTTTGAAATTCGGTACGTCCTTTGAAGCATATGGTCGTTTTTTTGTTGTTTTTTTTTGGCGTACGACCCATGAAAATTTTTTTGAACCGTTTTTCACATAAAAAACTTGTGGAGGGGAGTATAAGTTTCAATTTCGTTTGTTAAAAAGTTTCGTACAATTTTTTTTCGCAAAAAACAACCATATTCATAAAATGAAGGGTAACTCCAAAACTACTGAGTTTTTGTGAAATCATTAAGAGGGTAAAAAGTTGCACACAATTGTTTTGGATTTAATGAAATTTGTTCAGAATTTTTTCTCAACATTTTTTTCGGGATTTTTCACTGTCAACGAGATTTTAAAAAATCTTCAACATGGAGTCTCTTACCTCATCTACACGGCTTTTTCTTCGAAAAAAGTCATTCACATGGCTTTTTTATCGAAAAACCCGTGTAGATGAGGTAAGACATCCGATTGTTTGAGATAAAAAAAATTTGTAAAAAAAATGTTGGAAAAAAATTCTGAAATAATTTCATTGAATCCAGAATAGTTGTATGCAACTTTTTACCCTCTTAGTGACTTCACAAAAATCCAGTAGTTGTAGAGTTGCGCTTCATTTTATAAATATGATCGTTTTGTACAAAAATTTGAATATTTTTGCAAAAAAAAATCGTACGAAACTTTTTAAAAAACAGAATTGAAGCTTCTACTCCCCTCCACAAGTTTTTCATGCAAAAAACAGTTTTAAAAAAATTTCATGGGTCGTACGCCAAAATTTCAACACCAAAAAAGACCAAAAAAAACGACCATGCTTCAAAGGACGTACCGAATTTGAAAAGAATGGAAATTTTTTTTTGGTTAAAGCAAAATGAAGCTGAATATATCCTCTTGGAAACGCCGAGTGTTGAATTGAAATATCTTAATTTTTAAGAGAGCAGTGAAACTTTTTGTGTGGCGCGGAATATCGGGCCAAGTGTTTCCAAACTTTTGAACGGCACTGTATGGATGATCAAGATTAACAGACCCGGCAATCGGATTCAGTACATCAAAGTACATAAGAAACATACTTGATCTAGTTCAATAAAAAAAATTCCATACTCACAACTGCGATTTTCGGCAATTTTTAGGCATTTTTAGTGGTTTTTCGCAATTTAATCAAATTCTTACAAGCGTACGAGCAAAACTGACTTCGGATTCGGATTCAGTACATCAAAATACATAAGAAACATACTTGATCTAGTTGAATAATAGTACATTTATCGCACGAGTGCGTAAAGTGCCCGCTTCTCGCACGCGCAGCGAAACGAAGCGTGCGAGAAGTGGTCACTTTACGCACGGAGTGCAATAAAAAAAAAATTCATACTCATAACTGCGATTTTTCGCAATTTTTAGCCATTTTTAGCGGTTTTTCGCAATTACTCAAAATTTTGAGGGTGTATGAGCCAAACGGACTTCGGATTCAGATTCAGCGCATCAAAATACATAGAGGTAGGTCGGTCTGGTCAAAAGTACAGACCACTTTTTTTATTTTGTGCGCCGGTGTAATCAATGCGAAATCGCATCGAAAGTCTCAATGCGGTTTCAATGTAATTTATTTTTTCCCGTTTCAATTTGAAGCGGGAAAAAATAAATTACACCCCATGCTGACTCTCACCTTTAACCGGCGCTGTCATTCGCGTTTGTACCGTCGATTGAATCGGATGCTTGTCGTAATTCGGATCCTCGACCTCTTGACAACGGTAACTCAAGTTTCTCAGTATACAGACACAATTCTCAACGATTTTATTGCCAATATTCGATTTTTCAATCGCCGAACGCACTACGTACAAAAGTGCGTCAACGAGACCGTCGCATTCGCGCAATTTTTTTCTCGCATATTCACCGGCGCTCGATACGTTTCTCAATACACCGGAGGCATTTCTGAACACCGTTGACCAGCATGTTTCGCCATTCGAGGAACTAGGATCCCAACCACTGTGAGGAATAATAATATTATTGACGACCATCGTTACCCCATCGTCAATTATAGACCTTTTTAAATCCTACAACAGAAATGCAATATTGGAATTAATTATCATCGTTGGCCATTCATAATAACAAATGGATTGAGAAGTGATCAATTATCGTATTATAATAACGCTTCAGAGTTGTGAAAATACATTTTTAGAATTTAAAAGTTTTTACATCTTTTTTTCGAAAATATCTTAATTTTATGAATGCTTCTAATTTCGATGAAATTTAGTTAGAAGTTTTCTTTTATCATGAAACGAAGTTCTACCAGAGGAAAAAAATAAACAATTTTTTTTTTTTCGAAAGTTATGCAAAATTTCACCATTTTTCCAATTTTTCAAGTTATTTTTTTAAATTCTCGAAAACCATTATAGTTACGAAAAACTCGTTCTGAGTTCGTCTTAAAGAGAATAAGTGGGACTACGAAAAAAAAAAATATTCTGATTTTTTTTTTGAAATATGATGACTTTGAAGAATTTCGAATTTTGAAAAATCGTGAAAATCCAAGATCAACATTAAATTTTTGATTCATTTTTATAAATATAATACCTTGTACTGATCTTAAAAGATCCTGAATTTTTCAGAATTGCGTTTTTTCCCTCAAAAATATGAATTTTTGAATTTTTGTAAAATTTTTTTTTGTTTACCTCTAAGTTAAGTAAAGTTGAGCAATCATGTAATTTTGTAATTTTGGGCAGTAAAAATTACAAAATGACTCAACTTTACTTAACTTAGAGGTAAAAAAAAAAGAATTTTTTTTTACCAAAATTCAAAAAATCATATTTTCGAAAAAAAAAGCGCAATTCTGAAAATTTTAGGATCTTTTAAGATCAGTACACGGTATTATATAAAAACGTTGAACCAAAAATTTAATGTTGATGGATTTTTACGAAAAATTAAAAATCTCCAAATTCATCATTTTTCAAATTTTTTTTTTCGTAGCCCCAAGTATACTCTTCAAGACGAATCCAGAACGATTTTTTCGTAACTATAATAGTTTTCGAGATATTTTCTAAATAAACTTGAAAAATTGGAATAATGGTGAAATTGGGAATTTTCGAAAAATAAATTTTATTTTTTTCCCTTGGTAGAACTTTGGTTTATGATAAAAGAAGACTTCTGACCAAATTTCATCGAAATTGAAAGCGAACTCCAACTATTGGTCGATTTGTCATGGAATGACCCTACCTTTTTTTTTGTTTTTCCACTGTACGACGGGATTTTTTTGTTTTTGCAGTCCCCAATCGCTCTTTTATTATTCCTATTTATGTTTTACCCTGCCGATTCGCCGAAGAGATGGGAAACTTAAAAAAAACTTGACCGGTACAGTAGTTACCTACTTACCATCAGGTGGTAATGCGAGTAAACTCAAGCGCCACCACCAGATGGCGCTCAGGCCAGCACTTGCCCTTAATGAATCAGCCGATTTTCGGCGAACCGGAACTAAACAGTAACAGTCTTAACCCAAACCCAAACTAAACATTGACAATCATGTTGACAATGAGCTATTGTGATATGGATTTTTAAATAGGGTTCATACCGGGATTGCAGTAGAAACAATTTTTTTTTTTTAAATAAAAAATGTCGGTCAGAGAAGAACTTTGGGTCCTTTGGCTTAAAATACAGGTCTCGTCCAAATATTAATTTTCCGGAATAAAAAATAACTACGCATTTCCGAAATAACGAAAAATGGGAGATAAGTTACATGAACTTTTTCTAATCGCTAATATTCGTTAATTGTTGGAATAAGCATTTTTCACAACTCTGTCGCGAAGTCCATTCGTGGCGGTCTTTACCTCGCAGGATGATAGATTCCAAAGGACTCCCGTAACTAATTCCTTAATATCGGCATCGGAAGTTCGACGCAATAAATTGATTAATCCGGGTACACCACCAGCGCTTTTTATGGCTCGCTTGTTCTCGTCATTCTGTCGTCCGTACGAAAGATTTCTCAACGCTCCACACGCGTTTCTGTAAACATCGGGACTCTCGTGATCCAGCAGCAGCACCAACGGAGGTATGCCGCCCATACTGCGCGTTTTTTGTTTGTTTGGATCGTCCATGTAGCACAAGTGTTGCAGATAAGCGGCGGCATTGGCTTTGATAACGTTGTTCGGATTACTGAGAAAACCGATGACCTCGGATAAATTTGGATCTCGCCATCTCATTGATTTCTGATCGTCCTCCAATGGACTACCCATTCCAGGTACTTGATGACGGGGATGAAGACGTTGCAGATGTACCTCCTCCTCGAAAACCTCGACCGGTATCGCACCGGTCAGGGAAGCCGGATGTCCTTCGTCGTATGCAGTCACATCACCGGACAAAGATACGGGTCCTCCGGTAGGCGGGCCATATCCAACTGGCCAGACCCAGCCATAAGGCAGCTTACCTTCGTCTGTGATTCACAAGTCAATCATTGTAGCATCGTTGCGCTAATTATTCACGCTTACTAAGAGCTTATCATACCGTTTGGATGTTGCGAAGGTTCCCCTGAGTCATCCATGTTCCACGAATTACTGACGCGATCTAACGTTGAAAACAAATTGAAATACATGCTGTCAGGAAGATGTATATTAATTCTGGTGTTATTATATCGAGGGTACTTCCGATCAATTTTTTCAAAATCCCAAAACTCTAATCAGAAACCATTACTTGGGCCCTAGATAGACCTCTCAACGTATTCGTCGTACCATATTGTTCTCCGGGGCCTCCGGGACTCGGTGTAATGCGATAATGATCTTGTAAAGCGGGATTCAACGCTGGGTCCACATCGTTGTAAGCACCTTCCGAATAGGTTGGTCCTTTTCTCATGTACTCTTGAATAAATAAAACAACTTGTCAATGTTCTCACTCTTGACACAATGAGAAAATTGACGTAGAATCCCCGAAACTTCACGATGAAGACACTTGAAACCCAAGCAAGAGGTTCCAGAATAAGCTCAAGGTTTTATCTTGAGGGTGGGAGGCGAGTGACTAAATTTACCAAACATTTATGTAACTGTTATGAAGTAGGTAGGTTGAAGGGTTGAAGATTGTACATTTAACTTGCATTCACTAGGTGTTGGTACAGGACTGGCAAAGTTCAATACCGCTGGAATGACTATAGGATAGTTATCACGCCCACGAAGGAGGAAATTCCTTTATAGCGGTTACAGCCAAATTGAATTGGCTCGCCTGTCAGCGGGCCATATTTTTGCTCCATAAAAGTCGATCGGTTATTATATTTTGATATCAACTGGGTCAAACTGCCAAGTTTTATCGTACCGTTCCATCGGGTCTTGAAACTTCACTCGGGAGGCCATCACATTGTGAATGAAGTACCTAATATCGAGTCGGTGGGGCATTCGAATGGCGATATTGGACGATACCGTAGAATGGCTTTAATCGAACATACCAAGTGGTGGTGACGCTCGACTGTGGTCTGATGGGCTATGGGGGCTGTGAGGAGAGTGCGATTGCGGCATGTACATGCCGTGGTTTCCGGGGTAGCCTGGTTGAGCGGAATATCCCAGAGAGGAATCATAATGATCGAAACTGACCATATACGGATCCGCTGGGTAACGGGAATCCCCGTGCTGGTAATCTTGAGACATCAAGGGCATGGACATGTAACTAACGGCCCCTGTGTCCGGCTCCATGTGCGCCACCTCACGGACTACCTTTGTTACCGTCGTCACCTGCTCCGAATAAAACAGATAAAATGTTCATACAGCAAAAGAAAAATAGATAACCTGACTAGGTTTGCCGCATAGAGCGCACAAAGACAAAAAATCAGCTTTTTTCTAAACTCTTATACGACAACAAATGGCTGAGTTATTAGTAAAGTTGACCAATGACGACTGGAATCTAGGAGAAATGCCACAGCTGATCCGTGTGGTGGGGGTTTTTTCTCCTACGCCCTCCGGTGAGTCGTTTTATACGCGTGTGAGATCGATGCACGCCCCCCCCCCCTTTCCACCGTTACCCCCCACCAAACTGCCTACCAGTGGCATTCCTCCTAGATTCTGGCCGTCATTGGTCAACTTCAAAAACGTTAATAACCAAGCCAATTGTTGTATACAAATTTTTAAAAAAGCTAATTTTTTGTCTTGGCGCGCCCGAAAAGGCGAACCTAGTCAGATTACCTAGTTGCTTAATACACCAAAGTAGCGTCCTCGGTCGATAAAATGCCTGATCGTTTTTCAGAATGTCCAGCGTTTCCTTTCTCAAACTGAATTTTTATGGACAGAGGGACAAAGTCATCGGGATCGAACTTAAAATTTACATGGATTGTGTAAGTGGAAACTTCATAAAATAAGGATTAGCTTAACATACAATGTTAGGCATTTTGGATTCAAGTAACGGGGACTAATTGTTAATGCCTAGGTCTAGCAATGAACGTGTTTAAGTATTTAGATATAGCCTTCGCCAAAAGTATTAGGCACCTATCAATAAGTGGCTACTAAATATTGACGACAAAATATCTAAGAACAGAATATCCACACGATGTATCTGGCTCTGAGAATGGGATTACCGATATTCAAAAGTTGGGTTGAGGAACTAAAATGCTATTCGCCGCGGGAGGATTAAAGGCATGATTTTAGGGGAAGGGCGCCTGCAACTGGGATTAGCGCAAGTCCTCGCTAGATATTTCATCGTTAGATATTTTGTCATCAGTCTTTTGATTTTGGGACTTGAAGCATTGAGCTTCATTTCAGTGAGTTTCACTGTCTTAAAGTATCTGATATGTGAATTTTTCCATGTCCAACTGCCGATATATGGTTTTTAAAACGAAAGCACCCTTACTTGTTGGGATGTTTGTTGCTTATGCGTCCGAATGAGCAAAGGATCATCCTGCATCGACAAGTGGGACGAGTGTAGAGAATGCGTGTCAGCTTGACCGTTGCTCCCATTATAATCCGTTTCACTCTGTCCACTTTGATCAGTCGAAAAATTAACACATATTCATCGCTAGCGTTACGAAAACCGACACCGGTATACTAAATAGACTTACGTGTACTGGGGCATATCGGAACCTGTCTCCTGAAGAACACGTCTGGAAAATATAATTTTCTCAACGGTATTAGAAGTATCGACGTTCCGTCCAAAAGAAAAAAAATGCTTGCAACCAAAAACGTGTTACTGGTGTGGCATTCTTTTTAGGGGTGAACGTTTCAATGTTTATTTTATCGATTACACCGGCACACAAAATCAAATAAGTGGTCTGTACTTTTGACCAGACCCACCTATCTCTATGTATTTTGATGCGCTGAATCTGAATCCAAAGACCGTTTGGCTCATACACCCTCAAAATTTTGAGTATATTGCGAAAAACCGCTAAAAATGGCTAAAAATTGCGAAAAATCGCAGTTATGAGTATGACATTTTTTCATTCAACTAGATCAAGTATGTTTCTTATGTATTTTGATGTGCTGAACCCGAATCCGAAGTCAGTTTTGATCGTACACTCGTAAGAATTTGATTAAATTGCGAAAAACCACTAAAAATGCCTAAAAATTGCCCAAAATCGCAGTTGTGAGTATGAAGTTTTTTTTATTGAACTAGATCAAGTATGTTTCTTATGTTCTTTGATGCGCTGAATCCGATTGCCGGGTCTGTTAATCTTGATCATCCATACAGTGCCGTTCAAAAGTTTGGAAACACTTGGCCCGATATTCCGCTCCACACAAAAAGTTTCACTGCTCTTTTAAAAATTAAGATATTTCAATTCAACACGCGGCGTTTCCAAGAGGGTATATTCAGCTTCATTTTGCTTTAACCAAAAAAAATTTTCCATTTTTTTCAAATTCGGCACGTCCTTTGAAGCATGGTCGTTTTTTTTTGTTCTTTTTTGGCGTTGAAATTTTGGCGTACGACCCATGAAATTTTTTTAAAACTGTTTTTCGCATGAAAAACTTGTGGAGGGGAGTAGAAGCTTCAATTCTGTTTTTTTTTTAAGTTTCGTACGATTTTTTTTGCAAAAATATTCAAATTTTGGTAAAAAACGATCATATTTATAAAGTGAAGGGCAACTCTACAACTACTGGATTTTTGTGAAATCACTAAGAGGGCAAAAAGTTGCATGCAATTATTCTGGATTCTATGAAATTATTACAGAATTTTTTTCCAACATTTTTTTTACAAATTTTTTTTATCTCAAACAATCGGATGTCTTACCTCATCTACACGGGTTTTTCGATAAAAAAGCCATGTGAATGACTTTTTTCGAAGAAAAAGCCGTGTAGATGAGGTAAGAGACTCCATGTTGAAGATTTTTAAAAATCTCGTTGACAGTGAAAAATCCCGAAAAAAAATGTTGAGAAAAAATTCTGAACAAATTCCATTATATCCAAAACAATTGTATGCAACTTTTTACCCTCTTAATGATATCACAAAAACTCAGTAGTTTTGGAGTCGAGCTTCATTTTATGAATATCGTTGTTTTTTGCGAAAAAAAATTGTACGAAACTTTTTAACAAACGAAATTGAAACTTATACTCCACTCCACAAGTTTTTCGTGTGAAAAACAGTTCAAAAAAATTTGCATGGGTCGTACGCCAAAAAAAAAACCAAAAAAACGACCATATGATTCAAAGGACGTACCGAATTTCGAAAAAATCGAAATTTTTTTTGGATAAAGCAAAATGAAGCTGAATATATCCTCTTTGAAACGCCGCTTGTTAAATTGAAATATCTTTATTTTTAAAAGAGCCGTGCAACTTTTTTGTGCGGCTCGGAATTGGGGCGAGTGTGTTCAAACTTTTGGACGGCAGTGAATGCATGGTCGAGATTAACAGACTCGGCAATCGGATTCAGCGCATCAAAATACACAATAAACTTACTTGATCTAGGTTCAATAAAATTTGTTTCATGTTCATTACTGCTATTTTTCGCAAATTTTAGCCATTTTTAGCGGTTTTTCGCAATTTACTCCAACTTTTGATAGGGTACGAGCCAAACTGACTTCGAATTCGGATTCAGCGCATCAAAATACATGAGAAACATACTTGATCTAGTTCAATAAAAAAAATTTCATACTCCTACTAGGTGCGCAACTAAGTTTCCGGGTTTCACACATGGATGGCGCTAGCGACCCATGTAGTCGGCATACAAATCTGAAATTGGGTGTCTTCGTAGCTTGGACATCTGTCAAGAATACCCAATCGTAATATAAACAAATATCGCAACACAACGACCTTTTTTCTAACCTCAAAAATGTCAACGTTTGTGCCAAATAAACAGCATTTGCGGGAAGCATTGCTTTTCTGCTTTAACCTAAAAAAAAACAGCAGCTGAAGCACGTCGGTTACTCGCGGAGGCCTACGGCGAACATATACCATCAAAAACAACGTGTGAAGATTGGTTAAAGCGGTTCAGAAGTGGCGATTTTGAGACTGGGGGGACAAGGAGCGCTCGGGAAGACCGCAAACATTTGCGGACGACGATCTGCAAGCGTTATTGGATGAAGATGACACTCAAACAGAAGATCAACTCACCGAGGCATTAAATGTGACGCGGCAATGTATTTCGAAACGTTTGCACGCAATGGGAAAAATTCATAAGGAAGGAAAGTGGGTGCCGCATGAGTTGACTGAGAGACAAATGGAAAATCGAAGAATCACTTCCGAAATTTTGCTTTTGCGGTAGAACAGAAAGAGTTTCCTGCATCGAATTGTTACTGGCGATGAAAAGTGGATATATTTCGAGAATCCCAAACGCAGAAAATCGTGGCTTTCACTTGGCGAAGAGTCGACATCGACTCTGCGTTTGGTGGGACCAGAAAGGAATCGTGTACTATGAGCAGTGTTGCCAGTTCAGTACATTTGTACTGAATTCAGTACGTTTTTACGTGTTTCAGTACGTTAGTACGACGCTGGCCAATTCAGTACGTTTTGAAATCTCAGAAAAAAAAACAAATCTATATCCTTACCGTGCCAGGATATGCCATGACCGCACATGGCGCATCCAATCGGGTCATCCGAAGTCCGCGCATAACGAATCAAATATACATTTTGTATTGTTTTATACTGATTGTATTGGTATGTGTGCATTTTTTCGTGATCCCTACCTTACCGACTGAAGGTAAAAGTCCGAACCCTATCTTACCGACTGAAGGTCATTAAGCTTGGCTATGTATATATATACTAGGGGCCCGTGCGGCTCGGGCGCTACGCGCCCTCGCATCGCAAGTCCAAACCTTTCAAACCCAAACCATCAAACCCAAACCTTCAAACCCAAACCTAGAACCGAGCGAGGTGAAGCTGGCCATGGAATCGAGGATCGAGTGGGTCGAACTTGGCCATGGCCTCGATTCTTGTACACAGCGGTGGCGGCGGCGGCGGTGGCGATACTCTAGGTCGGGGTTTGGGTTCGACTCTAACCCAAACCCCGACCTTCCGCCCACAAGCTTCTCCAACCCTCTCCCCGCCATCCCATGCCTTGCCCCCGCCCCACCCACCCAACCATCCGCTGAATTTGGCCATCCATGGCCAACTTGACCCCGCTCGATTCTCGATTCCATGGCCAACTTCACCCTGCTTAGTCTGTGGCCAACTTCAGGCCGTCTCGATTCTTGTACACGGCGGCAGCGGCGGCGGCGGCGGCGGCGGCGGCGGCGGCGGCGGCGAAATATTTATATAATATAGAGAGATATATGGCGCTTAAGTACGTTTTCGTCCGTTTCAGTACGTTTTTGTGGCGCTGACGGTACGGAACGATTTTCCTTTCTGGCAACACTGACTATGAGCTGCTGAAACCGGGCGCAACTGTCAATGGGCATCGCTACCGACAACAACTGATCAATTTGAGCCACGCATTGCTCGAAAAACGGCCAGAATGGGACACGAGACACGAACGTGTGATATTGCAGCGCGACAACGCTCCGTGCCATCGCAGTTCCATCGTCCAGGACACCATAAAGACACTGAAATGGGATCTGCTACCGCACCCGCCGTATTCGCCAGACCTGGCCCCTTCAGACTATCACTTGTTCCGGTCGATGGCGCATGGCTTGGGTGGACTACACTTGGCCAATTATGATGCAGTACAAAATTGGTTGGACGAATGGTTTCGGTCCAAAGACGCGTCTTTTTAAATAGCGAGCGACAATACTTCGAATAAACCATTTTTTGTATTTGTCTTGAAATTTTCGATTTTTTTTTGGTCAAAAAAACCCGGAAACTTAGTTGTGCACCTAGTAATTGCCATTTTTCACAATTTTTAGCCATTTATAGCGGTTTTTCGCAATTTACTCAAAATTTTGAGGGTGTATGAGCCAAACGGACTTCGGATTCGGATTCAGCGCATCAAAATACATATAGATAGGTGAGTCTGGTCAAAAGTACAAACCACTTTTTTGATTTTGTGTGCCGGTGTTATTTACCGCGCTTTGTCAATTTTTTTTATAATAATTATTTTCAAATATCGTCCTCAGCGTTATCCTGCGAGAAATTGCGAGTGGATTTTTGTCCCAAATGAACTTTCACATGACACACGGATTGTAATCACACGTTTTTCAGTTACATAATGGCATTGTTCCCCTTTTTATGATTATCCCGTCAATTTCGTCTCAAAGTGAAGGCGAAACTATCAGTGTTGGTTTAGTGAATAATGTTTCAACGCGTCACACGCCTACAGCGAACGAAATCTCGTGCTCTATTTTCACCATCAGCACCATTGTTCTTCCTTTCGCGTGGAACAGGTTGGCGTTATACATGCTTTAAAAAAAAAACGCATTCAAAGATCTACGAATGAACTGGAAACTCTACAGAATTTTCGATGTCACTACGTAGACGTTAATACATGGAAATTGCAATATAAAAAACTCATCGAGAATCTATCGAAAAATCTTAAACTAATTTCTGAGCCTCATTGAAATTAATCATGCTGGCAAATTTGGACAACATTCAATTGTGGATTAATCTACAATAACGGAAATTAAGTGATGGCGTGTATTTACAATTTTTCCTGTAATTTGGTGGTGGAATGCAAAAATTTGGTAAGACTGAAAATTTCAAACGAGGATATCACAAAAGACGGGAAGTGTCCCGACTCCAACTCTACGATCTACCTTTAATAATAGTAAATATTTAGAAGTGCGGATTTTCCAAAAAACGATGGGAAACTTTTTTTTCCATAAATTATTTGATTGGGTCACCGATAATGTTATTCCGTATTTCATAATGTTTAATGATATTACCATAAAAATTAATAGTCCCAATGGAGGGGCTCATGTGGTCGGGACATTAGAAATTCGAACCTCTCAATTTTATGGTGATTGCTTCTTGTTGACGTCGATACATTTCAAAACGGGTCTTCCATGCAAATTGATTAATTTAAGGTACCGGTGGTTGGCTGATTGACATGCATCATCCACTTTTCTACACTTGAAGGCAAAAATCCTTTCTACATATTCACTACGTTTGTGTCGCAGTCATTTCAATTAGGAAGAAAAATTCCTTAATCACCTCTGTGTTATTTCAGTACGTGTTATGTTGTGCTCTTGCCTCTGCTCTATCCTCCGATTCACCAGCCTGATTTAAGAAACATCATTGATTATTATAACATCGCTGAACGATTGATCGTGTCCCTATTTTACAAATGACTGTGCGATGAAATCATACTTTGACTTTTGAGTGGAGGATGGTAAAATTTTTATCGCGACCTGTAATCTCCTGTTCGAAGATAAGATACACGGATACGAAGATTACTTTCGGGATGTCTGCCAACAAAGCGATGGATAACAATGCAATATTTACTAACCCAAACCCAAACCTAAACTAGCTAAACCTACAATTTGTCAAATGTCTCTGTCATTATTTCTCATTGAAATGTTTGAACGATTACGAAAATTCATGCCGATTCAAACCCAAACCGAAATGAACCTAAAATTTGTCAAATGTCTCTGTTGATACATCATTAAGGTAATAAGGTAATAATCCGTCAAAAGTTTTGGTTAGGTTCGTGCACAACTCAAAAAATGATTTATGAGAGAGTTTACAACGCACATTAATATTTATGTTCAAAAATCGGCGATTTGACGCTGATTCGGTCCCCTTAAGGTAGTACCTCCACAGGGGTGTTTACTTCAGAAACGGCTGAAATTTGGCATACAGGTTATTTAATATGTAATCCAAACATCTGTGCAGTTTTAATAAGTTTCACCGTTCCGAACCCGAGATATTCACACTCAAAGTTGGCTTTATTTACACGTAAGGCATTGGACACGTGTTGTGCATAGGTACGTTATTAATTCTGCCGTCAAAACAAAAATTACGAAGTTGATGAAAAACTGAGGGAAGCTCGAACGGGATGTCACGAATTACGTAAAAAAAAATCAGGATGATTTACCGTCTAGTCTCCAAGAAATAACCATTAGAACCCGGCGCTTTTGGTGGCGCGTGGAGGGAGAAACGGAACGGCGATCGGAACCAATCGGAACGTCACCACGATCGTCATACTCACACACACAGAAGAGTGCGTCGTCTGTGTATGTAAGCTCTTTTGTGTATAAAGGCAGAACCGGGACAGTTCCGGCAAAAAGTTGACTCGCAGAGTCAAGCAGTTGCAGGTTAAGTTAATAGAATAAATGTTATGACAGTAAAATATATGAGGTATTCCATACCAAGCCGACCAATCCGTGGACCCGACCATTTATGATTTTGTTGAAAACTTTATATTTTTTTGTACGTACTAAAAGCAGTCTCTCAGAATTTTTTTAGATTTTTGTCTTGACCCAACTAACCACAATAAATTGTTCGAAATTTGACCCATTTTTTTTTTCAAATGCTCATAACTTTTTAAAAATCAGAGATATCAAAATAAAACAAAAGATCATTTTCTTCCGTCTTGAGTTGCAGTTTTATAAAAAAAATACAAAAAAAAATATCGATACTTATTTTCATACGTTTTGTGAAGTTTCAAACACAAACTTTTTTTTTTCAACTTGGACCCTTTTTATTTTTTTGACAAAATTCACCACTTCTTAAAACATATTTTTACAGATACTAATAAAATGGCTGTTTGTGATATTCATAACTTGTATTTCAAAAATAGAAACAAATACAAGATATGAATATCACAAACTGCCAATTAAAAAAAAAAAATACAAGTTATGAATATCACAAACTGTCAATTTTTTGGTATCTGTAAAAATATCTTTTAAAAAGTGGTGAATTTTTTCAAACATATAAAAAGGGTCCAAGTTGAAAAAAAACAATATTTTGTGTTTACAACTTCACAAAATATTTTTTTTCAACCTGGACTCTTTTTATTTTTTTGAAAAAATTCACCACTTTTAAAAAAACATTTTTACAGATACTCAAAAATTGGCAGCTTGTGATATTCATAACTTGTATTTTTTTTCTGATTTTTAATTCAAGGACGAAACACGATTCCTTAGTTCACCCGCGATAAAAAATAGTAAAAAATACAAGTTATGAGAAGCACAAACTGCCAATTTTTTTGTATCTGTAAAAATGTCTTTTAAAAAGTGGTGAATTTTTTCAAAAAAATAAAGAGGGTCCAAGTTGAAAAAAAAAAAATTTTGTGTTTAAAACATCAAATAACATATGAAAATAAATATCGATATTTTTTTTTTTGTATTTTTTTTTATAAAACTGCAGCTCAAGAGAGAAAAAAATGATCTTTTGTATTATTTTGATATCTCCGGTTTTAAGAGAGTTATGAGCATTTGAAAAAAAATTGTGTCAAATTTTGAACAATTTATTGTGGTTAATTGGGTTGAGACAAAAATGTAAAAAAATTCTGAGAGACTGCTTTTAGTACGTACAAAAAAATATAAAATTTTCAACAAAATAAAAAATGGTCGGGTCCACGGATTGGTCGGCTTGATATGGAATACCCCATATCTATCGTATTATCTATTGACACTGAATATAAATAATGTGTGCTTTTTAAATGTATTTAAAATCGCAAATAGCCGAATGGGAGCTAAATGAATACTTCCGCCAGAGGGATCGAATCGAATTACTGGCACCTTTTTTTCTATTCACTTCCTTCAGACGCTTTTTGATGCTGTCAACTTGTAAAGTACTTTCCAAAGCACGGCATTTTTTTTTGTATACCGTCAAAATATTATAAAATATTTTGTAAAAAAAAATGTTTTGTTTTTTTATCGAGCTCGACAAAACGCTCAAAATTTATGTCCCTAGACCAGAATACCGCCTTAATAAAAAAAAAACTAGGACTACCGCGAAAATTCTGGGGATAAAGTTCCGAAAAGCCTCCGATTAATTTGAAACTTGGTATTATTATGTATTTTGACTCGCTGATCACGAACATGATAGTGAAAATACCCGTAAATTTGATTTTCCATGTCAAAGGTCATGAAAACTGATTTTTTGCAATGCCTGCCCCGAAAGTGCGATTTTCGATGGGTGTTTAACGTGCGGAAAGTGGCTAATTTCTCAACGATGCTTAACATTCCCACACTTGTGCGGGAATGTCACAGATTCCCGAACTTGTGCGGGAATGACTCTATTTATAGCTCACTTTACCCCATTGATTTACGAAAAAACGGATTTTTTGACAGTTGATCGTTTTTTGTTCTACGATTTTAAACCGATTAAACAAACTTGAATGTAGCGGAATTCATGTGACACGTAACATCAACTTATGACAGTCGCAGTCATTGCAAAAAATAATGTATGCTACATGTGCAAAAAAAAAAACGAATTCCATCGCGCGTAAGTTGCCGCATGAGCCGAAGACTTATGGTGTATTTCACACGAGTACGAGTGTGAAATGCACCATAAGTCTTCGGCTCATGCGGCAACTTCACGCGCGATGGAATTCGTTGTTTTCTACACTTGTAGCAAAAATTACTATTTACGACGTTTTTCCATTTTTACTCCATAAGTGTTGATCTTAGAGATAAACATTTTCGACGAAAGTTGGTATTCTGGTAAGCCGATTATCCACGTTACAGCGATACTTACAGGCAAGAATCCACTAGCTGATTATTTGACATTCCAGTCTATTGTGTTGTTTCAGCCTCGGTGGCGATTATCTGAAATAACAGATATTTATTATTACACTGTTAAAAAAAAATGTATTTGAAACAAATACAATTTATTTGATGCAAGTAAATTAAAATTTGCGAAAAAAAAATTAACGAAAAAAAAAAATTAAAAATAACGAAAAAAAAAATTTTGCCCCCAGTGGGGTTTGAACCCGTGACCCTCGTTTTTACGCATATCCTCAAATTCAACATGAATTTAAAAGTAAAAAAAAATAGATAATTTGAAAGTTCATTAACTTTTCCGATTGATTTAGTTTTCTTGCATATTTACGGACCCTAGAATATGTACGAGCCCGAACTGGGATTAGAAACCTTCCTACCTATCGAGCCTAACTAACGACCTAAGACTGGGACGCTAACCACTACACCACCGACTACTTTTGATGTACTGATGTAAATATCATATTTATAGAACACAGGCCGAGAAATAAACACGTACCAAAATAGTATTAAAAATTTATTTTCATTACCCGAAGGCCATTTTTTTGTTCAACTTGTCTTTTAACTTAATTTTAAAAATTCAAATATTGAATCAGATGAATAATAATAACAATAATAATAATACCAAAATAAGAATACCGTGTCATAATATTACATAATTTTTTCTTGTGCCGGAAAAATACACGGTAAGGTGAAAAACTTGAATTACTTGCGTCAAAAAATTTTAGTTAATTCAATCACAAATTTTCCATGTACACAGCTAATAACTCGAATTTGTGTTATATGAATTAAATATTGCGCTCACATACAATAATCAATTCAGATAAATCATATTGATTTTTAAAATGAAAAAAATTATATTTTAATATTAAATCATTTTTATTTAGCTTGATAGAACAGAATATTCCGATGGTTCATTTGAAGTAGTTGAATCAAGTAATTTTTTTTTGTTTTCCCAGGATATCAAGTCTTTGCATCTGGATATATTTTCTTGTATTAATTGAAAACACAATCGATGTAAAAAATGTAAATTACTTGGTTACAGTATTTTTGGTTTATCCAATCAAAAATATTACATATTCGCAACTAATAACTCCGGTTGGTGTTGACCAAATAAAGTATTACGATAAAAAATATTAATTATTTCCAACTAATGTTTGTGCCTTGCTGTTCGTAGAAATCCTGTATTCGAATGAAATAACGGTAAATAGTATCAAAGAATTATGTTATCTTGACCAAACAACTGCTACCAAGAAAATGACTTACTGAGCGCAATTTCCGTTTTTATTCAATGCAAAGAAAAATCGATTCGTCTCAAATAACTGCCACTCAAGTAATTTCGTTTATTTGGATCAAATAAAAATTTTTAAATTTTAAATTAGAAATTAAATTTTGAATTAGAAATTAGAAAAAATGTTCACTCTGGTCGACCGGAAAAATTTCCATCTTTCATTTGCGATAAAGTTCGTCGGGGATTGAGAATTGTGGTCGTGGGGGCTAAAAATGTGGGGGGTTAGAAATCGGTTAGTACTGTTGATTGTGGGATTTATTTTGTGGGCTGCAGAAATCGTGGGGTGGGCGCGCCAGACGTGTGCTTTAAATCGTGGGGTGAGCACGTCTAGTGTGTTTGAAATCGTGAGGTGGGCACGGAAGGCGTGTGTGTGAAATCGTGGGGTGGGTACTAGGTGTGTGTCGGAAATTGTGGGGTGGGCACCAGGCTATGAGGAGTGCATACATGAAATCGTGGGGTGGGCGCGCCAGGCGTGTGCGTTAAATCGTGGGGTGAGTGCATCTGATCTGTGTGAAATCGTGGGGTGGGCACGGAAGGCGTGTGTGTGCAACCGTGGGGTGGGCACTAGGCGTGTGTGTGAAATCGTGGGGTGGGTACTAGGTGTGTGCCGGAAATTGTGGGGTGAGCACCAGGCATTTCAAGTGCATACATGAAATCGTGGGGTGGGCGCGCCAGGCGTGTGCGTTAAATCGTGGGGTGAGTGCGTCTGATGTGTGTGAAATCGTGGGGTGGGCACGGAAGGCGTGTGTGTGCAACCGTGGGGTGGGCACTAGGCGTGTGTGTGAAATCGTGGGGTGGGTACTAGGTCTGTGCCGGAAATTGTGGGGTGGGCACCAGGCATAGTGCATACATGAAATCGCGGGGTGGGCGCGCCAGGCGTGTGCGTTAAATCGTGGGGTGAGCACGTCTAGTGTGTGTGTGTGTGTGTGTGTGTGTGTGTGTGTGTGTGTGTGTGTGTGTGTGTGTGTGTGTGTGTGTGTGTGTGTGTAAAATCGTGGGGTGGGCACGGAAGGCGTGTGTGTGCAACCGTGGGGTGGGCACTAGGCGTGTGTGTGAAATCGTGGGGTGGGTACTAGGTGTGTGCCGGAAATTGTGGGGTGGGCACGAGGCATAGTGCATACATGAAATCGCGGGGTGGGCGCGCCAGGCGTGTGCGTTAAATCGTGGGGTGGGCACGTCTAGTGTGTGTGTGTGTGTGTGTAAAATCGTGGGGTGGGCACGGAAGGCGTGTGTGTGAAATCGTAGGGTGGGTACTAGGCGTGTGCCGAAAATTGTGGGGTGGGTACCAGGCATGTTTAGTGCATACATGAAGTGGTGGGATGGGCGCGCCAGACGTGTGCATAAAATCGTGGGTTGGAATCATTTTTTTCCTGTTTATGTGAGAATCGTTGGTTTCGAAAAATCTAAAATGAGTTTCTAACATGAATGGAACCCCAAATTAAATTAAAAAAGGATCTTAAAACAATTATCTTGGAAATAAATTTTGTACTCAAGTATTGTCCGATAAAAATCAAAATTAGTCAGAAAAACCAAAGTTCATAGCATGTTTTTCACACAATAAATACAGCTCATGAGAATTGTAAGAAATTCGAAATGGAAAAAAAACATTCGATTCGTGTGGAGGATGCAGGCTCAGGAACTCTACAAGATTTTTATGAGACCCGTTACGTCAACCTTAAGTTGACTCAGTGTTGGGTTAGTGAAATCTTATCTCGAGTAATCCTACAAAAAATTAATCTCATAGATTTACAATCCCTAAGCTCCTTAAATTTAGACAAAAACCGATAAAAATGGTTGTACTTGGGACTGCCTGCGATCTCAAAAAATGATTTTTTGAAATTCAATTCCATTCATCTTTGTCATGTTATTCTACATCTGTTTACAAAATTCGTGATAAAAGTTGCAAAACCACAAAAATTTAGAGTGTTTACAAACATTTTTTCAAAATTTGAAAATTTTGAAAAAACTCAAAACCTCAAGCAATTTTTTGGCAACTCAATACTAATATTTTTTGTCACTCATTTCATTTGTAAAAAAAAAGTGAGTTTCATAGTTGCGAAATTTCGAAAATTTGAGTATTGAGTATTTGTTACAAATTTCTAAATAAAAAAAAGCTTAAGCTTTTCAAATTCGATCTCAACGGTTATTATAATCGATGAACCAAAAAAAACCTACTAGACAGTTGCAAATCACGAAAATTGGAGTTAGAGACATTTTTTTGAAACTGGATCTCATGAAATTCTTTCAAAATTCAATTCAATTTTTTGTTCCTCATTGCATTCGTTAAAAAAAACAGGTATTTATAGCTGCAAAATTTCCAAAGATAAGAAGTTTTAAAACATTTTTCAAATTTTTCGAAAAAATAAAAAATAGTCGTTATGATCGATTAAATAAAAAACAATATATAGATCGATGACTGCAAAATATCAAAAATGAAAGCATCTTGCGAAAAGTTAGAAGACTGTCCAAATTGACGATTATTTCAAAATTTCGAAAAAACTGAGAAAGGAAAATATCAAAAATTGAAAAAAATGTATAAACTTCTAATACTGCAACATATATTCTTTCAACGATAAATTTTTTGCATCAATTTTATAACCAAAAATTAGTATTTTTATCATAGTTTGAAAGAGGGCCGAGAATAATTTATATTTTTTTTTTAATCAAAGAAAAAAAATTTGTTTACAAATTTTGTAAATTAAATATTTCAATGATGGTTCCATGTAGGATAAAAAAAAAATAATAAATCATATCTTGGTAAAAAATATTTTTTACTATATTTTGATAATAAATTTCCTGTATTTCGACAATAGATTTCATATATTTTAATTTCCTATATTTTGATATAGTTAGATTAAGTTTTTATATTATTGCGGTGCTCCATTCGAAAAGTAATACATTTTTTCAATGCCATAATTAATCGATTTTATGAAATCAATTATCAAAATATAGAAAATCTATTTATCGAAATACAGAAAATATATACATTATCAAAATATAGGAAACTTTTTTTTTAACCAAGATACGATTTATTTTTCTTTTTTTCTTACAGGGAACCATCATTAAAATATTTAATTTTCAAAATTTGGTAACTAATTTTTTTTTCTTTAATTAAAAAAATATATAAATTTTAAAAAATGTACATTTTTTTTCAAGCCTCAACATAAAAAAAAAAAAATTTGGAAAAAAATATCTGAAAAAATTTCTCTGAACTCAACGAAAACAAACGCAACTTTTTGCTATCTTGAAGTTTTTCATGAATCCTCTTCGTTTTCGAGTTATAGGAGATTTTTCAAATTTCCTCTTTTTTGACCAAAAACAGAATAATTATGGAAAAAAAAATCGCTCAATGTTTTTAAAAAAAGGAAATTGAAGCTCAAACCTGAAGAGAGGGAAAAAAGTGAAAAACCGATGTTTTCAAAAGAGTTCAAATCCAAAAACAAATGGTAAAAATAATTTTAAAAAACAGGAAATGAAGCCGAATTCTTCCCCTTAAAAATGCCGTTTGTTAAAAACTCAGACTTTTTGTGAAGTTTTGTCCGAAAACTTTTCGCTGGTATATTTATATTTTATATTTCTATATATAGGGCATTCCACGCCAAATCGACCACTTTAGAACTCGACCCTTTTCGATTTGGCTGAAACTTTTTTATTCTTTTTACCCTATCGAAAAGATTTTTCAGAATTTTTTCAAATTTTTGCACCCAGCCAATAAACAATTATAAATTTTTCAAAAAAATTTGTTTTTCATTTTTAAAATAGCTATAACTTTTTCAAAATTTAACGTATCAGGACGATTTTTTTTTCAAAATTTTTGTTTTTTAATGTTCTTTTTGAAAAAAAATACAAAAAAATTATAAAAACCCATCTTCATCGTTTTTTTCACATATTCGGAAAAAATCGAAAATTTCTCGATGATTAATATTTTGGATTTTTTTTTCTTCCTATTATATCAAACTTTGACATTTTCTGCAAATCCTCGAATTTTTGCAGAGTGGTGTTTTTTCGATTTCTATTTTTTTTTTTCCAATTGAAAAAAAAACTTTCTTTCATCTAGCCTCATTTCTCATAACACCATTCTGCAAATTTTTGAGGGTGTTCAGAGGACTCCCAAACTTGAAAAAATAAAAAAAAAACAAAAATTGAAAATGGAAACTGTTTTTGAATGTTGTTTTCGAAAAAAATATAAAAAAATTATTGAAAGCATCTTCATCGGTTTTTTTTAGATTTTTGGAAAAAATCGAAAATTTCTCGAAGATTACCATTTTCAATTTTTCTTTTTTTTCAAGTTTCGAAGTCCTCTGAACACCCTCAAAAATTTGCAGAATGCTGTTCCGAGAAATAAGGCTAGTTAAAAAAAATAGAAATAGAAAAAACACCACTGAAAAAATTTGACGATTTGCAGAAAATGTCAAAGTTTGATATAATAAAAAGAAAAGAAAATCAAAATTGGTAATCATCGAGAAATTTCCGATTTTTCCCGAAAATCTAAAAAAAAACAATGAAGATGGGTTTTTATAATTTTTTGTATTTTTTTTCAAAAAGTACATTAAAAAACAAACATTTTGAAAAAAAAATCGTCCCGATACGTCAAACTTTGAAAAAGTTATAGCTATTTGAAAAATGAAAAACCAATTTTTTTGAAAAATTTACAACTTTTTATCAGCTGGGTGTAAAAATTTGGAAAAATTCTGAAAAATGTTTTTGATAGGGTAAAAAAAGATAAAAAAAGTTTCAGCCAAATCGAAAAGGGTCGGGTTCTAAACCGGTCGATTTGGCGTGGAATGCCCCATATATATGTCGGTCAATTAGATTTTACCTAGACTGTTAGTCGAAAATTTTAATATCGCCGATTTTAGGGCTTAGAAAAAGGCCAAACTCACCAGTCGAGAGTTTTAAGACGCGTTCATATGTTGGACGTATTTATGACGATATCCTTGGAATGAACGAACGACGATTTATAATATCGAATTGGATGAATCCTTCGTAACGCGATTCCTCTTCTCAACATTCCAAACATTTCAAAAACACTGGAAGATTTTTTTCCTACTCTACTTTACCGACGCTGACACACCGATGCACTTTTATACGCGCGACAAACGTATTGGAGATAGACCCACATGTCTCTATATATATATACATGCATGCATATATATATATATATATATCTATATGTGCATATGAATATATATATATATATATATCGTGATCACGATAGTCGCGTCGTCGATGATTTTCGATGACAAATTATCGCTGCGATTCAATTCGCGTCGATATTGACGAATGAGAGAACGATTTAAAAAAATCCGACACGTCTATTGTTCGTGATATTCGACGAGTATTCGGAAAATTGGCACAGCGAGGCCGAGAATTGCGGTGGAAAAAAAATATTCGCGCAATACCGAAAAGAAAAAAACCGTTAATTCCGAGAAACTCTTATTTCGCGACGTCGTTGAAATTGAAAAACTTTCCTCTCCCGTTTATTCGATGCAAATTGGTACAGTTTATAATGTAAAAAACTTAACGCCAATACAGAGTCAATGACATATCCGCTTTGGCTCGGTTTTGCAGCCGCCAACGCCTACACGATACACATTACACGCATTAACGACGCCCCTACAAGTTCTGCGCGTCCGAGCTTACAAAAACGCCCGTCAGAGCGCTGCAAATCGTAAAGCCACGTTCACACTCGAGGATGATCGGTTGAAAGGCTGCTCTCTCATTGGTTGCGACGTGGTGAGCCTCGGGCGAGAGTGACCAATCGGAAAGCTGGACGTTCAAAGTGACAGTTGAGAGCTGCTCGATCGCTCACGAAACTGTGATTCGTTGCCGGGAAGCGATCAAGATTTTTCTGGTTTGTAATTTTGCGAGATATTTCGCGAGAATCGAGGTTTACGGGTTATGATAAAAATATTTTGTCGACGTAGAACACGGTCGTACATACAGACAGGAGGCGGATTTTGTGCTGTCGATCGACATCGACATCGACTTCTCCGAGTTGCCGTTCTGCCGTTTTTCATGGTTTATGATAATATTTTTTCATAGTCCGTCGCAGTCTGACGAATGTAACTAGATGTGGACAGCCCCCTGACACAGCCGCTCAGAAACGGCTCACGAATTGCCCCCCGTTCATTATTATGGAATCGCGCCACATTGCGGCGCTAGTAGTCGCCTGGCTGGATACTATATATATTGCAGGGCAAACAATACGCGATATACACATCGAAATAAGAGTTTCAACCGCGCATGCGTAGTGCTAGTAGTCTTATCTGCTCGCCATAAAGCATAGATAAGAAAACAACTAGCGCCACGTACAGAGTAAAAGAGGAACTAAAAAAAGGGCTGAAATAGCGTTGTCTCCCCCTGATGTGGGCCAACTGTTCTACCAAAAATGAAGTGAATATGATTATCATAATACACAATTGTGTAAAAAAAATGTCACAGCCCAAAATCCTTCAATTTCAGCGGTTTTTCAAAAATCTTCCTTCAACCTTCCAAAGGGTGAAAAAACCTTCCAAATGAAGGTAAACCTTCCGATGGAACATCACTGACGGTGCGTTCATGTTCGCAGTTGCGGCGCGGGTTCTCACTAGTTGCTTTCCCCTAGAACATAGACTAGTCATTTACGAAGAATGGGTTCCACATGATAATTCGCGTTCTCACCAGAGCGATTTTTGTTTGGGGCTTATGACTTTGGGGCTTATGAGGAGGCTAAATACCATTTTTATTCAATCCCTACATTATCGACGTATCATCGTCGTCCAGTCTTTCTCCGACAACCGTGGATGAAAATTGATTACATTTTGACAATTAAGAGGGGGATAAATTAATTAACAATTAATTGTCAATTGAGAGGCTAAAATGCGTTACAGCTAATGCCAATGAACTCATTCGAGCCCCCTAAATATTGTAGGTTACTCGTCAGAATCCATGGTGCTGCCCTCAATCGCACGTCTGTGAACTACATTTCGTCATTTCGTTGTTCAATAAACCTACAATTTATCGATATTTATCTTTGATGCGCCATCCAAACTTACCGCTCGTCATTTTGATAAAATAATGTCGAAAACGTCTCGATATTTGTATCGTGGCGTTCTTCATGGAGCCTCACTCTTGGTTTTACCCGAAATGCAGTAAAAGTTTAATAATTTAAGTTTTTTAATTACAGTTTATTGGTGGTAAATGAATCTGTAAATTTTTTTTTTGTTTTTCGAAAAAAATGTAGTGAGGCTCCATTCCTGCCATCGTTCTGATGATGTTGTTAAAATTTTATTCAATTCCATCCATTTGTATAAGAGCAACTTTGGATGGCAATTTCGAGGTGTTGGTGTCGGTATTTAGCCTCCTCTTATGGTACCCTACCAAATAAGCACGTTCTACATTACCGCCAAAAAATCATAATACATATTTGCTCTGTCGGTAAGACAGAACGTTTTTCCTAATTGCCCTATGATTGGCCGGCTCTCCCCTCCTCTAAAAAAATCCTTGCAATCCGATTGGACAACGATATTTTACTGTAAAATGTCGCGTACGGCTTGAGAAAAAAAACATAACATCGAGAATGGACAATTGAATTTAATTGCAATCCTCGTATGGATCTGGACATAATTCCCCGACCGAGGCGGATCATCGCAATTCCAAACAATGGACTGAAATCCGAGGATCGCGCGACCAAGAAATCTCGAAGATAAGAAAACTAAGGGAGTGAAAAAAAAAACTTAACCTCATTTATTTCGATGCGAACGTTTCTGAGAGAAATTAATTCGCCTTGGAACCGCCGCGACGAGGACAAATAAAATAAACAAATACGGAAATTATGTTTCGCATGTATGAAACGCTTGTCGACGATTTATCAGCTGCGAAAATCGTCATTCAAGGATCTTGATGATCGAGAAATTTTCATGGATCATTCGGACATTATGAGATTCAACTTGATCAAAAAAATATCCGTGTTTTTTCCTCCATCAAGGAAATCCAGGCACGATACATCCGCTTAATGTCACAATCATTTTCCACGATTTTCCGATCAATTTTCATCGATCCCATGAAGTACATCATTGAGGATTACTATTGGAAAAATTACTTCGTACGTACTTCACTTTTTTTTTTTCCATTACATCCTTGAAACGTTACATTTAGCATGGGAAAAAAAAATTCATTTTGCATGGAAAAAAAAACGAAAAAAAAAAAATTGGAAAAAAAAATGTTGCCTAAAAATTAATTTCCTTTTTTTTTATAGGGAGGATGGCAATTCGAGTGACTTTGGAGTGTGGCCATGCATCAATGTTACGCGTGCGGACAACACCACAAGGTTACACACACGATTGGGAAGTGTTTGTTCGAGGAGTCGACAATGCAGATATAAGCCAGTATGTCGATAAAGGTTAGTCGTTGATTTTTTTTTTTTTTTTTTTTTTTTTTTTTCATCGATTGGCGATTTTTGGGAATTTTTTCAAATCACAAGTTATTTTGATGGATCTCTTATGGATTGGTCATTTTTTCATATTTATCAATGTTCATTTATGAATTGTTATTTATTTATGAATTTTTATTTATTTATGAATTTTTATTTACTTATGAATTTTTATTTATTTATGAATTTTTATTTACTTATGAATTTTTATTTATTTATGAATTTTTATTTATTTATCAATTTTTATAGTAATTAGCAATGTTTGGTAATTTTTTTACAAAAATTTAGAATTTTGCCAATTGGTTATCCCTTTTATTTAGTAATCTTTCTATTATGTGGCATTTTTTTCTAAATTCTGCCTAAATTACATTACTTTTTATCAGAGTTGTAAATAATGCATTACTTTGATAATGCATTACTGTATTTATTACCCATTACACTGCATAATGTGTAATGGATAAGTGTACCATTACAAATGAAAAAAGTAATGTGTAATGGATGCATGTGCCATTACAAATAAAAAAGTAATGTGTAATGGATGCGTGTTCCATTACAAATAAAAAAAGTAATGTGTAATGCATGCATGTTCCATTACGAATAAAAAAAGTAATATGTAATGGACGCGTGTTCCATTTTCCATTACAAATAAAAAAAGTAATGTGTAATGTATGCATGTTCCATTACAAATAAAAAAAGTAATGTGTAATGGATGCATGCCCCATTACAAATAAAAAAAGTAATGTGTAATGGATGCATGCCCCATTACAAATAAAAAAAAGTAATGTGTAATGGGTGCGTGTTCCATTACAAATAAAAAAGTAATGTGTAATGGATGCATGTTCCATTACAAATAACAAAAATAATGTGTAGTGGATGCATGTTCCATTACAAATAAAAAAAGTAATGTGTAATGGATGCATGTTCCATTACAAATAAAAAAAGTAATGTGTAATGGATGCATGCCCCATTACAAATAAAAAAGTAATGTGTAATGGATGCGTGTTCCATTACAAATAAAAAAAGTAATGTGTAATGCATGCATGTTCCATTACGAATAAAAAAAGTAATATGTAATGGATGCGTGTTCCATTACAAATAAAAAAAGTAATGTGTAATGGATGCGTGTTCCATTACAAATAAAAAAAGGTAATGTGTAATGGATGCATGTTCCATTACAAATAAAAAAAGTAATGTGTAATGGATGCATGCCCCATTACAAATAAAAAAAGTAATGTGTAAAGGATGCACGTTCCATTACAAATAAAAAAGTAATGTGTAATGGATGCATGTTCCATTACAAATAAAAAAAGTAATGTGTAATGTATGCATGTTCCATTACAAATAAAAAAAGTAATGTGTAATGGATGCATGCCCCATTACAAATAAAAAAAGTAATGTGTAATGGATGCATGTTCCATTACAAATAAAAAAAAGTAATGTGTAATGGATGCGTGTTCCATTACAAATAAAAAAGTAATGTGTAATGTATGCATGTTCCATAACAAATAAAAAAGTAACGTGCAATGGATGCATGTTCCATTACAAATAAAAAAAGTAATGTGTAATGGATGCATGCCCCATTACAAATAAAAAAAGTAATGTGTAATGGATGCATGTTCCATTACAAATTACAATTAAAAAAAAAAAAGTAATTTGCAGTGGAGAATATTTCATTACAAATAGAAAAATTGCCATGCTCGTATTAGAAACTTGCACATTGCTGTCTCTTTATTTTATTTCGCTCAGTAAAAGTTCATCCACAATTATTACAAATGATCCATAAAGTTCAAAAAAAGAACATGCACATTAATGGGACATGCATCCATTACACATTATTTTTTTTATTTGTAATAGGACATGCATCCATTACACATTACTTTTTTATTTGTAATGGAACCTGCATCCATTACACATTACTTTTTTTATTTGTAATGGAACATGCATACATTACACATTACTTTTTTTATTTGTAATGGAACACGCATCCATTACACATTACTATTTTCACAACTCTGCTTCTTATCTCTTATTTCTTATTCAAATCTAAGCTTCTTAACGGGTTATAAACATCTGAACACAGCGAACATTAGAGTATTTTTCGAAAAACCAAATGGTCAAAGCCAAAAACTGCGTTTGAGAATTTATTTTTTTTACTTCGGAGGCCTTTGCAGCAAAATGAAGATTTTGAGAAATCACTTTAACATTATATATAGTCATTTTCGTTTTCATTACCATTAATTTCATTCATATTTTAATTCATATCATTCCAACATTATTTGGGGCATTCCATCCCAAATCGGACAGTTTGACAAACTTTTTTTTTTATTTCCTCAATTTTTTTATGTTTTTGAGTACCCATCAAAATACCCTTCCTGTTGAATTTTGAGATTTTTTTTATTACCCGTTCAAAAGATATTAAAGTAACAAATAGACGGCTCTTTTTTTGGTATTTTGGTCATAACTTCTGGTTCATCAATATTCGGTAGACTATTTAGGTTCAATGCCCACTCATACAATTCTTGAACTGTTGTTATTTGTTATTTGCTCATCGATTAATTATTAATTTTAAAAATCTGTTAACATTGAAAAAGTGTCAAAATTAATTCAATATGATTTTAAAAAAACTATACACTGAGAGAAAAAATTACTGAACTTGAGAACATGAATTAATTTATTAAATGAAAGTATTAATTCGATTATTTATTTGTTGAACCAAGAAAATCACTCTTCATTTAAAAAAATATTTTCACGAATCAATTACTGCATTATATTAACCGCACGATAGATTTGATTAAATTAAATGCACGATAGATGTGATTAAATTTGTATTCATTGGATTAATTACATTGATCGCACCATAAACTTGAGATTATTTGAATCTAAAAGTCATTATTATTATTTTACTACAAAAAATATTTTTATTCCAATAGATTTCATTGAATTTGTATTCATAAGATTAATTACGTTTATCGCATCATAAACATTAGATTATTTGAATCTAAAAAACCACTTCAATGCGAAATTATTTTTTTTAAAGAAAATTGTTTATGGCATCATAAACATGAGATTATTTGAATCTAAAAATTGACTTCAATACGAAATTATTTTTTTCGAACAATAGTACATTACATCACGAGGACGTAAAAACTCGTGTGATTGCAGGACTCGCCTTCAGCTCGTCCTGCAAACTCACACTCGTCAGAAAATGTTTTTACGCCGAGTGATGTACGATATTTTATATCACGAGGTGCAATATGGACGTTTTCACGTCCGCTTGTGGACGTAAAAGCGTCCTTTCTTGTACTGAGTGATATAATAGTACATTACGATGCGAGTGGTCACTTTACGCACGGAGTGCAATAAAATTATTTCTTTACAATAAATTCATCATTATTTTACTTCTAAAAATCTCTTTATTTAAACAGATTTTAATAAATTTGCATTCATTGGATTAATTCATGCATCATAAACATGAAATTATTTGAATCTGAAAAACGACATCAATATTAATAGTACATTACATCACGAGGACGTAAAAATATTTTATTGCACTCCGTGCGTAAAGTGACCACTCGTGCGATAAAATTTTGTACGATACTCGTGCGAGAAACTTTCTCTCAACTCGTGTGATTGCAGCATTCGCCTTCGGCTCGTGCTGCAAACTCACACTCGTCGAGAAAAAGTTTCATCGCACTCGTATCGTAATGTACTATTATATCACTACCACTATCAGTGCAATAATGGACGATTTTACGTCCGCAAGCGGACGTGAAAACGTCCATTATTGTACTGAGTGATATAAATTATTTTTTTCGAACAAATTTATTTCTTTGCAATAAATTCATCATTGTTTTACTTCTAAAAATATTTCTGTAGTATTTTCAATATTTATTAGATATAAAATTGATTGTGATTATTTGAAAAGAAGCCGTAGTAAAATAAATAACACATTATTTGATTCCAATAGAATATTTGTTTGGAATGATGAAATTTGTATTTCCTTCAAGCAAAGAACTATCATTTCTATAGTTTACTTTAATAGTATACATAAGTTGTTAAAAATTAAAAAACTAGTTTTTGAAATGTTTTCTTGTATTCGAATCTTCATAACTCCTAACTTTTTTCAAGTGCATAGTAGTAGTCGATAGCGTAATAGGTAGCGTGTTAGGTAGTTAGGTAGGATAGGTATGATGGTAGGTAGGGTCGAGGGTTCGAATCTCGGTCGTACAGAGAAATTAGATCGGAGAATTGGCGCGGATTTGTCTTTTTTTTCTATTTATCTCTTTTCGGGGTCACTAAACTATGCATATTAAATTATTCGGCAAGGGCTATACATTTTTTATAAAACGTTTAGCAACAATTGATAAACACGCATTTGATTGAATCAATCATTTTTCCTGTTGATTGGACTAATTAATTTGTTGATTCGACAAATTTTTTTTCTCAGTGCTTCCTGTATCAAAAGGACGTAAAAATATTTTATTGCACTCCGTGCGTAAAGTGACCACTTCTCGCACGCTTCGCTTCGCTGCGCGTGCGAGAAGCGGGCATGTTTTGAATGATAAAATGTGTTCTTGATTCAAACAACATATTACACATAATTG
The DNA here is from genome assembly GCA_946863875.1 of Alloplasta piceator. Classification (NCBI taxonomy): domain Eukaryota; kingdom Metazoa; phylum Arthropoda; class Insecta; order Hymenoptera; family Ichneumonidae; genus Alloplasta; species Alloplasta piceator. The sequence continues at coordinate 30,521,851 of OX333080.1, forward strand.
ATAACATATTGTTAGATTCAAGTAAATTCGTTTATTGAAACAGAAATTTATGAAATTGACTGAAAAAAATGAACCAAGTAAATATATAAGGGAACCAATCTAATATGTTTTGACCAATAATGAAAAAAATGATTTTTTTGTCGTAAAAAATTTATTTCATTGGTTCTAGTAATTTTTTTTTCTCAGTGTACAGTAACAAAAATTGGTATTCATAATAATTTATGAAAAAAAAAATTTAATTTTCAAAAATCGAAAAAAATAGTAGTCATTGAAATCCCACGATCGGACTAGTCTTGAAAAATGTTGAATACATTGATGTTTGAAAAAAAAAAAATTAAAAAATAAAAATAAAAAATGACCCTCTTTTTTAAAAACGCGATTTAAAGTTTAAAACTCATTCAAAAACTCGTCGGATATTTTTGTTGTATTTTTTTCTGAAAAGGCCATAAAAGAAGAAAAATTTTGAAAAAAAAGCTTTTAATTTGGACCATTATCAAAGAAGTTATGACCAAAATACCAAAAAAGAGCGGTTTTTTTTGTTAATTCAATGTCTTTTGAACGGGTAATCAAAAAAATCTCAAAATTTAACAGGAAGGCTCTTCAGATGGGTACTAAAAAATATTAAAAAATTGAGGAAATAAAAAAAAAAAGTTTGGGATGGAACGCCCCATATGAATATTGCGTTACTCGTATATTTCAATTATGCCGAATTTAAATAATTTTTTGCAAATAGTGGATACATCGTTATTTGTATCGGTCTTGGTATTTTTATACTCTTGTTTCAGTTGTTTTTCACCTACACGAGACTTTTCCAAAACCAAAGAGAATTTTGAAGGAACCGCCTTACGTCGTCAAAGAATCGGGCTACGCTGGTTTTGTTATTCCAATTGATGTGTACTTAAAAAACAAGGACGAACCGAAGAAAATTCAGATTTCCTACGATCTCATTCTACAACCGAGTGGCCCGGCCTATAATAATGTTATCCGACGTCACGAAATATTCGGAAACCCATCTGAAGAATTTCGGAAAAAACTGCTCAAAGGTGGTGGTGTAAGTTTAACTTTTGATTTTTTTCCTACAGCATTAGGGGGCGTCCATTAATCACGTGATGCATTTTTAATCCATTGTAGTATCGATATTTGGAATATCGATACTCTTCGACTCAAATATCGATATTTTGTATCGATTCTTGGCGTTGCGATATTTTCAAGTATCGATACGCAATACATAAATATCGAAATTTCGATACAACCGATTTTTATTTAGTTTATGTTACCGACTGTTGCCAAAAATTCCCGGTTTTGTTATCGACTGTTGCCAAAAATTCCCGGTTTTGTTATCGACTGTTGCCAAAAATTCCCGGTTTTGTTATCGACTGAGGTACAAACGACAGTTTTTTGTTACCAACTGAGGTAAGAAACTACAGTTTTTTGTTACCGACTGAGGTATAAAACTACTGTTTTTATTTCGAACTGAGGTTTGTTTGCATTTTTATTTCAGTATCGTAATCGGTGATATCGATATCGCATTCCCGATGGCATTTGGGTTTTTGAACAAATTTTTTCCTTGCCATAAATCGAAAGATCATATGTAAGTTTTATAATAAAACTATTTTTTTTTTTTTTTTCGTTGTAATTAATAAGTTATAACAAGTTGAAAATAAATTTTTGAACTCGGTACCAGTTGATACGGCGTTTCAACGTTTAATCAATTAAATCTTGTCATTATCGTCCAATTCTACAACTAAAAACTAGTATTTTCATCATAGTTCGAGAGTGGGCCGAGAATAATTAATATTTTTTTTTTATTAAAGAAAAAAAAATTGTTTACAATTTTTTTTCATTAAATTTTCAGGAAATTTTCAAATGTTTGTATCGAACCCAAAAGAGAAAGCTTTTATTTTTTAAATGACTATAACTTCTTCAAAAATTGACTAATTGGAACGTTCTTTTTATTGAAAATGTTTTTAAATATAGTACTTTCAAAAAAAAAAAAAAAATACAAAAAAAATGTTAAGATATTTAAATCTTAGAAATTTTTCACTTTTTTTTTAGAAAAATCATCGTTTTATCGAAGTTCGCCTTTTTTTCATTCAAAAAATACTTTGATCAATTCCGGAAAAAATGCCGCCCAACCTGGAGTAGGTCGACATTTCCTTTTATTGTTTTCTAACGAGGATTGAAAAAAAAAAAAATTTCAATTGGGCTTATTTCACAAAGTACCACTCTGAAAATTTTTGAGGATTCATGAAGGACCTTGGAATTAAAAAAATTGAGGAGAAATAGAAAATTGAAAGTGGTAATCGTCGATTGTTTTTTTTTTAGGTGGAAAAAAATAGAACAAAAAGTCGAGCCATTCCAGGTTGTGCGGTATTTTTTCCGGAATTGACCAAAGTATTTTTTGAGTGAAAAAAAAAATTAAAAATGGCGAACTTCGATAAAAAGATTATTTTTCTCGGAAGAATGAAAAATTTCATAGATTTCAATATCTTAACATTTTTTTGGATTTTTTTTTCGGAAAGTACATTCAAAAATGAAAAAATAAAAAAAAACGTCCCGATTAGTCAATTTTTGAAAAAGTTATGGTCATTTGAAAACAAAAGCTTTTTCTTTTGGGTTGGATAACAAAATTTGCTAATTTCCCGAAAAATGTTTTTAATTAGGTAGAAAAGGAAAACAAAATTTCAGCCAAATCGAAAGGGGTCGGGTTTAGAAGTGGTCGATTCGACATGGAATGCCCCATACAATATATTCTATTTTATCAACAATTAGTAAGAATAAATATGATGCTGAAATTCGCATCGCTTAGATGCAACAAAAATAATGAATTTTTCAATCCAATTCACACTTCCTAACAATTTTCACCGTGAAAAACCGTTAATTCTATTAACATTAATAAATTTATCGCTTGTCGGTAAGTTAAAAAAAAATCCCAAATATGCTAAATTTTATGAAAAAAACACTAAAAACAATACACGTGATATTGCCCGAGACCCCCCCCCCCCCCCCATGTGATCAATCGTGATATTTTCAAGTACCCCCCCCCCCCCTCCCCCACATCGTGAGTCTCACGTGATTAATGGACGCCCCCTTATCACAGCGATTCGACGAAGATGAAATTTGATTATTGAAAATTGTCGCAGTCACTTTTTTTGAATCTGACTCCGAATGACCGTAACCAAAATTTTTTTAAAAAGATCATTCGCTCTCTCATAAAGCGAGCATTATTTTTGTGAATTATTTCTTTTCAAGAATTCCATGCCGTTGGCTTCCAAAATTGCGTTAAATCATTGATTTTTTTTTTTTTTTTTTTTCTTTTTTTATCAATATTCAATACATTCTAATTAATTTTTCTTGCATAGTGAATATTATGGCCAAGGTTTTTAACTATTGGTCAAAAAATCGATCTTAAGGTAGAAAATTTACAAAATTTAATTTTTTTCGAAAAATATGGTATACAGTGTAATTTTATTGTTATTCAAAAAATTGCTAAAAAATTATTTACATACTTAATACAGTGATCAAGATTTTTTTCCTATTAAATTTCACAAAAATCAATGAAATTTACAAAAATTGAAATTTCTCGAAAAATGTGATATGTAGTGTAATTATATTGTTATTCAAGAAATTGCACAAAAATGATTTACATACTTAAAACAGTGACCAAGATTTTTTTCCTATTAAATTTCACAAAAATCAATTAAATCAATCAAATTTACAACATTGAAGATTTTTCGAAAAATGTGGTATGTAGTGTAATTTTATTGTTATTCAAGAAGTTCCACAGGAATTATTTACATACTTAATGTAGCGACTAACATTTTTTTCTATTAAATTTCCCAAAAATCAATAAAATCAATCAAATTTACAAAATTTAAAATTTTTGGAAAAAATGCGGTTTGTAGTGTAATTTTATTGTTACATATTCAAGAAATTGAACAGAAATTATATACATACTTAATACAGTGACCGAGATTTTTTTCCTATCAAATTTCACAAAAATCAATCAAACCAATCAGTTTTACAAAATTTAAAATTTTTCGAAAAATGTAGTGTGTAGTGTAATTTTATTGTTATTCAAGAAATTGCACGGAAATTATTTACATATTTAATACAGTGACCACGATTTTTTCCTATTAAATTTCACAAAAATCAATCAAATCAATCAAATTTACAAAATTTTAAATTTTTCGAAAAATGTGATATGTAGTGTAATTTTATTGTTATTCAAGAAATTGTACAGAAATTACTTACATACTTAATACCGTGATCAAGATTTTTTCCTATTAAATTTCCCAAAAATCAATCAAATTTATAAAATTTAAAATTTTTCGAAAAATGTGGTACGTAGTGTAATTTTATTTTTATTCAAGAAATTGCACAGAAATTACTTACATAATTTTTCAATTTTCTAAATTTGATTGATTTGATTGATTCGATAGATTTTTGTGAAATTTAATAGGAAAAAATCTATCAAATCAATCTATCGGTCAAATTTACAAAATTGAAAAATTTTGGAAAAGTGCAGCGCGCAACTTTATCGACGGTCAAGATATTACAAAATTCTTCTCGAATTCTTTCGTTCTAGATCACTGTTTCAAATTCAGAAGATTCAGCTGAAAAGGGTGAATTCAAAATGGTGCCACCTATGATTAGCAAGCCAAAATTGAGTGGAACGGACGTGAAAAAGCATCGTATGACGGAATTGCGAAATTCGAACACATTTACCGATTTATTCGGGAATCCGATGACTCTGCCGGCGAAAGTATCGCCGGAGACGAAGCGATCGCAGTCGGAAAAAGTAATAGCCGCTAAAACATTGCCGGAAAAAGTGGAGAAGATTGAAAAGCCGACAAAAATAAAGCACAGTCCTCACAAGGAAAAGAAAAAGGACAAGAGTGACGAGAAAAAGGACAAAAAGGATCGTAGCTCGTCGAAGGAAAAAGATCGGGTCAAGGAAAAATCGAAGCGTCCTCCGAGCCCGGTCGTCGGTAAGGAAGATTTCTCATATTCCGCGGTGAAAAAAACGGCGCAACTTTCACCGCCGAAAAAGCAGCTCGTCCCGCCGACAACTTCGTCGGTAACCCAAAAATCGCCGTCGCCGAAACCAAAAGAGAAGGAGCACAAAAAAATGTACATTGACAAGGAGAAAGAAAAGATTAAGGATACTTTTAAGATACCGATCGAGGATCGAAAATTCGATCGCAAGAAAAAAAAGCACAAGGACGATAGAAGCAAGGATCGCAAAGACAAGGAAAAGGATAAGGAGCAGGATAAGACAAAGGAAAATTCGAAAAAGGGAGAAAAAAAGATAATCAAATCGGAGAAACACGAGAAAACCGACAGAGAGAAGAGCGTTGAATGTAAAATTTCGAAGGAGGGCAAAAAATCACCAAAGCATCAGAAAGAGAAGGAAAAAGGGCGCGTCGATAAGACGGAAAAAATCGAGACTATCGAAAAAGTCAAAGATTCCTCCCGTACCGACAGAGATAAGCAGAAACACAAGCACAAGAGAAAGGACAAGAAAGAGCGCGTCGATGAATTTTCGGACAAAGAGAAGCACGAAAAATCAAAAGTATCGAACGAGAATAAGGATTCTTACGGAGCGTCCTCGTCGGTCAATCCGCTGTCAACTCTTTTGGCAGAAATGCCGGAACGTGACAGCAGTGATTCGGCGCATTCGGTGGACGAGGAAATTCCGCGGGAAAAGACATTTTTGAAAAGCGAAAATGAGACTTTGGCGAATCCTGTTTTATCGACGGAGCCTTCGAAGTCCGTTTCACCGCGCGAAACGACCGATACGAGAAACGAGAGCGACGAGAAAACGAGAAAGGAAAAAACGACGAAAAATAGTCGAGCCGAGGATCGAGATTGTCGAAAGCGAAAACGCAAAATCGACGGTTTGCAGAATGATAGCAAAAAATCGAAAGATCGGGAACGCTCGGTTTCGCCGTCGGTCGAGCCCGTTTCCTCCAGCCAATCGCCGATTTCCATTGACATAGATTCTTCCTACAATTTCAAAGAGGCGCCATCTTTGAACGAGGAACCTTGCAATGTCACCGAAACCGAACAAGTCGCTCCGGATTCGACGAATAGCACTTTCACCGAGCCCGAAAATGAAAGCGCTCTCGTTTTTTCCGACGATTATGTCTCGCAATTGAAGGAATTGCAACAGAAAATAATGACCCTTCAGGATAATCAAGAGTTGCAAAAAGTCGTTCAAGTTATCGCGGAAACGGGACAGTACGAAATAACGAGAAAGACATTTGACTTTGACCTTTGCGCCCTTGATCGACGAACCGTGCAAAGATTGCAACAATTTTTCTCAACATCGTGACTGTGTTGAATAGACGATGACGAATCATGAGTTTTTTATGCTTAGGGGGAAGTCGAAGGGAGCTCTGAACGCATTTCTCTCGAAAATCGCTCGAAAAGCAGTGTTGGGCAGCAGCAAATTACATGGTATAATTAATTACATTTCCATAACAACTTACAGCTGTAATTTGTAATTAAAAATAAATAAATTACTAATTACAATTGTAATTTGTAATTAAACCAGAATCCATTAACCATTACAATTGTAATTTGTAATTAAACCGAAATCCCTTAACCATTACAATGGTAATTTGTAATTAAACCGAAACCCATTAACCATTACAATGGTAATTTGTAATTAAACCGAAATCCATTAACCATTACAATTGTAATTTGTAATTAAACCGAAATCCATTAACCATTACAATTGTAATTTGTAATTAAAACGAAATCCATTGGCCATTACAATTGTAATTTGTAATTAAATCGAAATCCATTAGTAATTACAATTGTGAATTGTAATTAAACCGAAATTCATTAAGCATTACATTTTTAAACTGTAATTAACCAGATATCGATAAACCATTGCAATTAAAAAATGTAATTGAACCGAGATCCATCAACTATTACAATTTTCATTTGTAATTAAACCGTCCAGAAACAAAGTAACCGATGCATATAATTATTTTGTTTCTAGACGGTTCAATTACAATTAAAAATTGTAATGGTTGATGGATTTTGGTTGAATTATATTTTCAAATTGTAATGGCTGATGAATTTCAGTTTAATTATAGTTTAAAATTGTAATGATTAATGGATTTCAGTTTAATTGCAATTAAAAATTGTAATGGTTGATGGATATCGGTTTAATTACATTTTTAAATTGTAATGGTTGATCGATATCGGATTAATTACAGTTTAAAAGTGTAATTGTTAATGGATTTCGGTTTAATTACAAATGACAATTGTAATGGTTAATGAATTCCGGTTTAATTACAAATTACAATTGTAATGGGTAATGGATTTCGGTTTAATTACAAATTACAATTGTAATGGTTAATGGATTTCGGTTTAATTACAAATTACACTTGTAATGGTTAATGGATTTCGGTTTAATTACAAAATACAATTGTAATGGTTAATGAATTCCGGTTTAATTACAAATTACAATTGTAGTGGTTAATGGATTTCCGTTTAATTACAAATTACAACTTGTAATTTGTAATTCATTAATTACAAATTCGGCCAACACTGCTTGAGAGTGATTCCACGTTAAGCCAGCAGGTCAACAAAATCGATTTCTCCGATCATATTCTCGATATTTTCATGTGTTCTCTGTCATGAGAAAACATTGCTGTTAAATTGCTCGCCCAAAATAAAATTACTCGTACGAGTTATGATTTTTTGAAAATCGCACACTTTTAACGACTCGAATAACAACTTTTTTGCTTTTGCGTGTAACTCCGCCGGATTTTGGAATTCGAGAATTTCACTTCGAGAAATCGAAACAGCATTCAAAACCCTTTAAAATGAGCACAATTAAACCTCATTTGGTGCATTTATGACTCCACAATCGTAAAACTACGTTTTTTTGAAAATTAAGAATAATTGAAAAACCTCATTTTTTTAAAATCTGAAAACATTATATTTAATTTTTACGACAAAAAATCTATATTTCGGTGGAGTTTGAACTAGTTTTGAGAAATAGATTTTGAATTATTGATCAATTTCATCTTTCAGAAATCAGTTTCAGCTATTTTGGGACTTTCTGGTTTTGACTTTAGGTTTTCTGAGAATTTCGTCAATAAAATCGATAGTCATTGTTTAAAAAAATTATAAAATAATTTATTTAGAATTCTTCGAGATCCATCTCCATCAAATGATGATAATATGTTCGAATAATTGCTTTTATATCACTCAGTACAATAATGGGCACTTTTACGTCCGCAAGCGGACGTGAAAACGTCCATATTGCACCTCTTGATGTAATGTGGTATTTCTGCAATTTTAGGTCTAAAATTGCGATTGTTCAAAGTGTGATAAATTGTTTTATAATTTTTAACAATTTAAACAATCGCAACTTTAGACCTAGTTGCAGAAATAGTACATTATATCACGGGGACGTAAAAACATTTTCTGACGAGCGTGAGTTTGCAGGACGAGCCGAAAGCGAGTCCTGCAATCACACGAGTCAGAAAATGTTTTTACGCCGAGTGATGTACGATATTTTATATCACGAGGTGCAATATGGACGTTTTCACGTCCGCTTGCGGACGTAAAAGCGTCCATTATTGTACTGAGTGATATAAAAGCCGTTATTCGTAAATATTATCATCATTTGATCGAGATGGATCTCAAAAAATTGTAAATAAATTGTTTTATAATTTTTTGAAATACAGACTATCGATTTTATTGACGAAATACTCAAAAAACCTAAAGTCAAAACCTGAATGTCCCAAAATAGCTGAAACTAATTTCTGAAAGATGAAATTGATCAATAATTCAAAATCTATTGGTCAAAACTAGTTCAAACTCCACGGAAATATAGATTTTTTGTCGTAAAAAATTAATATGATTTTTTCAGATTAAAAAAAAAAATGAGGTTTTTCGGTTATTCTTGATTTTCGTAAAAACGTAGTTTTAGGATTTTGGCGTCATAAATCCACCAAATGAGGTTTATTTGTGCTCATTTTGAAGGGTTTTGAATACAGTTCCGATTTTTCGAAGTGAAATTCTCGAATTCCAAAATTCGGCGGAGTTTTACACAAAAGCAAAAACGGTTGTTTTTCGAGTCGTTAAAAGTACGCAACTTTCAAAAAATCATAACTCGTACGAATAATTTTATTTTGGGCTAGTGATTTAACAGCAATGTTTTCTCATGATAGAGAACACAGGAAAAAATGGGAGACATCGAATTTTTCGATCTGCTGGTTTGACGTGGAATCACTCTAATGAAAAATTTAATTTTCATTAGAAATTAAAAAAAAAAAATATCGGTCCTGCATAATTAACGTAGGCAGGAACCTCATTATCTATTTATTCCATTGAAAAATGGTATTAAAAGATTTAATTTTCACTAAAAATTAAAAAACGATTGGAGGACACGTGTCTAATTAATGTTTGCCCTAATTCTTTTTTTTTCATTACAAAATTCTGGAAAATTGAATTTCCATTAAAAAAAAAAATTGACACTATTCGTGGCGCCACTATGAAATTTTTTAAAAAATGAAGAAATAATTGTGGGGCCACCTGAATAATTAATATTTGCTGGCGGTCTCGCTATTATTTTTCCTCTCCGTTAAGTCGTTTTCGAGAAAAATGTGTTGGAAATTTTTCAAATCGACTCTCCGAAGAGTGCGGAAAGAGGAACTTGAGGCTCCTCTTAAAGTATAATTATTGTCTTCGGCGCTGTTTCGGAGACGATTTTCAGAATGGAATAATCTTCGAGCGGTTTAAGTTTGATTTCTGAAATTTCTTACATCCGTTAAGAATACTTACAATGCGCATTAAGCAGAAAACGTGCTTCTTTCAAGCGCAATACACAAATCCTCTAAAAAACTTATTTCCACTCAATTCCACTAAAAATGTTTGAAGTATAATTTTTATGATCCAGTAAAATCGATAAATACTTGTGGAAAATTTCGGAAATACGACTCAAACTGTTCGAGGGTTGTTTCGCCCTGAAAATCAACTTCGCAGCGCTTCGATCAAAAGTACGGTCTTGATCCATCGTATGATTTTTCTTGTTTTTCGATTAAATCAGAGATTACGAATGTGTGTAATTTAAGAAAATGACTTTGTTACTCTTCGATATCGCATCTTCTTCATTCACTTTATAAGTCAAATAAGCCAGAAATAATAGGGATAGATTTAAGCCACAACTTCGGTTTCGTGCAAGCGCGAACGTTTATCCAATGATTTTATGATACCGAAGAAGAGTAGACTGTCCTCATCGGATGATATAATCCGTATGTGATTATTGCATTAAGCTAATTCTGAATATCAAATAGTCCAGAAGTTGGTAATAAATCATCGATTATATTTAAGAAAGTTCTACATTATTGATTGATATAATAATAATAATGCGATTAACGCGTTTTCTCATCACTTATTTATGTAATTGTAGTAGTTTATCATTTAATCACTATTTTGGAGTGCACAAATGATTTTGTTATTAATACATACATATATATATCCTGTGATTTTTTGTCTTGAAATTTTATTCTTCGCAAACAGTGAAACTTATGGCGCGCGTGTAACAGTTCATCACTGTCTTATTACTAATTACTTAGTTAATTAGTAATTCCTAATTACGAATTACTTAGTTAATTAGTAATTCGTTAATACCGATTACTAGTTGTTGGCCTAATTAGTAATTAGTAAATACCAATTAGTTATTAGTAAATACCAATTACTAGTTAGGTGGCACATTTAGAAATTAGTACATACCAATTACTAATTATGCCGCATAGTTTGTAATAATAATTGCAGTTAGTAACTGATTGCAGTTAGTAATTAGTAAATACCGATGAATAGTTATCGACCTAGGTAGTCATTAGTGAATACCAATTACTAAATATGTGACGAAATTAGTAATTAGTTAATACCAATTACTAATTTCGCGGCACATTTAGAAATTGGTAAATACCAATTACTAATTATGCCGCATAGTTTGTAATAATAATTGCAGTTAGTAACTGATTGCAGTTGGTAATTAGTGAATACCGATGAATAGTTATCGACCTAGGTAGTCATTAGTAAATACCAATTACTAAATATGTGACGAAATTAGTAATTAGTTAATACCAATTACTAATTTTGCGGCACATTTAGAAATTGGTAAATACCAATTACTAATTATGCCGCATAGTTTGTAATACTAATTTCAGTTAGTAACTGATTGCAGTTAGTAATTAGTATATACCAATTACTAAATATGTGGCACAATTAGTAATTAGTTAATGCCAATTACTAATTATGTGGTACATTCGGTAATTAGTAAATACGAATTACTACATATGTTGCACAATTAGTAAGTAGCAAAGGCCAATTACTAATCATAAGATGTAAGTAGTAATTATTAGTCACTAATTACTAATTATGCCGCATAGTTGGTAATAATAATTGCAGTTAGTAATTGGTAAATAACGATGACTAGTTAATGGTCTAATTAGTGATTAGTAAATACCAATTACTAATTATGCGACATGATTAGTAATTAGTAAAGGCCAATTACTAATTATAAGATATGTAAGTAGTGTTTATTAGGAACTGATCACTAAGTATGAAGCATGATTAGTAATTAGTCGTCACCAATTACCGATTATGCCGCATAGTTGGTAATAAAAATTTACTAATTATATATTTTGTTTTATAATCAATATCTAGTGATCATTGTAGTATTGGCGACTCATAATTAACATCCAGCTTTTATTAAATTTCAATTATTATTATTAAAAAATATATTTCTACTTTATAGTTGAACTACGGCATTCATAATCGACAAAAAAAATTTCGAATTGCAGAAAAAATTTACCCGAGTGTAACAGAGATCACTATTACCTAATTACTAATTGCTGATTGCAGTTAGTAATTAGTAAATACCAATTACTAATTATGCAACCTGACTAGTAATTAGGAAAGGCCACTTACTAATTATAAGACTTGAGGAGTAGTTATTAGTTAATACTAATTACTAAGTATGTGGCATAATTAGTAATTAGTCGTTACCAATTACCAACTATGCCGCATAGTTGGTAATAAAAATTCACTAATTACATATTTTGTTTAAAATTCAGTATCTAATGATCATTAAGTACTATTGGCGACTACTAATTAACATCCAAAATTCGTTCAAATTTTGACCAAAAAAAAACTAAAAATCGGAAAAAAAATCCTACGACAAGGACTAGATAATTATGTATACAATAACCAGAAAAAATTTGAAGTAAAACGGTTTAGTGTTTTTCGAGATATTTTGAAAAAATGATAATATTTTACTCAACTTTATTATTAATGCACAAAAAATTGCAATTCATGTTTAGTGACTAATTTTTCATCCAATTCGTTTTCCCTAAATTTTTTAAAACATTTTATTACTAGTTTTTCATGCAATGTGTGGTTTCAAAATAATTACTAATTTCTCAGCTAATTACTATTTAATGGGTAACTGAATTTAAAAGTTTGAATACAAAATTGAATCGTATTTGAGTCGGACATACAAAATTATAAATTATTTAATTCAAAAATACGTCCTCAATTTTTTGTCTTTCGGCATATTTTCCAAAATTCTGCCAGATCTGAATTGGTAGATTTGTCATGAAAATAATTTTTTTTTCATGGGCCCAAAATTTTCGTCCTTTCATTAAACGATTTTTTATTATTTCACGGGACACTTTCTTTTCATTATAAAAATATAAATAATTCCATCATTTTTCATTGGTCGAATTTTTGACTGCACAATATTGGTCCTTCCTCTTCGTAATCATTTCGCGTGACGACCATATTTCGAAATTCCGGATCATTGGAAAATAATTTTCCACCTTCCCAGGCATAAGTGTCGGGACTGAAACAAAGCACACAATTAGGTTTTTGAAAAAAAAAAATTATCGATTTTTTTAATGTATTTTAAAACTTTATTATAAATAATTTTGATAGACGACGCAAAAAACTTGAAAAAATTTGTTTTTCATTTAATTATAAACAATTTAAAAGTGATAAAGTTTTAAAAATAATCACGTGACTCCAAACGCGCCATGATTGGTCGTCTTGTTTGTGACGTCATAATGTTAAGGCCCGGCTAAACTCTCACCCCCCGCCTTTCCGTTCTCGCGAGTGCGAGAGAGACAGAGCTAGAACTTTTAACACATTTTTCTCGGAGATAGCTTGATAAAATAAAAAAAAAACAGTTGGGCCACCTGTACACATTAATTACACAGGCGCCCCTACTCTTCTTTTTTTATTCCGTTAAGCCATCTCTGAGAAAAATGGGTTAAACAATCTTTGAGGTTATGTTGACCTTTACACTCCCCGTAAAATAATTCCACGATAGTACACGGTCTTTTAGTGCCAAAAATTGTTCGTGACAATTAATTTTACCAAGTAAATAAATTTGATGGCGTTTCGGGATTCATTCAGCGCACTACTTAAAACCATTGGTCTCGACGTTTCTCATTTTGGCCCCCCCCCCCCCCCCCCTCCCGCCTTTCGCTCTTGTGGGTGCGAGAGAGAGCGCCTATAGGGGTCCTGTGAGAGCGAGAGAGAGGGTCTTTAGCCTGGCCTTAAAAACATTTTTTCGGGGAGTTATTTTTGTATTATTCGTACACAATGATACGAAACAAGCACGATAACTTTTGAGCTTTGACATTTCTAATAAATTTCTAATAAACTTGCAATAATGACGCGATGCTTACTTTTATGTAAAAAAAAGTTGCCCTTAATTCTTAAAACGTTACAAAAAATTTAAAAGGAAAAAATAACGTAATTATGCAGTATTTGTACTCGCTGACGGAATATAAATGTATTAAGGGGTTATGCGCAGTCAGGAGGCCGAAAAAAGCGATTTTTTACGATTTTTTTCTGGTAAGACATTTTAATTCATTAACGTAAAAATTTATATACGTATTTTTCAATTTCAACATCGATTTAAAAAATAATAGATAACGGATCGAAATTGATTATTCATTCAACAAAATAATGGATCACATTTCATCGTCCATAGAAAAAAAAATGGAAAATGGATCAAACACTATTATTTATTAAGAAAATGGATGATCGATCAAATTCAATTTCATACAAAATACATCCGTCTTTGGTATTGAAATTTTTCTAATTACAAATTACAAATGTAGTTAGTATCGACTTTTTTCAAATTACAAATTAAAAATGTAATTACTAACGAAATTTGTACTAATTACAAATTATAAATGTATTTAGTATTGAAATTTTCTCCAATTACAAATGTAATTAGTATCGTAATTTTTTCTAATTACAATTTACAAATGTATTTAGTATCTAAGTGTTCTCTAATTACAATACACGCATGTATTTAGATTCAAAAATTTCTCTAATAACAGATTGAAATCATGTTTAAAATTTTGAAAAAATCTTTTAAAGAATTAAAAAATCGTGAAAAAATCGACAGATATATTTACACCGGCTTTTACAAATGTCGAAACCTAAATTTCTAGGATTATTTATTCAAGTATTATTTTATCAAGTGCTTCGTTAAATTTTCTCATTATCGTATTTACTATTTACTATTTTTAGGTCTTATTTTTTCTCATAGTCAGGTTTTTTTTGTAGGGAAAATATAACAATCGCCTCTTGTATATTTATAACAATTAATAGCACAATAAAATACAAAAGCAAGAAGATCACAATATTTTATAATTCATATAATAATTCAAAGTAATATTTCGATTGCCATAACATTGATAAAAATTTCTGAACCTGAATACATGTGTATTGTAATTAGAGAGCACTTTGATACTAAATACATTTGTAAATTGTGATAAAAAAAATTACGATACTTATTACATTTGTAATTGGAGAAAATTTAAATACTAAATAAATTTGAAATTTGTCATAAGTGAAAATTTCGATAGAAGTTACATTTGTAATTTGTAATTCAAGAAAATTTCCATAATAAATATATTTGTAATTTGTAACTAAAAAAAATTGATACTAAAATATAGTTGTAATTTGTAATTAGAAAAAAATCGATATTAATTACATTTGTAATTCGTAATTGGAGAAAATTTCGATAATAAATACATTTGTATTTTGTAACTAACAAAAATCAATACAAAATACGGTTGTAATTTGTAATTAGAAAAAAATCGATACTAATTACAATTGTAATTTGTAATCAGAGAAAATTTCGATATTCAATAAATTCGTAATCAGTGGAAATTCCGATACTAAATACGTTTGTAATTTATAATTGGAAAAAATTTCTATACTAATTTCATTTGTAACTTGTAATTGGAGAAAATTTCGATAATAAATACATTTGTATTTTGTAATTTAAACAAAAATCGATACTAATTACAATTGTAATTTGTAATTAGAAAAAAAGATACTAATTACATTGTAATTTGTAATTAGAAAAAAATATACTAATTACACTTGTAATTTGTAATTAGAAAAAAAAGATACTAATTACATTTTTTATTTGTAATTAGGTAATTACAAATTCACCCAACTCTGATACGTAAATATATGTTCATTACGAACATGAAATTGCAGAAAATAGATTTTTTTTTAATCCTGACTGCGTACATCTGCATAATTACAAAAAAAAAAGTAATATCGATTTTCAAGATCTCGATTCGTTATTTTGGGCACTTACTTCGACGCCAATGTTACGTTTACCGTAAACTCAGAGGGCGCCAAACTTCTCACATCTTTGAAAAGACGATCTCGAAAACCGGGAAATTTCGTACTTCCGCCGGTGAGAATGATATTTGACAATAGATGCGGCCAAACTTCGGCATCGCAAACCTTCAACGAGTCTATAATCGCTTCGGGGATTCCCATTTGTCTGATTCCAACGTCCGACGGATGAAAAAGTATTTCCGGTATTGCGAACCTTTCGTTGTTCAATCGCAGAGTCTGATGCTCGCTCGAAGCTTCCGGATCTTTGAGAAAGCCTCGTTTCAGAGTCGTGTAATCGGGTAAAACGTAATCCTTGACGATGTCGTTGCAATCAACGTTGTTTTTGGCTCTTTGCATGTCTTTTGAAAAATTTTGCGAAACAAAACAGGAATCTTCCTTAACTTGGTTGATAACGTAGGTCTCGTCCATAACGTGAAGCTGCCGGTAAGATATTATCTCCTTCAGATGATTGGTCAGCAATTTTCCACCAACGTCGATACGGCGAATCCCTTCCTTGACTTTCGTATCATTTACAAAAGGCACAATGTGCGTAAAACTGTAACCACAGTCGATAACGATGCATCCTTTTACATCGTTATTTTTCGCTCTGTAATTGTAACACGACAGACTCGACGCATTTGTCAGCATCAAACTGCGACACTCGTATTCCTCGAAAAATATTTCCGTAATCGCTTCCTGTATCGCCGGAAAATTGAACATCGGCTCGGTTATTATTATCGGCAGATCGTTCAAATTCGTCTGACAACATTCCTTAGAAAATATGTAATCCCATATCGTTTTTTGTACATCCCAGTTAACGAGATATCCCTTTTGGAACGGTAATATGTAAAACAAACCGGATGCGTCGCGACATTCCTCAATTTGATTACCGATAAACGGTCTTCGACGCTCGCTCTTCGCTTTTGTAATGCAATTCGGTACCAATCTGAAAAATAAATTTTTGTTGTTTTTACGTCTATGATTTCCACGACAGAATTTTATTTTTATTAGAATTTTTTTATTTTTTTTATTACAATTAATTTTATTAGTATTAATTGTATTATGTTTACAAGTTACACGCAGTCGGTATTTCAAAAAATCGATTTTTCAATCGATTTACAAAATACATCGTTATTTAGTATTGAAATTTTTCTAATTACAAATTACAAATGTAATTAGTATCAATTTTTTTTCAAATTACCAATTACAAATGTATTTAGTATCGTAATTTCCTCTAATTACAAATTACAAGAGTATTTAGTATCGATTTTTTTTAAATTACATATTACAAATGTAATTACTATCGAAATTTTTACTTATTACAAATTACAAATGTATTTAGCATTGAAATTTTCTTCAATTACAAATGTAATTAGTATCGTAATTTTTTCTAATTACAATTTACAAATGTTATTATTGTCCAAATTTTCTCTAATTAAAATATGCACGTGTATTTAGATTCAGACATTTTTCTAATTACCGGTTGTAACCACATGTGAAATTTGGAAAAATATTCGAAAAAAATCAAAAAATTGCGAAAAAAAATCACCAGATACATTGACACTAGCTTCTACAAGTTTCCGAACCTAATTTCTTTTATTACAATTATTTATTTTTATATTTTTGTATTAGAATTATTTTCATTACAATTAATTGTATTATGTTAAGACGCAGTCAGGATTTTCGAAAAATAGATTTTTTTAAAAATATTTGTCATGTACATTTATTTAAGTATATACATGTAAAATTTCATGTCGATCCGAATATTTTCGAAGTTACAAGCATATTTGTAAACCTGTAATTAGTATGCGTAAAGTGCTTTTGAAATTTTCAATGAGTCTCAAATTTTTACACAAGCCTTGTAAATATATTTTTTTAGTAATTAATCAAAGGTTTTTTTTTACCGATAAGTATTTTCCATTTTTTAAACAATTCAAGGCAAAAATTTTCATCAAAAATCAAATTTTTTTTTTTGTGAAACTGCCATTTTGTTAAAATTTGTCCGAACCTGAATACATGTGTGTATTGTAATTAGAGAACACTTCGATACCAGATACATATGGAAATTGTAATTAGAAAAAATTATGATACTAATTACATTTGTAATTGGAGATAATTTCAATACTAAATACATTTGTAATTTGTAATTAGTGAAAATTACGTTACTATGTAATTACATTTGTAATTTGTTTAGTGGAAATGTCGAAACTAATAACATTCAAAATTTGTAATTAGTGAAAATTTGAATAGCAATTACATTTGTAATCTGTAATCAGTGAAAATGTCGATACTAATTACATTTGTAATTTGGAAAAATTTTGATACTAGTACATTTGTAATTTGTAATTAGAAAAATTTCAATACTAAATACGGATGTAATTTGTAATTTACGGGTAATTTTTACACAAGCTTTGTAAATATATTTTTCAGTAATTAATCGAAGGTTTTTATTACCGATAAGTATTTTCATGAGTTTACAGTCATACTTCATGATTTTATAAAAAATAAATATTTCATTGTCCTTATTTAAAAAAATTAATGCCTCAAATATTTCGCAAATTACATAATTTTCGGATTTAATTTCCTCATTGAAAGTCCTGTTGTATCAGTATTTATTTGGATATACATTTTTTAGAACTCAAGTTTGAGGTTAGAAATTTTTCAAACGTTTTTCGACGTTATAAACAAAATTTGGTAATACTAATAATAAGTAATGAATCAAATATTTCCTGAAATCGAATATATTTCAAATAAATTAGAAATCGAGATACTAAATCGTCTTTTGATGTGTACTTAAACTCAAGAATTTCCCGGCTCAGTTTATTTGTCGGTAATTCCTAGTTTATTGTTATTGCCATTTCATACTTTGGTTCACCAATAGAAAGTCCCGCTTTCGCCGTATGTGCTCCATTATCCAGTATAAAAACGAGCTCTTTCATTTTCTCGTTAATCTGATTGTTTTTAATTAAAACGAAATGTTTTTGTTCCTAAAAAATAGACCGGGAACTATCTTAAAGCTGCATCTTCACCGAAGCGACACTTGCCGAATGGAAACTACTCAGTCGATAACAAAAACTGTAATTAAACTTTACCGCACGAAAAGTGTAATATTAAAGGTAATTAAATTTTCTCATATGCTGAATTAAGTTATGCTCCATTAATAATTAAATTATATCAAATTTTTGCGGTGAAAACGACATGAAAGAAAATAGTGAAATGCATTTTTGTTACCAACTAAGTTTAAATTTCTTCTTCACAACAAACAACAAAATAATGCCGTTTGTCTCATATAATGCAGTCGGTATAGTAGAAACTATGGATATTTCAGGACATACATGCGTGTGTCTTGCTCAGCCGATAAGCGAATTAATAATTATAATTATCTCGTTCTTTATCATCTTCACTACTTAGGAGAAAGTTTCTTCATTTATTTGTCAAACCTAACCCTTTATAAAAAATTTTAAAAAAATAATAATAATAATTAACAAGGCTCTGTCAGTAAAACAGAACACGTTTAAACATTCGATTTCGAACGATTCTTCTTCTTGAATAAGTGCGAAGTCATTGTTGAATATTCACATCTATTAATAATTTTTCGAAGTAAATCTTCTCGAACTCGTCTTATCGACTTTTTTATCCGTCGATATGAAACAGATGCTATATCTGATTTCGGAACACTCGCTCTAGGGTCCCTAGACCACATTCTTCCGATTTACATGGAAAAAACCGTTTCTGTGTCATTTTAACGGATTTTCACCTAATCTAATTCAAATACTCTCCAAGAAAATAATGCTATTATTTATTAATTTCGCTCGACGCTATTTTTTCAATAACTTGTATCTAGGGATTTTTTGTTACTCCGCTTTCAGAACACTCGCTCTACATGGAAAAAACCATTTCTGTGTAGTTTTAACGGATTTTTACATAATATAATTCAAATATTCTCCAAGAAAATAATGCCATTATTTATTAATTTCGCTTGATGCTTTTTTTTCAATAACTTGTATCTAGGGATTTTGTGTTACTCCGATTTCAGAACACTCGTCCTAGGGTCCCTAGCAAAAATTCTTCCTATTTACATGGAAAACACAGTTTCTGTGTCGTTTTAACGGATTTTCGACTAATCTAATTCAAACATTTGTCAAGAAAATGATGCCATTAGTTATTAATTTGGCTCGACGCTATTTTTTCAATAACTTAAATCTAGGGATTGTCTGTTACTCCGATACTAGAACAGTCGTTCTAGGGTCCCTAGATCAATTCTTCCTATTCACATGGAAAAAACCGTTTCTGTGTTGTTTTAACGGATTTTTACTTAATCTAATTCAAATATTTGCCAAGAAAAATGATGCCATTTATTTATTTCGCTCGACACTAATTTCTCATATCTGGGGATTTCTCGTTATTCTGATTTCAGAACACTCGCTTTAGGGTCTCTAGAACAAATTCTTCATATTTACATGGAAAAAACCGTTTCTGTGCCGTTTTAACGGATTCTTACCTCATTTAATTCAAATATTTGACAAGAAAATGATGCTATAATTATTTATTTATTTCGTAATAACCTACATCTGGGGATTTTTTGTGTTACTAGACATTTCGTGATAGTCGCGCGCTGTTCGTGAAACTATCCTTTTTTGTCCGATACACACCCAAAGGATGTATATTTGTACGTGATTCCATCGACCCGTTGGGAGACGGTTGTGCGGCTCACTTCACCCAACATGTGGCGGTTTGCCGGCCGCCATCTTGGATTATATTGCTCCGAGAAGCCGGGCGCCCGAAATATATTCGTGTTAACACGCGTTTACGTGGCGCATGGGTGCTTTATTTAAACAAATCGACGTTCACGCGTTTGTATAAAACTTTTTACAGCAAGTGCGGATAACCAAGATTCTCTCCCGGTATGTTATAGGTGAGCACAAGCTTAAGACTACGTCCGAATTCGCAATGTTGGCGTGTGATTTTTTCCACTCTTTTTTTTTTTCCTCTCTTTTCCGTTTGTCCTCGCCGATTGAGACTAACGGAAAAACCGTTTTCATCCACAAACGCGCGTCAATTTTGACGCTAATTTTGACGAAAAATTCGATCCTCGTAACGGATTTTCGCAATTTGAAATTATGGAAAATTCTACCAAAGCGCATTCTGGGAATAACGGGATTAACTGATTGAGGAAAAAAAACGTCAACTCGGCGTGTTTGTTGAGTTTTTTACTTGAAAAAAAAATTCATAATCTTCTCAAATTATTAAAAGAAAAAAAAATTGTGTTTTTTTTTCGAGCAAAATTATGACAAATTTGGGCTTTTCATGGGATTGTCAGTCATCGGATTAAGCTTGCGGTTGAAAATTGAAAAGCGAGACTCGACGGCAGGATTTGTTGTCTTTCGGTGAAGCACATTTTTTGAATTTTCAAAAAATTTATTATTGTCAGAATTTGCATTTTGCTTTTGGAGTTTCTGCGCTCATTTCCATTTTTTAAAAACATTTACGAACGCTTACGAAGCGTTTAGACAAAACGTTTTGCAATATAGAAAAAATGAAATTTTACGTTAACTTGAAAAAATGTTCAAAAAAATGTTATTACCGTCAATTATTCTTTATACACTTTGTCATAATTTCTCCTTATTTCCACATTCATTTATCGGAAGAAAATTTCTTTACAATACTTTTGCCATTACGACGATCATGCGCCGATGTAAAATTGCTGCCTTTTCTCGACACAACAATTTACACCGTCAAAACGATATTTTTCCAGTTTTTCTATGATTTTTTTCAAAGATATCGAAAATTTGCTCAATCAGAAAGATAATTTTGCATTTTGGCAATAACATATTTACGATGTTTTCGAGTTTTTGTAATTGAAAATCTGATCTATGAAAATTGCCTATGAATAGAGAATTTTACAATCAGCATTTGAATCGTCAACGTCTGATAATAATCGGCGGTTCTATTTTCCATTTATTGATGGATAAATAATCAGTGGAGAACGGAAATTAACTTTTTTTCAAAAATAGGAAAAACGAACCGAAATTGTCCATTTTCCGCAAAATTCAAAATTAAGTCTTTCGAGTCTCCAAAATGAAATTGACGAAGCAAAACTTGACAATTTTTACACAGACTATGAAATTGTCGATTCAATTCAGAAATTAACTATCGCTATGGATGAAAATGTTTAATTTTTTTTTAATTGCTCTTTTCAAAATTGTTTCTTTTTTTTCCATAGGATTATCTCGGCTTTCCCGTATTGTAGATACGGTAAAGTTTTCGCGGGCGTTTAAACACCGTATGTTTCCACGCACCGCCGATAGAAAAGTTTTTTTTTTGACTCAAAGCGTAACCGACAAATATTGTGTAATGGCATTGCCGAGTAGAGCAAGAGTATACGCAGATGTCAATTCGCACAAGCCTCGTGATTATTGGGACTACGAATCGTATGTCGTCAATTGGGGGTAAGTTAATAATTATTATTAATAAAAAAAAAAAAAAAAAAAAAAAAAAAAAAATTAAATCGATTATTGCAAATCGATTATTTGAAAAAATCGATCAATCGCAAAAAATTATCAATTATCGGATAAAATTCCCAATTCCTAAATTTGTACCACGAAAATTTTGTTTTTTTTTGCATTGTGTCATCGCGAATTTTTTTTTTCATCATATTTTCCAAAAGTTGCGAGTAACTCACATCAATTTATCATCACGATATTCCAGCCAACAAGATGATTACCAGCTGGTAAGAAAATTGGGCCGTGGAAAGTACAGCGAGGTTTTTGAAGCCATTAACGTCACGAATAACGAAAAGTGTGTTGTCAAAATATTGAAGGTAAGAATATCGAGCATTTTCAATGATAAACAAAAAAAAAAAATTTCATAATGTTGATCGTTTTTTTTTTGCAGCCGGTGAAAAAAAAGAAAATAAAGAGGGAGATCAAAATCTTAGAAAATCTAAGAGGTGGGACCAACATAATCACGCTTCAGGCAGTCGTCAAAGATCCAGTCTCGAGGACTCCGGCGTTGATTTTTGAACACGTCAACAACACAGATTTCAAGCAGCTTTATCAAACATTGACAGACTATGACATTCGATATTATCTCTATGAACTTTTGAAAGTACGTGAGTTCATTTGTCGCGTTTGAAATTTTTTTTTTTTTTTTTTTTTGAGTGAATTTTCATTAGACAAACGTCGAGCGATTTCATACTCTGAGCTTTATCTAGTTCCATCAAGTTGGCAAGCAAAAAATTTCGTAATATCTTCATTCATTTAGTTGAAAAATAAAATTCCCAAAATTTTCTTTCAAATGGGAAAAAAATTTCGGCTCGAAATTTTCGTTCATTTAATTGGCAAAAAAAAATATTCTCGCAACGTTTCCCGGTCATTCGATGGAAAAAAATATCTTGTCGCGAAATGATCGTCAATTTAGTTGGAAAACGTTTTTCAGTGCAAAATTGTTCTTTCAGTATCTTAAAAAAAAAAAAAAAAAATTTATGACATTCGGATTTTGAATCAAAATGACATTTTCAGGCTCTCGACTACTGCCATAGCATGGGCATTATGCACAGAGACGTGAAGCCGCACAACGTGATGATCGATCATGAAAATCGTAAGCTTCGGTTAATTGATTGGGGATTGGCTGAATTTTATCATCCGGGTCAGGAATACAACGTGCGCGTAGCTTCGAGGTACTTCAAGGGTCCAGAATTGCTCGTCGATTATCAGGTATGCTAGGAAAATCGATATTAAAGATCGTTTCACCCCTTAAACAACGATCTAACCCCTTAAACAATGACTCAATTCCGTAAACAGCGATTTAACCCCTTAACAACGACCTAAGCCCTTGAACAACGATCTAACCCCTTAAATAATGACCCCACCCCTCAAACAACGACCCCACCCCTTAAACAACGACCCAACCCCTTCAACAACTACCCAACCCCTTGAACAACGATCTAACCCCTTAAACAACGTTATAACCCCTTGAACAACGATTTAACCCCTTGAACAACGATCTAGCCCCTCTAACACCGATCTAGTCCTTTGAACATCGATCCAACCCCTTAAACAACGATCTAACCCCTTGAACAACGACTCAATTCCGTAAACAGCGATTTAACCCCTTAACAACGACCCAAGCCCTTGAACAACGATCTAACCCCTTAAATAATGACCCCACCCCTTGAACAACGACCCCACCCCTTAAACAACGAGCCAACCCCTTAAACAACGACCCAACCCCTTGAACAACGATCTAACCCCTTAAACAACGTTATAACCCCTTGAACAATGATTTAACCCCTTAAACAACTATCTAACCCCTTGAACAACGATCCAACCCCTTTAACAACGGCCCAACCCCTTAAGTAACGATCTAACCCCTTGAACAACGTTATAACCCCTTAAACAACGATTTAACTCCTTGAACAACGATCTAGCCCCTTTAACAACGACCTAGCCCTTTGAGCAACGATCTAACCCCTTAAACAACGATCCAACCCCTCAAACAACAATCCAACCCCTCAAACAACAATCCAACCCCTTGAACAACGATCCAACCCCTTGAACAACGATCTAACCCCTTGAACAACGATCTAACGCCTTAAACAACGATCCAACGCCTTGAACAGCGATTCAACTCCTTTAACAATGATCCAACCCCTTAAACGAGGATCTAACCTCTTAAACAACGAGCTAACCCCTTAAACAACGATCCAACTATCGAACTATCTTTACTATAGAAATTTTCATTAACTATACACATTACAAATGTAATTAGTGTCAATATTTTCATTAACTGCAAATTACAAATGTAATTAGTATCAATATTTTTACTAATTGCAAATTACAAATGTAACTAGTAACGATATTTTCACTAATTACAAATTAAAAATATCACTATCGAAATTTTCACTAATTACAAATTACAAATAACCCCTTAAGCAACGAGCTAACCCCTTGAGCAACGATCTAACCCGTTGAACAACGATCCAACACCTTAATCAACGATCTAGCCTCTTGAAGACGAGCTAACCCCTTAAACAACGATCTGACCGCTTTAACAATGATCTAACCCCTTAAACAACGGTCTCACCGCTTAAACAAAGACATAACCCTTTGAACAATGATCTAACCCCTTAAACAATAATCTAACCCCTTAAACAATGATCTAACCCCTTAAACAATGATCTAGCCCCTTAAGCAAAGGTATGACTCCTTAATCACAGGCTAAACCCTGTGAAAAAAGGGTTAGACCCCGGAACCAAAGGTTAATACCGTAAAAAAAAGTAACAAAACTTAAGACCAAAGTATAATTTTACAAACAGCAATGTTAACCCCTCAAACAAAGATATAACCCCTTGAACAAAGGGATAAATTACAAATTACAAATGTCATGACTATCAAAATTTTCATTAACTACAAATTACAAATGTAATTAGTATCAAAATTTTCATTAACTGCAAATTACAAATGTAATTAGTATCAATATTTGCACTGATTGCAAATTACAAATGTAACTAGTAACGATATTTTCACTAATTACAAATTAAAAATATCATTACTATCGAAATTTTCACTGATTACAAATTACAAATGTAATTAGTATCAACATTTTCACTAATTACAATTTACAAATGTAATAAGTAACTATATTTTCATTAATTACAAATTACAAATGTATTTGGTAATCAAATTTTCTCAAATTACAAATGTAATTAGCATCGGATTGTCGAAAATGGACTTTTTTCTGAAAATCCTTAATGCGTATAACCCCTTAAATAACATTTCACGATGCATTTTATGTCATCCCGCTTACATTTTGTGTTTCTTATACCAGATGTACGACTACTCTCTGGACATGTGGTCACTCGGTTGTATGCTCGCTAGCATGATATTCAGGAAAGAGCCATTCTTTCATGGTCATGATAATTACGATCAACTCGTGAGGATCGCAAAGGTCTTAGGCACGGAGGAGCTCTTTGAGTATCTCGACAAATATCACATCGAGCTCGATCCCCGATTCAATGATATACTGGGACGACACTCGCGCAAGCGCTGGGAACGTTTCGTACATTCGGAAAATCAACATCTCGTTTCACCCGAGAGCCTCGATTTTCTTGACAAGCTTTTGCGCTACGACCATTACGAGCGGCTCACGGCTCGTGAAGCCATGGAGCATCCTTATTTCTGTGAGTTTATCATCCATTTACAATTTTGTTTAGTCCACATTGTGTGTCTGTTTAATTTTCTTGACCATCGTGAATTAAAAGTATTGAAAAAATGATTTGAAAGATCATGAAATATCAAAACCCATTGAGCGACCTCTACATTTTGTTCGTCCGTCTAGAAACTCTGCGACGATTTTTTTCTCATCAAAAGACAAAAAATTTAGGCGTGGAACTTGAAATTGAAAAACAACCGTCAAAATAGTGCCATCCTAATATTTTATTTCATTTTATCTGTGAAAATTGAACTTTGAACGGTTTGAGCGACCTCGAAATATTTTTTGTCCGCCTCGAACCTTTGCGAGGACGTTTTTCTCATCGAAAGAGAAAAATTACAAGGGTGGGACTTTTGAAATCACAAAACAAAGGTCAAAATAGTGCCATTCTACTATTTAATTCCATTTTATCCATGCAAATTGAAGTTTAAACGGTTTGAGCGACCTCGAAATATTTTTTGTCCGCTTCGAACCTTTGCGAGGACGTTTTTCTCATCAAAAGAGAAAAATTACAAGGGTGGGACTTTTGAAATTACAAAACAAAGGTCGGAATAGTGCCATCCTACTATTTAATTCCATTTTATCCGTGAAAATTGAACTTTAAACGGTTTGAGCGACCTCGAAATAATTTTTGTCCGCTTCGAACCTTTGCGAGGACGTTTTTCTCATCAAAAGAGAAAAATTACAAGGGTGGGACTTTTGAAATTACAAAACAAAGGTCGGAATAGTGCCATCCTACTATTTAATTCCATTTTATCCGTGAAAATTGAACTTTAAACGGTTTGAGCGACCTCGATATATTTTTTGTTCGCTTCGAAACTTTGCGAGGACGTTTTTCTTATCGAAAGACAAAAATGACAAAGGTGGGCCTTTTGAAATAAAAAAATAAAGGTCGAAATAGTGCCATCCTACTATTGAATTAATTTTTTTTTCGTGGAAATTCAACTTCAAACGCTTTGAGCGACCTCTCTAGATTTTTTGTTCGGCTAGAACTTTCGGGAGAAAATTTTCTTCATCGAAAGACAACGATTTTACGGGTGGGAAAATTACAAATTACAATTACAAAATACGATTTGCTTACCGTGAATTTAATCTTGTCATTGCGAAAAATCTTGTTTTTTTTTTGAGGAATTATTTTGAAATATTTGCATTTTTTTAGATCCTATCGTGAAGGAACAGGGTCGATCGACTATCCCATCATCCTCACCGACTCCGATGACAGGTTTGCTGCCTGTAGCTGAGTAACGGCCCAGGTAATATCACGGCATTGAATTACTTTTATTGTCCTACCTGGATTTACGTCAACTTTTCACGATGAAAAGAAAACAAAAGAAAAAAAGAATGTTAAAAATCGTCCATATCTATAATTTGCTTCGATAAGCTTGTATTTAATTTAATTAAAAATTTAGTTAATTATTTTGCGAGTCAAGTCTTTATTCACATCCTGTATCCCAATTTATAACGATTCGCCAAATCAGTCGAGAATTTTTTTTTTTTCTCAAAATTTCATCGTTATTTTTATATATTTTTATATATTCGAAATTTATAGATTCATGAAATTTTTTCAAAAATGTTGAATTATTCTCATGAAATTATCTAATATTACATAATTATTATTGATCTGCGATCATTTATCGTTTAGATCATTGACAAATTTGGATATCGACGCCCGACTCGCAATCCGCCGAATTTTCTTTATCGGAAAATATGGAAAATCGGAATTTTAGAATTTTTTTAGAGATTCCAAATTTTTTCTATACAATGAAAATTGTTATATTTTTTTTTTAACTCAAAATTTTATGACATCTGAGTTCCTTGAGCAATTTTCGCGAATTCGAATACTCAAAATTTTTTAGGTACAATTTTTTAGCCGAATATTGCAAAATTTGCGAAAATCGTTTTTTTTTTCAAAAATTTTAAATTTATAAAAATCTTTAAAAAAAAGCCTCTTAATCTCTTTTCAAATACAAACTGAATACTAAATTATTTCATTCCATAATTTCATGACTCCATATTCATCAAGGTGATTATTATTTATGAGTTAGAAAAAATTCATTAAAATTCATTACAAAAAATTGGAAAAATAATTTTTTTTTTGAAATAATTCCATTTTTGGGTTTCGGTTTGGGTTTTTGTGATTTAAATTAGTCGGCAACTTTCATGCTGCCATTTTAAGAGGCCGAAGTCACGAAAGAAATCAATTGTTTGCTCTCGAATTCTCTGGTCGATTTAAACATTAGGGTGGTCCTTATTTTCGTTGTGGCACAAATTTTCAATTGCTGCTTCCAAATTTACTGCAAATAATTGCAACAAAATAGCTTTTTCAGAAATTTATCGCAATGACAAAAACTTGCCCCAAAGAGGGTGAAATTTGAAATCAATACGTTTTTAATATATCCTCAGCATATATAATTTAAAAAATCTATAATTACGAAAAATTAGGGTCATCGATACTATTTGGTTAAAAATCAATTCTTACAGTTTCGGATATGTTAAGCTTAAAAATTAAATTTTGTTAATTTCAAATTGGGACACGTAAATTTAGTGCAATTGAAGTGGTTGAAAAAAGAGGTTTTTATTTAAAAATTCGAAATAAGGAAAAAGTAATCAAACTTTATTTAAATATTTCGTTTTTTTTCACAGAGGAAAATCGTAGCTTCAATTAATATTGGATAGCGTGACAAGTTCAATTTCAATTATGCCAAATTTTTGAATTTTTTTTCTAAATTTGAAACCTGATCGATTTTTGCAAAATTTAATAGCAAATAATCGTTGTCATTATATTAATTGTGTGAAAAAATTTAGTGCAATATCTCGAATACGATTTTCAAAAAATTCGAAATTTTACAAAATTTCGATTTTTCCGAAATAATTTTTGATAGAGTTTTAATTGGTAACGACATTTTTACTAATTACAAATTACAAATGTATTTGGTATTGTAATTTTCTTCAACCAAGAATATAATTAGTATCGGATTGTCGGATTGACATGAAATTTTCTGTGTATATGGGTCATTCCACGTCAAATCGACCACTTTCGAACCCGATCCCTTTCGATTTGGCTGAAATTTGGTTTCCCTTTTCTAACTCATTAAAAACATTTTTCAGGAAATTTTCAAATTTTTTTACCCAACAAAAAAAAACCTTTTTTTTTCAAATAGCTATAACTTCTTCAAAAATTTACTGATTGCGACCAACTCTTGGTCGATTTGACGTGGAATGAGACACATACATTTAAGTACATGGGGCATTCCATATCAAATCAACCACTTTTAAAGCCGACTTCTTCCGATTTGACTGAAATTTGTTTTTCCTTTTCTACCCCGTTAAAAATGTTTTTCATGAAATTTTCAAATTTGTTTACCCAACCAAAAAAAAAAAACTTTTTTCAATAACTGCTTCAAAAATTGACTAATTGCAACGTTTTTTTTTCGTCAAAATTTTCGTCTTCAAATGTACTTTCCGAAAAAAAATACAAAAAAAATTAAAGATATTAAAATCTATAAAATTTTCACTTTTTCGAGAAAAATAATCTTTTTCTCAGGTTTCGAGAAAAATAATCTTTTTCTCGAAGTTGGCCATTTTCATTGTTTTTTTCACTCAAAATATACTTTGATCAATTCCGAAAAAATGCCGCCAAATATGGAGTGGGCCGACATTACTTCTATTTTTTTTTTTTTTTATCGATCGAAAAACAAAAAATTTTCCAGTTGGGCTTATTTCACAAAATACCACTCTGGAATTTTTTGAGGATTTATAAAGGACCTCGGAGTCTGAAAAATTGAGAAGAAAAAAAAATTAAAAGTGGTAATCCTCGAAAAAATTATTATTTTTCAAAAAAGTGAAAAAAAGAAGGAAATGTCGACCCACTCCATGTTAAGCGGTATTTTTTCGGGAATTGATCAAAGAATTTTCTGAGTGAAAAAAAAAAAAAATAGAAAATGGCCGACTTCGAGAAAAACATGATTTTTCTCGAAAAAGGCAAAATTTCATAGATTTTAATATCTTAAAAATTTTTTTTTTTCGTAAAGTACATTCAAAGACGAACATTTTGGGGAAAAAAAAACATGTATGGTACGAAAATGAAATTTAAAAAAATCGATTTTTTGAAAATTCCGAAAATAACCCCTTCAGAAGGAAGCAAAATTAAAAAAAAAATTTAAAAAATTAAAAAAAAAAAAAAAAATTTTTAAGTGAATTTCTTAATTTTCGTAGTGCTCTGAAGTTCAATCGGGACTGGGAAACTTGGAGGATGCTGAAAATCACCGTCTGAGTCGTTCGATTGTGTCGAAAGAATTCGACAATGTGACGTATGGGAGCCATCTCTGATCAATGGAGCCCGACCAGAAAAAAACAAAAAAAACAAATTTTGTATAATACGGCAGTTATACTCGGTTCCTCCTCCGAATTACTGGCGCCAAAACGGCGGATGAAAAAATCTGCGAAGAAAATTTTCTCACGTTCAACCATCGAAGGGATTTAAAAAAAAAAAAAAAAAAAATTAAATAAATCGAAGGAATTATAGACAGTAAAGAACAGTGCAATAATACGCTAATGCTGAATATTCCTTCTTCTTCGAACAACGCAGATCGAAATTCCCGTGACGAGAGAAAAGTTGGACGCTCTGAAGCGCGAATATTATTAACATCTAAGGAGATCAAATTTAGATGAAAAAAAAAAAAAAAACAAAACAAAAAACGTTCTATCCTTAGTTTACGCATCATACGATTTTGTAATCAATGTGGATTCGCCTCTCGCCTGTTTTTTGGCCTACCAATATTGTGTTAAGGCCAGTAATTGTCAGCAATGAAAAAAAAAAAAAAAAAGTAGAGAAAATCAGCAGAAATAAAAGAAACATTTCATTATTAATGGCAACACGAAATTTCGCTATTTTCAAAATACATACTTTTGTGCATCGAGCGAAGCGCTGACTTTTGAGAGGTCGCATCCAACCGAAAAAGACCGCGAAATTCGAATTTTTCGTCTCACGAATGAATTTTTTTTTTCAGTGTTAAACGATTTATTCGAAAAATAATTCAAATTTCTCAACGAAAATATTTATTAAATGTCGAAAAAGCGACAGAAAGTTGGTGATTTTTTTGAAACTCCAAAATGCTTTATGTGAAACTTAAAAAAAAAGGTGTTATTTAATAACGGTAAATATGGGATCTTCCTTATCGGCCATTTCTATTCTACAAAGAATGGGATGAGTTTTCATCTTAAAAAAAGACTCCGGTGGTAACAAAGATCCATTATGCTGTATTTTTTTTTTTTTTTTTTTTAAATCCGTTATTATTTTTATCTTAGGTTTTTATATTAAGTTTATACAAATAAAATGGATTTATGATCGAAATACTGACGTGTAAGGAAACAACGAAATCCAGCTTTGTTACTATCTAGTGCAACTCTACATTACCGACTGAGATAAATTCGCCTTTCCATCGGTCGGTAACGAAAACTGTAATCCAAATTTTTCACAAATGCGCTAAAATTTCGGTAAAAAAGCGAAATCTTCATAATTCCGTATGTAAATTCAAAATTTTATTACTTTTTTTGGGAAAACTTGAAAAAAACATTGAAAAAAAATTGAATTTTCAATATTTTTTTAATGAATTCATATGATTTTGCAGGATAATAACGAAAAAAATTTTACGTTTTTTTTCTCCAAATTATCGATAAATATTATTTCACATTCGGCGAATAGGCGACAGCAATAATAAATAACCTTATTTGCATCCAAAGAGGTAAGCACGTATTTATTTCGAAAATTCTCATAACTCATAAAAATAATATGCAGGATAATTTTCGAATCAAAGACTTTTGTTTTTAGTATTATTTTTATTAGATCGGTTGGCAATCACGTTTTATTGCACTTTTTTTGAGGTATGTGAATGGATTATCCTGTTTTTACTAATTACCGCTCGTAATTAGCAAATACCAATTACTAATTTCGTGGCATAATTAGTAATTCGTAAATACCAATTGCTAATTTCGTGGCGTAATTAGTAATTCGTAAATACCAATTACTAATTATACTGCTTGATTGGTAATTAGTAATTGTCAATTATAAGTTATGCAGCATATTTAATAGTTAGTAAATATCAGTTACTGATTATGCGGTATAATGAGTAAATATTACTAATTACCGATCGTAATTAGTAATTAGCAAATACCAATTATTAATTTCGTGACATAATTAGTAATTCGTAAATACCCATTGCTAATTTCGTGGCGTAATTAGTAATTCGTAAATACCAATTACTAATTATACTGCTTGATTGGTAATTAGTAATTGTCAATTATAAGTTATGCAGCATATTTAATAGTTAGTAAATATCAGTTACTGATTATGCGGTATAATGAGTAAATATTACTAATTACCGATCGTAATTAGTAATTAGCAAATACCAATTATTAATTTCGTGGCATAATTAGTAATTCGTAAATACCAATTGCTAATTTCGTGGCGTAATTAGTAATTCGTAAATACCAATTACTAATTATACTGCTTGATTGGTAATTAGTAATTGTCAATTATAAGTTATGCAGCATATTTAATAGTTAGTAAATATCAGTTACTGATTATGCGGTATAATGAGTAAATATTACTAATTGCCGATCGTAATTAGTAATTAGTAAATATCAATTATTAGTTATGCAGAATAATTAGTAATTAGCAAATACCAATTGCTTATTTCGTGGCGTAATTAGTAATTCGTAAATACCAATTACTAATTATACTGCTTGATTGGTAATTAGTAATTGTCAATTATAAGTTATGCAGCATATTTAATAGTTAGTAAATATCAGTTACTGATTATGCGGTATAATGAGTAAATATTACTAATTACCGATCGTAATTAGTAATTAGCAAATACCAATTATTAATTTCGTGGCATAATTAGTAATTCGTAAATACCAATTGCTAATTTCGTGGCGTAATTAGTAATTCGTAAATACCAATTACTAATTATACTGCTTGATTGGTAATTAGTAATTGTCAATTATAAGTTATGCAGCATATTTAATAGTTAGTAAATATCAGTTACTGATTATGCGGTATAATGAGTAAATATTACTAATTGCCGATCGTAATTAGTAATTAGTAAATATCAATTATTAGTTATGCAGAATAATTAGTAATTAGCAAATACCAATTGCTTATTTCGTGGCGTAATTAGTAATTCGTAAATACCAATTACTAATTATACCCGCTTGATTAGTAATTAGTAATTGTCAATTACTAATTATACCCGCTTGATTAGTAATTAGTAATTGTCAATTATAAGTTATGCAGCATAATTAATAGTTAGTAAATATCAGTTACTGATTATGCGGTATAATGAGTAAATATTACTAATTACCGATCGTAATTAGTAATTAGCAAATACCAATTATTAATTTCGTGGCATAATTAGTAATTCGTAAATACCAATTGCTAATTTCGTGGCGTAATTAGTAATTCGTAAATACCAATTACTAATTATACTGCTTGATTGGTAATTAGTAATTGTCAATTATAAGTTATGCAGCATATTTAATAGTTAGTAAATATCAGTTACTGATTATGCGGTATACTGAGTAAATATTACTAATTACCGATCGTAATTAGTAATTAGTAAATATCAATTATTAGTTATGCAGAATAATTACTAACTAGCAAATACCAATTGCTAATTTCGTGGCGTTAGTAATTCGTAAATACCAGTTACTAATTATACTCCTTGATTGGTAATTAGTAATTGTCAATTATAAGTTATGCAGCATATTTAATAGTTAGTAAATATCAGTTACTGATTATGCGGTATAATGAGTAAATATTACTAATTACCGATCGTAATTAGTAATTAGCAAATACCAATTATTAATTTCGTGGCATAATTAGTAATTCGTAAATACCAATTGCTAATTTCGTGGCGTAATTAGTAATTCGTAAATACCAATTACTAATTATACTGCTTGATTGGTAATTAGTAATTGTCAATTGTAAGTTATGCAGCATATTTTATAGTTAGTAAATATCAGTTACTGATTATGCGGTATAATGAGTAAATATTACTAATTACCGATCGTAATTAGTAATTAGTAATTGTCAATTATAAGTTATGCAGCATAATTAATAGTTAGTAAATATCAGTTACTGATTATGCGGTATAATGAGTAAATATTACTAATTACCGATCGTAATTAGTAATTAGCAAATACCAATTATTAATTCCGTGACATAATTAGTAATTCGTAAATACCAATTGCTAATTTCGTGGCGTAATTAGTAATTCGTAAATACCAATTACTAATTATACTGCTTGATTGGTAATTAGTAATTGTCAATTATAAGTTTTGCAGCATATTTAATAGTCAGTAAATATCAGTTACTGATTATGCGGTATAATGAGTAAATATTACTAATTACCGATCGTAATTAGTAATTAGTAAATATCAATTATTAGTTATGCAGAATAATTAGTAACTAGCAAATACCAATTGCTAATTTCGTGGCGTTAGTAATTCGTAAATACCAATTGCTAATTTCGTGGCGTAATTAGTAATTCGTAAATACCAATTACTAATTATACTGCTTGATTGGTAATTAGTAATTGTCAATTATAAGTATGCAGCATATTTTATAGTTAGTAAATATCAGTTACTGATTATGGGGTATAATGAGTAAATATTACTAATTACCGATCGTAATTAGTAATTAGTAAATATCAATTATTAGTTATGCAGAATAATTAGTAATTCGTAAATACCAATTGCTAATTTCGTGGCGTAATTAGTAATTCGTAAATACCAATTACTAATTATACCCGCTTGATTAGTAATTAGTAATTGTCAATTATAAGTTATGCAGCATAATTAATAGTTAGTCAATATCAGTTACTAATTATGTGGCACAATGAGTAAATATCAATGAGTGAATACCAGCAATTACTAATTTTGTGGCATAATTAGTAATTCGTCAATATCCGTTACTAACTACTACTTACTGGTTTTCGGCGTCGCTGTATTCGAATTTAAAATCAGATTGTCAACATATAAAATGACGGATCCAATATGGTGGACGCAAATTCGAAAAGTTAGTTGGATTTTGACAAAAAATTGGATCTCCAGATGTTAAAAATACGCGTGTGCATGAAGCCGAATGAAACGGGTCTATTTCGAGTATGAGTGTTGTGTCTTTATTTCCGCGACCTGGCACCTATACGACAAAAAAAATCTCGCTAGTTATTAACATTGTTTAGAATACTTTTTATAATATGTTGAATTGTTCCTCGCATTTAGGCGCTCGAGTTTAAATCAACTCAATTAAATCAGAACTAAAAACCTCTCGTGTCAAAGTGGACCTGCTATTTGAAATTATTAGAATCGGATTTCAGCTTCGAATTCAGTGACCTCGGAAATTGTAAGATACTTAGTTTCGTTGAAAACAAACGATTTTTCATATTTGCGTCCGCCATATTGGATCCGCCATTTTGAATTTTCAAAAACCGATTTCAGATTCGGATTCAGCGACCCCAAAAACCAGAAGGTACTCACTTTCGTCGAAATCAAACCATTTTTAAAATTTGCGTCCACCATATTGGATCCACCATTTTGAATTTTCAAAAACCGATTTCAGATTCGGATTCAGCGACCTCAAAAACCATGAGGTACTCACTTTCGTCGAAATGAAACCATTTTTCAAATTTGCGTCCGCCATATTGGATCCGCCATTTTGAATTTTCAAAAACCGATTTCAGATTCGGATTCAGCGACCCCAAAAACCATGAGGTACTCACTTTCGTCGAAATGAAACCATTTTTCAAATTTGCGTCCACCATATTGGATCCGCCATTTTGAATTTTCAAAAACCGATTTCAGATTCGGATTCAGCGACCCCAAAAACCATGAGGTACTCACTTTCGTCGAAATGAAACCATTTTTCAAATTTACGTCCACCATATTGGATCCGCCATTTTGAATTTTCAAAAACCGATTTCAGATTCGGATTCAGCGATCCCCAAAATCAAAAGGTACTCACTTTCGTCGAAATGAAAACATTTTTCAAATTTGCGTCCGCCATATTGGATCCGCCATTTTGAATTTTGCAAATCTGATATCATATTCGTCGTCAGCGACCCCAAAAACCTATATAATGAGACCTTAAAGCAAATCTATGAAAATGTTTTCCAACACAAAAATGGCACGAAAATCTCATTTTCACCTCACTGTGAAAGGGTTAAGGATGTTGAGTTCCGTCCAAAAGTTTTTCATTTTACTGAATTTTATTGGGATTGATTAATACTTCAATTCGTATCGTAACACCGTTGATGTGAAAAGAGGTATCGCAATTGTGCATATTAATGATCGCAAATTCTTATTTACGTGTTATATCAAGTTTTCACAAGGTTTTTACAAGCGAGGATCAACTTTTGTATGTTTTGTCCAAACTTGACAACGCTAAAATCTCGATAGTGGAAATCGTTCATTCTCAAAAAAATGTTGATTATTTTATATCGCAACTACAGAAATATAACATGAAATTACTTTGAACTGCAAAAAAAAACAATATTTTTAAACAATATTAATATTTAAAGTAGTCGCTGTATTAGCTTTGCATTTGGCAACGTTGCGTGCATTGGTAAGTTGGCACGACTGAGAACTGTACGATCGAGAGCAGTCGCGACGGTCGCGATTGAAAGTGAAACTGACAGCAAACATAACCTCGAAACCTCTTTATCGTGCATGAAACGACGTCATCCGTGAACGAAAATGAGTTTTTGAATTTCCCGCTACTTTCAGTCTATGCAACGGTGCCGCTATTTTCTTGTTTCTTGCTGTGAAAACCACGTACTGTATTTTTATTATTTATTTACTGGAACACGAGCTTCCTAAATGTCTTGAAAAAATTACACAATGCTTCTTATATGTTTTTCCTCGAGTGCAATTTTTTTTGTATTTTTGGCATCATTTTTTATAACAAAAAAAAATAACTGCAAATTTACTTCAGTTTCCATAAGGTTACGTGTAATTTTTTAATTCAAATTTCTCAGTAACCAGCTTCCTAATCGTCGTAAAATTTTTACACAACCTTTCAAATGTTGTACATAATGACATATCAATTTTTCAATATTTTATCATCATTTTCAATTTGGGACTCAACATCCTTAAAACCGATCAGCCATTTACCGAATTAAACGAATATTAATCAAACGAGGCATTAATGCTTCCCTATAATGATGTCCCCGCAATGGCGCCATCTTGAATTCCGATAATAAACATCGAACTGCTCGGTACGCCGCTACATCTCGTCTTAAAACGTTATTTTGGATGTTTTCCAAAAATGCCGATACCGCGCGTATCGAGGGGGGGGGGGGGGGGGGGGTGTAAAGAGACCGGAGTTGAATGTCTGGAGAGAGTTGGGCGCGTCTATAAAGGCAACGAGGTACCCGATCGACCCCTCATCTCGGTTAACAATACAACTGACAATGCGCAGCGGGCCAGCAGTGTTTCATTAAAACGGGCATTCAATTCGAGAGACCCGCGGCGAATTGGCTGAAACGAAAAAGAGCCAACGAGTTCGACGGTTCCCTCGCGGCGGCCATTAACGGAGGACGACGGTCGAGGTCTGATTGAAATGTCCAAAAGTCGCCTCTTGTCCTGTTTTATTTTTTATTTTTTTTTGTCATGCGATGGAAAGAGAGTAACGGGCAACGGGTCTCGTTGCCAAACTAAATACGAATTGCCATGTGAGGGAGAGATGGGGATGTATATAAAGGAAAAACAACCACTGTACGTTTGAGGGACTTTATTGTTTACCTCCGTCCTTTTCGCTTATCCGGGCTGAGTCCGGCCGAATTTTACTCCTGCAATAAAATAAGAATGTAACGGATAGGACAAAACGACGGACGGTAAACGAGGAAGCAAGTTGGTAGCAAGGAATCGAAAAATGAGAACCAACCAGAAAAGAATTTGTAGAAAAAAAAAATGGGGACTGCCCGTCGAGTAGTGAAACAAAGAAAATCGTAAATCGTCAGCACGATAGACTAAACGTTCGTTAATTCGGTAAAAGCCTTGATTAACGAGATTTCTGATAAGAACCTTTTTTGTAGAGCGTAAAATTTTACACAAAAAAGTTCCTGTCGTTATTCTTCGTAGACATGAGCGTTAACGAGAAAATCAATGGATAACACGTCGAACACTCTTATTCCGAAACAAAAGGACTCCAAGTACTCAAGCGTTTGTAACTCCTTAACCTTCGACCGGAGGATATATTTGCATAGAATACTTTTTGTAGAGCACGAAATTCTACACAGTTAAGGTCATGTACATTTTCCTCGTTGGGTTTGTCCTTTCGAAGAAAATCGGCAATTTACAAAACAAAGCAAATAAGATGCAGAAGTAAGTTTGGAATATAAACCAATTTCTGGTAGAGTAAAATATTTAATGGCCGGCTTTTCGAAGGAAGAGCACACGAAAAATACTGACGGATCTTAGCAATCATCTTCAACAACGTTATCTTAATCAATTCGCGATTTTCCAATGCGTCGAGAGGTGGAAGGGGGGCAATCATTTCCCAGTTCGGTAAAAGTAATTGCGAAGATCGGAACGAGATTCTGACAGAGGGGTTCTTCAGAAAAACGGATAATTGTACGGGAACCCGACATTATCTTCGCTGTTTGTTCAGCGATCCCGTTTCCCGCAAGATTTTACCATGGAGCCCATTCCTCCGACGGTTAAAGTCAAATTAAAATGCTGTTTGCCCCGATACTTAAAATCGAAATTGATCGAACACAGACGGGACTGCCTTGATCCTCATCAAACAGCTATAAAGTCCCACGAAATAATTGAAAAATACATGGAAAATACGTAGTTTTCTTAGAACAAACTTTAGCAGTCGTTTACTTTTTTTTTGCAATTTTTTTATGCCAAATAAACCCAATTGCCTCTTTTTTTAATCAGTTGTAAGTGATTTTACTTTATTTACTTTTGAAATGTCAATAGCTAGATACCAGTTTTCGTTTAATTAATGTTTATGGGTCACGATCTCGAAGAGCTTTTTGAGGTTAGATTGTTGTTTTTGAATCAAATATAGTTAATCTTGAATTTTTTTTTCATACTACTTTCTGTAATGTTCCCAATGAGGATTGGGAAGTATTTTTCATTCGCTGTATTCCAAATTTTCAAATAATTGCCTAATTGCGGGATTTAATGGCCAATTAGCGTTTCTTGGTAATGTCGTTAAATCCGAGGGCGTCAACACGAGACTAAACGTTCGTTTAATTCGTAAATGGCTTGATTAACGAGATTTTTGGTAAGGACTTTTTTTGTAGAGCGTGAAATTGTACGCAAAAAAGCTTCTATTGTTATTCTTCGTAGACATGACCGTTAATGAGAAAATCTATGGATAATACGTCAAACACTCTTATACCGAAACAAAAGGACTTCAAGTACTCCAGCGTCTGTAACTCCTTAATCTTCGGTTGGAGGACATATTTGCATAGAATACTTTTTGTAGAGCACAAAATTCTACATAATTAAGGTCCTGTGCATTTTCCTCGTTGAATTCGTTCTTTTGATGAAAATCGGCAGGAATTATCGTACTGGAATTTTGAAAGAAAGGCTGAAAGACCAACAGCGTGAAAACTTTGTCGGTGACGCGGAGAGCGGCCATTTTGTTGACGACATTTTAAGTTGCCTGGTGACCTCAGCGTGATCTCCATTGTGTCGAAATTCGTTGCCGAGACGAATCGACACTGTGAGAGAAAAGAATACACGTGAGCGTTGCGTGGTTTGTTGCGAGAAACGATACAAAAGAGACGAAAAATAACGCTTTGACCATTCATAGACGAAGGACAATTTTGCCCTTCGTCTCATCATTGAAGAATCTCAGGTAGTTTTGGTTATTTCATTCAGAAAATCACAAACGTCGAGGGGTCCGAATATAAAGGGTCTAAATGCCCACTTCCAAAAAAAAATCACGGCATCTTTGAGTCTCAAGGCCAAGAAAAATCGTAAAGGATGTGAATGACGCCGTCAATGAAGTACGAAGAAATAAATTTTTTTGCCTTTTAACATTTTCCTTGTTTTTTACCTCCGGTTTTGAGGATACAACGTTATTTTGGAAATTGCGTTTTACGAAATTTTCAATTTTTGAAAATTTCAATTTTTACAAAAATTCATTTTTGTTATAATATCAATTTTTTCAAGATTTAATTTTTTCTAAATGACTATTCTTCAAAATATCAATTTTTCAAAATTTCAATTTATCTAAAATTCAATTTTTCAAAATTTCAATTTTTTACAAACTTAAACGTTGAATCCATTACTTTTGAAAACTCCAAAATTACCATTTTTATTTTTCAAAATTTTGGCCATGTTCCTAAGTTAAAAAAACTTAAGAGATTTTGACAGTTTTTATCAGTATTCAGCATTTTCTAGTATATTCTTATAATAAAATTTAGCTCAGTAATTTGAACACTACAATTTAAAAAATTACCAGCATTTTTCAAAAAAATCAAATTCGAAAAATCATTTTTTTTTCGTGCAAAATTCGTATTACTACAATTACGAGAATCAGAGGGTGCGAAAATGGTTTTTCGAAAATATCTCAATTTTATGTGGGCGAAATTTAAACTCAATAGTAGCCAAATATTTTTAATAAACTTGAAATAATCTTTCGATATTTAGTAACGTAATTTTAGGGTCCTTCGAGGTATCTCGATAATACCGACGGATGGTAAGAAAAACTATAATTGAATTTTCGTAGGATAATTGATTTTTTTAAGGAAATTTAATCACGCCTTTCGAGTCTTTTAGTCTGTTGGCGAACAAAATTTATTTAATTGGGTAGGATAATGCTGGTATGCTTTGCCTGGTTAGCTTACACATCAGAGTTCCCAATTTCACCGCTAGATGGCAACGCCGGTCGTTGTAAATATCAAATATCACGGATATAAAAAATCACCGATTCTTTCAATGATGTTTTTTTTTATAATAATTTTTTTCGTACTTATAATTTTTTTGGTCGAAATTAACTTTCAATATATATTACAAAATAAGCTCGATTTTTATGAAGCATTCAAATTGCTAAGAATTACAAATATTTTACGATTTTTAAGGGATTATTTTTACTTGTGGAGCAAAACATTGTAAATTGTCAACATAAAACCAAATGTTCATTTAACTCGGTAAAAGCCTCGATTTACGAGATTTCTGATAAGAACCTTTTTTGTAGAGCAAGAAATTTTACACAAAAAAGTTCTTATCGTACTTCTTCGTTGACACGAGCGTTAACGAGAAAATTTATGGATAACACGTCGAACACTCTTATACCGAAAAAAAGGACTCCAAGTATTCCAACGCTTATAACTCCTTAACCTTCGTTCAGAGGATATATTTGCATAGAACACTTTTTGTAGAGCGTGAAATTCTACACAATTAAGGTCATGTGCATTTTCCTCGTTGGGTTCGTCCTTTTGAAGAAAATCGACAGGTTTTGGCCAAGTCCGGACGTTCGATTTTTGAGTTTCCAAAAATTCGACTTTAGCGCGCTAAAAATGGCCATAACTTCAGTTCTGAAAGTCTGATCCTTACGAAATTTGGAGAGAACATTATTAAGAAGACATACTTTTATTAAATGCAATAAAAAAATATTTTTTGTTTTTTTTTTGCCACAAACAACCCTTTAAGTAAACCTAAAAGTAAAGGAAGCTAATTATAAGTTCTATGGAAAAATTATAAATCGTTCGTAATTTTCATGAGTTCAATTCTTTTACAAGTTCACTTTTGTGCCTTTGATCCGAATGTTGCCCTCGATTAATTTAAAAAAATTCCGTCGAATCTCCCTCTAAATAATCAGACGAAAATGGGGCGAAGGAAATAGGTGATCGATTCAACGTAAACCCAAACCCAAATGTACGTTTGAATCCCCTCGACGAATCAATCGAATCCCATTAACAATTTCACTCTACACGCCCATAACGATAAATAATAATTTTTTAATATTATATTCACTCTGTCTGTGAGTTATGAATAAAAAAAATACGTTATTTTTTTTTTTTTTTTACTTTTTTGCCACGCCTTATTGGGAACGAATCGCAACGATGTAAAAGCCCTTTTACACGGTAAGTTACAACTGTATCGGTTTGCATTCATCGATATGAAATCGAGATGGAATAACGCTCGAGTGCTCAAAGGGGTGAAAGGGACGCCTCGCACACAAAACTCGGGTAGATGGGAAGAAAATTTGATTATCATGTATGGGATCTTTCATGCAGACTAAATCAGTCCTAAATTTTTTGAGTTTCATCCAAAAATGGACCTTGTGGAAGTCAATGAATTTGTGAAAATTTAATTGATTTTTTAAAAATAATTTTTTATATACAAATTTTTTGAAATGAAACCCCTAAAACGATTTTTTCGAAATTCATTACCAATTTTTTTTTGCTTACTTACTGCTACCGAATAAGTACCTAAAAAATAAAAATAAATCGATCATTGCGAATCTACGAAAATTAGGGCAATGAGAAGTATTTTTCAAAAATTTCAAAATCATTGTAGCGGTTTTTTTCAAATTCAATACCCACCATACTTAACATCCTTATCTTCCTTATTTGCGTCAAAAATTTGAGCTCGATAATTCCAAAATTACGAAAGTTAGAGCATCACCCGAATTTTTTCGAAAAAATAAATATCCCAAAAAAATTGACAATTGTCCCGCAATTTTGAAAAAAATTTCAGTGAGTAAAGAAAAATAGGTGGTCTATTTGCATACCAATTTTCAACTCGATCGTTCAAGACGTTCTTCAGATGCGCCTATTTTTATTTCTCGTCGATAAGAGCGATCCCTGACTTACCGACACGAGAAATTATATCAAAAAAATTTCCGCATTATTACGCATTGTTCTGAGAAAAACCTCAGCTGGGATGCCTCTGTACCATAATCCTGCAGTAATTGTCAACATTTCATTGATTTCCATTCATTCGAGATTTCTAACCTATTTTTTTTTGTTTTGGTTTAATAAACCAAAATAAAAATAATAGGGCAGCCACCTGCAAAAATTGATGCTTGATCGAATACGCAGGCGCCGCAAGTATCAGTTTTTCACTCCATCACGCCATCTTCGAGAAAACGGCGTTAAGGCATTTTGAGGTTA
The DNA here is from genome assembly GCA_946863875.1 of Alloplasta piceator. Classification (NCBI taxonomy): domain Eukaryota; kingdom Metazoa; phylum Arthropoda; class Insecta; order Hymenoptera; family Ichneumonidae; genus Alloplasta; species Alloplasta piceator. Next base: position 30,564,897 of record OX333080.1, read on the forward strand.
TGTCGACTTTTCGACTCCTCAATCCGCGACGCCATTTTGTTTAGTCGGCATGAAATACCTCGTAGGCTCATTTGCATGTTGGCGACACGATGAGAGGTGCAAGAACGAGAATATATGGACCCTTATATTGGAGTCCCACTACGTTTTATGGCCAGACGAAAATTTACATTGCCATAAGAAATTGGCATTGTGAATTAGAAGCAACCGATAAAATCAATTGTCACATATATACCATGTATATACAATTGTACATAAAAATATATATGCGTGTGTAATTGGAGGGCATTTCGATGCCGGCAACTGTCATGCTAAGTCAAAGAAAAAAAAAAGAGGTTATACCCGACCCAAAAGGGCCCCGCTTATCGGCACGCGGGCCCCAAATTGTCAAACGAATTCTACGCATGCAAATTTCACGGAATTTTTTATTTTTATTATTTCTCTTTTTTTTAGAGGGCATATGTCAGCGAGAATGCACTTGCCCGTGAGCTTGCTAATGCTATTGGGCCCGGAGGGGCCTGACAAGAGGGAGTGGAGGGGGGAGGGGGGTGCTGCTTGCGGAAAAATTATTCGACTCAAAAGTGGGGTTAAGTTCGAAGACTCGCTCGTGCGAGTAACGCAGGCACGCGCTTCATAGTCAACTATGCGCATTTATATGTACATATATGTATACGGGTCATTCCATGTCAAATCGACCAAGAGTTGGAATCGAACCCTTTCAATTTCGATGAAATTTGGTCAGAAGTTTTCGTTCTTAACAAAACGAATTTCTACCGAAGGAAAAAAATTAACAAATTTTTTTTCGAAAGTTATATGCAAGATTCAAAATTTCACCATTTTTTTTAAATCTTTCAAGTTTATCTTTTAAATATCTCGGAAACTATCATATTTACGAAAAAATCGTTCTGGGTTTGTCTTAAAAAGTGTACTTGTGACTACGAAAAAAAAAAATTATTCCGAAAAAAAATTTGAAAAACGATGAATTTTGAGAATTTTGAATTTTTTAAAATCGTGCAAATTCATTTTTGCCATGCAATTTTTGGTTCAATTTTTTTTATACAATACCTTGTACTGATCTTAAAAGATCCTGAAATTTTCAGGATGGTGTTGTTTTGTTTGGAAAATAAAAAATTTTGAATTTTGGTAAAAAAAAATTTTTATTGTCTCTCAGTTAACTAAAGTTGAGCAATCATGTAATTTTGTAATTTTAAGCAGTTAAAAAAAGTAAAAGTAACAGTATTGTGGTAAAAAAAAAATGTATTTACCAAAATTCAAAAATTTATATTTTTTCACCATCCCGAAAATTTCAGGATCTGGAATTGTTCGAAAACAAACCACCAATTCTATCAGAAATCGTAATTGTATGTAAGTAATGGTTCGGAAGCAAATAATCACTTTGTAATTGTACCGAAACAAACGACCAATTCCATGATAATTTGTAATCGTACGTAAACAAATGATCATTTCCATCGCAACTTATAATTGTTCGGAAGCAAACCACCATTTCCATCAGAATTTGTAATTGTACCGAAATAAACGAGCAATTCCATCATAATTTGTATTTGTACGTAAACCAATGATTAACTCAATCGAAATTTGTAATTGTACGTAACAAATAATCAATTCCATCGAAATTTCTAATTGTTCGAAAATAAACGACAAATCCCATCAGAATTTGTAATTGTACCGAAGCGAACGACCAATTCCATCATAATTTGTAATCGTACGTAAACAAATGATCAATTCCATCGAAATTTGTAATTGTTCGAAAATAGACGACAAATTCCATCAGAATTTGTAATTGTACCGAAGCTAACGACCAATTCCATCATAATTTGTAATCGCACTTAAACAAATGATCAATTCCATCGAAATTTGTAATCGTTCGAAAATAAACGACAAATTCCATCAGAATTTGTAATTGTACCGAAGCCAACGACCAATTCCATCATAATTTGTCATCGTACGTAAACAAATGATCAATTCCATCGCAACTTATAACTGTTCGGAAACAAACCACCAATTCTATCAGAATTTGTAATTGTACGCAAACAAATGATCACTTCCATCAAAATCAAATGATCAATTCCGTCAGAATGCCTAATTGTACCGAAACAAACGACCTATTCCATCATAATTTGTAATCGTACGTAAACAGATGATCAATTCCATCGAAATTTTCTAATTGGTCGGAAACAAACGACCAATTACATCAGATATTGTAATTGTACCGAAACAAACGAGCAATTCCATCATAATTTGTATTTGTACGTAAACCAATGATTAACTCAATCGAAATTTGTAATTGTACGTAACAAATAATCAATTCCATCGAAATTTCTAATTGTTCGAAAATAAACGACAAATCCCATCAGAATAATTTGTAATCGTACGTAAACAAATGATCAATTCCATCGAAATTTGTAATTGTTCGAAAATAAACGACAAATTCCATCAGAATTTGTAATTGTACCGAAGCTAACGACCAATTCCATCATAATTTGTAATCGCACTTAAACAAATGATCAATTCCATCGAAATTTGTAATTGTTCGAAAATAAACGACAAATTCCATCAGAATTTGTAATTGTACCGAAGCTAACGACCAATTCCATCATAATTTGTAATCGTACGTAAACAAATGATCAATTCCATCGCAACTTATAACTGTTCGGAAACAAACCACCAATTCTATCAGAATTTGTAATTGTACGCAAACAAATGATCACTTCCATCAAAATCAAATGATCAATTCCGTCAGAATGCCTAATTGTACCGAAACAACCGACCAATTCCATCATAATTTGTAATTGCACGTAAACAAACGATCAATTCCATCGAAATTCGTAATTGTTCTAAAACAAATAACCCAATTCCATCAAAATTTCAAATCTCTAAGACGAATTTAGAACAATTTTTCGTAACGATTATAGTTTTCGAGATATTTAAAAAATAAACTTGAAAGTTTGGAAAAATTGTGAAATTTTGAATCTTGCATAATTTTCGAAAAAAAAAAATTAATTTTTTTCCTTTGGTAGGACTTTGTTCTGTTAAAAACGAAAACTTCTGACGGAATTTCATCGAAATTGAAAGGGCTCGATTTCAACTCTTGGTCGATTTGACATGGAGTGACCCATACACATGTGTGTATCCTTGTATTTTTAGGTTAGGGAGTATGAATAATGTTTATTGGACGGTTATGGATGTCGCGATGCATGAGAATACGATCGGGGATTCCCCCGACGGTTGCTCGGGCATGCACACGTCACATCGACGAATTTGTCCCTATGCTTTTTTTTTTTGCGCACGCGCATCCACCCCAAATTTATGCGCGGAACATTATAATGCGTGAAAAAAAAATAACGGAGGGCTCGATACAACCAATGGATAACAAATCCATTATTGAATTGAATCCTTATTCCGGCACTGGTAAACGGTAACGATAGAAATTTAATCGAAATGGGTTATGGGTATTTCTGATATGGCCAATCAGGAACGTGCTGTTAATCTTGTCGATCGACCGATTGGCTCGTTGGAAAACGCGGGATTATTTGAAAACTCTAATTCCGCTAAAATGTATTTAGAAACATCAATTTATTTATTTATATTATATTCATTATATTATTATTATTATTATTATTATTATTATTATTATTATTATTATTATTATTATTATTATTATATTTAGTATTTTATGGTTGACATTGTTTTTTCAAATTGTATATTAGATCGTTTTACATTTGAACAAATCAATTTTCAAAACCATTTCTGAAGAATATTTTCAAAAAGTCAGACATGTCGATTATATTTTTAAATAATTTTTTTTTCTTATCCAGTGCGTTCGAGGATGCAGTTTACGGTGGAAGTTTAAAAAATAGGCCTGGGCAAAAGAAGAATGGGAAAAGAAGAACGTGACAATGTCCGAATGAATTCCAAAAACTCAGCTTTCACAATGAGAGTTGCAAAAGGGGCTCTTTTCGTTCTTCACTCTCCAACATCCGCCGGTACCTTTGTGTCACGTTCAACAGCATAAACTACCCCTCCTCTCTCCCCTCTTCTGGCAAAATAGGATACATTAAATGCATGCCGAATTTTCGTGGTTGTCTCATTTCAAGAAAGGAATAAATCTACGTGGATCCTTCTTTATGCCGAGGGCCAAAATAAGAGGGATTAACGTTTATTCCGCTCTGAAAAGAAAAATTATTATTGCAATGGTCGGTGGTAAAAAAAAATCTCGTTCGCATTGCAGTATTTTGATCCTAATTTTTTTTATTACTCAAAAAAGTCCCGAACAGTTTTTTTCAAATTTTATGTGTGTCCAAAATTTCTTAAAAATTTGCACCAAGTACGAAGAGATTACGATTTTTTTGTAATTTTTTTCCATTTTTTTTTTCATTTGTTTCAAATATACAAATTACCAATTCCGTTAGAATTTGTGATTTTTCTGCGATAAATAAACAATTCTCTTACAATCTTTAATTTTTCTGAAATTAATGACAAATCCCGAAGGAATTTACCGAAACAAATGATCAATTCCATCATAATGTGTAATTATATCTAAAAAAATGATCAATTCCATCGAAATTTATAATTGATCGGAAACGAACGACAAATTCCATCAGAATTTGTAATTGTACCCAAAACAAACGACCAATTCCATCATAATTTGTAATTGTACGTAAAAAATGATCAATTCCATCGAAATTCGCAATTGTTCGGAAACAAACGACCAATTCCATCATAATTTGTAATCGTACGTAAACAAATGATCAATTCCATCAGAATTTGTAATCGTACCGAAACAAACGAGCAATTCCATAATAATTTCTAATTGTAGGTAAACGAATGATTAATTCCATCGAAATTTGTAATTGTACCGAAACACACGACCAATTACATTATAATTTGTAATTGTACGTAAACAAATAATCAATTCGATCGAAACTTGTAAATGTTGGGGAAAAACGACGAATTCTGTCAGAATTTGTAATTGTATCGAAACAAACGACCAATTCCATCATAATTTGTAATCGTACGTAAACAAATGATCAATTCCATCGCAACTTATAATTGTTCTGAAACAAACCATCAATTCCATCAGAATTTGTAGATGTGCGTAAGCAAATGATCACTTCCATCGAAATTTGTAATTGTTCGGAAACAGATGATCAATTCCATCAGAATTTGTAATCGTACCGAAACACACTACCAATTCCATTATAATTTGTAATTGTACGTAAACAAATAATTCGATCGCAATTTGTAAATGTTGCCTAATTTGTAATTGTAATTGTAAATTTGTAATCATAACTTGTAATCATATGTAAACAAATGATTAATTCCATCGCAACTTATAATGGTTCGGAAACAAACCACCAATTCTATCAGAATTTGTAAATGTACATAAGCAAATGATCACTTCCATCGAAATTTGTAATTGTTCGGAAAAAAATTATTAGTTCCATCAGAATTTGTAATCGTACCGAAAGAAACGACCAATTCCATCATAATTTGTAATTGTACGTAAACGAATGATCAATTCCAACGAAATTTGTAATTGTACCGAAATGCACGACTAATTCCATTATAATTTGTAATTGTACGTGAACAAATAATCAATTCCATCGAAATTTGTAATTGTTCGACAACAAAGACCGATTCCATCAGAATTTGGAATTGTACCGAAACAAACGACCAATTTCATCATAATTTGTAATCGTACGTAAACAAATGATCAATTCCATCGCAATTTATAATTGTACCGAAACAAACGACCAATTCCATCTTAATTTGAAATTGTACGTAAACAAACGATCAATTCCATCGAAATTCGTAATTCTACTGAAACAAACGATCAATTCCATCGAAATTCGTAAATCTACTAAAACAAATAACCAATTTCATCAGAATTTCGAATCCTTCCGAAACAAATGTACAATTCCCAACGAATATCGCCAATAATTCCGAATAAATTATAAATTACAGTGCAGGGATGATCAAACTGATCACATCCAGTGTCATTTCTGTGGATCTCCGTGAAAATACGCTCATACGTGGGTGATAAATTGGCTGCATTTTACAGCATCAAGTATAAGTCACTCATTGTTTTGAACAATGCGAAGGGCACACTGCACATTTTCCATACTGTTCTCCACGGTGTTCTAGCAACAATGAATTTCCATGGAAAATTCTATCGGGAGGGAGAAGAGGAAATCACATGAACGTTGGCTACGAGCTTAAGGGGGCACGTTTTCATTCGTTGAGTACAAACGAAGGTATTCCCCTCCCATGTCGCACCTCGAGTGGGATATACCTGCGTCCCGACGACGACCGCACGTAAAAATGACTTTCTGAATGAACGGACTCGGATTCCCACACACCTTTGAGGCATAAAACGAGTTGGGCGCCCGAAAGTCTGCTCGAACGAGCATCGGAATGTTGCTCAGGGGCGGTTTCTCTCTATCTTGGGGTCCTTCCCGTCTCTCTCTCTCTCTCTCTCTCTCTCTCTCTCTCTCTCTCTCTCTCTCTCTCTCTCTCTCTCTCTCTCTTCTCTCTCTCTCTCTCTCTCTCTCTCTCTCTCTCTCTCTCTCTCTCTCTCTCTCTCTCTCTCTCTCTCTCTCTCTCTCGCATTTCGACTGTAAACGAACCAGCAGGAGTCCTCCTGTCTGCCTTTTTCCTTCTCGCATTCTTACCCAGGCCACCTGCACTGTCTCACTTTCATTCTTTGATATATATACGTGGGTGTGTGTGTAAAGGAACTCCAAGTCGAACCTTTGAGGTTATAACGTCGGAATCTAAGCTTTCCCTGAGACAAACCTCGATGTAGTCTAAAAAAACATCGATTTTTCGAATAAATAAATAAAAGAACTTCAGTAAATTGAAGCAAATGTAGCAAATGAAGCAAATAAAGCAAATATAGCAAATATAAAATGATAAAGTAAATTGAGTGAAGCAAATAAAGCAAATAAAGGAAATGAAGTAATTGGAATAAGATAACCAAGTAAGCAAATGGATCATATTAAGCTAATGAAGCAAATAACGCAAATAGAGCAAATAATAAAATGCTAAAGTAAATTAAATGAAGCAAATATAGTAAATTAAGTAAATTCAGTAATCTGAATAAATTAAGCAAATTAAGCAAATGGATCAAATTAAGTTAGTGAAGCAAATAACGCAAATAGGGCAAATAATGAAATGCTAAAGTAAATTAAATGTAGCAAATATAGTAAATAAGCTAAATGAAGTAATGGAAATAAATTGAGCAAATTAAGTCAATGGATAAAATGAAGCTAATGAAGCAAATAACGCAAATAGAGCAAATAATAAAATATTAAAGTGAATGAAATGAAGCAAATAAAACAAATGTAGCAGATAATGTAAATAAAGTAATGGAAATATGTAAAGCAAATTAAGACAATGGATCAAGGTAAACTAATGAAACAAATAACGCAAATACAGCAAATAATAAAATGATAATAGTATCGTACGAAATTTTATTGTACGAGTGCGCAAAGTGGCACTTTGCGCACGGAGTGCAATAAAGTAAATTAAATGATTGAAATAAATGAAACAAATGATGTAAATAAAGTAATGACATGACAAAGTAAACGTAGTGAATGAAGAGGACGAAGCAAATGAAGCTAATGAAGCAAATAACGCAAATACAGCAAATAAAGTAATCGCAGTAAATGAAGCAAATGAACAAATTGAAGTACATAAAACGATTAAAGTAAATTAAGTAAATAAACTGAATAATATAAAATAAATCGCTTATATCTTTAGACCCTTGAAAAAGAGAATGATTAAAGCCGATATGGGGGGATATATATATATATATATATATATATATATATATATATATATATATATATATATTAGGGCGATTTTTTTTCGACTTTTTTAAATTTTCATCCCTCCCCACCTAAAATGCTGTTGCATATGTCTAAAAGAAACTACCCTGAAAGTTACAGCCCTTAATATTAATATTAAGAACTCGCCCTTCGCGTGAAAAGATTTCCCATCTAAAATACACGTAAATAAGAAACTTTTTTCTTAAAATTGCTATAACTCCGCGGCATTTTACGCTATCATATTGTCCTTGGTCGCAATTTTCGCAGAACTGAACGTTCTTCAAAAGTGTCCTGAGCAGCATAAGTGTAATTTAGACTGGTGAGATGATACGAGTCACTAAAGTTGATTTTGACCCACACTTCTCGTTTTTTTGCTGTTATTTTTGAAATGATCAGCGTTATCGAAAAATTGCCAAGGAAAGTTTTGTTGGAAATTTAATTTCCTACAAAAAAGGTCCTTTAGACCTACTTGAGAAAATTGATATTTCTTGAGATATTGAACCTTAATTTATTTGCGGTAGAAAATTTTTACGGTTTATCGAACCAAAAGTTCTTAATTGTTGATATTCCATATAATTTCACCACTGGTGATATGATATGTGATATGGTGATATGATATAGAATATCAAAAAATTGAAACTTTTGGTTGAATAAACCATAAAAATTGTATAGCAAAACCAAGTTAAGGTCCAATATCTCAAGAAATATCAATTTTCGCAAGTAGGTCTAAAGGACCTTTTCTGTAGGAAATTAAATTTCCAACAAAACTTTCCTTTGCAATTTTTCGATAACGCTGATCATTTCAAAAATAACAGCAAAAAAACGAGAAGTGTGGGTCAAAATCAACTTTAGTGACTCGTACCATCTCACCAGTGTAAATTACACTTATGCTGCTCAGGACACTTTTGAAGAACGTTCAATTCTGCGTAAATTGCGACCAAGGACAATATGATAGCATAAAATGCCGCGGAGTTATAGCAATTTGAAGAAAAAAGTTTTTTATTTACGTGTATTTCAGATGGGAAATCTTTTCACGCGAAGGGCGAGTACTTAATATTAATATTAAGGGCTGCAACTTTCAGGGTAGTTTCTTTCAGACATATGCAACAACATTTTAGGTGGGGAGTGAAAAAAACAAAAAAAAGTAAAAAAAAAAATCACCCTAATATATATATATATATATATAACTGCAACCGAGATTTGCTCTCCTCGGGTCTTTAAGCAATCTTCCTAATCTGGAAGATGGACCCGATAACGTCATTCAATTGACGATTCAGTCGAAAAACTCTCATCCTGATCGTCGATCCAACTCACCCTCGACTTTATGTGAGAGATGTACCAAACAATCGGGACATCGGAGGGTTTCCCATTGTGCTTTCCGAAATAACGGAGTATTTCTATCAGAGATCTTAACTATACATATGGGTCATTCCATGTCAAATCGACCAAGAGTTGAAATCGACCCCTTTTAATTTCGATGAAATTTGGTCAGAAGTTTTCGTTTTCAATAAAACGAAGTTCTACCAAAGGAAAACAAAATTAAATTTTTTTTTCAAAGTTATGCAAAATTCAAAATTTCACAATTTTTCAAATCTTTCAAGTTTATTTTTTAAACATCTTGAAAACTTTTATAGTTACGAAAAATCGTTCTGATTTCGTTTTAAAGAGTATGCTTGGGGCTACGAAATAAAAAATATTCCGAAAAAAAAATTTTGAAAAATGACGAATTTGGAGAATTTTCAAAAATCGTGAAAATCCAAGTTCCATATTTAATTTTTGGTTTAATTTTTTTTATGTAATATCTTGTACTGATCTTAAAAGATCCTGAAATTTTCAAGATGGTGTGTTTTTGTTTCAAAAATATAATTTTTTGAATTCGGGTAAAAAAAAATTTTTTTTTTTTAAATTGTCATTAATTGAAATCTGTATACTGTTCAAAATTACAGAATTACATAATTGCTCAACTTTACTAAACTTAGAGGAAAAACAAACAAAATTTTTTTTACCACAATTCAAAAAATTTTATTTTTGAAACAAAAACACACCATCCTGAAAATTTCAGGATCTTTCAAGATCATTACAAGGTATTATGTGAATAAAATTTAACCAAAAATTTTCAGAACGATTTTTCGTAACTATAATAGTTTTTAAGATATTTATAAAATAAACTTGAAAGATTTGAAAAATTATGAAATTTTGAATTTTGCATAACTTTCGAAAAAAAATTTTTAACTCTATTTCCTTTGGTAGAACTTCGTTTTATTGGAAACGAAAACTTCTGACCAAATTTCATCGAAATTGAGAGGGGTCGATTCCAACTCTTGGTCGATTTGATATGGAATGACCCATATATAATAATTATATATGAGGTATTCCCGCCCAACGGAACCCTCTTTTAGGGCGACCTCTTTTGATTTTCTTGAGACTCGAGTATGTTTTAGTGTTGCCTGAAAGTATATTGTACACTAATTTTTAGATTTGAATTTTCAAAACTGTTGAATACGAAAAACACGATATTTCAGAATTTTCATCCTACTAAAAGACTTGGCATTAGTAAACGGATGCGAGTGCCAACTTGAAATTTATATCGTCACTTCTCAGATTTATACAAAACATGAAAAAAATTGTCCCGCTAAATTAAATTATGCTTTTTTTTTGTAAATTAATTTTCTCGGTTTTTGGCCAAAATTTAAATGAATTCGTTTTTTTTCGGAATTGCTGATATTTTTTTCCAAAAGCGCAGGAAATTTCCGATCGAAAGCTATTGTTAAAGAATTTTTTCGATTTCATTTCGCGCCGTGCCAAAGCTCCGAAGCGCTGAATACGCAAAAAGTTTGAAATATAACTTTTGGTGTATTCCAAAGAGTATTATAGTTAGAGATCTGAAAATTGGTGTACAATATACTTTCAGGCAACACTAAAATATACTCGTGTTTCAAGAAAATCGAAAGAGGTTGGCCTAAAAGGGGGTCCCGTTGAGCGGGAATACCTCATATGTCAAGAGACGCGGCAGCGTCTCGACGCCAAGTATTAAAAAAACTGAGAGAATCTCAGTCGAGTTGGTATATATACGCTCCCTCGAATTCTGTACGATTAACGAGACGCTTCGAAAACACACATAATCGATTATATCGATTATGCATGGGACATTCGATGTTAATTCAATTTTTTAATTCGAGCTCGATAAAAAAGAACAACAAATGTTTTTTCTATTATTTTTTTTATAACATATTTATTAATATTTTAAGAATAAACAAAAAAACATCGAGAGAAAAAATAAATAAGTTATAAGTTGAGGGTAAAAAAACGGCTGGCTGACACGATTGCAACCTTTCGAGTCGCCCGATTAAAAATTAAAAAAAAGATTCTTAATTAGGAGAAATGTCGTTTTAGCCCCAACACTGAAAAAACGATAGAAAAAAAAGGATGAAGGAATCTATCGTTTCGATAGCCATCAGCGACTGGTTCCTGTCCCTATCTCAATACCTCAATATTTGCCATCCCTATCTATTAACTATGGGTCATTCCATGTCAAATAGACCACTCTTAACCCCGACCTCTTTCGATTTGGCTGAAACTTTTTTATGTTTTTCTAACCTATCAAAAACATTTTTTAGAATTTTTTCAAATTTTTTTACCCAACCGATACAAAGTTATGAATTTTTCCAAAAAATTGGCTTTTCATTTTTCAAATATCTATAACTTTTTCAAAAATTGACTTATCGGGACGTTTTTTTTTTCAACATTTTTGTTTTTAAATGCTCTTCGAAAAAAACATGGAAAAGAATTTCAAAATATGGGCAATGGCTAAAAAACAGCTTTTTAGACTTAAAATTTAATTTGGAGAGCTTTTCACAAGCATTATCGGAAAAGCAATATTTTTTTTGGAAAGTTGACTTTTTTTACTCAAAAAACGTATTTTTTCAAAAAAAATTTATTGTGTCGGAAGAACGCAAAAAAAATGGATACATACTCAATTTTTGTTCATTCATTAATTTCTCGTATGTTTAAGGAAAAGGACAATCATTTTGAAAAATTCATTCTTCATGTAAAATTGTCTCAGCATTTCGAAAAAAAGATTGAATAAATTTTCTAAATTTACCCCATTGGCCAAAAAACAGCTTTTTAGGTTTGGAGGTGAATTTTAAGAGCTTTTCGAGTGCATGAACAAAGAAAGAATTTTTTTTCGGCAATCTGAAACTTTTTCACATCAAAAACGAATTTTTTGAAATTTTTTTTATTTTGGTGGAAGCCGGCAAAACAAAATGAATAACAAATTAATGTTGAAATTGGCCAGAGGCGATAAGTGGATTTCTCATTGTGCAGGTTTTGAAAAAAATTTAAATAAAAAAAATTTATTCGAACAAACGAAAAATTGGGAAATAAAATTTTTCAAATTTTTTCACGTTTTTATGGATTTTGAGTATAATATTGGAGCGCGAAGGTCAATTGATACGGGATTTACCGTAAAAAATGTGCACGAAGCCGATGAGAATAAAATATCAAAAGTATAAGCTGGGGAATAGTGTGATGGACCATTCGACGGGGTTTTTTTTTTTTTTTTTTTTTTTTTTTTTTTTCATTTCATGCGTCCGATCTTACAAAGATCTCGGCGATGGCATCGGAGCCTCAGTGGCAGAGTCTCAAAAAAGAAATCCGTGCGCAAATCCATAAACGATGAAAGAGAAGTATTGTAAGAGAGTTCAATTCGACAATGGCGTAAGAGGATAGAAAGGGATATAATCTCAATTTCAGGGATGCGGACGACCCGGACGTTATCAATAACGCGTTTGATTCCATTGACCCTCTGCCCTTTTCGTCGCGAAAATAAGTTTCACAAATTTTTCTCGTAAGGAACTTTCACCACCTTGACATTCGGAAAAAAGGATCTAAAAATGTGAAAATAAATTCTTTGACTTAAATCAGTAATGATTTATTTTATTTATTTTATTTATTTTATTTATTTTATTTATTTTATTTATTTTATTTATTTTATTTATTTTATTTATTTTATTTATTTTATTTATTTTATTTATTTTATTTATTTTATTTATTTTATTTATTTTATTTATTTTATTTATTTTATTTATTTTATTTATTTTATTTATTTTATTTATTTTATTTATTTTTTTTTATTTTTTTTTTATTTTTTTCAAAAATAATAAGCAATTTTTTGAAAATCAACGGTTTTTGGATTATGTTAATTTCCACCATTGCCCATCTCTATCATTGTCTCCTCCCAAAGTGCTGATCAGCAGAGACCACGATGGAACAATGTAGAAAGATTTTAGCCCTCTACCTTCTATATACTTACATATACTTCGCACAAGGGAAGGGCAAGAATATCTCCATTCGCGTGTTACCGATCTACGAAGATCGTTTCCATTAGCCATGCGCATTGGTCCAGAGATCATGGAAAGACCATTATATGGATACATAGGCTTGATGTTCCAGTCTGAACCGTTGAGTCCGCGTGAGTTGTTCCATTGAATGGAACACGCAAAACGGGTGTCCACTAGACAAGAGTCTGTACCGCAATGGGGGAGAAAAAAAAGAGAGAAAAAAGTAGGGACAGCTTACGTAGCGTTGGAGGATCTTGCGCTTCGACGACTTCCCCCGGTCCCCCCTATTCCCTTAAGCCATTCCCTTTATGGAATTAATTGCAGCGATGTTAATAATAGGCGATATAGTTTACAGCGAGTGATTCCATTGACGTTACAGAGAGAAGATCATGCCCAAACGAGGTATCCATCCTATATTACACTACGCCACCCCTTATTCTTCCTGTTGTCTAACACCAAGGGGATTACACGCGTTACAGACTACGGGGTGAGCCTCCCTTTTTCTAGGTAGGTGAAAATTCGCATGTAATACCCGAAAACGCATCCGGGATCCGGGAACGATCATCCTATCCATCCAAAACAACGTTAAGCAGCCTCCCAAAACCCTCAAGGGCCTTTAAAAAACGCCCATGTCTCCGGTAATGGTAGCTCGTTAGCTCAAAGCGTTTTGTCTACTTTCTAGGTAGGTGAAAATTTGCATGTAATACCTTAAAACGCATCCGGGATCCGGAAACGTTCATCCTATCCATCCAAAACAACGTTAAACAGCCTCTCAAAACCCTTAAGGATCTTTAAAAAATGCGCATGTCTTCAGTAATGGTAGCTCGTTAACTTAAAGCGCTTTGTTTACTTTCTGGGTAGGTGAAAATTTACATGTAATACCCTGAAACGCATCCGGGATCCAGGAACCATCATCCTATCCATCCAAAACAACGTTGAACAGCCTCCCAGAACTCTTAAGAACCTTTAAAAAACACCCATGTCTCCAGTAATGGTAGCTCGTTAGCTCAAAGCGTTTTGTCTACTTTCTAGGTAGGTGAAAATTTGCATGTAATACCTTAAAACGCATCCGGGATCGGGGAACGTTCATCCTATCCATCCAAAACAACGTTAAGCAGCCTCCCGAAACCCTTAAGAACCTTTAAAAAACGCCGATGTCTCCAGTAATAGTAGATCGTTAGCTTAAAGCGTTTTCTTTACTTTCTGGGTAGGTGCAAATTCGCATGTCATACCCTGAAACGCATCCGGGATCCGGGAACCTTCATCCTATCCATCCAAAACAACGTTAAACGGCCTCCCAAAACCTTTAAGGACCTTTAAAAAACGCCCATGTCTCCAGTAATAGTAGCTCGTTAGCTCAAAGCGTGTTGTCTACTTTCTAGGTAGGTGAAAATTTGCATGTAATAACCTAAAACGCATCCGGGATCGGGCAACGTTCATCCTACCCATCCAAAACAACGTTAAGCAGCCTCCCAAAACCCTTAAGAACCTTTAAAAAACGCCGATGTCTCCAGTAATAGTAGATCGTTAGCTTAAAGCGTTTTCTTTACTTTCTGGGTAGGTGCAAATTCGCATGTAATACCCTGAAACGCATCCGGGATCCGGGAACCTTCATCCTATCCATCCAAAACAACGTTAAACGGCCTCCCGAAACCCTTAAGAACCTTTAAAAAACGCCGATGTCTCCGCAGTAATAGTAGATCGTTAGCTTAAAGCGTTTTCTTTACTTTCTGGGTAGGTGCAAATTCGCATATAATACCCTAAAACGCATCCGGGATCCGGGAATCTTCATCCTATCCATCCAAAACAACGTTAAACAGCCTCCCAAAACCCTTAAGGACCTTTAAAAAAAGCCGATGTCTCCAGTGATAGTAGATCGTTAGCTTAAAGCGTTTTCTTCACTTTTTAGGTAGGTGCAAATTCGCATGTAATACCCTGAAACGCATCCGGGATCCGGGAACCTTCATCCTATCTATCCAAAACAACGTTAAACGGCCTCCCTAAACCCTTGAAGGACCTTTAAAAAACGCCCATGTCTCCTGTAATAGTAGCTCGTTAGCTCAAAGCTTTTTGTTTACTTTCTGGGTAGGTGAAAATTTGCATGTAATACCCTAAAACGCATCCGGGATCGGGGAACGTTCATTCTATCCATTCAAAACACCGTTAAACAGCCTCCCAAAACCTTTAAGAACCTTTAAAAAACGCCCATGTCTCCAGTAATAGTAGCTCGTTAGCTCAAAGCGTTTTGTTTATTTTCTGGGTAGGTGAAGTTCGTTAAGTGTAGTTCGTTAGTTCGAAGCGTTTTGTTTACGAAAACGGATTGGGCGTTTGTTCCCTTTGCATTTTTAACGATGTCTCCCTGTGACGATTATATCGGCTGAGCTGGGATTCGAAAATTGTGATCTCCACTGGGCCGTGAGAGAGAACATTGAGGAGTTTACCGTCACGAAGGAGACACCGAGTCTACCGCCGAACACCTGTATTCTGTTTTACTACTGCACACCTTCCTCTCTCTCTCTCTCTCTCTCTCTCTCTCTCTCTCTCTCTCTCTCTCGCTCCCTCTTCGATCAGCTCACTTTGTCGGGGTATAGATTCCAAACAAGAAGAGAGATTCACCGAGGGGCCCTCGTGGATTGGCATTGTCGTCTTGGTACAGGAGACGGTGGCTGACCTCCCGCCACTCTCCGCCATTGTTGAATTCATCGATGGGTCCTGTATGTCCGTGTGTCCGTGTGTGTGTGTGTGCGCGCGCGAGAGAGTATAATCCAGAACAAAGGCGTTGCTTCCTGCTGATTTCGGATCAACAGATTCATCGTCTATTTACAATTGCCATGGACCTACCCCCCTGGTTCTATTCCTCGGCAAATCGAGCAAGGATCATTGTATACCTATACGTTTGCGTACACGTGCGTGAATGTGAGTGTGGGTGAGCGCGAGTGTGTGTCAGTGTGTGTTCGTATATAACATTATACTTTGAGCTCTTTTGTCATCGGGAGTTGTGAGCCTCGTGTCATTCCAGTTGCTCCTCATCGCCACATGTGGGAAAACTCGATATTAGGGATTTGCGCGTTGGTGTGCGTGAGTGTGTGCGAGTGTGTGCGAGTGTTTGTCGGATTTTATACGTATCCGTTGTGCAAGTACAATTTATCTTGTCACGTGAATGAGGAACACAATCATTCCTATTGTTCGACGGTTCTCCACACCTTTTTTACCTTAATGGCGGACAATCATTGACATGATTACACGTGACCTAAGACGTGTATTGAAGATTATCGATTAGCGCCGATCAAACGGTTGTTGAATGATTCGTTTAAGGCCCTCGTTACGGATAATGGATAATTATAGGCACATAAATATAATGTCTTAAGGGAGGTTAGATAACGATGTTATCACCCCGAAATTTCGGTTTGGGCCCTACCGCAAACCGATTTATAGAAATCAATGGGATTTTGATAATTAATAGAGAATTATGACACGAGACACCTCTAATAAGGATTTTCTGAGAATTATGAGAAGAGTTAATTCCTAATCAGAATTTTGGAATATTGTTTGTCGGTAAGAGCGATCTTCGACTTACCGACAAAAGCGTTTTTATCGGTTTCCGTGTACTACAGCGCGATACTTTTCTTTTAATAAGGAAGATTTACTCTTTTCGGATGAGAATGAAATATTTTTTTAAGAAAATATTGAAATTCATATGGGTCATTCCATGTCGAATCGACCAATAGTTGGAATCGGCCCCTTTTAATTTCGATTTCAACCCAAATTTCATCGGAATTGAAAGGGGTCGATTCCAACTATTGGTCGATTTGACATGTATAAATAACCCACAATTTATTATTAATATTAATTTTGTCCAGGGAATGAAGGCTCGCATCCAAGGAGTCCAACGGACAATCGCCAGTGCTTATTCCCGAGGACTAACTCCCAATTCCTTATTGGGCCCTTATGGCTCATTGGATACGACCCAGACGAAAATCGCTGATTCAAACAACAACTGGTGATCTTCGGGTCGTTTTGTTACGCCAATGATATACTATTTGGCGAAATTCGCAAGAAGCCTTTATTGAGATTACCAATGGAGGCAACAAAGACTCAAAACGCAGCTTTCTAAATAAAACTCACGGGGCGTTGGACAACGAAGGGAGGGAGGGACTGTGCAAGTACAATTTCAACCGGTGGCTGCCGATTGTCCCTCATTGTTCACTACCCGCGCCACCTGCTTCCCCATGAATACAAAAAGGGCCTTGCAAAAGGGCCCCAAGGAAGAAGAGAGAAGAAGACAATGGTGGGCCCATTTCGGACATATCTTGACAATTCGGATCGTAAGAGAAGCGTGTCCCCGGTTCACACCGAGAACAATGCTTCCTCGAGAGTGACCGGGGGGACCTCCGAGTGACCGTAGGGCCTTGGTCCAAAAAAAAAAAAAAAAAAAATAGAAGGGTACGTGTCTGTACCATAACCATTTCTTCTACGCCTCGAAGACACTGAGCTTATGTATCTTACCCCTCTAAACATTTCTATGGTTATGCAGCTTTCGCCAAATAAAGCTTATGTATGGGGCGTTCCATCCCAAATCGGACAGTTTGAAAAACTTTTTTTTTTATTTCCTCAATTTTTTTATATTTTTTTGTACCCATCAACAGACCCTTCCTGTCAAATTTGAGATTTTTTTGATTACCCGTCCAAAAGATATTAAATTAACAAAAAAACTGCTCTTTTTGGTATTTCGGTCATAACTTTTTTGATAATGGTCCAAATCAAAAGTTTTTTTTTCAAAATTTTTGTTTTTCCATGGCTTTTTCAGAAAAAAAAATACAACAAAAATATTCGACGCGTTTTTGAATGAGTTTTTTGAGTTTTAAACTTTAAATCGCGTTTTAAAAAGTGAGTGTCATTTTTTATTTTTTAAAAAAATTTTGTTTTTAACTCAGGAAACAATCGTATATTTAAGGTTTTTTAAAAAATACGTGAATAAAAAAAAAATGTTGTTATTATAGTTCATAAACAGACTTAACGATAAATTATTAATTTTAAGAACCTGTTAACAATAAAAAAGTTTAAAGAAATTCTAAATATTGAAAAAAATACTATACAGTAACAAAAATTGGTATTCATAATAATTTATAAAAATAAAAAATTAATTATCAAAAATCGAAAAAAATAGTAGTTATGGAAATCCCACGCTCGGACTAGTCTTAAAAACTGTTAAATAGATAGATGTTAAAAGCAAAATTTTTTTTTAAAAATCAACAATGACACTCACTTTTAAAAACGCGATTTAAAGTTTAAAACTCAAAAAACTCATTCAAAAACTCGTCGAATATTTTTGTTGTATTTTTTTCTGAAAAGGCCATAGAAAACCAAAATTTGTGAAAAAAAAACTTTTAATTTGGATCATTATCAAAGATAAGTTATGATCAAAATACCAAAAAAAAAGACCGGCTTTTTTGTTAATTTAATATATTTTGAACGGGTAATCAAAAAATCTCAAAATTTAACAGGAAGGGAAATTAAAAAAAAAGTTTTTCAAACTTTCCGATTTGGGATGGAACGCCCCATATATTTCAAGTCGTAACCTCAAACGAGCTGAAACTCTGGGAGGGAATATCGGAGATTTTGGGACTCTTAAGAGGGACCAACAATCAAAGCATCGTCATTGCAACCGCCCCTTCTTTCCGTACGACTGGTGGCCGTTCATTGTCGTTTTTCTTGATCCTGCTTCGACGCACTTTTCCTTATTCACGGGGATGCTTTTTGCACCCTCCGTGACTCATTTCTTCGAGAATGGTACTTATCTCGTTTATGGCTCTTTGCTCGTGTCTCAGCCAAGCCACCAGTTAACCAACCTGGGTCTATCGACAATCAACACACCCCGAAAAATCCTTTTTTTTTGCTTTTTTTTTGGATTTTCATGCATTTTTGGGCCTTATAGGGACCCCTCAAGGGCCAAGGCCCAAATATGGGGTCTTAGGGCCCAAAAAAAATGGGCCTTATGGGGACCTCAACGCCCAAATATGGGGTCTTTTAGGGCCCAAAAAAAATGGGCCTTATGGGGACCTCAACGCCCAAATATGGGGTCTTAGGGCCCAAAAAAATGGGCCTTATGGGGACCTCAACGCCCAAATATGGGGTCTTAGGGCCCAAAAAAATGGGCCTTATGGGGACCTCAACGCCCAAATATGGGGTCTTAGGGCCCAAAAAAAATGGGCCTTATGGGGACCTCAACGCCCAAATATGGGGTCTGGAGGCCCAAAAAAAATGGGCCTTATGGGGACCTCAACGCCCAAATATGGGGTCTTAAGACCCAAACGAAAAAAACTACGTTTTTTCGAAAATCAAGGATAACTGAAATACCTCATCTTTTTTAAAGTCTGAAAAAATCATATTAAATTTTTACGATAAAAAATCTATATTTTCGTGGAGTTTAAACTAGTTCTGACGAATAGATTTGCAAATTATTGATCAATTTGATCTTTTAGAAATTAGTTTCAGCTATTTTGGGACATTCAGCTTTTGACTTTAGGTTTTCTGAGAATTTCGTCAATAAAATCGATAGTCATTGTTTCAAAAAATTATAAAACAATTTATTTATAATTCTTCGAGATCCATCTCCATCAAATGATGATAATATTTGCGAATAATTTATTTTTTTGCAACTTACTCATAAGCTCAAACAACTCCATTAAAAAAGTTGTTTTCTTTTTTATAATAACTAGATCTTTTGAATATTTCACCCATTAGTATTTATTGTATCGAATGTCATACGATATCACATAAGTTAGTAATAATACGAATATTCAATCAATACCTATTTAAAAAATACATCAGTAATTTTTATTGTATTTATTACTTTTTCCAAAATTAATACAATATTTCTCCACGAATTATCGATGTTTTGGCTATTTAGCAATAATTTTTTGCTAATTACTATTTTGTTAATAAAAATTAGAAACATTTTGTCACTATAATTACTAATTTTTAGAAAAATTACTAATATGTTCCCGCTAATTACTAATGTAAAAAAAAATTAGTAAAATTTGTTTGCTAATTATTAATTTTTCGAAAAAATTGTATAATAAAAAAATAGATAGATTTTTTGTTGCCGATCACTGGTCGGTCCTTAAGGCCCAAAGTATTGGGCCTTGTGGGTCTTATGGGGGCCGAAATATGGGGTCTTGAGGCAAAAAAAAAATTCGGCCTTGTAGGGCTCTCAAGGCCCAAATATGGGGCCTTATGGGGTGTTATGGGCCTTAAGGGTTATCTCTTCATCGTAAAAAGGGCAAAAAGGGATGATTTTTTCCGCACGAAGGTGGAAAATTTCTTATCAAAAATTTGGGCCTTATAGGACTCTTATGGCCCAAATATGGGGCCTTATATAGGGTTATGGGCCTTAAGGGCTAACTCTTCATCGTAAAAAATAAATTTCCTTATTAAAAATTTGGGCCTTATAGGGGGCTCTTAAGGCCCAAATATGGGGCCTTATGAGTTTATGGGCCGCACGAGGGTGAAAAATTCCTTATAAAAAATTTGGGCCTCATAGGGCTCTTAAGGCCCAAATATGGGGCCTGATAGGGTTATGGGCCTTAAGGGCTAACTCTTCATCGTAAAAAAGGCAAAAAAGGGGTGATTTTTTCCGCACACTGAGAGAAAAAATTACTAGAACCAATGAAATAAAGTTTTGAAGGCAAAAAATCATTTTTTTCATTATTTGCCAAAACATATTAGATTGGTTCCCTTATACATTTACTTGGTTCATTTTTTTCAGTCAATTCCATAAATTTCTGTTTCAATAAACGAATTTACTTGAATCTAACGATATGTTATCAATTATATGTAATGTGTTGTTTGAATCAAGAACACATTTTATCATTCAAAACATGCATGTCTTTTAATACAGGAAGCACTGAGAAAAAAAATTTGTTGAATCAACAAATTAATTAGTCCAATCAACAGGAAAAATGATTGATTCAATCAAATGCGTGTTTATCAATTGTTGCTAAACATTTTATAAAAAATATATAGCCTTTGCCAAATAATTTAATATGCATAGTTTAGTGACCCCAAAAAGAGATAAATAGAAAAAAAGACAAATCTGCTCCAATTCTCCGATCTAATTTCTCTGTCCGATCGAGATTCGAATCCTCGGCCGTACCTAACCATCATACCTATCCTACCTAACTACCTAACACGCTACCTATTACGCTATGGACTACTACGATGCACTTGAAAAAAGTTAGGAGTTATGAAGATTCGAATACAAAAAAACATTTTAAAAACCAGTTTTTTAATTTTTAACAACTTATGTATACTATTAAAGTATACTATAGAAATAATAGTTCTTTGCTTGAAGGAAATAAAGATTTCATCATTCCAAACAAATATTCTATTGGAATAAAATAATGTGTTATTTATTTTACTACAGCTTCTTTTCAAATAATCACAATCAATTTTATATCTAATAAATATTGAAAATACTACGGAAATATTTTTAGAAGTAATATAATGATGAATTTATTGCAAAGAAATAATTTTGTTCGAAAAAAATAATTTATATCACTCAGTACAATAATGGAAGCTTTTACGTCCGCAAGCGGACGTGAAAACGTCCATTATCAGTACAATAATGGACGTTTTCACGTCCGCTTGCGGACGTAAAAGCTTCCATTATTGTACTGATATATAGTGGTAGTGATATAAAATATTTTCACGTCCTCGTGATGTAATGTACTATTAATATTGATGTCGTTTTTCAGATTCAAATAATTTCATGTTTATGATGCATGAATTAATCCAATGAATGCAAAATTATTAAAATCTGTTTAAATAAAGATATTTTTAGAAGTAAAATAATGATAAATTTATTGTAAAGAAATAATTTTATATCACTCAGTACAATAAAGGACGCTTTTACGTCCGCAAGCGGACCTTTTCACGTCCGCTTGCGGACGTAAAAAGGTCCATTATTGTACTGAGTGATATAAAATATTTTTTTAAATGTAGAGTGAATTTCTTGGTTCAACAAATAAATATAATCGAATTTATACTTTCATTTAATAAATAAATTTATGTTCTCAAATTCAGTAATTTTTTCTCTCAGTGCACGAGGGTGAAAAATTCCTTATTCAAAATTTGGGCCTTATAGGGCTCTTAAGGCCCAAATAAGGGGCCTCGTGAGTTTATGGGCCTTAAGGGCCAACTCTTCTCTCGTAAAAAGGGCAAAGAGGGGTGATTTTTTCCGCACGAGAGTGAAAAATTCATTATTAAAGTGGACTTATGTGAGAAATGGGTCCTGCGGACAGTTGAATCAACGATCTCGCAATCGTGTTTGACATTAACACTCATCATCGCCCCACGAGCCCTTCTCGAAGGGCTTGTGGACATCGAAATCAGTACGCATATGCGGCGGGGAAGCCCCCTTACCCATGGATTATTCCCTCGACCAAAAGGGGTGGCCTCAAGCGAAACAAAACATATTGTACGAATTTAATTTTGCGAAGGGCACATTCGATATTCATACGATTTACTGTGGCCCTAAAATTCGAGTAACAATATTGGGCTCTCCGCGGGAGGAGAAAACTCGACCACCGAGGGGGGAAACGATCGCTTCCTCGATCGGCAACCCCGCAACGATTTTAAGGTCGGTGCTCCTATGTCGGAGGGTTGTTTCAATCTCACCCCCCCCTCCCCTTCGCCCCTCAGACCCTTCGCCGATAAAAAGTAAAATAAAATCATGAATGCATTCTCCGTGTGTGTCGTCTGCGAGGTGTACACCGCATATGTTCTCATGGACAATGGAAAACTGCATGCTCCGACTCTCACCCTTGTTTTTTTTTTTGTTTTTTTTCCTCTCACCAAGGGGGAGATTTAAACACGAAAAGCTTATAAAAGGATCGCAAATTGGAAATTTGAACGTTGATTTTTTATAATTTTGACTTGTTTGTCTCTCCGGAATTTTTTGAATTTTTTACAAAAAATTTATCGAAAAAAATTAATTTATATCACTCAGTACAATAATGAACGCTTTTGCGTCCGCAAGCGGACGTGAAAACGTCCATATTGCACCTCGTGTTATAAAATATCTGCACTCGGCGTAAAAAAATGTTTTTACGTCCTCGTGATGTAATGTACTATATTGTTAATCGCGCATCGAAAAAATCTATTATTGTAAATCAAACCTTTCGAAAAATATCGATTTTTCAAAATGTCAATATTTCTTAAATAATTTCTCAAGTAAAATATCGAAATCTACATCAATTTTCGTTCCAATATATTTTGAACGTCAAACAAAATCGTAATTTTTGCTTCCTCATAGAAGAAAATTTTTGTTTATATCACTCAGTACAATAATGGACGCTTTTACGTCCGCAAGCGGACGTGAAAACGGCCATATTGCACCTCGTGATGTAAAATATCGTATATCAATAATGTACTATTTCGTGAACATTTTTTTTTCGTGATTGTTATGCTAATGTGTTCAAAATGGACCAAAACATCGAGAAGTCATATTTAGAAAAAATGAATAATAGGCGTGTGCGTGCGTGCGTGTGTGTGCGCGCGCGCGTGCGTGTGTGTGTGTGTATTCTGAGTTTCTGATGTAAATAATTAATATCTCAAGAACGCTTCGAGATATCGAGCTAAAATTTGGCACACTCGTCCAGTACAAATTGCCCTTCATTATGAAAAAAAAAAATTTCCAATTGTAACGGGTTTTCGGATTTTATCGACTTTTTTCGTTTTTGCAATAATGGCTAAAACGCTCTAAAATTTTGCGATTTTCAACATATTAGACTCAAACTTTGTACAGAATTAGTATAGCTATTAAGTTTAGTTGGTGAATTTGGCAAAAATCGATCGAAAGATTCAATTTTTGAGAAATTTTGAATTTTTTGAAAAATAGCGTAAACGCTCTGACTTTTGCACAATTTTTAAGGTATTGCACTGAAACTTTGCACAGAGCTAGTATAGCTATATCGACGCTGTTCGCTATTATATTTGGCGAAAATCCATCGAGGCATTGACATTTTTTGAAATTTTGAATTTTTTGAAAAATAGTGTAAACGCTCTAACTTGCACAATTTTTAAGGTATTCCACTGAAACTTTGCACAGAGCTAATATAGCTATATCGAGGATGTTCGCTATAATATTTGGCAAAATCCATCGAAGCATTGAAATTTTTTGAAATTTTGAATTTTTTGAAATAAAGCGCAAGCGCTATAACTTGTGCAATTTTTAAAATAATGCACTGAAACTTTGCACAGAGCTAATATAGCTATCGATGATGTTCGTTACTAAATTTGGTGAAAATCGATCGAATGATTAAAATTTTATCAAATTTTGGTTTTTTTTTGTACTTCGGCCATTTGCGAGATATTGTACTGAAATTTTTGACACATTTGAAATAGTGATCAAGGTTGTTCGCCATTGAATTTGGCAAAAACCCAAATTTGGCAAGAAGTAAATTTGAAAGAATTTGGTAAATTTGCATATGGGGCATTCCATGTGAAATTGACCAAGAGTTGGAATCGACCCCTCTCAATTTCGATGGAATTTGGTCAGAAGTTTTCGTTTTCAATAAAACGGAGTTCTACGAAAGGAAAAAAATCCAAAATTTTTTTTTTCAAAAGTCATTAAAAACTTGAAATTTCATAATTTTTCAAATCTTTCAAGTTTATTTTTCAAATATCTCGAAAACTATTATAATTACGAACAAATCGTTCTGAATTTGTTTTGAAGAGTATACTTGGGGCTACTAATTTTGAAAAATGATGAATTTGGAGAATTTTGAATTTTCAAAAATTGTGAAAATCCAAGTTTTATAATTTATTTTTGGTTCAATTTTTTATGTATGATACCTTGTACTGATCTTTAAAGATCCTGAAATTTTCAGAGAGGTATTTTTTTTCAAAGATATAAGTTTTTGAGTTTTTGAAAACCGTGAAAATCTAAGTTCCGTATTTCATTTTTGGTTTAATTATTTTATATAATACCTTGTACTGATCTTAAAAGATCCTGAATTTTTCAGGATGGTGTGTTTTTGTTTCAAAAATAAAAAACTTTGAATTTTTGTAAAAAAAAATTTGTTTGTTTTTCCTCTAAGTTAAGTAAAGTTGAGCAATCATGTAATTCTGTAATTTTGAGCAGTACAAATTTCGGTTAATGACAATTTAAAAAAAAAAATTTTTTACCAAAATTCAAAAATTTTTAATTTTGAAACAAAAACACACCATCCTGAAAATTTCAGGATCTTTTAATATCAGTACAAGGTATTATATAAAAAAAATTAAACTAAAAATAACATACGGAACTTGGATTTTCACGATTTTTAAAAATTCAAAAATTTATATTCTTGAAAAGAAAAAAAACACTTCTCTGAAAAATTCAGGATCTTTTAAGATCAGTATAAGGTATTATATAAAAAAAATTGAACCAAAAATAAAATACGGAACTTGGACTCTCACGATTTTTGAAAATTCGAAATTCTCCAAATTCATCATTTTTCAAATTTTTTTTTCGAAATTTTTTTTTTTCGTAGCTCCAAGTATACTCTTTAAGACAAATTCAGAACGATTTTCCGCAACCATAATAGTTTTAAAGGTATTTAAAAAATAAACTTGAAAGATTTGAAAAATTGTGAAATTTTGAATTTTGCATAACTTTTGAAAAAAAAATTTCAATTTTTTTTCCTTTGGTAGAACTTCGTTTTATTGAAAACGAAAACTTCTGACCAAATTTCATCGAAATTGAAAGGGGTGGATTCCAACTATTGGTCGATTTGACATGGAATGACTCACATTGATTACTCATGTTTGTCGATGGCAAAAAAAGCTTCCTTTATGAGGAAGCCAAATTTTATCGCCATACTTTGTGATAAAGGAAGCTATGTGAAGATGAGGAAGCAATGTGCAAATGTCCAATTTGCAGGATTTTTTTTTTTTCATTCTTATGCATAATTTCACAATTAAAACGATCTTTCGATATTTTTCGAAAAATAAAATGATTTCTCAAAATCACTCGATACCGGACATCGTTATTCTTTTCAAATAATCCCGACTTCCGGTCACTTCCAGTTTCGCGTAAGAATTTGCCGTATGTCGCCGCATGATGGCGGCACCTGCGCGCCCTCCTCGCGACTATCGTCGGTATTCCGAAACACACGCACGCGCGCATCTTTCCTCTCTCGGAAGCCTTAGCTCGGTATTTTCCTTTTTTTCCAATTTATTTACAATTTTTTCTTGGTATTTTTTTTTTCAACCTCTTTCTTTTTCCGTACGACGAGTCTCTCACCGAGGCGTCGACGCCTGTTTCGTATGTTCCGCTCACTGGAATCGCGAGATTCGGCCAATCGCCTTTCGCGGGATTCGACGCCGTGGTGGGGATTGGCCACGCCCCCTTGGCCCTCTCCCATTGGCCGAGCGAGACAATGAGCCTCGTTTACACGGGAAACACTCGCAGGTGTGCTATAGAGGACACTTTCTGGCGGGAGAAAACGGGGAAGAACCGCGCGCGCCTAAAATTCAAGAGAGAGAGAGAGAGAGAGCGAAACAGAGCGTTGGGGATCGCCACGGACCGAGTCCTGTAGATTTGACCTGGCACTTACAAATACATCGTCACGGGAGCAGTATCGTCGGGATAAACAGCGACGATTATACGTGACAATAAAAAAAAATCCATACAAATATGAAAACACGGCTTTAATTTTTTTTGTTTTTTTTTTCAATTCGTTGATAAATCGCGATTCTTCGAAGGATTTTCCGTGGATATTATTGTTTGGGAAAAAAAAAATTGCGAAAAAACAGTGTCTGT
This sequence comes from Alloplasta piceator, assembly GCA_946863875.1. Classification (NCBI taxonomy): domain Eukaryota; kingdom Metazoa; phylum Arthropoda; class Insecta; order Hymenoptera; family Ichneumonidae; genus Alloplasta; species Alloplasta piceator. The sequence continues at coordinate 30,591,893 of OX333080.1, forward strand.
CGCGCGAGTGCGGGACTTTGAGCGCGACGTTTTTGTGCCATGTGCAGTGACCAATCAATTTCTTGACTCAATTGATTGACCAATCAGTTTCTTCCTCATGAATATATCAAATATAGACTGAGATTAATCGATACATCGAAACGAATTGCAATCGACGCTGAGACAGTGATAATCTACGAGTTCAAGAGGAACGCGAGAATTATTTTTTTCCCCTTTGTTCTTCGAGGTTTCGTGTTTATTCGCGTCGAGACTCGAGAGTCTCGAAAACAGCAACAAGATTGAGCTGGAATTGCACCAACGGGCCGCCGGCCACTTTATGAGGTGAGACCCAATTTTCAAAATGTGAAATTTGTTCATTTTTTTCTCTCAGAAATTTTTTTGTGCTTGGCAGAGATTGTTTTTTTTTCTCTTCATTTCTTTGGTCGAGGGTTTTCATTGGCTCGTAACTTTCGAACGGGTCCATATTTTTTAGTTCAATTGTAGTGAAATCGAAACGCCAGACTCTGATTTAGAATAATAGACTGTTTTTCAAAATCAATTAATCTGCGGTTCGAATATCGTTAGAAAATATCGAAAAATGGCGGACTATCGTGTCACAAAGTTTCTCCGGCATTGCACGAATAATTTATCGCATTTTCCAGTGATTAGCCTTAATGAAATTTTGAATGCATGAAAACAGGATAAAAACTAAATTCGTCACTAATAAAAAGTGTCAACATTCCAGAATTCCAGTTTTTATTCTCGTAGTTAACTAAAAAAAAACTTGAAAAAATGTTATTTACCTTTTCTCGCCATTAACTCTACTGGTAGTTTTTATTAGCTAAAAACAGGAAATACACTGCGAAATATAAATTTAAAATTCTCTTGTGGAAAAAAAGATCGATTTTTGGTTGATAAAATGAAATAAATCGAGCCCTCAATTGGATTGAATTTTAGAATTTCAACAAAATCTTCAAATTTGAAAATCTTTTTTACTCTATTATTAATCAGGACTTTATTTTTTATTGATGACAAATTGACTGATTAAAAATTTGATTAAATATGAAAATGCGAAATTAATTCAATTCTTAAATTTTTCGGATTAGACGTACTTCTCGTCCATATGATTTTATTTACTTTTCGAAAGCTAGGAGAGCCGGAATATTGTCCCCAAATAAACGTACCATATATACATATATATATATATATGTCTAACTTTTGTGTACGTATATATAAATATCTATATACGGATTATACTGCGCGAACAATGGAGGTTATTTATGCTCGGTCAGTGCAATAAATGCTCGGGGGAGGGGGTAGCTTTTGGAAAAATCGAAATAGAGGATAATAAAAATTCTACCGTGTTATAAAATTTATTGTCGGAGGCCTTTTCGCCTAAAATTATCCTTATAAATTACGGTCTTCGATCGAGCATTTTCATTGGCTCGTAACTCTCGAACGGGTCGATATTTTTGAGTTCAATTGTAGTGAAATCGAAACGCCAGACTCTGATTTAAAATAATTGACTGTTTTTCGTTTATTAAAATTATTTTTTTCGAAGCTACGGGGCTTAAAAGACATCGTGGAAGGAAAGAAGCACGGAAAATACTTTTATATCACTCAGTACAATAATGGACGCTTTTACGTCCGCAAGCGGACGTGAAAACGTCCATATTGCACCTCGTGATATAAAATATCGTACATCACACGGCGTAAAAACAATGTTTTTACGTCCTCGTGATGTAATGTACTATTTTTTACCTCAAGTACGATTCAACGCGATTTTTCGTCCCGCAAATCTTTCAACTATTGCTCAGACCTTTGTCGTCTTTGAATTGGACCGTACATGTTTTTTTCCCTCTATTGCAGGTTTTTTTTTCGTAATTCTGACGAAATAAAATTCGAAGAGAATTTCACACCTCGAGATTACAACGGTCGATATTCTTCGCCCGAATTTATAATAACAAGGTTTCGACCTTCAGACTGGCAACGGGTTCATTTGTTTCGTATTCTTCTCGGTCAGAGAGATTTTACGCGGAATATAAACAGTTCTCGATTAAGTGAAACTCGCTAATTCGTCTTCATCGTCGATAATAATTTACCGTTTATAATTCGTAAATATTGCGACGGCATTTGACGGATTCATTGAATTACAAACGATCGTGGATTTGTGATTTTTAATTTCTGATTTAATCGGAATACTTTGCGGCGGAAATAAAAATCTTGTGAAATTTCGAAAAAAATGATTTTTTTGGATTTTCAACATTTTTGATTATTTCGATTACTTGGTATGAAGATTTTTGAAATGTAATTTTTAACGGAAAGTGAGAGATAAATTTTACATGAAAAAGAGAAATTTCATTTTTTTTCGATTTCCTAAAATTTGAATTTCAGTGAAGTTGCAAGTCCGAACATTTTTTTTTAAATATTTCTGCGACTTTTGTACAATTTGGTAAAATAATTTGAAATATAAAGTAAAAAAAAATTTGTAATATGAAAAAAATGCAAGTCCGCACAATTTTTTTCATCACATGATTTTCGTACATTTTAGCATAACATTTTTGTCATTATCATTTTGTCACAGAAACAAAGCATTTATTTCATAAAAAAAAATCATTTTTCAAAAAATTGAAGTTCAGCGAAATCGTAAGTCCGAACAATTTTTCTAAATATTTCCACGATTTTTGTACATATTCGCATAGAAATTTTGGCAATATGTTTTTTCATAGAAACACATCCTTTATTATGACAAAGCAAAGATAAAACTGATTTTTCATGAAGTTGAAAAAATTTTGAATATAAAAAAATTGCAAGTCCGAACAATTTTTGGAATCTAAAAAATTGCAAGTCCGAAATTAAAAAAAAAATCTCGGCGATTTTTCCAACCTATTTGCAACATTGAAACATTGTAACATAAAAAATCGCGAAAAAATGTAATTTTTTTTCCTCGGGTTCGACATTGATTTGACTACAAAGTAACACTTCTGAATAAAATTTGAAACAATATTGACGCGGTTTCAAACAAAAGTCCCATTATTGAAATATACGAAAAAAAAAGAAAAAAAAACCATGAATAAAGCCTGATCATTCGATGACAAAATGTGGTCTGAATTTAATGTATTTTTGCGAAATTGAACAAAATTTATTTTCGGGAAATTTATTGTATAAAACAATCGAATCACGTTCAAATAATTGTAAACAATTTCATCTTCTGGGCCGATTTTTTTTTTTCGCAGCTATAAAAAATTTCCCATTTTTTTTTTCCATCAAACAACGTCCATAAATGTATATTCGAATTTCGGGGGCTAATTTATGCGCATATTAAATTTTTCCGTTGAGAAAAATAAAAATTGACGAAATATTTATGATAGCTTGAAGTAAAATGAAATTTTTTTTTTTCTCTTAATGACACCAAAGAATAGGATCATCTTCATTCACTGGCAGTTGTTTATTCAGCCTCTCGTTTCTTGACGCCTTTCTTATGATAATAAAACGCGTTTGGGGGAATCAAAAAATGTGTGCAAGGGTTTCATCAACTGCGACACATTTCATTCTATATATTATTTTTCACTCGTCTTTCAAAAATATGTTTATGATTGCGATTTTTTTTTTGTTACGTAGAGGAAATTTGATTTTTGTGAATATTTGGTTTTTTTTGTTTGTTTCAAATTTTTGAAATGTTCGAATTTTTTGAGAAAAAAAAAAATTCGAAAATAGAATTTCCAAAATTTATTTAACCCGAACTCTTCGAATGCTTCTTCCATAATAAAGACCCACTATCTTTGTCATTTACTGTATTTAAAAAAAAATCTTTTTCGATAACGACAAAACTTCAATTGCTAAAGCATTTTCAGTAATTTTTTGAAAATTCCAAAATTTTACAGAGTTTGAATCCCTCGAATAATTCTTTGTAAATTAAATTTCAACGGTTTTCGCTATTTAGAGCTTTTGTAAAAAATTTGTGATCTCGATAGTTGCAAAATTACGAAAGTAAAAGCGTTTTCGGAATTTTTTTCGAAAATTTTGTAAAATCAAACTTTTTGAGCGACTCGAATTTAAAATGTTCATGAAATTCATCATTTAGTGTATTTGTGCACAAAATTTCAGCACAATGACCGCAAATTTACGGATACAAAAGTATTGAATGACCATTTTTTGAAAATTTCGAAAATTCAAAAATTCTAAGAATAACAAAAAAATCTGAAGGCCTTTGGTGATGCTTTCTAAATTTTATATCAACTATTCTCGTCACTGAGACTAATTGTTTAAAAAAAATTCAGCCCCATCAATGTAAAATTTCAAAAGTTGAAGCATTCATAAGAATTTTTCGAAAACAAAATTTTCAGAAAAATCTTAAAAGCAAAATCGATTCATTCAAAATAAAATGTAAGTCGGTTGTATCAAATTTCAACTAAAGTTGTATCAAATTTCAACTAAATTGCTCAAGTCGAATTGAATTTTTTTCGCCATGACAGAAACACGCAAATTCACCCTTAAAACTACCCCCAAAATTGCTCCTAAAATTACCATAAAAATTGCTCCTAAAATTATCCCCAAAATTGCTTCTAAAATTACCCACAATTGCTCCTAAAATTACCCACAATTGCTCCTAAAATAACCCCCTAAAATGCTCCTAAAATTACCCCCAAAATTCTCCCTAGAATTACTCTCACAATTGCTCCTAAAATTACCCTCGAAATTGTTCCTTGAATTACCCTCAAAATTGCTCCTTGAATTGCCCTCAAAATTGCTCCTGCAATTACCCCCAAAATTGCTCATAAAATGACCCCCAAATTTATTCCTAGAATTGCCCTCAAAATTGCTCCTAAAATTATACTCAAAATTGCTTCTTGAATTACCCCCAAAATTGCTCCTTAAATTACCCCCAAAATTGCTCCTAAAATTACCTCCAAGTTTGTTCTTAGAATTACCCTCAAAATTGATCCTAAAATTACCCCCAAAATTGCTCCTAAAATTACCTCTAAATTTTTTTCGCCAAAAAGCTTCATTAATATAAGAAAGAAAAATGCAAATCCGCGTCGCGATTAAATTTATATTAGAGCAACCTCGTTTAAACGATTTTGGAGAAATCATCCCCCTGACCGAAACACGCGGATCAAAAGGTTGAGTTCGTAAATTCGTAAATAAATCGACGTGGTGATAAATCGCGGTTCCCCATTCGTCGATCTGCCTCGTGGATTTCGTTGACGACCTAAGAGAGCTAAACTTTCAATTAGCGCTTCCTAATTCCACCCTAGGCGCGTTGTCAACAGCCATTACTTCCAGCATCTTTCGACGAGCGACCCCCTTCCAACCCAAACCCAAACCCAAACCCCCGAGGTAATATCTGCGCGTGTATTACACGTGCACCCCTACAAAATATGGTCCCTTTCCCTTGAGCATTACACCACCGACTGAACTATCGTCTGCTACCGCCCCCCCCCCAAAACCACCCCCATCCACCCTCAAATAAACCCTGTGTGGCCCCTTTCGGTGACCCATCTATTAATCCTTGCTGAATGACACTCGAGGCACTTGAAACCACCGCCCTTACGCTAGGGTTACTTCGGAGGATGTTAACCCTAACGAAATCGTAACTGCAACCCCCTGGCCCACCCCCTCCCTTTCGCCGAGCGACGCCCTAACCTCTTCGAATACGTTTTTTTTTCTCCTCTTTGCATTATATCGTTATTATTATATATTTTTAATGAATCCTCAAGGCGATCTTCGCGGCTGATTGTGTTAGTTTCGGGCTTTTGGGACGATTTGCACCCTCCCAATGGCGACTGAGGGTTGACGTTTTTTTTTTTTTAGGTTAGAATTGTTCCAAGCACGCACCCGACATTGCTTAATGGCTTTGATATGAATCGAGGATAAGAATTCATTTTTGCTTCGGGGGTATCGAATAACTGTCACCCCTATATTGGCAATTAAAGTGTTGACGTGGTTCACCGTCAACACGGCAGAGGGTGGGGGACGTCGAATTCGCAAACCTAACCTACCATGGTGTAAATCATAATCCCCATAAAAGAATTTTGAATCGTTGAAAAAAAGTTGGATGATCGAGAAATTGCTCGGGTTTTATTGGTTGAAATTTTAGGGGAGGCCTGTATCCTACACATTTTTATTCTACACATGACATTTTCTGCACAAAAGTTTACACACATTATTCTACACAAGAGAAGTGGCGAGGAATGTTATCCTACACAAGAGAAGTTGGAGGAGGCCTCTATCCTACACATTATCATCCTACACGTGACAATTTCTACACAAAAGTTTCTACACGCATAGAATAATGTTTCATTCGTAGCAATTTTGGGGAGGCCTCTACCCTACACATTTTTATGCTACACATGACATTTTCCGCACAAAAGTTTCTACACACCTTATTCTACACAAGAGAAGTGGCAAGGAATGTTATTTTACACAAGAGAAGTTGGAGGAGTCCTCTATTCTACACATTATTATTCTACACATTATTTTCCTACACATAACAGCTTTTAGCAAAAATTTGCATGCAACGTTTTGCTACAGGCTCTAATGTGTAGGAAAATAATATGTAGAATAACAATGTGTAGAATATGTGTGGAATACTATTCCTTGCCACCTTCTCTCGTGTAGGACGTGTGTAGAACATGTCACGTGTAGAATAATAATGTGTAGAAACGAGACCGCGTGTAGAATAATTTTCTGCTATAGAAAATTTCCGATGTGTAGAATAATTATGTGTAGAATTTCTTGTCACCGTCGCCTGTGTAGAATGATCCGTGTAGAAACTTTTGTGTAGAAAATATTATGTTTAGAATAGAGGCCTCCTCATGCGTTTGAATATTTAGAAAGAGTTTTTTGATCTCGGTAATGGCGTCATTAAACGTACAATGGCTCGCATCTTTGCGACATTTTGCGACGACATATTGAGGTTAAAATGTGCGAAAACACATTTAAAGGCCCCGAAATATTCCAAAAAGAAATTTACTTGATGGAATTTTTTAGAAACATTCCAGTAAACAAAGGTAAATTTATGAACCGTTTAAATTTTCGACAACTCTAAATTTTGATACATTAATTTAATATCGATATTGACAAAATGATATGTGAAAGCATAATATTGATCTTTTCGAACGATCGCACTTTATTGACTCGTCTGGTTGTGATTTAATTGCAGAGCTGGTGGCAATATGTGCGACGGCGGTTCATTCCAGGATACGCTACGCTGCATTCCCGGTATGTCCGTCGGATCGCCACCTGGTGGCGGTGGCGTCGGTCCAGGTGGGGTTGGTCTCGCTAGTCCACTCGGGGCTGTCAAAAAACCCGAGGCAAAACATGTTAAAAGGCCCATGAACGCGTTCATGGTCTGGTCTAGATTACAGCGCAAAAAGATTGCTCAAGAAAATCCGAAGATGCACAACAGTGAGATATCCAAAAGACTCGGTGAGTACAAAAAGTTCATTTAGGATATTTTGAAAGCAATGGAGGCAGAAATACTTATAAGAAGTTAATTATCTCGAATTTTCTGGCTAGGGTCAAGCCGATAGGTTCCATGTCGGAATCTAAGAATCCAAAAAATATGTCGTTGAAGATGAAAAAATAAAAATTTGAACGATTTTGAAAGATTTCAATTTCATGTCTAGTGACCAATGCGATGGGTTCCATGTCAGGGACATAACAAACATGCGTCTGTTTTTAATGTTTGAAAGAATGTCGTCAGGAATTGTTATGTTCTAATCATGCATAGTACTGATTTAATATCGATGATTGCAATTTAGGGCCAAAAGACCAATCTGATAGGTTCCATGTCAGAATGCTCTCGAAGTATTAACAAAAAATATGTCGTCAATGATGTTAAAAAGTGTTGTCAGGAACTCTTAATATTCCGGTCAGTCAGAATACTGATTAAGAGCCGATGGTTTCAATCCAGTGCGTAAGGCTAAGCCGTTAGGTTCCATGTCAGGGCATGTCGGAGTATTAACAAAAATGTCGCGGATAATGTTGAAAATGTATCGTTAGAAACTTATTATATTCTGGTCATGCAGAGAACTGATCAAAAGTCGATGATTTTAATGAGGGGTCGAAAGATCAAGCCGATAGGTTCCATGTCGGAATCCAAGGATCGAAGAATCCGAAAATATGTCGTTAAAAATTAAAAAAAAAACTTGTTATATTCTGCTTTTGAAGGTGCTCATTAAAATTGGAATGATTTTGAAAGATCTCAATTCCATGCTTAGTAACCAAACCGATAGGTTCCATGTCAGGGACGGAGACATAACAAACATAAGTCGATTTTAAATATTTAAAAGAATGTGGCCAGCAACAGTTAATGTTCTAATTATGCATAGCACTGATTTAATATCGATGATTTCAATTTAGGGCCTAAAGACCAATGTAATAGGTTCCATGTCAAGATGCTGTTAGAGTATTAACAGCAAATGTGTCTATAATGATGTTAAAAAGTATTGTCAGGAACTTTTGATATTCTGGTCGGTCAGAATACTGATTAAAAGCCCATGACTTCAATTCAAGGCCGAAGGCCAAGCTATTAGGTTCTATGTCAGGGTTATGTCGGAGTACTAACAAAAAATATGTCGCGAATAATGTTAAAAATGTATCCTCAGAAACTTTTTATATTCTGGTCATGCAGAGAACTGATTGAAAGACGATGATTTTAATGAATGGTCCAAAGATAATACCAATAGGTTCCATGTCAAGATCCTGACATAAGAATAACAAAAATACATTGTTAATAATTTTAAAAAAGTATTGTTTGGGACTTTATACATTCTAATCGGGCAGACAACTGATAAAAATTCGATTATTTTAATTCAATGCATAAGGACCCAGCGGATAGGTCCCATGTCAGGTTCTGGCTAAAACAGAAAAAAACGTTTTGTCAAAAAGGTTTAAAAAAGCATCGTTAAAAATTGTTCATGTTTTTGTCTGATCAACAGTCGACAGTTTTTATTTCATACTGAAGGACCAAGCCAATAGGTTCTATGTCAGGTGCCTAGCATAATAATAACAAAAACATGTCGTTATTGATTTAAAAAAAAAAGTATTGTTAGGGCCTTTATACATCCTAATCGAGCAGACAACTAATAAAAACTCGATTATTCCAATTCAATGCGTGAGGATCGAGTGGATAAGTTCCATGTCAGGGGTCAGGAAATCATGTCGTTAAAAATATTTTGAAAAATATCTACATTATTCATACTTTATTTTCGACGTTGCTGATTAAAAATCGATTGCTTCAATTTTATGACTGGGGACCAAGCCGATAGGTTCCATGTCGGACTTTCGACGACAAAATTATGTCCTGTCAGAATGTTCTGATAGTTCAAACATAAGGCGGCATTAGTTTGTTGCGGATGAAGATGAGGATTGAGAGGCTTTCTTTGACCCGGAGAAACGGTCTCGATAAAAAAAAAAGGGCTTCGACATGGTTCTTGTTCAATGTTCCATTGAGGTTCCCATGTACGAATGCCCCTTCGTATGCACGCGTGACTGCGAGATTCGCCGACTCACAGTAGCTCCCTTATTCCATCTCGTTAGCCACGCGGAACCGTCCTCAAAAAGACTTGGTCGCCTCTCTCTCTCTCTCTCTCTCTTTAAATCGTTTTCTCTCTTTCGCGTAAGCCGTAAGATTATAGTACAGAAAAAAGCCTCTACACGTCGAATCGGTCGAGCGTGTTCAAATGAGAGAAAAGCATCCGCGCTAAAGGTATGTCGATCCGGTATTTCCGCTAAATGCCAAGAATCCACAAAGATATATTTTCCATGGCATTTTTCATTGTTATCATTATTATCCGTACGCTTTTCCTCGACTTTCTTCCCCTTTCAAGATTTCTCATTCCTTCAGTTCTTTTCCGCCCCCAGCGTCTTTTTTTCCGCATCCTTGTTCGCAAACCAAGAAAGACCTCTCGTACCTTTTCCGCTTTGCCGTTTTATTCCGTCCGTAGAGAGCAACCTTCCCTATGAAATTTCCCTTTTAGACGCGTATATTTTTTTGTCCGCATGTTTCCAAAGTTCCGGCAAAGCTTGAAACTAAAAAGTCGAAGGAGAAAAGTTGTCGTTGGAACTTTTTCGTCGTTTTTTTTTTTTTGGTTAGGAATTCAAATTCCCAATGTCAGGGGATCTGAAATAGTTATACGAAAAGCCACGGACAGAGGCGCGAAAATTACAGAGTGCGAAGTGAAAGGAACACTACGGGGAGTGTGCTTCCCGGCTTTGAAGATAGAAAATCGGAGGGAGAAACTTGACCGCCGGAGGCGTCACCCACACTTACGCTTCACCACACATTACCGACGGTCAATCGCCCCTTCAAGTGGTTTCAGGGCACGGGGGATACGGGAATGGCCTTACTGTTTTGGCTACCGCTGCTCCCCAATGATTTTATAAACCTGTTATATTTGGATCGGGCAGCCTCTTAACGTCAAGTAATTAATACACGCGCTCGCACCTCTTAATATATGCATAATGGCGCTTTCGAGGACCTTCGATGGAGCATTTTTTTTTTTTTTTTGGATTCTCGATGTTGTCCGCATATAACGAAATTGGTATATCTGATATTGCGCACAAATATACTAACGTGTTCATGGTTGAATTATGTGGGGTAGTCATGTGAAGTCTGTTTTTTCGATGTTAATGGCTGAGAACCTGGACGATAGGTTCCATGTCAGAGTCTTATCAGGATAATAGCAAAAATAAATCGTAAAAAAATGTAAAAAGAACTAGATGTGGAAAATCATGTTTGGATTATGCCAACCAATTATCAAAAGTTGATAATTTCGATGTACTGCCCAATAACTCTGCCAATAGGTTCCATGTCAGGGTCTTATCGAGACAATAACGAAAAAAGATCCTAAAAAATGTAAAAACATAACATCGGGAAATGGTCATGTTGTGTTTGTACAGACTTCTTATCAAAAATTAGGATGTAATGCCTATGAACCTGAACGATAGGTTCCATGTCAGAGTCTCATCAGGATAATAGCAAAAAAGAATCGTAAAAAAATGTAAAAAGAACTAGATGCGGAAAATCATGTTTGGATTATGCCAACCAATTATCAAAAGTTGATAATTTCGATGTACTGCCCAATAACTCTGCCAATAGGTTCCATGTCAGGGTCTTATCGAGACAATAACGAAAAAAGATCCTAAAAAATGTAAAAACATAACATCGGGAAATGGTCATGTTGTGTTTGTACAGACTTCTTATCAAAAATTAGGATGTAATGCCTATGAACCTGAACGATAGGTTCCATGTCAGAGTCTCATCAGGATAATAGCAAAAAAGAATCGTAAAAAAATATAAAAAACAACAATATATGGAAATTCATGATTGGATTATGCAATCTACTCATCAAAAGTTGATTATTTCGATGTACTGCCCAATAACTCTGCCAATAGGTTCCATGTCAGGGTCTTATCGAGACAATAACGAAAAAAGATCCTAAAAAATGTAAAAACATAACATCGGGAAATGGTCATGTTTTGTTTGTACAGACTTCTTATCAAAAATTAGGATGTAATGCCTATAAACCTGAACGATAGGTTCCATGTCAGAGTCTCATCAGGATAATAACAAAAAAGAATCGTAAAAAAATATAAAAAACAACAATATATGGAAATTCATGATTGGATTATGCAAACTACTCATCAAAAGTTGATTATTTCGATGTACTGCCCAATAACTCTGCCAATAGGTTCCATGTCTGGGTTTTATCGAGACAATAACGAAAAAAGATCCTAAAAAATGTAAAAACATAACATCAGGAAATGGTCATGTTGTGTTTGTACAGACTTCTTATCAAAAATTAGGATGTAATGCCTATGAACCTGAACGATAGGTTCCATGTCAGAGTCTCATCAGGATAATAGCAAAAAAAAGAATTGTAAAAAAATATAAAAAACAACAATATATGGAAATTCATGATTGGATTATGCAAACTATTTATCAAAAGTTGATTATTTCGATGTGCTGCCCAATAACTCTGCCAATAAGTTCCATGTCAGGGTCTTACCGAGACAGTAACGAAAAAAGATCCTGAAAAAATGTAAAAGAATAACATCCTGACATTCATGTTCGGATTATGCAGGTTATTTATGAAAAGTCGATCAATTCGATGTTATGCCTACTAACCTAGTTGATAGGTTCCATGTCAGTTTTGTTAGGATAATAAAAAAAATAGATCTTGAACAAATTAAAAAAACATCCGAAAATGTTTGTTTGGATTATGCACGATACTTATCAAAAGTCGATTATTTTGATGTGATATCTACTAACCTTGCCAATAGGTTCCATGTCAGGCTTACCAGGAAAATAAGGAAACCAGATCTTGAAAAAAAATGTTGAAAAAACAACGTCTGGACATATTCATGTTCGGATTATTCAGGCTATTTACAAAAAAATCAATTATTAAAAGTCAGCATACCTAGCCAATAGGTTCTGCGTCAGAGTCCGATAACAAAAATAGATCTCGAAGAAATGTAAAAAAAAGTAGCATTCGGAAATTTTCATGTTTGGATTATGCAGGCATTCTCATATCCAACATTCCCAAAGTCGGAGCTTGGCTATAAAAGAACCGGTCTAGAACCGATCAAACGCCGGCGGAGCCATTCCCAGCTTATTACCTTCATCCTTTATTTTACAATTTGAAAAGGCGTTTCTCAATGGAAATATCTCAAATTCGATGGCTATTGGACGTACCAAATACGCCGCATCCACAGTCTCATGGATTGCGGATGTCATTCCATATGTGGCCTAATTGAAGAAACATTTTGAAGGTGTGCGACCTAAATCTTCGGCGGATTCGCTCAAGAGAACAATGGACTTTTTTCCACGAGAAAGCCCAAAGGACACTTGCGCCAAGTACTTTCATCAATCTCTCCTCCGGCGTGGCCAATTCCGTTTTTTGTTTGTCTCAGGCCACAATCAGGATCACAATGTTGGGTCTGAAAATATGTGTCCAATGAGCATATCATGTTACACTGTAACGGGGCAATGTCCCTCATGGTCGGAAGGGAGGGAGCATTTGTCGAGTGAATGGAATGGATCGTCGGATAAATCAGATTTCACGGAAGACCGCGAAATTGTTCTTCGCGGCTCTTCTGAATTCGTCAAGGGGACAAGAAATTTCTTTTGCCGTTACCGCAGTTTAGCCGGCTATTCTGATGCTGTCATTATACGCATGTGGGTAGCAAAAGGTGGGGCTTTTAAAAATCATGTTCCGGGGAGTCCAAATCCTCAAATGATTAATCCGCATTCTGGGTACGCGTGTTACAAAACAAACAAAAAAAAGATAACGTCATCCACCAGCCTTCGATCGATCGCACCTTCCCTAATTTCTCAGGTTCTCTCTCTCTCTCTACCTCCCTCTTACACTCGCTTTTCAGATTGTGCGGAGGAGTACCTTTCTTTTTTTTCTCTTGCGGCACAACAAAAAAAATACTTCTATCGTTCATTGTGGAGGATCGTGGGCCAGAGGGAAAAAGGTGGCGGGAAGCAGAGGAAGGAATAGCTTGGGGAGGTAGGACTTGGTTGAGGTTTAGTCAGGATGCGCGCGCAAACTTACGCCCAGCGTTGTGTACCCTTCTCACTTGCTCTCGCTACGGCACTCTTGGCTAACGTGTAGAATCGACTGACAAGGGGTTGAGCTGAGCTCTTGTTACGGAGGAGTTAGTGGAAAAGGCGGCGGGGGTGCCTGGGAGTTTATGCCAATGGGAGGGAACAGGAGTACTGGGTAGAGAGTAAGTGAGAGAAAGAGAGAGAGAAACTGAGGAGGGTTGGATGGTTTCGAGGGTTGGGAGAAGAATAAGAAGACGAAGAAACGACGAAGAAGGGACCTACGGAGTCGCGGAGGTATAAAAGGGGGCACCAAGCTTTCATCGTAATGAAGTATTCCTGCGTTGATGCTACGCGAGAGACTCGATGCTTTCAAACGAAGAGAAACTCAAACTGCAGCTTTTGCATTGACATAAACTCCCCGCGAGTTCTCTCCCTCGCCGTTGTGGAACGAACAACGAAATTCTCTTGTATAGTCTTCCTGTGTGAAGCCGGGGCTCCACACGGCACTCTTTCACTTTTTCTAAAAGCCCTTCGTCGATTCTCCAAGGAACATTGTAGATATACTTATTCCCGTTGTTCTTAGCGCTTGAAATAGCAACTCTCACCGTATTTATAACTCGTTCCAAGCACTTTGCCATTCTCACTTTAAGTACAGTGTGAGAAAGGATTAGGACAAGTTATCATCATTTCTCGAGTAATCCGTGTTAACCCAAAAATCCGATCTGGTGTAATGTCTCCGATTCGAGTACCCAATTGTGGATGATGATTTGGGGAAGTCACGTTTAGAATTGGTAATTGCTTGACCACTTTAGAACTGGATGTCAAGTTGCAAGTCTCTGTGGACCAAAGTTCTGGGTTACTGGAGGGAATTGACCTGGTGGAGTCCCCCTTAGTTCATAAAGTCGGATAGCGCTTAGGATTTTGTTGGATCAGTGATAACAGCGCACCACGCTGTTTAATACGAACGATCATGATAAATGCATTTTTCGGTTGTCCATTATCCTCGCATGAAGCCAATCCGGCTTGCCATGTCTACTTTGAGAGAGCATATTGAAATTCACTTGGGGGGTCAACTGGAGTTCCAGTCTGGTGATAGGAAACTTACACTCTGGTCGGGACAGTAGAGTAGAACCATTCTTGATTAAACTTTCGGGTAACTTAGGGAATTGGGCCGCGAGGTGACTTCGTAAAGCGTCGCTAGCCGTGATCTACCATGTCCTATAAGTCCCATAGTTCCTAATCCAGTAATGGGACACCTACAGTCTGATCAGCGCAGTAGAGCTTAATCTTCCTTGACCAAACTTTCGGGTAACTTGGGAAGTTGGGCCGGGAGGTGACTTCGTAAAGTATCGCTAGCCATGATCTACCATGTCTTATAAGTCCTAATCCGGTGATGGGACACTTACAATCTGATCAGCGCAGTAGAGTTTAATCTTCCTTGACCAAATTTTCGGGTAACTTGGGAAGTTGGGCCGGGATGTGACTTCGTGAAATATCGCTAGCCATCATCTACCACGTCCTTTAAATTCTACAAGTCCTAATCCGGTGATGGGACACTTCCAATCTGGTCAGTGCAGTAGAGTTCATTCTTTCTTGGCTAAACTCTCGGGTTACTTGGGGAGTTAGGCTGGAAGGTGGCTTCGTAAAAGATCGCTAGCTATGACCTACAATAATTGGGTCACTTTAGGTTAAAGATGGCAAGGATGCTACAACGTGGTTTGCAATACCAAAAATTAGTCCACACGCACACGCTGGTTTTTTTTATTGTAAATCTAATCTGGCTTCCCCTGCCTCAAACTTAAATTTGATCCCCTCGATAATTGATTCCTGATAAAATGCGGGATTACAGATTTCGCAGGGTTTTGGATTTGAAAAAAAACTTGGGTTAACTTTACTTTATATGGTTACACTCGGAATTAGAGATTCTGGGGTTCTCTTCCTCACAGAATCTCAGAACTACCTTTCCCAAAAAAGGCAGTACTATAACCTAAAATCATTGTATTTGATGCAGTAGACAAACTTATTTGAAACGTAATTCGTAAAGTTTTCCTCGAAACGGTTATAGTGATTCCAACATTCATTGTAAAACGTGCACCGCACCTGAGCCCTCGTTGCCTTTGGTGCTCATTGCAATTCTGCAAGCGGAACATACATAATTCTCGGGGGAATTTACGCGAAACAAATCGCACAGACGCCCGCGCAACCTCTTCATACGAACCGTGACAATGGTAACACAATGCTACCAACACAAATGTGAATGGGTATATTGCTATTCACGGTAGTGTGCTCAGCGAAGCGTACGGGATTGAGAATGATTATAGTCAGTGCATTGTAAATGATGAATATATGGGATATTCTGCATTAGGTAAAACGGCCATTGGTGGATTGAATTTTCAACGATTCATCGAACTCTCGTCGAACGGAGACCTAATCAAAGCGTTCAAGATGAGAGAATTTCGATAAAAGATATTTGCCGATTGGCCTTACATAATTTCTGGAACCAATTGGACGAGCAATCAAGAACTTCAATTAGAAACCATTCAACATTATCGCGCGATACGGATCATCCTGACGTAAGTCTGGGCCAGTACGATCCATCAATGACAGAGTCGTTAAAACTTCGTCTCATTTTCAGCGTGTTGGCACAAATGTTCGGCTATCCGCTCACATTCATGATCGTTTTTCAGGTGCGATAAGGGTGCCTAGAGTCTATTATAACGTCTGGAACAATTCACGGTAATTCGAAGAGGCAATGACGTTATACAGATAAGATGTTTGTCGAATCTATAAATAATCATTCAAAATGTTAAAAAAATTCGGCTGGAGGATTGATCGATATACAGCTGGTCGGCAGAAGTCTTATTGCACGGGGACAGTTTTTTTTCCCTCTTCGAAAAGCCAATCCACAAATGCTACCAGGCCAGATAGGCTACGGATACAATGGAGATGAAGGTTTTTTTCTCGTAATATTCCCTCTGTGAGTGTCTATACTCCATATATATATATATATATATTTAAAAATGTCGACTCTCTTGGGAGTAACGCTTCGTCATTTGCGAGAAGAAGAGGGAAGGATATGTCTCTGTGCTTGCGGGCTATTGTTGGACGAATAATAAAAGCCGTACGGTGGTATTGAAGCTGTGTAGGTGGTGAAAACGACGGCACCATCGTCGTCGTCGTCGTCGTCATCGTCGCGCGGTTCAGCAGGTTCTCCGGGGGTTTTTCGCGCACCGCCATCGTCGCGATGCCATCCTCCACGACTCTCCGGATTTTGCCGCCACCGCTCTTCGGTCCATTAATTAACAGGCTTTGTACTTTTAAACGATGTTAAATAAATGGCATTGTCCCACGGCGAAAGGACTGAAAGGCTGGCGCCATTGTGTTTTAAGCTCGGTCGGTCTCCGAATGCACGTGAACTCGGGACAGAGAGTGGAGAGCGAAAGAGAGAGAGAGAGAGAGAGGAACGAGTACCACCCGAGAACCAACTACCTACTAATACCGTCGTCGCTCGGCGGCTTTTGTTCTAAACAAATACGCCACCCACCTCTCTCCCACCCCTTTCACCCTCGTTTCGCGAATCCGCCGAACCAACCGACCCAACCAACCCGTCCAATGCCACCATCCTCGCCATCCCTTGACGCCGTAGAAAATGCGCGTGCGTATCGATTGGATAATCCAGTGACTGGCTCAGCCAGGCGCTCCCCGTTGAAAATATATTCAAGCATCCCCGTCGGCTCCCTCGCACCGATCAGTGAAAGTATGGATAATTGCATTCTCGGAATTCTCCGTTGGTGTTGGTATGACGGATCATCCCTGTCGTCAATGACCCTACACTCGTACGTTTTGCGGTAGTTTACAATTCAATCCCAATTCCGGTTTAGTAAATTTCTTGGTAGATGCTGGCTTAGATTTAGATAAGAACTTGAGTAAGTGCATGGAATTTTTAGGGTACACTACGACCTCGATTTATGCAAGAGCGGTGGAACTGGCGCCGCTAGACTCTTGCAATTATCGAAGCTGCATAAATCAAGATCTCAGTGTAGTATCATTTTCACTGTGATTTTCGAATTGGTTGGGCTAGCAATTCCCTTCTGCCAGTAATAAGTTATGATTAGGGGAGAGCGGTGGCTCGGATCTTGAGCTGGTCAATTGAATCACAGTTGAGGAGGCACTGGCCTATGCACGACTTGGTGCTTAGGGTCACTACATCCATGGCTTGCGGTAGCTTACACATAAATTCCTGGCCTATGCACGACTTGGTGCTTAGGGTCACTACATCCATGTCTTACGGTAGTTTACACATCAATTCCAATTTTGGTTCAGTATGTTTCTTGGTGGGTACTGGCTTAGACTTAGATAAGAACTTCAGTAAGAGAATTTTTACCTTAGCATTTATTGTGATTTTTTAATCAGTTGGGCTAGCAATTCCCTTCTGCCAGATTCTCCATAACTTATAATTAGGGGAGGGCAGTAGTTCGGATGGTGGGAACTTGACTGTTCAATTGAATATGAGTCGCGGGGGCACTGGCCTATTTAGGTCACTTCATGCATATCACTTGAGGTTTAATTCCAATTCCGGTTCGGTAAATTTTTCGGTGGATACTGGTCTAGACTTGAGTAAGAACTTGAATGGAGAGAATACTTACTTATTTTAAATTGTGATTATAGTTGGGTTTTCAATTCACTTCTGGATGCTTCATAAGTTATAGTTGGGGGAAGGTGGTTACTCAGTAGACGAAGCTAGTTTTTTCGATGCAATCATGGGTGCAGATCCTTCTTTGCAAGATTTGTGCCTCGACAGCTCATTGTGATGGGTGGACATTTGTGTCACTTCCGCGTGGTTCTTTTCTCTCTGATGGTAATAAGTCCGACCTCCATGGAGCCATTAAGTCCTAACTTCTATTAGGCCATTAAGTCTCAACTTTTATTAGGCCATTAAGTCCCAAATTCTATTGGGCCATCAAGTCCCAACTAATTCTGTTGGGCCCTCAACAGCCATCTTGTATTGGGCCATCGAATTCCAACTTCTATTGGGCCATCAAGCCCCAACTTCTATTGGGCCATTAAGTTTCAACTTCTATTAGGCCATTAAGTCTCAACTTCTATTGGGCCATTAAGTCCCAACTTCTATTGGGCCATCAAGTCCCAACTAATTCTGTTAGGCCCTTAAGTTCCATCTTGTATTGGGCCATCAAATCCCAACTTCTATTGGGCCATTAAGTCCCAACTTCTATTGGACCATCAAGTCCCAACTTATATTGGGCCCTCAAGAAAAAGTACTCCGGGCACTTGACTATAAATGGTATAAATGTTAGCAATTTTCACTACCAGGTACCACTTTTTAATTCTCGTTTGAATCATGTTTCCAATGTTGCATTCAATGTTTCCTGCAAAGGAGTTTTCGTGAGCACAACCAGCATGTGTGTTTTCCGGCTTTATCCGCGACCGGGTATGTTCAGCCATTGTTTGAATTTGAGCATCGAGGCGGGAGTGCTCAGCGAACAACTCGCCCGGGCATTGTCGTATTCGTAAATGTGGTTTGTCGAGTAGTACGGTCCTTTTTGAAGAGCACGACGGGGTTTGCTTAAAACACGGGACAGTAACACACGCAGCTAGTGACCATTTTCCGGGTGCCCGGGCCTGTATACCGTTCCGTTGAGCGTTTCAGTTTCCGTAAATTTCTGTATCCTCGAAATTTCCGTATTCACGAACTTGCGATTGAGATTGGCCGTGAATGTTCTCAAAAGCTTCCGAAGCGTTTTACAATATGACGTCCAAGCTTAACTATCCAATTGCTAATTTAGTTTCATTGAAATCTCGAATGTTGAAGCTCTGAAAATTTCGCAAGTTGATGAAGTTTTTCTTTCAATCGGTGATAAGACGAAAAATGAATTTCCCAAGATGGCCGCAACTTTTGTCGTTGAGTAAGGTTGTTATTTGAGTCAGGTAGCTTTTTGCTATTGGGCTTGCCATTTATTAGTCAGGAAAAAGTACTAAAGTGAAACGTATAATTTTAGAAATAAATTTCGCGTGTCCTTTTTTTTTATCTTTCATCGGGAAGCTGCGATTTTATATCGTCCTTTTTTGTTTGTTTGTTCGAGTGTCTCTCGTTTTTATTTCGTTTCTTTCGCTGGAAATCGCGCATTATTATGTTTTCGAGGGATGTGAAAGGTATATATATATATCTGTGTAAATTTTGTTCACTTGGACGACAACGGTATGCACCACTGTGTGCACCAGCCATTGTATCTCTTATGAAAACTCGTCGCACCCGCTCAACACGTTATCATTATGCAGCATGACGTCGCCCAATTATAATCTAACGAGGTTCACCGGTGCCCAAGAGGACATGACGAAGGGGTATTATACGCGTACCCAAAGCGTTCCTAATATATATATATATATCTATATATACATCGTTTCACGTTATGCTTTAACATCGGCTACAAGTGTATATATATGTATATGAACTCTAGACGTGTATGTAGTTACCAGAATGACGAAAAACGCCTCCCTCATCAGTCGACCAAATTTGGACGTAAAATATATCTTACAGATAAATTTGGTTTGCCCAACTTTTTTTTGTTGACAATAGTTCATGATTACAAGTATTTACAGCGTTTTGCACAAAGATAAAACAATACTTTGTACCTCTGACCCAATTTGAGCGCATACATAGATTTGAAAATTTGAATGAAGTCTCTTTTCCCGCCTTTTTTCAGGACCCGGCACTCGCAACAATACTGAATGTTCCTCTAATGTTTATTGTTACAGGCGCGGCATGGAAACGTTTGCCCGACGATGAGAAACGTCCGTTCATCGACGAAGCGAAG
This sequence comes from Alloplasta piceator, assembly GCA_946863875.1. NCBI lineage: Eukaryota > Metazoa > Arthropoda > Insecta > Hymenoptera > Ichneumonidae > Alloplasta > Alloplasta piceator. Next base: position 30,612,266 of record OX333080.1, read on the forward strand.
AGGCTGAGAAACGTCCACATGAAGGAACATCCCGACTACAAGTATCGACCGAGGAGAAAGCCGAAATCATTGAAGAAAGAAGGTTATTCCTACAGTATTCCTTATGCCAGCGTTTCCATGGATGCTCTGCGAGCCGGTGAGTGATTTTTTATACACAACAAAAGTTACAATCCAAGTATTCGTACCTTTTCCCCATGTGTAACTTCTCCGTGACTCGAGCCGTTCCAAGATGTAGGCAAGTTTAAGACAAACCGGTACTCTAGCTCCGGATTTTTAATCACGTCGGAATTTCTGAACTTTCTTAGGGCTCTTAGAACGTCCGGTACTTCAGAGTGCAGACACTTCGACACTACCAATTCCGGGACTTTAGACACTTCGGCACTACCAATTCCGGAACTTTAGACACTTAAGCACTACCAAAGCCGGAACTTTAGACACTTCGGCACGAGCAATTCCGGGACCAGACATTTCGGTACTATCAATTCCGGGACTTTAGACCCTTTGGCACTACGAAAGCCGGGACCTTAGATATTTCAGCACTATCAATTCCGGGATTTTAGACATTTCGGCACCATCAATTCCGGGATTTTAGACACTTTGGCACTACCAATTCTGGGACTTTAGATATTTCAGCACTATCAATTCCGGGGCTTTAGACCATATATGTAATACTCCTATATTGCTAGCGGCCTATGCTTCCTTATAAGTGGTAGGTGAAACAAAAAAGAGAAATAGAACACTTGAACGGGGTCATACTGCGCACGCGCGACCCACTACGAATAAATGTTACTGGCTGGGGCACTCCCGCTTTCATTCGCGCTTGCGCATTGCAAGAGCCAGAGAGAGAGAGAGAGAACGATATTGTCTGCACCGTAAAGTCTTCACAGAGTTTCGGCCAGCGCTAGCAATATAGGAGTATTACATATATGCTTTAGACACTTCGGCACGAGCAATTCCGGGACTTTAGACATTTTGGTACTATCAATTCCGGGACTTTGGACACTTCGGCACTACGAAAGCCGGGACCTTAGATATTTCAGCACTATCAATTCCGGGATTTTAGACATTTCGGCACCATCAATTCCGGGACTTTAGACACTTTGGCACTACCAATTCCGGGACTTTAGACATTTCGGCACTATCAATTCCGGGACTTTAGACACTTTGGCACCACCAATTCCGGGACGTTAGACACTAGAACTCTATCGATTCCGGGATTTTAGATATTTCGGCACTATGAATTCCGGGGCTTTAGGCACTTTGGCACCACCAATTCCGGGACGTTAGACACTAGAACTCTATCGATTCCGGGATTTTAGTTACTCCGGGAATTTAGACATGGCACAAGATTAAATGCTATTATGTACGACCGTGGTCAATGCTTCAGTTGTTCCGGGACTTTAGACACTTCGGCACTACCAATTCCGGGACTTTAGACACGTAGAGAATATTCTCCGTGAACTTCTCAATTCCGGGAAGTTAGTCTCACTCGGACTTTATTCTTTCCGGGAGTTTAGACAATCCGAACCCTGAGTGTACCAGTCTCGGTTCCCGTTTGGGGAGTTCTTTTTTTTTCTTATTGGGCAGCGATAATGGAAGGTTTTGTTTTGGTACACAAAGGGGTTTTAATGGGATATCAACCCTCTATGTGCATTATAAAAAAAGTATTATAAATATCAGAAAGCAATCGATGTTTGTCGTATTAAAAAAAAAAAAGAAAGAAATTTCAACCCCTTTATACGACACACTCGTGACGAGGCAAAGAGGAACACGGCAGGGTGAGCCGAGGCTTTCTCGAGTTCCGCTCTACACGGTTTCCGTTCGCCCGAGGCCACTCGACGAGTTTCCCAAACAAATGACAATGGAAGGCAAAATGCCGTTCGCGATGAATAAGCGGAATAATGAAGTGTTTATTCTTCGGGAAGAACTTTTTTCCTTTGTCCTGATCTTTTCGCTGTTGTAGACGTATGAATATACAATTAATTTGACTTTGCGTATTCAATATTTAATTTTTGAGTAAATATATAAATTAGGTTAGCACTGTTTATACTAGAACTCTTCTACTTTCTTGCTTCCACACGAAAGAAGCTATGTGATGATGAAACAAATTTCAATATTTTTTTAATACAAATTTTTTATGCGAAAATGTTTATTTTTATTTTTGTTTATTTTTTTTGTTAAAATATTGATATAAATCTAAAATTTCAAAATGTACTCTTGAGTCAAAAATTAAGGAACTCTAAGTTCCAAATTATTGGATCGGGCAGGTTCACATTTTGTAGGCTACCAACATTTTTTGTTTATCATTATTTTTGAAAAATTGTAATTACCTGTTGAAATCGATTGACTTTTGAAGTTTTTTAAATATATCTGTCTAAAATATAGCCCGAGCAATTTTGGAGACATCGTGCAAAATTTTTTTAAATAATACTATCGTCACTATCAAACCTTCGCTATGGAATTTCGTGAAGATCGATTTAGTGATTCGAATAAAACAAAATTTTGAATTGAAAAAAAATCTGCATGAAAATAAAAAGAAAACATCTTGCATATTGTTGAAAATTGCAGATTTATAGATTTTGCTGGATGTTTACATATTTTTTTTAATTTTGAGAAGCAGGGTTGAGTTATAATTGAAGGACACTTATTTACACTTATCTCATAATAATATTACAGATAATTGTTGAAAATTGCAGATTTGTCGATTTTGCTGATTTTTTTTTCCAAATTTAGACTTTCCCGTCTTTCACGCTTTTCTCGTCCTTGGAGGGGGAGGGGGGGGGGGGGGTTGGAGGAGGATTATAATTGGAGGACACTTATTTACCCTTATCTCGTAATAATATTTCAGTTCTTTCGGATCGTAAAATTCACTTTATTGGCCATCAATGATCGAACTATATTGGAGGAGCGGAGTAGGGGAGGGGAGGATGCCCCCTTTTTCTTTTCTTATAGTTTCACGAAATTTTTTTTTCTTCTCATAAGTCATGTGAGTTATGCCAAGCAGTTAAACGCGCCACATAAGAAAACATTGGGCCAAGTCAAACAAAAAAGAATACGCTCTTAATGCTCCACCATATTGTGTGTATGTATATAGATATAGATATATAAGTGTAAGTGTTTACTTTTATTGAACCTTAGCTCGAAGAATAATAAATTGCCTGAAGTGTCTGGTTTTTTTTTTATTTTTTTATTTTTTCTGAATTGAGCCCGTTGCTATTCATCCAGTCCCAGAGCAGCTAGTTTTTTCCTCAATGAATCGAAAAATAGATAAATTTTCGGGAAGAGGTTTTTTTTTTCCTCAGAGAAGGAAATTTTGTTTGCCTTACAAAAAAAAAATATGTATTTTAGAATTGCTACTCGGTTTCCCTGTTTTTAAAATTAAAACCTCAATAAACCTCAAATTTCAAAATCACATGAAATTCAAAATTTCCCACAACTTACAACAAAAATTTCACTTACTTTTTTTTTGTTAATTTCTACTTTTAACTCGTTCGAAGGTAAATACTTCGTCATGGACGAATCGTTTTTTTTTCAAACAAATTTCAATTTTTTCTGAAATGCGGTTGAAACATGTTTGGAAAAAAACAATTTTACCTCATTTAGATTTTTATATTTTCCGAAACATTTTTAATAATTAATTAATTTTGCAAAATTATTAATTTTTAATATTGAAAACAGTGTCTAAGAATGAAATAACCTGCAGAATTATTTACACGGTATTTAGTTAGCAAATTTTGGATTTTAGTTCTTTTTGGAAAAAAAATCAGAAATCTCAAAATTTTGTGTTTGCCAAATATCCTTAAACGTCCCAAATCGTCTCTAATAATTTTGGAGGAATCGTTCTTGGAATCATTTTTTTTAAATCCAATTTTTCACGAACACGGTTGAAACATGTTTGGAAAAAAAATGCTATCTCTAAATTTTCATATTTTTCGCAAAATTTATAATATTTAATATTTAATTAATATTGCAAGATGAATTTTTAATATTGTAAAAAAGTCTCGGAATGAAAAATACCGCAGAATTGTTTACACGGTCTTGGTTAATATTTTTTTTGAATTTAGCCTTTTTGAAAAAAATTCAGCAATCCCAAAAACTTTGTGTTTACCTTCCTAAATCCTTCCAAAATCCCTTAATCTGTTGATGTAATTAATCTAATAATTTCGGAGGAATCGTTTTTAGAATCGTTCAAGAATTTTTCAAGAATACCGTTGAAAAACGTTTAGAAAAAAAATCCCTCTTTAAATTTTTATATTTTTGCAAAATTTATAATATTTAATTGATATTGCAAAATTGTCTTTTGACATTGAAAAAAGTGTGGAAAATGAAAAACATCAAAATTATTGACACGGTGTTAAAAAAATTTTGGAGTTTAGCCCTTTTGAAAAAAATTCGGAAATTCCAAAAACTTTCTTTACCAAATATCCTTACTAAATCGTTAAATCTGTTTTACTAATAATTGTGGAGGATATTCAATTCCAAAATTAAATTTCGATATTGGAAACAGTGTGAAAGTGAGAAATATTAAAATTATTGACACCGTCTTAACATTTTTTTTTTAATTTAGCCCTTTTGAAAAAAAATCGATAATCCCAAAAGTTTTGTTTACCAAATATCCTAAATCCTTTTCAAATCGTTTAATCCGTTTTCCTAATAATTTTGGAGGAATCGTTTTTGGCATCGTTTTTTTTTTCAAATTTTTCCAGAATACCGTTAAAACATGTTTGGAAAATAGAAAAATTCCCTCTTTACATTTTCATATATTTTTTTTAAAACTTATATATAATATTTAATTGATGTTGTAAAATTCTTTTTTGATATTGAAAAAAGTGTGAAAATGAAAAATATCAAAATTATTGACACGGTCTTAAATTTGTTTTGGAATTTAGCCCTTTTGAAAAAAATTTGAAAATCTCAAAAACTTTACCAATTATCCTTCCTAAATTGTTTAATCTGTTTCATTGAAAATTGTGGAGGGATCCTTTTTTTCAAAATTTCCAAGAACACAGTTGAATCATGTTTGCAAAAAAAAATGTCATATTTTTTGCAAAATTTATGTTGAATTAATTCAAAAAAAAAATTTTATATAAAAAACGGCGTGAAAGTGAAAACCCAGTGGACACAGTAATGCTGCAACAATGTAACGGCAATGTTACCGTTTGTAACATGTAACATTACATGGACGTTACATGTAAGTTACATGTAAGTTACAATTTCTTACTCAGCAATATACCATTGTTATATAACAGTCATGTAACAGTTACATAATAGTTACATAACTGTTACATAACAGTTATGTAACTGTATTACGTTGCCGTAACTAGAATTAACAAAAATTCGTAACAAAATACCTGACCCCTCATAACTTAAGTGGCCCCTCATAACTTAATTTCGTGACCTCTGATCGCTCTTAGTAAAAATGTTTGACATTTCATATCTTTTTTTACAGTGTGTAACTTCCATATTATATTGCCGCAATATATGTTACATTACTGTAATGTAACAGTTACATAGCAGTTATGTAACCAACATGTAACAAATGTTACATAACATGTTACTTGTGCGTTATATAACAGCAACGTTACATAGGAATAACATTGTAACATTACATGTAACTTCCATGTTATATTGCCGCTATATAACATATGTTACATTGCTGTAATGTAACAAAGTTATATAGCAGTTATTTAACCTACATGTAACAAATGTTACATAACATGTTACTTGCACGTTATATAACAGCAACGTTACATAGAAATAACATTGTAACATTACATGTAACTTGCATGTTATATTGCTGTAATGTAACAAAGTTATATTGCAGTTATGTAACCTACATATAACAAATGTTACATAACATTGTTACTTGCACTTTATATAACAGCAACGTTACATAGGAATAACATTGTAACATTACATGTTACTTCCATGTTATATTGCTGTAATGTAACATATTGCAGTTATGTAACGTACATGTAACAAATGTTACATAACACTGTTACTTGCACGTTATATAACAGCAACGTTACATAGGATTAACCTTGTAACATTACATGTAACTTCCATGTTACATTGCGGCAACATAACGTGTGCACTGGGTAAAAGTCAAAATTATTCACACGAACTTACAAATTTTTTGGAATTTGGCCCTTCTGAAAAAAAAAAATGAAAATCCCAAAAGTTTTGTTTACCAAATAACCTAAATCCTTACAAAATCGTTTAATCTGTTTCACTTATAATTTTCGTGACTCCCATCATATATTTATCTAGATGCTAGGAGAGTTAGAGAGAAAGAGAGAGAGAGAGAGAGAGAGAGAGAGAGAGAGAGAGAAAACAACTTAATTTCATTGTTACAGGAATGGCCGGTGGAATGGGACAAGGTGGAATGGGATCTTACTACGGACCAGCAGCAGCTTATGGATCCCTTTCGGCCGCTAGTATTGCTGCAGCAGCGGCTGCCCAACAATCTGCAGTGGCAATGTCCGCCGGTCTCGGGACACCTGGCCAGGTGAGTTTCTCTTTCATATTGGATTCAAAAGTTTCCCTTTTCTCGCCTCTCCCTATACCTATATATATATATATATATATATGTTTAAAAACTCTCCAAGCCTCCAACGCTATATTGCCCTATTCTTTTTTCATGTCTATGAAACTTTTTCGAATAACCTGCGAATATATATATATATATATATATATATCGAGTCCAAACGGGAAGAATGCAACAAAGAAATTTCCTTTTGTTGTTGAAAGGATTGAGGCCCGTTGTGTTGGAATAGAAAGAAGCTCTATGTAGATTTATATGGAGGTTTTTGTTATCGAAAAAAGCACTTGTATGGTAAAAATTCATTTATACAAAACGTTTTTTTTTTTTTTTTTTTAATATTCGGCTCTAATCTTTCTGCTATAAAATTTTTTTAGTCATTTTTTTTTATTGGGGCCTCTGAGGCCACTGTGAATATGTTTCGGGCCAGTATTATGAATAGTTTTGACGATTTGAGGTGAAAAAGTATCGCCGTTTTTGATTATTCGATGAGAAATGAGCCGTTTGAATAATTCGACGTTTTTATCCTTACCCAGTTCAATTCGGAATAATCGAATTTCAAAAACAATTATTTTTTTTTTTTTTTTTACATAGTGCCAAGAGCGCCCTTTGAGAATCTGTAAGGGATTTTGAAATCGCTTCATAAACAAGAAAGTTATGATTTTTTTCGCACTGAGAATTTTTATTGTTTTATTGGGAGCTTTGGGTTCATTTATTTTTAGTCATTTTTCAAATTTGTTTTTTAGCCAATTCTCTCTTGTTGCTAGTTAACTAAACAAGGATCCCTGAAGACTCCAGTGATCATTTTTCAGACTTTCATTACGAATATTTGCAATGATTTGCACGAACAAAAATTCGCCGTATCAGACAAATCGAAACGAGCTTAGAAAAATTCGGCACTTCAATCCTTCCCAGTTTCGGCGAAAATCCTCGAATTTCGGCACAATAAATTTTTTTCCCGTAGTGTCAAGAGTGCCCTTTAAGAATCTGTAAAGGATTTTGAAATCGCTTCACAAACAAAGAAGATATAATTTTTTTTCTTACTGTAGAATTTTTATCATTTTCGCTCGTATATTTTGGAGCTTTGAGTTCATTTGTTTTTGGTCATTTTTCAAATTTATTTTTTTAACCAATTCTCTCTTGTTGCTAGTTCACTAAACAAGGATGGTTGGAGACTCTAGAGGGCATTTTTCAGACTGTCATTACGAATATTTGGAACGATTTGCAAGAACAAAGATTCGCCGTATCGGACAAATCGAAACGAGCTTAAAAAAATTCGGCACTTCAATCCTTCCCAGTTTCGGCGAAAATCCTCGGATTTCGGCACAATAAATTTTTTTCCCGTAGTGTCAAGAGTGCCCTTTAAGAATCTGTAAAGGATTTTGAAATTGCTTCACAAACAAAGAAGATATAATTTTTTTTCTTACTGTAGAATTTTTATCATTTTCGCTCGTATATTTTGGAGCTTTGAGTTCATTTATTTTTAGTCATTTTTCAAATTTATTTTTTTAGCCTATTCTCTCTTGTTGCTAGTTAACTAAACAAAGATCCTTAGAGACTCTAGGGGAGATTTTTCAGACTTTCATTACGAATATTTGGAACGATTTGCAAGAACAAAGATTCGCCGTATCGGACAATCGAAACGAGCTTAGAAAAATTCGGCACTTCAATCCTTCCCAGTTTCGGCGGAAATCCTCGGATTTCGGCACAATAAATTTTTTTCCCGTAGTGTCAAGAGTGCCCTTTAAGAATCTGTAAAGAATTTTGAAATTGCTTCACAAACAAAGAAGATATAATTTTTTTTCTTACTGTAGAATTTTTATCATTTTCGCTCGTATATTTTGGAGCTTTGAGTTCATTTATTTTTAGTCATTTTTCAAATTTATTTTTTTAGCCAATTCTCTCTTGTTGCTAGTTCACTAAACAAGGATGGTTGGAGACTCTAGGGGGCATTTTTCAGACTGTCATTACGAATATTTGGAACGATTTGCAAGAACAAAGATTCGCCGTATCGGACAAATCGAAACGAGCTTAAAAAAATTCGGCACTTCAATCCTTCCCAGTTTCATCGAAAATCCTCGGATCTCGGCGCGCCAAATTTTTTTTCCACTCTTCCCAATGTGCCCTTCAAGAATCCGCCATAAATTTTCAAATCGATTCATAAAAAAAAACGAATATTAATTTTTGAAAAAAATTGTAATTTTTTTTAACACGCCTTTGGAATATTTCACTTTTACTGATCTCTTCTTCGCTCAACTATGATTGTAATAACTAATAACTAAAGTCTAATTTATGGAAATTAAGGTCTTTTTCGAAATTGAAAAATTTTGGAATTTCAAAAACTGACCGATAATTACGGCAAAACAAATATTTCAAAATCTACGATTTTTCTCTTTGGCTAGAGTTTTTTTTCCTTCGCTCTCTTTGGGTTTCGATATTTTCCGTTCTCAGGGATCGATCCTTCTAAATAATGGAGAGATCCTATCGGCATTACCTGAATTATTTTTCTCGTATTTCGATGGGTACGTCAAGATCCGTGACCTTTCGGTAACATTTTTTTTTCCCCGATCATTTTATACGTCGAATGCTTGAGTTCGGTATAATGCCAATATATATATATATATATACATATCCTGACAAGTTGTCTAAAAGGGGAGCGTGATATAGTGAGACCCATGTCAAGCACAAACGTCAGTCCCAATAGTTTTCACACGCACCACAAAAGAGCGCAATCAGGAAACAGTCGTGATTGTTCCATTGTTGAAAGAGCGAGAGGGGGGGGGGGTAGGGGAAGGGAAGGGGGGGGTCCTAAAATAGCAACCATGTATTTATAATCTACGTCATTCAGGAAGTATTTTCTTCTCAGCTGTAGATAATTATTTGTGCCGTTCATATATTCAAACGTATCGATAAATTGAATTTATCGATCAGGTTCCCTCGTGAATAGAAAAAAAAAAAATTCAAATCCGATGTAAATTTATAACGGAAGCTAGAAAGTGCTGGAATCGAATTAAAAGAAGAATTATGGGCATTCGAAAAATTTCACGATTGAAATCATATTTTTGAATTTATCGGTCAAATTTGAAATCGCAAAAAAGAATTGATCGGAAAGTGTTGAAAATTTTGCTGATAAGATTTGACGATAATTTATTATGGGCATATTATTACTTTGCAAGCACTGAAAATTTATCATGATTTGTTACGAATTTGTGAATTATACGGTAATTTTTGAGTTCTGTGGTGAAAATGATGAATCAATCAAATCAAATAAATTTATCGAATTTAAAAAAATGACGAATTGATCGATTTGATTGATAAATAAATTTCAAATCGCATATAACAATTGAAATAATTGATTCAGAAGTGTTAAAAATTTGGATGATGAAAAATGACGATTATTTATGATAAGCAAATTATTATTTTGTAAGCATTCCAAATTTATCATAATTTTTTATGAATTCATAAATTGTATGTTAATCTTTGAGTTTCGTAGTAAAATTGATAAAATCAAATTGATCAAATAATAAAAAAGATGAATTTATAGAATCTATTAACTGAAATCCAAAATTGGTCAAATTTCAATTCGCATTAAAAAAATTAAAAAATTTATTTTAAAGTATTAAACATTTTGAGATGCGGAATTGGTCGAATCAATTAATAAAAATAAAAAATTCGGAATTTTTTGAAAAATCAATCTTAGATTATTTTCATCTTCGATTTTTTCATCGGATGATTTTTAATTTTGTAGTTTTTATCAGTTTGTGCGATAGATTTTTTTTTTCCATGCCGCCAATCTTGAAATTTCATAAACTCTCGTACTATTTTTTGTATCTAAAATGTTCACAAATATTTTGGAAAATTTAAAATTTTTCCAAAATCTCGATTTTCGAAGCGATTCTTTCAAAATTAAAAACTAACCAAATTTTTCATCTTGTTAAAAAAAAAAGGATAAATCAAATTTTTTTTTTTTATTATAAAAACGCTTCTGCTTGTAAAAAAAAATGAGAAAAAAAAAGATTCTTTCACAAAAGCGTTGTAACCCGATTTTCAAATCGTTTGAAAAATTTGAAATTTGAATTTCAGATCTCCGGGCTAGAGAACAATTTTTTTTTCTAAATTTCAAAGATTTCATAAATCAATGATAGTAATGATAAAATTGAAAAATATCGAAATAAAATAATTTTTTCCACGAATCATTATTCATTGGCCGATTTTTTCTCGATATAGTTTCTCGCTGCTCGTGAATTCCATTTCAATATATTAAACTATTGGGGAAAAAAAAAACACCTGATTGGTATTCACTGCCGAAGTTCTTCCTCATAGCGCTCGATACAATTCGGCGGGGCGAAGGGAGGGAGGGAAAAAAAAAATTCTATACATTTTGCATCATTGGTTTCTGAAACAAAACTTAATTAACGCGCCGCACGGTGTCGCTGTCAGAACGACAATGAGATCTCATTGTGTGTTTTCATTCACAAAGAAACCCATATATCTATACATATGGGTCATTCCACGTCAAATCGGCCACTTTTGAACCCGATCCTTTTCGATAAAAAAAAATAGAAGGAAATTTCGGCCCACTCCATGTTGAGTATTTTGTCCGGAATTGATCAAAGTATTACGGCCAACTTCGAGAAAAAGATGGTTTTCCTCGAAAAAGTGAAATTTTTATAGATTTTGTTGAAAAAAAAAATATATAAAAAAAATAAAAATTCTAAAAAATGTTTTTAATGGGGTAGAAAAGGCAAAAAAAAATCAGCGAAATCGAAAAGAGTCGGGTTTAAGAGTGGTCGATTTGACGTGGAATGCCCCATATACATAGCCGTATAATACTGGGCCGTGTGTCGTCGACCGTGGCGAATGCATTTTGCCCTGTGTTTGCCGCGTTATATTTCCTAAATGGCTTCTCGCCGTACAACAAGAGAGAGCCGTTTTGTCCGTACACGCTCGTGCATGTATTAAAACCCTGTAAAATGTCCGTACAACGCCGAATGGTGTGCTTCGCCGAGTCAGGCGTGTCAACAGCGAGTCAATCGAGACTACTTTGCATTACAACGGGGGATCACTTTTGTCCACAGTTTCGCCGGAATAGTTTAACATTTTCAAAGTTTCAATGGTATCGTTTTTTTTTCTCTTTCATTTCGGCCACGAGTCGAAATTAAAAAGAAAATTTCTCGTTACTTCCAAGCCACGAGAAGAAATGTAATATTTTATACGGGCAGCGGAAAAAAAAAAATTACCGCATCGTTTATTACGGTTGCGAAGGAAATCGCGAGTCGCGAGGGGGTCTTGATTTTGCACTTTTTTTTGAAAAAATTATAACTTTTTTTTCTGCCAACCGATTTCGAAAAATCTTGCGGATTCTGAAAGAGCACACTCGAAAGTGTGGGGAAAAAATTTGGCGCGCAAAAATTTCAATATTTTCAATGAAATTGGGGAGAATCAAGATGCCGAATTTTCATCGTCTCGAGCTCCCCTTCAACGAGGCCCAAACATTTTTCGGCCTCAAGGGAAAATCGTCTGTTTTTTTTTCTTCTGGAAATAATCAAATAATTTACTGTCATCTCTTCGTTGCTTTATTTGCATACCGATTTCATATTCTACAAGGATAAAATCAATGTATAAAAAAAAAAAGAAAAACTTGACAACGAAACTTGCTGATCCGGTTGTGCTTCATTTGTGAGATAAAAAATAAAATTCGCAAAGTAAAGTGTGTGCCCTGTGGCTGAATTGGAGCTGGTTGAAAAAAAAGAGGTCCGCACAAATTATCAATGGGGGGGGGGGGGGGGGAGACAGTTGTGGAAGAAGCAGCCGTAGAGAAAAAGAGGCCTACATAAGAAACGTGTAAATCACAGAACGTTGGACAAAGCCAGCTTAACGACCCGACAAAGGACTCCGCGGTCTCTCTACGAATTATAGAATTAGGAATATTTCGCTTTCTCGTCGTTTTGTTGTTTTCTGCGAGCAACTTTTACACTATCCGTGACCGAATTTATGGCTATTGGTGGTCTTTGTCCGTCTCTGATAAAAGAATTCTTCAGTGTCCAACGCTGACTCACTGCGCGAACGGGCCGAATTCATCCGTTTTGCTCGTGCGAATATTCGATTTTTTTTTGTTGCCTCTTTTTTTTTTTCGTGTGACTATATCCGTAGGCCGTCTTTCAGAAGTCACATATCTGCCTCGGGCGATTTAGTAACCTCATTCATATACGACGAGAAACATTTCGGAAATTATAAATATCGCTCGCTTTCTTTTAGCAGAGTTTTCGAAGTTTATCGGCAATGTTGAAATTCGGCAATGTCGATCTGGAATAAATTCGCTTACACTTTGAATAACGTCTTTGTGAGTATTTGAAAAAAAATTTTGATGAAAAAATATTGACAATTGTCGAAGATCTCGTCGTTTTTGTCGGCCGTACTTAATTCGGGGCATTTTTCGGCGAACGCGGCTGATAGGAAACAAAAAATCTCGAATAAAAACGTTCCCCTGAACGTTTTTTTTTTTATATTTATCCGTTGACATGAGATTTGATTCGTAAATATTCAAAATGGCAGACCTTTTTACTATAATGTGCCGTAACTTTGATTTCACCGCCGTCAAAACATTAACAAAGTAATTGAGACGAATATAAAAAAATTCTATAAAAAAAATGCTCCGTAATTTTTATTGTCAAGACCAATAGATAGAACCTTCCACCAAAATGTGCGGTAACTGTTATTTTGTCATCACCGAAACATAATCAAAATAATCAAGACTAACATACGGCGAAACCTTCTATAAAAAATTCTTCGCTCCTAAATTATTTTAAAAAAAATGACTAATGTGGGGAAAAACTTGCATTAAAAAGTGCCGTAACTTCTATTTTATCACAGTTATGATATTAACGAAATAATCAAGACCAATATAAGACCGAAACTTCCATATAAAAATGCCGTAATTTTAATTCTATCACCAGTAAAACATTGTCGAAATTATTAAGACCAATATAAGACCAATAAGGCCATAACTTCCATCAGAAAGTGCCGTAACTTTAATTCTATCACGAGTAAAACATTGCCGAAATAATCAAGACCAATATGAGACCGTAACTTCCATTAACATGTGCCGTAACTTTGATTCTGTCACCAGTAAAACATTACCGAAATAATAAAAACCAACATGAGACTGTCATTTCCATTAAAAAGTGCCGTAACTTTGATTCTGTTATCAGTAAAACATTGCCACAATAATCAAGACCAACATGAGGCCGTAACTTCCATAAAAAAGTGCCGTAACTTTAATTCTAATACAAGTAAAACATTGCCGAAATTATCAAGACTAATATGAGGCCGTAACTGCCATCAAAAAGTGGCGTAATTTTAATTCTATCACCAGTAAAACATTTCCGAAATAATCAAGACCAATATGAGGCCGTAACTTCCATCAAAAAGTGCCTTAACTTTAATTCCATTAGCAGTAGAACATTGCCGAAATTATCAAGACCAATATGAGGCCGTAACTTCCATCAAAAAGTGCCGTAACTTTAATTCTATCGCCAGTAAATCATTGCCGAACTTATCAAGACAATATGGATTCGTAACTACTATCAAAAAATTCCGTAACTTTGATTATATCACCAGTAAAATATTGCCGAAACAATCAAGACCAATATGAGGCCGTAACTTCCATCAAAAAGTGCCGTAACTTTAATTATATCACAAGTAAAACATTCCCGAAATAATCAAGACCAATATAAGGCCGTAACTGCCATCAAAAAGTACCGTAACTTTCATTCTATCACCAGTAAATCATTGCCGAACTTATCAAGACAATATGAGGCCGTAAGTACTATCAAAAAATTCCGTAACTTTGGTTCTATCACCAGTAAAATATTGCCGAAACAATCAAGACCAATATGAGGCCGTAACTTCCATAAAAAAGTGCCGTAACTTTAATTCTATCACCAGTAAAACATTCCCGAAATAATCAAGACCAATATGAGGCCGTAACTGCCATCAAAAAGTGCCGTAACTTTCATTCTATCACCGGTAAATCGTTTGCCGAAATACTCAAGACCGATCCACATATAACCTTTCTTTTTTTGCTTATCTGTCGCAGGTGGTAAGTTCAATGGACGCGATGAAATATTCGATAGAAGCGGACAAGTATCGAGCGGCTTACATGCCACCGAGTACATTGGCGATGAGCATGTATTCGGATCCGAAATATCTGGACTCGAGTCCAAAGCCGTATCTCGATCGTAGCTATCTCGATTCGGCGAAGGCGTATTTCGAACAGTCCAAGCTCTACATGGATCAAAAGCAAAGTATAACGGATTACAATCGTCAGAGTTACGAGCCGAACAAGCTTTACGAGGAATCGAGTCCAGTCGGACCAGCGAGATCACCGGCTGCGGATTCGCCCGACGTAATGAAGCAGCAACATTCCGAGCGAACCGAACAGCACGGATCATCAAGCGCCAGTTCAACGTCAACCTCATCGGCGGCAAGTCCAGGCGCCAGTTTACCCACTTATTACCCCGGTTCATTGCAAGGCGGTGGCCTTTTGCCATCGCAAATGACACAATACGGCACTTACCAAACTGCCCCGACACCCGGCAATGAATTTCGTCGACCTCTGACGGTTATCTTCTGACCCGACAGACCGTAGCTCCGATCGATACTCGCCGAGTACAGATCGCCGACTTATCGATCCTAAGTTAGGTCACGATGAGAGATAGATTAAAACAAACAACAAAAAGAGGAACAAAAGTCCGTGAGGGGGAGGGATACGAATAAGAAAAAAATACCGTTGACCTTCGAGAGATGATCGAAGATTTAAAGGGACTCCTTTAAATGGATCGAACGGTACGACGAAAAATTATCTCCATTCTCGTTCCGTTGTTTATTTCTTTTCCGCCTTCAAATAGCTGTTCGTGTACGTTATTCTCTATCGATTCTCAATATTTCTAAGGTGAGAGAATTTACGATCTATCGCGCAGAACCTGCGCGCCTACGGGCTCATGGAGGATCTCCTGCGCAGGCTTCTGCGCATGCGTCGTTTGAACCGACGCATGCGCAGGAGAAGCCTGCGCATGCGCCAGCTAGGGTGGTTATATTTTGACCTTCATTTTTTAATCGTTCGTCTCAAATCCTGAATACATTTCCTTTGACGGGAAACAAATCTTTGTGAAGGATCTAGCCGAAAAAATGTTTAATCCATTTTTCGCAAGAACGTACTCAAGGGTTTTGAGCGACCTCTAAATATTTGTTCTCCGGCTGGAACTTTCGCTCGGATTGGTCCCTAATTCAAGGTCACACATTTCGGGGGTGGGGCGTGCAAAAAAAAATTGTTGCCTTACAAAAAATACGATGAAATGGGGGCAAAATAATTGAAAATCAATTTTTCGAGCTAGAATATGCTTAGACGCTTTGAGCGACCTTTAAATATTATTTCTCCGGCTGGATCTTTCGCGAGCTTCGGTCTCTCACCTTTGGACGCATATTTCGGGGGTGGGACGAGTGATTGAAAATTCAAGGTCAAACGGCGCCACTCTCATGTGCGAAAAACTATATAAATGTAAATAAAATATCCCCTTGTAAATAGGCGAATTTTCATAGCTGGGTGGAGAGTCTCTCGCGATTGTTGCAGTGCAACGATTTCTCGTTCCGCAAAAATCGCATCGCGCAAGATCGGCGCGAGATCAATGCGAAACTTCCACGAGGAATCTTACTCCCCTTGAAATTTGTTTTTCTCCCCTTAAATATATTTTTTTTTCTGTTACGTGTCCCGTACGGCACCGATCACGCTGTCGTGTAGCAGCGTTTTGTAAATAGACTTTTCGTTAGCTTGTAACAATTTTCAATGTACTTGGACGTTCATAAAATCGAGGAGAAAAAAATCTCCGGCAAGTCGTCGCATTATAAAAAAAAAAAATACAAAAAAAGTAAAAAAAAAAAATCGACGCTGCAAAACGTCCAGCGAACGTTTCCGTCTACGGTTACGGCCCAAGCCGACCTGGAATTATGTGTCGAAATCACGGCACGCGAAAAAAAAAATTACGCAAATAACGTTAAGTAAAATGGCTGTATTACGATGGGCGACGATAATTTTTTTTTCTTTTTTTTTTTTTGTCAAATTTCGCTCTACGGTTGCAAAGTCTCTCGTGATTCACCGTTAAACGGGTTCGACGTTCCAAGTATTTATTTCTAATTGTTGATAAACATTGTTCGTGGAATCGAGAATTATCGGTGATTATATATTATTATTATTATAACAATTTTTTATTTTTGTCTTCTCGTCTCTTGTACATGAAGTACGCATTTGAGATTCGATAAAAAAAAAAACTCGATCGTCCGGAATTTGCGCAAGACTGGGGATTCCCCCACTTCTTTTCCGCGCTCCGGCGCAAGCCCGCGAAATTTGAATTTCGGCTCTCCTCGCGTTTGTTGTTTCCTTATTCTATTGCCTTGTTTCGTAATTAATTTACACCGTTATTATGAACGAGGGAGCCACGGGTAATGTTAGGCAATTTTTGGACGAGCGAGTTTTTGGTTAAAAAAAAAAAAAAAAAAAAAAATTTCTTGACCCGATGATCGTCGATGACCACATTTACAACTTGTAACCTTTGTATCACGTGATCGGACACTTATCGGCGCGCACGGATCACAAAAACAAAGTCTTACACTTTCACACATATTACATAAACACTGTACCGATTATTCGAGCATTATATTATATGAGCGAAAAAAAAAAAAATAATCTATAAATATTGTAACGTAAGTGAAAAAAAAAAAAATAATAAATGATAAGTATTATCCTTCGAATCGATTTGTTTCGTCGTTTTTTTACGCGTCATTGCTTTCATTCTAAACAATGTCTTACCCAATTTCCCATTTTCCCATGAGCTCACTTTAAGGGGGGAAACTGAATTACGGGGTTTAAAATAAAAAAAAAAATTTCTAACCTCAATCGATGGCAATGCGTGTGCAGAATATGTGTGAAAAATTTCAGATCGATATTCTACGTATTTCTCGAGATACAGACCGAAAAGTAAGTGCGACTCCTTTGTTCTCCTTTGTTACGACAATCTTTAAACGTGTTTTTCTCGAAACGAGTTATTTCAAAACTGACGGAAGGGACATCGCATTAACTATGAGTCCGATTAAATTTCGTCCTAACTAAGCTTGAAAAATAGAAAAAATTGGTGTGTGTCGATAACAATATATCAAATCAAACTTAGAATTGGCGAGCGGCAAATTACAAATGTAATTTGTAATTCAAAGTTTACTAATTACAAATTACGAATGTAATTAGTAATTGAAAATTTCCTAATTACAAATTACAAATGTAATTAGTAATTGAATATTTCCCAATTGCAAAGTACGAATGTAATTAGTAATTCAGAATTTCTTAATTACAAATTACAAAAGTAATTAGTAATTAGAAATATTCTAATTACAAATTACAAATGTAAGTAGGTTCAAATTTCGCACTAGTTAAATTTTATCGGTGTAATTAGAGTCAAATTTCACTCTAATTACATGTAATTAGGATCAAATTTTCGACTAATTACATTTTTCAATGTAACAAGAGTCAAATTGCACTCTAATTACATGTAATTAGTATCGAATTTCCGACTAATTACATTTTTCAATGTAATTAGAGACAAATTGTACTCTAATTACATGTAATTAGAACCAAATTTTCGACTAATTACATTTTTTAATGTAATTATAGTATCAAATTTTCGACTAATTACATGTAGTTAGAGTCAAATTTAATTCTAATCACATTGCTAAAATGTAATTAGTGCGAAATTTGAACCTGAGTACATTTGTAATTTGTAGTTGGAAATTTTTCAATTACTCATTACATTTGTAATTTTTAATTAGAAAGTTTTAATTACTAAGTAAATTTGTAACTTGTAATTTGAATTTTTCTAATTACTCATAACCTTTGTAATTTGTAATTGGGAAATTTTAAATTACTAATTACTTTTGTAATTAGGAAATTTTCACTTACTAATTACATTTGTAATTAGTAATTCGAAATTTTTCAGTTACTGATTACACTTGTAATTTGTAATAAGAAATTTTTCAATTATACTGATTACACTTGTAATTTGTAGTTAGAAATTTTTCAATTATTCATTACATTTGTAATTTTTAATTAGAAAGTTTTAATTACTAAGTACATTTGTAATTTGTAATTTTAATTTTTCTAATTACTCATAACCTTTGGAATTTGTAATTGGGAAATTTTAAATTACCAATTACATTTGTAATTAGTAATTAGAAATTTTTCAGTTACTGATTACACTTGTAATTTGTAATAAGAAATTTTTCAATTACTGATTACACTTGTAATTTTTAATTAGACATTTTTCAATTACTGATTGCATTTATAATTTGTAATTAAAAAAATTTCAATTACTAATTACATTTGTAATTTGTAATTAGAATACAATTAATTACAAAAACGCTCTCGCGCCGAAACGCGCCCACAGAAGTTTCACTTCAAAAAAAATTATTAAAGCTGTTGTTTTTGTATAAATAATAGCTTTAACAATTTTTGCTGGATAAGCAATTTTGTTTTTATTAGATAATCGAACTTATCTTCGATCTCCATTTCAATTTCTTTTTCTTTTTTTTTCCACAAATAAGTCATCGGAAAAAAATGGAAGATACAAAAATTGATAATTATTTTTTACAGCTTTGCAAACAGCAACGAATATGATTAAGAAAAAAATCTCGAAAATCTCGAAAAAAATTCTACAATAAAAAAAAAAAATTAATAAAAAAAATGAAAAAACGTAAGAATAATTAACAAATTTCTGTCGTGACAATTGATTATGTTAACAAATAACAAATAACAAACATAACAAATAACAATGAAGAATAACGAATAAATTCGTGAGAAAAAATTTCGGCAAATTGAAAAATTGAATTTATTCTTTCGCTCGAAATTCGGGCACCGGATGCAAGATCGGAAAAAGAAGAGTATACTTATTTCTCACAATGGCATATCGATGGGCAAGCTCGCCCATTGGGGCATTAACTGAGCATCGCCGCTTGAAAAAAAAAGAAAAGAAAAAAAAAAGAAAAAACCTCCTAGGAACTCCCGTGTACGCTTTCTTTTGTCGACTACGAGGCAGCTGCAACGATCACGAAACCATTTGGAATTTGAGATATTCGCTGTTCACACCTCAGATCCTTTGTTAGTATTGAAAACTGTTGCACCTTAAACCCAAAACCTCCAGTTTCACGCGGTAGGGACAAACGAGACCTTTTTTTTTTCTCTCGGCTTCCGTATAAATTCCAAGAGCAACGAATACTGACCCTCGCATTTGAATTTCCCGCCATTCGAGATGACGTCGGTATAGAAGGAATCTCTAAAGCTGAATGCAACGTTTTGTCTTATTTTTTTTATTTTTTCGCCACGATTCGTCGAAGAGTCGATGTTCGGAGAAGGTTTTTATATATCTGAAGATTTACCTTTTTTTTGAATAGCCGGAATTTTCGAAAAAAGCCCGGAAAAATAAAAATTAAAAAAAATAAATAAAAATTGAGAAAAATTTAAGATACTTTTGATTTTTTTTTTGCAACGAACGATGAAGATATGGAAATTTATCGTTCGCAACGCTACTGTGATTTTCTGTAACTTTTTCAAAAAATCTTTAACGGGTGAAAATTTTGTGAGATTGAAAATTTTGAGGTGAAAAAATATGCCAAAACATGAGTGGTTAACGCAAAGTATATATAGTTGTTCAGATTTTAGAAAAAATGGGGAACTTTTAAAAAATTCTAATTTTTTGAAAAATTTGAATTTTTTGAAAAACGGTCTTGATCGCTCCAACGCTCCTAAATTTCGAGACACCCTCTGGACATTATTTGCAGATATACTTGCGGGTATGAAAATCATTTATAAAAAATTGCGCGAAAATCGTTTCAAGACTTGAGATTTTATGAAATTTTGAGTTTTTAGAAGAAAAAAAGTCGAAATGGAAAATTCTGCAATTTCAGTAGTAAAAAAAACTTGCACAGCCATCGTCCTTCTCCCAACGAAAAACAGGCATACAAAAAAAAAAAAATTCCAAAATTTCGATGCTTCGTCGAACTTTAAAAATTTCTAAAATGTACTAAAATAAAAAAATATTGCGTTATAATTTAAAACTTAAATTTTCAATGTATTATATTCCAACGGAAATAAAAAATAAAATAATAAAATGGATTATGAATTGGCACCTTTAAAAAGAGAATTAGAGTCTCGATAAACAAAAGCAAATAAATATAGGAACGGGGAGGGAGGGGGGCGGGGCAAAATGGGCACCATCTAAAATTTTTTTTTTTTCCAAAATTCAAGTAAACGAGAAACACCGTTGAAAAAACGATTTCCTTTGTTTCTCACGACACTTTAATATCCAAAATACTTTAACCAAGCTGCTTGGCGTATTTTTGATGATTTTGAAAAATAACAATTTTCAAAATTGACTATTTAAAAAAAAAATGTCAAACTCTTAATTGGCAATTGTCATTATATTCAGGGATATGGACGCCATTTATAATGATAATTCCCTCATTTTTTTAATATTTTGGATTTGATTTTTTTTTTTCATAATTTTTGATGGTGTCGCTTTTGCCCCTCCCCCTTCGCTAGAAATGAGTAACAAATCATTAATAATAATAATAATAATAATAATAATAATAATAATAATAATAATAATAATAATAATAATAATAATAATGA
Organism: Alloplasta piceator; assembly: GCA_946863875.1. NCBI lineage: Eukaryota > Metazoa > Arthropoda > Insecta > Hymenoptera > Ichneumonidae > Alloplasta > Alloplasta piceator. The sequence goes on from OX333080.1 coordinate 30,633,535, forward strand.
TAATGATAATGATAATAATAATAATAATAATGATAATGATAATGATAATGATAATGATAATGATAATGATAATGATAATGATAATGATAATGATAATGATAATGATAATGATAATGATAACGATAACGATAACGATAACGATAACGATAACGATAACGATAACGATAATGATAATGATAATGATAATGATAATGATAATGATAATGATAATGATAATGATAATGATAATGATAATGATAATGATAATGATAATGATAATGATAATGATAATGATAATGATAATGATGATGATGATGATGATGAAATCAGTAGAAATAAAAGGTAAAAAATCAATAATAAATAAATAAAGGATAAAAAAAAGTAATTCATGGATTATGAGTTGGCACTTATTGGAAAAGAATTATAACGAGACTCTCGGGAACGATGATTATCGCACGTCCCTTAAACAAACACAAACTGACAATTTTCCACCGTTATTATCCACTCGAGATTGCGGCCATTGTTTCACTTTTTTTTTTCTCTCACAAGGGTCATTATAAACAGTGGCAGTGCGTATCAGTGAGTGGAGGCAATTTTAAGGGGTTGAGGAGGGTTCGAGATTGATGACTCCTTCTTTCCTCCTCCTTCTCCCGACCTAAAGAATGGGATCCGAGGATATGAAAAAAAAAAATAAAATAAAATAAGGATCTCGTTGAATGTCGGAAGTGATTCTTCGAAAGGTGTTTATTGCCCTCCCGAGCCATTAAATTCATTACGCGAAACGATTGACCGTGGACGAAGCGATTTCAGGCGGTGTTTTTTGGTCCCGATCTTTTTTGAGCCCGATCAAAAACAAAAAATATTTTTACCATTATTTTTTTTTTTTACAACACATATTTGTTAATATTTTCCACGATAAAGATAAAAACTTACGAGAAAAAAAAATTAATAAAATAAGTTATAAAAGCTGCTAAATTGGGGGTTAAAAAGAAAGGGTTTTTTGACTCTCTTTTTAGTTTTTAATTTTTTTTACAATATTAAAAAAATTAATTTTGATGGAGAGTTGTACATTGAATATTGGCACAAAATCTGAAGTAAATCGGTTTAGTAGAACTTGAAATATGTGGTATTTGAAAATTTCCTTCCGATGATATATTCTTAAAGGTTACACTAGTGGAAAAAATTAAAGGATCAAAAAATTTTCCCAAATTTTTAGTGCTTTTTAACAATGCTGTATCTCAGTGAAAAATTTTCGTATCGAGGTCTAAAAAAAGCATTTTGAAGCTTGAAGTTTCCAGTTTTCAGATCTTTTAGCAAAATTTTTTTCGAAGCTACAGGTTTCCCGCAATTCTGAGAAATACCAAGGAAAAAAATGTGGCAAATTTGCATCACATTTATTTTTGGCTGTAATTTTTGGGAAAAAATTCTTCCAGCTAAACCATTACATAAACCGGATAGCTTGTTTATTTAGCTTCAATTTGCTTTTTTTGAGATCTCGCTGCGACCATTTTTCGCTGAGATATCGAGCTTTTACTAAAAAAGATACTTTATATCACTCAGTACAATAATGGACGCTTTTACGTCCGCAAGCGGACGTGAAAACGTCCATATTGCACCTTGTGATATAAAATATCGTACATCACTCGGCGTAAAAACATTTTCTGATGAGTGTGATTGTAGGACTCGCCTGGACTCGCCTTCGGCTCGTCCTGCAAACCCACACTCGTGAGAAAATGTTTTATATCACTCAGTACAATAATGGACGCTTTTACGTCCGCAAGCGGACGTGAAAACGTCCATATTGCACCTCGTGATATAAAATATCGTACATCACTCGGCGTAAAAACATTTTCTCACGAGTGTGAGTTTGCAGGACGAGCCGAAGGCGAGTGCTTTTAGGTCCTCGTGATGTAATGTACTATTTAAGTCCTCGTGATGTAATGTACTATTTCTGTTTGATTATTGATATCTCAGCAACCAATGATCGCACAGAAATCAGAAGGGGCGGTTCACAAACTTGAATGAATGCTCTAACAGGATTGATGATGGTTTTTTGAAAAAAAAAAAAATTTTCCATCCCTGCTGTGAATTTGAAAAAACAGGAGAAAAAGGGCTATTTATGGTTTTTTAGAAAATTAACGGCCAAATTCAAAATATTGACAAAACGACTAATGTTGAGCGTGACTTTTACAGCTCAATATACCTACAAAATCCCTGTAAGGTTTCAATTTGATCGATCGAACGGTTTCTTTGTTTCAAGCAATCAAATTTTTGAAAAAAATTAAGAGAGAGAGAGAGAGAGAGAGAGAGAGAGAGAGAGAGAGAGAGAGAGAGAGAGAGAGAGGGGGAGAGATTTCTTCGGGTGTTAAGCTTTTCCTGAGACTTCATTAACACCCCCTCCCCCCTCCCTCATCCCCGTCGACCACTTACCCAAAATATTACAACCCCTGATGATTCCGGAATGTGACCGAGACAGATCCTACCAAAATCATAGACCCCGGAGGATATTATTCCCAATGGACCCTAGACCCGACGACCCTTCGACTAATTCCGACACTGACCTCTTGGGTTCATTCAAGAAATGGCCTTATTGAGCGGCCAATGACTCAAGTGCCCTTGAAAGAAATATATATGGGGCATTCCATGCCAACTTGTCCTACCGTCAAATTTTGCAACTCCAATTTATATCATATTTGGCTATCTTTTTATACTTATTGCGAAAGGTATCCTTGATTCTTTTCAGATTTGTTAGTCCAGCGAATCATCCGATACGAATTTTTGAAAATGTTGCTGATTTTCTTTTTTTTCAAATAGCCATAACTTGGTGAAAATTACTCCGATTTTTAAGTTTTTTCTTTCAAATTATGCATTTTTAAAGGAATTTTCCGAAAATTTTATGTAAAAAATTATTCATAGCTAATTCGACTGATTTTTTTATATTTTGGAGTTAAAACACGATTTTTTTAATTGTTTGGGTCCTTCGATTTTTTTCTAAAAATTCTCAAAAATATTGAGTTCCTAAAACACAAATTTTAAGCCCGGTCTGGTTAATGGGAAAACAATGGGTACTATTTTTTTCCATTACCGGACCGGACTTAAAATTTGTGTTTTCGGAACTAATAATTTGGGGAATTTGTTGAAAAAAATCGAAGAACCCAAACAATTAAAAAAATCGTGTTTTAGCTTCAAAATGAAAAAAAAAAATCAGTCGAATTAGCTGTGAATAATTTCTTACATAAAATTTTCAGGAAGTTAATTTAAAAACGCACAATTTGAAGAAAAAAACTTTAAGATCGGAGAAATTTTCACCAACTCATAGCTATTTGAAAAAAAATCAGCCAAATTTTCAAAAATTCGTGTCTCATGATTGGCTGGACGAAAAAATTTGAAAAAAATCAGGAATACCTTTTGCAATAAGTATAAAAAGGTAGCCAAATATCATTAAAATCGGAATTGCAAAATTTGATGATAGGATGAGTTGGCATGGAATGCCCCATATACACTACCGGCGACAAGTTTCCGGATAAAATTTCAAAAATTTCGCCGGAAGTCAACGTAAACCAATTTAACAAACGGCATTTTAAAGGGGAAGAATTCGACTTCATTTCCTGTTTTTAGAATTATTTTTACAATTCGTTTTTAGATTTTGATTCTATTTTGAAAATAACTGTGTTTCGCCTTTTTTCCCTCTCTTCAGGTGCACCCATCTTCTAGAGGAATTTTTTTGAATACATTTTTACGTTTGGATTCAGAAAGTGGAAAGTTTGAGCTTTAATTTCTTTTTTTTAAATCTTTGAGCGATTTTTTTTTCCAAAGTTACTCTATTTTTTGTAAAAAAAAGGGCAAATTTGAAACATCCCGTATAACACGAAAACAAAGAGGATTCATGAACGACGTCAAGAGAGAAAAAAGTTGCGTCTGTTTTTGTTGCGTTCAGAGGAATTTTTCCAGATTTTTTTTTCAAAAATTTTCCTATTTTAAAATATAAAATTATAACATCGTATTTTTCTAACCTCAAAAAAGAGCTTTCTCGCACCCTTTCGCAAAATAGCATTAAAAAAATTACACAAACAAGATTCTTCCACAAAGAGGCATAAAATGTTCGAAACCCAAACCGTAAAGTTACGAAAATTTCACAGTATTTTTCTATCCTTAAATATAAATTTATAACTTCTAATTTTTCTAACCTCAAAAAAGACCCTCCGGGTATTACGACATTTATTTCTCGACGACTTTAAGTAAAGATCTTCAAACGTAAAATACAAAGTGAAATACACGTAATCTGATTGTGAAAAATTGAATGTTCGCGGTACGTGAATGGGCTAGTATATATATATACATATATATTAGGGTGATTTTTTTTACTTTTTTTATTTCTCCCACCCCCACCAGAAATTTTGTTGTATATGTCTGAAAGAAAATTCCCTGAAAGTTCTAGCCGTTAATATTAATATTAAGTACTTTCCCTTCGCATGAAAAGTTTTTCCATCTAAAATACACGCAAATGAAAAAATTTTTTCTTCAAAATTTTACCACTCCGCGGTTTTTTATGCTATCGCACTGATTTTGGTCGCAATTTACGCAGAATTGAACGATCTTTGAAAGTGTCTCCAACAGCATAAGTGTAACTTACACTGGTGAGTTGGTACGAGATCACTAAAGTTGATTTTTACCCAGAATTCTCGTTTTTTCGCTGTTATCTCCGAAATGATTGACTTTACTTTAAAAATGTAAAGGAAAATTTTTCTGGAAATTTAATTTCCTACATTAAAGGTCCTTTAAACCTAATTGCTCAAGTTAATATTTCTTGAGATATATGAACCTTAACTTATTTGTGATATGCAAATAAATAAGTTAAGGTTCAATATCTCAAGAAATATTAATTTTAGCAGTTAGGTCTAAAGAACCTTTTTTGTAGGAAATAAAATTTCCAACAAAATTTTGCTTTACGATTTTTCGGTTAAGCTAATAATTTCGGAGATAACAGCAAAAAATCGAGAATTTTTGGTAAAAATCAACTTCAGGGACCCGTACCATCTCACCAGTGTAAGTTACACTTACACTGTTCAGGACACTTTTTAAGATCGTTCAATTCTACGTAAATTGCGACCAAAATCAATGTGATAGCATAAAAAACCGCGGAGTGGTTACATTTTGACGAAAAAAGTTTTTCATTTACGTGTATTTTAGATGGCAAAACTTATCACGCGAAGGGAAAGTACTTGATATTAATATTGAGAACTGTATAACTTTCAGGTCATTTTCTTTCAGACATATACAACAAAATTTCGGGTGGGGAGTGAAAGAAAAAAAAATAAGTCGAAAAAAAAAATCACCCTAATATATATGTATATAATATACCTATTTCTTCCCCTCTAGTATGGAAATAACATCTGCGCATATACTTTTGTCAGAGAGGGACTTTCTATTGAATTCCGTGGGTGCACCAGTTTCCCATAATTCATGCCACAAGGATTTATTATTCCTTAAGACCGGCGTAACTGTGGGTTCCGCACGAGTAAAAAGGCATATACACCTAATCAAGACAAGGATCAAGCGAAAATCGAGGATCAGCTAGATCCAAAGATTTATATATATATATACTCGTAAGCTTTTTCGCACTCTCCTGGCGAAATTATTGTACCGAGAGAACGGCACATAACCTCTAAATGCGTAACGTGATTTCGTCTGGCATTCGGGAGTTTGTATGAACGAGAACTATGAGAGTCGAGTGTGCACTTTGCCGCGCAGTCAATCTCTTACGATCGGTATAATAATTAATCGTCGCTCATTGTTTTCGTGTCGTGATTATATATATATATATATATAGCTTTCACAGGGAGCGAACCCTCGAGGTGCCACTCGAGATCTCCGATGAAAAGAGTTTACGCTGAGGCGACGGGGGAGCCACGGGCGGACGACGATTGTACTAAAAGAGAGAGAGGGGAGATCCGGAGAACGCTACCCGCCCTACACCATTAGTTCCTATAATGCCTTCATAGTGCGAGTGCATGTGACTTTTTAGCTTCGTAAATACACCGACCAATACCAGGTGCTATTTTATTATTAGCTAAGGAAAGGAAGGGAGAGGACTCTTGTGAGTCTGGCTGGAGACTAATTTCCCAGGAATGTCTCGGGTCGATTGTGTACACTAGAAATTTTTGGCATTTTATTTTTTTCTCTCAATTACTCGAAGCTCCGGAACAATTGTCGTTGAACGACGACGGACATATTATAAAAATTTGCAATAAAAGATTTTTCAATGGGACGAATTTATTGAGCCTCAAAAGCACTTTGTGTCTCATTGTTCGATCTTCGGGAATCTTACGCAGGGGCGGAGGGGCAACTGAGGGACCCTTCGCCAGGTCACGAAATTTATGGGTGCGTTTTGTGCAATGGCTTTTTATTGCTCTATCGTCGATAAAGGAATGTTGACTTTCAAAATCGTTTAACGATATTCGTCATTTTCGTTTGTAATTTAAGAATCACCGGAAAACTCAGCTCAGGGGTGTATCGACACCCTCGAGCCATTTATATGTCGCTTTTGATGGGAAATAACACTTTTCCTTGAAAGTGAGGTTATAAAGGGAAATACTTTATAACCGAAATCAGGAAAAAATATATCTCGAGATATCTTGGAAAATGGTCAGAGGAGAACCAGTTTAAGGGGTGAAAAAATTGTCAATGTTTGCGAACTTTTTTTTTTACCAACACAACTAATCCTTTAAGGATCGGGTTGTTGTTATTTTTTTAAGTATATATATTCAACTTATTTCATAGCAATTTTTATTGAATTAAAAGTTAACAGCTATTAAAAATTACAATTATACTTGGAAATTAAAAATTATCCTAAAAATTAACAAACAAATGGCAATATCTATCGAATTTAGCTGTCGTTATGCGCAGCAGTTTTTTTTTCAATTATTTATAAAATGGCGACGAATTGTTCTTTTTAATTTTTAAGACGCTATTTTTGCATCCACGCAGGTTCAATAAATAGTAATTATTAAAATTTTTGAAAGTTTGACGGTTATTTAGTCGATAATATGGAAACATGTCTATTGTATATTTTTAATTGAACGTTCAATTATATTGGAAAAAAGTTGCATTGAAATACAATTTTTTATTTTTTTTCTACCGACAAAAAAAAACGTATGGATGATACTTTGCCGATGCTTAATTTGCCTGATCTTTTTGAGTCATCAAGACAAAATAATATAATTTTTTTTTTAGATATTTTAACAATGTTACCGAATTTTTTTTCAGGTCTCTTTGCTATTGATTAGAATTTTTTTATAATGTGGAAATAATGCAATAAAACGTGCCAAAGGTTTTTGGAATTTTTTTTTATCCGAGAAAAAAAATTGGAAAAATACTTCTTTTAGGTTCTGGTTTGGGGTTATTTCAGTTTTAGCTTGCTCGAGGTGGGTGAATTCGGACTCGATATATTTTGAATGAGAAAAAAAGTTGGTAATCGCTTTGGCAAATTTTGTGATTTCGGACTGAAATTTTTTGGTCGGATGTCGCGAAGTAACAAATTGTTTAGAATTCAATTTCATATAAGAATCGCTTGAGAGACTCAAATTTGATGAAATTTTGAATTCCCCCAAAAAATTTGAACAACATAAAATTTCCTGATAATTGCTTAGAGCGGCGGGATTCGTTAAAATTTTGAATTTTTCAAAAAATATCGTAATCGTTTTAACTTTGGCAAATTTTTCAATTTCTTACCGAGGATTTTAACCAAAAAATTGAAAAAAAAAATTCAGAAATTCAAAAAATTCAGAGTCAAGAATTAAATGTGGTAAAAATCGTTTGGAGCTCAGATTTGATGAAATTTTGAATTTTTCGAAAAAAGGTCGTGTAACACGGATTTTTTCATGCCCTTTTCATAAACGACGTTAAAAAGTCCGTAAGACGCTTGAGCGCGTTTCAAATAACGAGCGGGAAATAAAAGAAAATGGCGCCTGTAAAAAAGGCGGGAAGAATCGAATTCTCGGAGCAATGTTGTGCTATAATCCGTCAAATTTGAGAATTTTTTATGACGCTCGCGGAATTATCCGTCAAACGAGGCTTTACCAGTAATATGGCTTGATTTTACGACCCCTTTTCATAAAAAAAACAATGAAAAATCCGTAAAACGTTTGTACCGCGCGTGGCCGCGTTTTGAATAAAGAGCGGGAAATAAAAGAAAATGGCGCCTGTAAAACGGCGGGAAAGAGGTCTTTTCGTGTCTGATTGGTGCATTTCCGCGAAACCCTTGTCATTCCTATTTTGTTTCCATTTGAGACTCAAACGAAAAGCAGCCTCAAAGGGACAAAATGTATGTCGCTGAGTCTGGCATTACAATATAAAGGAAACCCAGAGCTTGTTACGTGTTAATGTAAATTAAGGCGCGTTTTGCAAGCTTTAGTGTATAATTATGGCAACGTTTGTACAAAGGGTTCTCGTTGGTTAGAAACTCTTAGGTTTGCAAACGTCTGTGAATATTTGTAATTTTGTAATTTCAAAAAATGTAATTTTACTACATTTGTAATAAAATATATAATTATACATTCGTTTAATTTATTAAATTTAATTTATTTTCATTTAATTTAACCTTCCGCGGGCTATATGACTTCCTCCGACACCGCGGATCATATGGGTCATATTTGTCCTGCAGCGTATATCTCACGTATTTTGAGAGAAAAAAATCTGAAAAAATTTGGGGATACTCTTTACCGATTCTACTTTAAGGTCCGATAGTTTTCATAGCCGTTGCATTTTTTCATTTTCAAATAAATTGCTTGACAAAAGCTGATTTCTGAAGAAAAAAAGTTTTTTTACGAAAAAAAATCACCACTTTTTTCTATTTAACATAAAGCAAAAAATTTTACGCGGATTTGTAGCTGAAACTATACTCTTTCAGATAAAAAAAAGTCCCAGTCTGCCCATCTTAAAAAGTATATTTATTTTGGCATCTAAAACGAGGATATTTTTCGAGTATCAGAACTACTATCAAATAACGTATTTTCCATCATAAAATGTGTTATAATTTTTTTTTATCAAAGAATCGTAAAAAATGTATGAAAAAGTAAATGATATTATATTTTTTAAAAAAAGTTACCAATATGACAACTGATAGCAAAGCGCTTGATAAGGCAGTCATAACCTAAAAACACGTATTTTTCGATTTATTAATTATTATATCGGCACCCCGGATCATATGGGTCAGATCTGACCCACCCGAGAATTCACCTGGCTGTTGTCTGGACAGGACAATTGCTTGGGCACCCCGTATTCCCACTACCAATTTTTTTTAGGGTGGGGAGGGAAGCCCTACCCTTCAAGGATCCGAGAGATTAAGAGGGAATTTCCGTCCGGGACAGATATGACCCATATGATCCGCGGAGGGTCAATTCGGTCCCAAGTAATTGAATAAATTTTAACTACAAAATGAGATAGCACGTTCTTCTAGCACAATTTAAGGTAGCACGTTCTTCTAGCACAATTTGAGATAGCACTTCTTCTAGCACAATTTAAAGTAGCACGTTCTTCTAGCACAATTTGAGATAGCACGTTCTTCTAGCACAATTTAAGGTAGCACGTTCTTCTAGCACAATTTGAGATAGCACGTTCTTCTAGCACAATTTGAGATAGCACGTTTGGAAGAACGTGCTATCTCAAATTGTACTAGAAGAACGTGCTATCTCAAATTGTGCTAGAAGAACGTGCTACCTTAAATTGTGCTAGAAGAACGTGCTATCTCAAATTGTGCTAGAAGAACGTGCTACTTTAAATTGTGCTAGAAGAAGTGCTATCTCAAATTGTGCTAGAAGAACGTGCTACCTTAAATTGTGCTAGAAGAACGTGCTATCTCATATTGTGCTAGAAGAACGTGCTACCTTAAATTGTGCTAGAAGAACGTGCTATCTCAAATTGTGCTAGAAGAACGTTCTTCTAGCACAAATTAAGGTAGCACGTTCTTCTAGCACAATCTGAGATAGCACGTTCTTCTAGCACAATTTAAGATAGCACGTCCTTCTAGCACAATCTGAGATAGCACGTTCTTCTAGCACAATTTGAGATAGCACGTTCTTCCATACTGCCGTCGAATTACGAATTTAATTTGTTATTCAATTAAAAAAGTAATAGCCATCGTCCATCTCCGGTGGTAAAACGTAGATAGAGATCTTACATCGTTCGAAATAACAACGACGAATTTGACCATGTTTACTTTAATATTTACACAAGTCAATCTTTTTCGGCTACACAATGGATGTCCCACATAGTTAAGTAAATAATAGAAAAAAAAATTATAGGTAAGTTCGCTCGAACGCGCGACGCATTGTTCTTCAACTACCACCCTCCTTGCTCGATACACCCCTGAAACCCGCTGCACCCTTGGGAAAAGAATTTAGGCGGGTTAAAAAAAAACTACAGTAATAACTGTCATTAACATCGAGCTTCGATATTTTATTGTATTCGTGAGTTTACGAAAATCTTGCTTCGAGTTATCCAACTCTTTAAATATAGGGTAGATACAAAAATTAGATATTTTTTTTTTATAAATTCTATTGGTAAAAAAAATTAAAAATATTCCTCGTGCCAATTTTATTTCCTTTTTGCATTAATAATATTTTTTAAATTCACATCCCTGCGATGACCTTTTTCTTTGTTATTTACTCGCGCATTTTTTTTTTAACCTCGAATACTCGCTTTTACTGTTCAACGTGATTGAAACACGTGACTTTCCTCGGGTGAATTCGCTCTCTTTGAAAATTTGACAAATTTCACCCCCCCCCCCCTCCTCTCCCCCCGCCCTTCGCCGCAACCCCTCCATAGCCTCGTGTGGATTGACGCGTTTGACCCTTTGTACATCCGTTGCCATAATTGTACAATGAAGTTTGCAAAACGCGCCTTAATTTACACTAACGCGTAACACACACGAGGTTTCCTTTATTAGCATGCCAGGCTCAGCGATGTACATAATGTCCCTTTGATGCTGCTTTTCGTTTGAGTCTCAAATGAAAACAAAACAGGAACGACAAGGGTTTCGCGAAAACGCGCCAGGGATGTGCGAAAAGACCTCTTTCCCGCCTTTTTATCGGGCGCCATTTTCTTTCATTTCCCGCTCTTTATTGAAAATGCGGCCGCGCGCGTTACAAACGTTTTACGGTTTTTTCATTGTTTTTCTTATGAGAGGGGAATGAAAAATCAAGCGATATTACTAATGAGGCCTCGTTTGGAGGATAATTCCACGAGCGTTGTAAAAAAATTCTCAAATGCGACGGATTATAGCACAACATTGCTCCGAGACCTCGATTCTTCCCGCCTTTTTTGCAGGCGCCATTTTCTTTTATTTCCCGCTCTTTATTTGAAACGCGTCGAAGCGTTTTACGGATTTTTTAACGTCATTTATGAAAAGGGCATGAAAAAAAATCCGTGCTACACGACCTTTTTCGTAAAATTCAAAATTTCATCAAATCTGAGCTACTCAAGCAATTTTTACCACATTTAATTCTTATCATTACTTTTTTTTTTGTAAGTCAAAATATGTTCACCTTGAATTCCTCAAATTTGAGCAAGCTCAAAGTTAGCTAACCTCAAACCAGAACCCAAAAAAAGTATTGTTCCGATATTTTTCTCGGTTAAAAAAAGATTCCAAAAACCTTCGGCACACTTTATCGCATTATTTCAACATAAAAAAACCCAATTCAATCGCAACAAGGCTTGACAAAAAATTCAGTGACATTGTTAAAATATTTTTAAAAAACTACATTATTTTGTCTTGATGACTCAAAAAAAAAATCAGGCAAATTGAACATCGGCGAAGAATCATTCGTATTTTTCAAAAACACGCATAATTTCACGAGATTACGACTCTATCGGAACTTTTTTGTTAGCATCTTTTTTTTTCGTCGGTAGAAAAAAAAATGTTCTCCCTCGCCAATCGTTGGTAAAAAAAAATAAAAACCACAGAGAGCAAGTTGAAAGATTTTTTGAAATATCTTTAGCGACAGCCGAGAGATTTAAGCACGTGTGTTTGTGTGCGTAAGTGTGTGTTCGTGTGTAGCTCGAAGGATAATGCAGCACTGTCATCCGGCACGTTATACCGAGAATGGTGGATTGGACGATGCCCACGGGCAGTTTCGGTATGTAAATTAGCCGTGGCTCCTATTCACACCCATTCGTACACCTGGTCGAAGACCTCCCGCTGTACGAATAGATCTCCTCTTTTGCCTCATACGTGTGGATGCCAAGCTGCCCCAACGCGTTACTCACTTCGAACTCGCGGTCTACCGATAGTTCCAAATAACCTCGTTTGGAACAAATTTCACGCGACGCTAATCTCAATTTTTTTTACTAAAAAAAAAGCTCGGACAGGCTATTCTCCATTTCTGAGTCCCAATTTAATTTTTCCTGGAAGAAAGGAAATTGGAAGATTCACGGTTGATAATTATAAAGTTGAGGTCATATTGATGATGATAGTCATCCATAGCCTCCGATAAACATGTCATCAATGATCCTCAACGAATAAGTCATCAATGGACCTCGACGAACAAGTCATTAATGGACCTCAACCAGCAAGTCATCAATGGACCTAAACTAACAAGTCATCAATGGACCTCAACCAGCAAGTCATCAATGGACCTTAACGATCGAGTCGTCAATGGACCTAAACGAACAAGTCATCAATGGACCTCAACCAGCAAGTCATCAATGGACCTTAACGAACAAGTCATCAATGGACCTCAACCAGCAAGTCGTCAATGGACCTCAACGATCAAGTCATCGATGGACCTTAAAGAACACATCATCAATGGACCTCAACGAACAAGTCATCAATGGACCTTAACGAACAAGTCATTGATGAACCTTAAGGAACAAGTCATCAATGGACATCAACAAGCAACCAGCAAGTCATCACTGGGCCTAAACGAGCAAGTCATCACTGGGCCTAAACGAGCAAGTCATCACTGGACCTAAACGAATAAGTCATCAATGGACCTCGACGAACAAGTCATTGAGGAACCTTAACAAACAAGTCATCAATGGACCTAAACGAACAAGTGATCATCGGACCTCAACCAGCAAGTCATCAATGGACCTTAACGATCGAGTCATCAATGGACCTTAACGAACAAGTCATCAATTGACCTCAACCAGCAAGTCATCAATGGACCTTAACGATCGAGTCATCAATGGACCTTAACGAACAAGTCATCAATGGACCTCAACCAGCAAGTCATCAATGGACCTCAACGATCAAGTCATCGATGGACCTTAAAGAACACATCATCAATCGACCTCAACGAACAAGTCATCAATGAACCTTAACGAACAAGTCATTAATGAACCTTAACGAACAAGTCATCAATGGACATCAACAAGCAACCAGCAAGTCATCACTGGACCTAAAAGAGCAAGTCATTAATGGACTTTAACGGACAAGCCATCAATGGACCTCAACCAGCAAGCCATCGATGGACATCAACCAGCAAGTCATCAATGGACCTCAACGAACAAGTCATCGATAAGCCTCGACGATCAAGTCATAAGTGTATCTCAACGAACAAGTCATCAATGGACCTCAAGGAACAAGTCACCACTGGACCTTAACGAACAAGTCATCAATGGACCGCAACGAACAAGTCATCAATGGACCTTAACGAACAAGCCATCAATGGACCTCAACCAGCTAGTCATCAATGGACCTCAACGAACAAGTCATCAATGAACCTCAACCAGCAAGTCATCAATGGACCACAACAAACAAGTCATCAACGAACCTCAACGAACAAGTCATCAATGAACCTCAACGAACAAGTCATCAATGAACCTCGACGAGCAAGTCATCAATCGATCTCAACAAACAAGTCATCAATGGACCTAAAGAAACAAGTCATCAACGGACCTCAACGAACAAGTCATTAGTAGACCTTGATAAACAAGTCATCTCAGGATTTTAATGGACTGGAAATGATAAATGGACTTTGATGCACAAGTCATTGATGACTCATCATGATTGGAAATATATATTCATCAGCGAATTTGGAACTCTGAAGTCCCAAATTCACTGATAAATAAATAGACCGATTATTTGTTCGTGGTGATGCTGCTCGAATCTCTTCCTACCGATTTATGGCCACATTCACGTATACATCATATTAATATGCCGGTCGGTGTTGGTTGAGAGGATCCTCCGTATTGTGCAGCTGCATTCCTCAGGAGCGAGGGTAGCCTGCGCGTCTACTTCACCTTCCCCCCTCATAACGCGAGGTCTTCGCTTTATATATATATATATATATATATATATATATATATATATATATATATATAACCGCCACCCGCGCTTCCAGCAACACCGACGACCTTCACTCTTTGTGTCCCTTTCGTCCTCTCTGCCTTTTATCGAAAGGTCGCGTGACTCGACCTCTTGGGCCAAAAAAAAGCTCTTCGCAGAATCTTTCATACCGTTGTCCCTTTTGGTGGGCATGCGGAGACAAAATTTCTGATTCTCAAAATACAGAGAGTCATTCGTTCAAATGTTTTCTTTTCCCCGAAATCTGACAATGGTCGATCAATCTGCCCAATAAACACAGTTCTGTACCTGTGATGTAACGGCAATGTGACCAAATGTAACGACTAATGTTAACCAGATATTACATGTAACTTACATGTTAGTTATTTGGGTTTATTTGGTTTGGTTTATTTGGGTGACCGAATGTAACGAGTAATGTTAACCAGATATTACATGTAACTTGCATGTTAGTTATTATTTGCCACTCATAAGTATTGCAGGTTATGTAACATTTTATGTAACCGTTACATTTCAGTTATGTTGCTGGTTTGTTGCATAATGTAACCGTAATGTAACCGAATGTAACGAGTAATGATAACCAGATATTACATGTGACTTACACGTTAGTTATTATTTTCCACTCATAAGTACTACAGGTTATGTAACATTTTATGTAACCGTTACATTTCAGTTGTGTTGCTGGTTCCTTGCATAATGTAACTGTAATGTAACATAAGCATGTAATGTAACATGTGCATGCTGTGCAACGGTTACCAAAACTAGTAACGCAACTGCAATACTGTAACGTTTCATAAAAGTTTTGTTACCTGTATGTAACTTTTATTATATACATTACGTTACATGCATGCTATGTAAAAGTTGCAAATATTAGTTATGAAACCGGAATCTAGTAAAGTTTTTAAACATTTACATTACTTGTCTGTTACCAATAATGTTATTCACATTTTGTTATGATCATGTAATATGACGGTTACACTTTTTGGTAATGTAACTATAACGTCACAACGGTGTATAATTCATATATAATGTGAAGATAAAAAATCTCAAATAAACATGTTATTTATATGTTACATAGTGATTACATCATACAAGTTACATTAACATCGGTTACGTTAGTTATAACTTCCAGATTACTTTGCTCTATTGTAATGTCTTTACGGGGTGAAATCAACTGGAGTTTCTGTAATTTTAGCAATGTCAAGAATCCTGGTTGATTCAACGGACTCAGAATTTAATGTTGTTAGTTTTTAGCAACCAACTTTTTAGGTTAGGATGATAATAACTATGATACGGATTTCAATGATCTCATTCGCATTTCAATTTCTAAATTCGATGCTGAGAGGATTGGTCAAGCGTTTGCTGCATCGTTCGTTAATGAAAAGGAAAATACTTGTTTCGCCTGTGGTAAGAGGTTTCCATCAGTCCTATTCCATCCCTCCTCAACGAAGTAACTGCGGGATTCCATTCAATTACCGCTTCAACGCGTTCGGAATCGGTATCCGTATTTTGCATCTAATCGTTGTAAAAGCAGACTCATTTCTTTGAGTTCGAACTGAGAGATTAAGAGGAGATTGGGATCCGCACGAGGCCGTTACCCTTTAAGGACCGACAATATACCATTAAAACGTGATTCATCCCCGGAGAAGTTTCGAGACGTCGTTCGCGAAGGAGGGAATGCAATCGATCGTCTCATCGCACGTGACTCGAACGTTCGTCATGAGGACTCGGAATAATTGATACGTCACCAAGGACCTGGCATTCCGGATTTATCTACGTTCACCAAAATGGTTCGAGACAAAGTTATTTTCTAAAAAATTAATCGTTGAGATTCAATTACCGCTTTGTTTAAAAACGTAGCAAAAAGGTTTTAGACTCGCCGGCTCCTTTTTTCAAAAATTGCAATTTCCAAGTTTTCCAGATTCATATTCAAGCCCTCATCGAGTTTACCATTTATTTTTATATAAATATTGAGTGTGCGAAATTTGTGGCTTCTACGATAATATTTACTACTGCCGCATCAGTTTTTTGTATTGTCCAGCCGGGGAGGCGCCAACCTAAGCGCCATCTAGTGGTCGTGCTTTGCCCTATTCGAATGACCAACGAATGCAAAGCCAGGCATCTACTCTACCGACGGTAGGTTTCTCACAAGGAATCTTTAGCGGATTGGAAGTGCAATAACAACCTGTGCGTGAATTTGATTGAGGCCCCGACTAGGCCCCGATCGGTTTTCCCTCACTTACTTCGGGCCCTTGACTGGAAGCCCAATAGGGCCCCTAAATGGACGGTCATGCTTTTTCAACAAGGGCCTTAGAAGATTGCCAAATGAGGGCCTTTACAACCGCCTCACGGCTGCCATGTCGAATCCAAGACAAGCCCATGGTCAAGCCCTATCAGGGCCCTAGTACGTACGTAGTATTGCTATACGTGTAGATTGTAAAATTGAATTATTTCAATAATAATAACAATATTATTATTAATAATTATTAATAATTCTCCAAGAGAATTTTTACAAAAAAAATAGTATAAAGCAGAGGATTTCTATGTAGAAATCTTGCGGGTATGACTTCCTGAGAGGCCTAACTGCGGTGTCGAATACAACCCGTGCTCCCACTTCGGCTATATAAGCATACTATTTGCATGTTCCTGTTACGAGAAAGCGCATGCCGTATGCGACATCTCATGGCAAGTCTCGGAACTAACTCCCCGCGAAGCCCGGTTAGGCCCTCAAAGGGTTGCCTCGTCAGTGCCATGTTTGAAATAATTAGGGCTCCGATACTTTCGCTCTATTTGGGCCCAATTTGGTTCTGTTGTAGTTATACCGAGTTCTATAAATATGGGTTCCCCGATCTAAGCCCGATAAGGTCCTCAACGGGGTTGCCTTAAGTCAGCCATATTGTAGGTAAGCCTGGCAACCTTGGCATTGCCCTGTCACGGCCCAACCTGGCGGTGTTATGGCAATCCATGACAGGGCATTCTGATTTAAGCTCGACAAGGTCCTCAACGGGTAGCCTCAAATCAGCCATATTGTAAGTAAGCCTGGAAACCTTGTCACTGCCATATCGGGGCCCAACCTGGCGGTGTTATGGCAATTCATGACAGGGCATCCACATTTAAGCCCGACAAGGTTCTCAATGGGTTGCCTTAGGTCAGCCATATTGTAAATAGGCCTGGCAGCCTTGGCATTGCTCTGTCAGGGCCCAACCTGGCGGTGTAAGGGCAATTCCTGACAGGGCATCCACGTCCAAGCCCGACGAGGTCCCGACTTGAGTCAGGGCTTCGCTAGAATTTTCACGCACGGGAATTTACAAAAGTTATTTTTTTTGTTTCAAGCCCTCATCGAGTCTAGCATTGATTTTGATATAAATATAGGCTGCGCTAAACCTGTGGCTTCTACGATAATATTTACAACTGCGGCATCAAATTTTCGTATTACCCAGCCGGGGAGGCACCGACTTAGGCACCCCCTGGTGGTCGCGCTTTGCCCTAATCCCATTACCAGCGAAAGCGAAGCCAGGCATTTACTTTACCGACGGTAGGTGCCTCACTGGGCACTTCTAGCGCATTGGAAGTGCAACAATAATAAAAAAAGTTATTTTTTTTTGTTTAGTCGAGATAATAAAGCCCGCAAAATGTAGAATATTGTGAAAAAATGTTTCCACTCACAAATAATTCGTAAAATTGAAGATTTTCGAAAATATTCCCACGTCTCGCCTCACGAAAGAGGCAAGTCTTGAACAAACATGTCAATACTTCAAAATTATAATTAATCATTTGCCGTATTATTAACATCGATTGTTAAGGAAAAAAAACCAGTCAAACAAACTATTCCGTCGTAACGTAGAGGATTCTGACTTCTGTTAATTCGGCCTTTTGTCAGACGTACCATGGTATTTATTTGTTTTCTTTTCTTGCCCACATTTTTACCTGCTCCCAGAGTCAGCTAAAGAATAAATTGGCTAGTAAAACGTGTCCGACAGCTCTTTTTCCTTCTCCATCTCTCACTTTCTTTCCTCTGCCACAAACTTACGAGGTGTTTCTATTCATGCCTCGCCTATCGACATTTGATGTCTGGCCACTTTTTTAAAACCACCAAAGAGTTAACTGACCGGATCGCACGCCCGAGGATCGAGACTCCATTCTTTCGTCGAGTGTTTGTCCAGTCAACGAGCGAATATATTACTCGTTCGACAATCATTACACGCTTTTATCCGTGAGAGATCATATACGAACGTTTTGAAATGTTTAGAAACAATTCAGTTAAAGTCGGTCGAATTTAGCATCTGCTAAAAAAAATAAAAAAATAAAAATCGTTCGATTGAAATGAGACTTTGATAGTTTATTTTGAATTAGGTATTTTTGAAAAAATTGCACTAATTTTTATGAATATATCTATATATCAATATCTTGACTATATATCAATATCTTGAACACTAATAAAATAACTACGTCTGGTAAATTTAGAAAAAATTAAATATTTTTTATTATTTTAAATCGTTTATGAATTTGTGCGAAATTCAATAGCGAACATTACTCACTATATTAACTATGTAAAAAATTTCAGTGCAATACCTTGAACACTAATAAAATTACAACGTCTGGTAAATTAAAAAAAAATTAAATGTTTTATATTATTTTAAATCGTTTATCAATCTGTGCGAAATTCAATAGCAAACATTACTCACTATATTAACTATGTAAAAAATTACAACGCAATATCTTGAACACTAATAAAATTACAACGTCTCGTAATTTTTTTAAAAATTAAATATTTTATGTAATTTTCATTCGTTTATCAATTTGTGCAAAATTCAATAGCAAACATTGTTCACTATATTAACTATGTAAAAAATTTAAGCGTAATATCTTGACCACTGATAAAATTACAACGTCTGGTAAATTTAAAAAAAAAAAATATTTTGTACAATTTTAATTCGTTTAGAAATTCTTAAAAAATTCAATAGCAAACAGTACTCGCTATATTAACTATGTAAAAAATTTCAGCGCGATATCTTGAACCCTAGTAAAATTACAGCGTCTGGTAAATTTTTTGAGAATTCAATATTTTATATAATTTTAATTAGTTTATCAATTTAATAGCAAACATTACTATAAACTCACTATATCGACTATGTAAAAAATTTCCGCCCGATACCTTGAACATTAATAAAATAACAACGTCTGGTAAATTTAAAAAAAAAAGTTTTTTTTTTGCAAAGTCTAAAAGCTTAAAAGTTGAAAAAGTTTTTTTTTGTGCAGAGTTTAAAAGCAAACATTACTATAAACTCACAACAAACTCACTATAATATCAACTATACAAAAAAAATTGTTTTTGCTAAAATGGCTAAAATGTTAAAATGGCCATTTTAGCAAAACCGAAAAAATTCAATAAAATCGGGACACCCGTTCGAATTCGAGCCAAAATTCCCTACAATTAACAGACATTGTACATTTCGAAACATGAATTTTGGAATCTTTAAAAAATCGTTCCAAAAATATTGAAAAAAAAATTCCCGCCAAAACAAAAAGCCTTTATGAGGAAGCCAAAAAAAAAGAAAAATGTCCATTTGAAAACCGAGCTCTTCGTTATTATTGAATATGCGTTCCCACGAAATATGATAACAATTGGATATTGCATTGTTGCGAATAAAGGAGAAATTCAAACCGATGGTTTCAGCGATGCCGCATGCGCGGTTCGGACCACGTGACGTTACAGTATATCCCCCCCCCCCTTCCGCCCCACTCCCGCTCGCCACTCGCCATTCTCAGTCGCCTCTCGATGCTGGCAGCGAGAGACGTATTTTGTAGCGACAACCATTAACCTTTTGTCCTCCTACTGATGTGTACAACGCACTATTTTTCACGCTATTGATACACGAAATAAAAGAAATATATATATATATTCTTTATTTATATATATATATATTATAGAAGGGGCGTTCCATCACAAATCGGACAGTTTGAAAAACTTTTTTTTTATTTCCTCAATTTTTTAATATTTTTTAGTACCCATCAAAAGATCCTTCCTGTTAAATTTTGAGATTTTTTTTATTACCCGTTCAAAAGATATTAAATTAACAAAAAAACCGCTCTTTTTTTGGTATTTTGGTCATAACTTCTTTGATAATGATCGAAATTAAAAGTTTTTTTTTTTCAAAATTTTTGTTTTTTTCATGGCCTTTTCAGAAAAAAATACAACGAAAATATTCGACTAGTCTTTGAATGAGTTTTTTGACTTTTAAACTTTAAATCCCGTTTTTAAAAGTGAATGTCATTTTTGTTTATTTTTTTAATTTTTTGCTTTAAACATCTATCTATTCAACAATATTTAAGACTAATCCGGTCGTGGGATTTCCATAACTATGATTTTTTTTTCGATTTTTGAATTAATTAATTATTAATTTTAAAAATCCGTTGACAACAAAAAAGTGTCAAAATTGATTTAAAATGATTTAAAAAATACTATATAGTAACAAAAATTAGTATTCATAGTAATTTATGAAAAAACAAAAATTATTTTTCAAAAATCGAAAAAAATAGTAGTTATTGAAATCCCACGATCGGACTAGTCTCAAAAATGTTTAAAACAAAAAATAGAAAAAAATGACACTTTTAAAAACGCATATTTAAAGTTTGAAACTCAAAAAACTCATTCAAAAAGGCGTCGAATATTTTCGTTGTATTTTTATTCTGAAAAGACCATAAAAAAACTAAAATTTTGAAAAAATAACTTTCAATTTGGACCATTTTTAAAGAAGTTATGGCTGAAATACGAAAAAAGCGGTTTTTTTTTTGTTAATTTAATATCTTTTGAACGGGCAATCAAAGAAATCTCAAAATTTAATAGGAAGGGTCTTTCGATGGGTGAAAAATATTAACAAATTGAGGAAATAAAAAAAAAAATTTCAACCGGTCCGATTTGGGATGGAACGCCTCATATATAGATATTATGTATATGTCGCGCCTTGGTTTCGTCCCATTGTCGAGGGAACATTCTAAACTGTGAATAACACCGGTACACCCAAGTGTGTACCAGGTGTACGTCGATAATCGCGTTATACGACACTCGGCTTTTTCATCCAGTCCGAAAGGCCCGCTTTGGTAGGCGTTTTTGCTCCTAATGCCAACATCAGATTGCACGGACGATATATTTTTGAGTCACAAGACCAGGCTGGTTGGAGGGGGGGGGGCAAACGCTTTTTTGCTACCGTTAACCTAAAAAAAAAAATTGTCAAGTGACTCCAGCAAGTAATTACATTTTTTTTAAGGCCCCAAAAGTCCCAATAATGGAGAAATTTTTTTTCTAAATATTCTTAAAAATGAGTCCATAATTTTATGAGAAACTCGTGAAAATAATGTTTTAATTATGATGAACAATAGATATGGGAATAGCGTTGGGAAACTGCGAGAAGGCGGAAAACGTTAATTAAGCGACAGTCGATAATGTAGAGTACTGGTGGTAAATTATTTTCTGATTTTCTCGTTGAATGTGTTTTTTTTTAAATATATTTTTTAATTGCGCTGAATATACATTCAGTCAAAAAATGAAAGGAACAGCAAAATTTTCGAAATTTTTCAGCGATTTTCCAAAGGCTGTAACTTTGTTTGTTTTGGTTGTAAACAATTTTTTAAAAAAGCATTTTGAAGCTTGAATCTTCTAGTCTTGGAATCTTGAGTCAAAAAAATGTTGTGGGCATCACCCTCGACGCGGTCGAAAGAAATATTACGGTAAAAAATTTCTCGAAATTTTTGCTTTTTTCAAAACAGTCGAAGGGGTCTAAAATTTTTTTTTGAGCTTAAGGAATCTATGGGTCGTTTAGCTGGATTCTTTGTCTTTAATTTGTTTTTTTTGTTTTTGTTCTACGACCATTTTTCGCTGAGATATCGTCGACTGAACAAAAATTCGTCTTTTTTTTTAAATCTTCGATATCTCTGGAACTAACGGTCGTACAGCGAGTAAACGGTGGGTTTCGGAAATTTAAATCTACCCTCTATAAGTACCTGTTACTGCCATAAACGAAAAAAATTTGTTTGTCAAAGAATCTAGCTAAACGATCCATAGATTGGTTAAGCTCGAAAAAAATGAGAGTATGCAAAAAGAATCAATTTTTTTCAAAATTTTAGACCAGAATACCCCCTTAATCAGTGCCCGAGAAGATTTCAATCGCAATTTTGAGGTTATGACGTCACTATCAAGGAACTGAGCCAAATCTGAATATTCTCGGTTATTAGTGTAGTATATAATCACCATCAATCCAAGTTCCCTGAAAAATCAATGCCACGGCTGCAAAATATGGGAAAATTGTGGAGCGGAAGACGAATATCAGTGTTCGAATTTTGCCATATTTTGAAGCGGTGGCACTGATTAATTTTCGAACAGTGCCACGGCTTCAAAGTATAGGAAAATTATGGAAAGAAATGCGAATATTCGTGTTCGAACACTAATATTCGCATTCCTTTGCATAATTTTCCCATACTTTGAAGCCGTGGCACTGATTAATTTTCGAACAGTGCCACGGCTTCAAAGTATAGGAAAATTATGGAAAGAAATGCGAATGTTCATGTTCGAACAATAATATTCGCAAAGCGGAATGCGAATATTAGCGTTCGAACACTAATATTCGGATTAGGAATGCGAATATAGTGTTCGAACATTAATATTCGGATTAGGAATGCGAATATAGTGTTCGAACACTAATATTCGGATGCGAAATGCGAATATCAGTGTTCGAACACTAATATTCGCATTCCTCTGCATAATTTTCCCATACTTTGAAGCCGTGGCACTGATTAATTTTCGAACAGTGCCACGGCTTCAAAGTATAGGAAAATTATGGAAAGAAATGCGAATATTCATGTTCGAACAATAATATTCGCAAAGCGGAATGCGAATATTAGCGTTCGAACACTAATATTCGGATTAGGAATGCGAATATAGTGTTCGAACATTAATATTCGGATTAGGAATGCGAATATAGTGTTCGAACACTAATATTCGAATGCGAAATGCGAATATCAGTGTTCGAACACTAATATTCGCATTCCTCTGCATAATTTTCCCATACTTTGAAGCCGTGGCACTAATTTTTCGAGGAATTTGGATTGAAGATGATAATAATCGATAGATTAATCGTCGAATGTAGGTTATGTTCGTTCATCATGCGCGAAAATATCCCTCAAGTTGAATACGATGGACAATGGGGCGAGCATAATAGCATTACGTCCACGTTAACATCAATATAGTGGATACAAGGACGTCGAAAACCCAAGAGGATTTAGTGAGAGAGCGAGAGAGCGAGAGCGAGAGAGAGAGAGGGGGGGGAGCTGTTGGATGATAAATGTGATCGTTGAGCGGGAATATATGCGATACATCTAGTGTTGCGAGACGGGCGAGGCAAAAAGCCGGTAGACGACGATGTGTTTGGTGTGCTCGAAGGGCGCCACTGATAAAAATAAATATCATACGACTCAGTGGAGCAAACTAAATGCCACGCTAAACGGGGGAAACTGGGGTAAAACATACGTTTCCGCTTTCCCATAATAGATCATAAGAGTCGTGTGCCTCGCTCGATCCGCAACCATACACACGTAGCCATCAATGCCATTGTTCACCCTCATTGTGTATATTCCGTATAACGAATGGTTCATTTCGCCCTTCTCGAACGAACGAGGCAGCGGTAATTCTGTAAAATATTTTCGATTCACCATTACACTTTTGTTACGAATGAACGGTGAGTGTCGGGACAAAATAAATGCCAAGGATTTCACGGTTTCTCTCCATCAATTCTCATTGTCCCGAAAGAATCCTCAGTTGACTCAATGTTGCTGGAAATCAATTATTCTTGGTCATAGTGGACGATATGTGACACTTTAAAATCGAATCGAAAGACAAATTTTCATGTTAATCAATTTTCCGCACTAATCAGTCGGGGAGGCGCCGCTCTAAGTGCCCTCTGGTAGTCGTGCTTTGACTTAATCGCGATACCGGCGGACGCTAAAGCAGATTACCACTGTACCGACAGTCGCAAAAATTACCGTCAGCTAAATTCAATTATAGTGGTTGTGAAAATTAAGCAACTAATTGACTGTGCACCCCTTAAAAAAGGCGGCAACGGAAGAAACGCTCTGCAGCCGCCATTTTATAATCAATCACTATGAAAAAATTATTTCTCGCAATTCATTAGTGGTATAATAAAATCCTCTTTACAGAATTTCGATCGATCCCTCTGGTTGATTAAAAAAAAAATTCCCAAAATATGTCTAATTTTTTGTTTTACTTGTCCTAATCCTTCGTAACTAAAGGGAAACAAAGGGACATTATTCCGATCGAATTTCAACAGTTCAAAGGTCCCAATCGACTCTCCGAATAAATAATTAAACAATATCCTCTCGAAAATTCAACCCTTTGACCACCTAATCATCCCCTAACTTTGTCACGCAGATTATATTTAGGATCCACGATCATTTTTTTTTTTTCAAGTACAAACAATTTGATTGGATAATAAAAACAAGAAATTTAGACGGCAGTCTGATTAGAAAAAAATTCCGGGTATTTGTGTTTCCTCGTCCGAGCTGCCCCAGAGTGTCATCCCTTCAGAATTATTCGAACAAAAACCCCACGAACGTCTATATTGTTGTAACAGCGTCGGTATACGAATGACAATACAATGAAAAAAGTTTTCTTGAAACGACGATGATAAATATGCGGTAGCAAAATGGAGGAAGCTTACAAGATGTCGATGTATTCAACGCGCCCATTAATGTGCTCGCTTTTCATTGTTATCCAACGGTCCGTCCTCTCTCTCTCTCCTCACCCCTCCCCCCCGCCCCCGCCCCTCTCCCCTTCCTCGTCCGAACGATGTGTGCATCCAGAGCTGTCTCTCTCTTTTCATTTGCATCAATGTACGTGAAAAAAGGGAAGAAAATACCATAGGCAGACTATGAAAGGCATTCAAGGCGGCCCAGTCGAGTCAGCATTAAACGATATTACGATGAGATATATTTAACGACCGTTGTAATTAAAAAAAAATAATTGTGCAGGGTTGGCGAAGGATAGGACAGATACAAGGCGCAATATAATACACATTGGCGGAAAATTTATCCCAAACCCTCTCTTTTCCCTCCCGGTACGTTTAATGGAGGACCAAAGTGTGCACATGACCCACGTGCTTCCACGTCTTTGTTTATCCTCTCGCACTCGATCCTCCCCCGCTCAGACAAAAATATTCCTCAGTGGTAAAAGAGTGTCGCCATCTTGGTTTTTTTCTCCTCTGCCTCCTCTTTTTACCGTTCTTTTGAATCGAGCTGTCACCCACGCGCGTCCGACCTTCCTCTCTCTCTCTCTCTCTTTCTCTCTCTCTCTCTCTCACTGCCTGCAGGGCGCCCCTTTGTGAGGGCACAAAAGCCAGAGCACCGAAGTTATTATTTGGATCAAAGGACCAAAAGAGCCCTTGCACACTCTGAGGACTGTGGGAGAAAGAAAAGAGCCCTGGCGCACCTTCCAAGTTTTAAAGTCACGTGACTCCCGACGCAGTGAAGAAAGTTAGCCATAGCGGTGTTGGTTGGGGAGGGGATGGGTAGGGGGATCCCGTGCGTGAAAATTCTAGGGAAGCCCTGACTCAAGTCGGAACCTCATCGGGCTTGGACGTGGAAGCCCTTTGAGGAATTGCCCTTACACCGCAAGGTTGGGCCCCGACAGGGCAATGCCAAGGTTGCCAGGCCTATTTACAATATGGCTGACCTGAGGCAACCCGTTGAGGACCTTGTCGGGCTTAGACGTGGATGCCCTATCATGAATTGCCATAACACCACCAGGTTGGGCCCCGACATGGTAGTGCTAAGGTTTCCGGGCTTACTTACAATATGGCTGACTTGAGGCAACCCATTGAGGACCTTGTCGGGCTTAAATCTGGAAGCCCTGTCATGAGTTGCTATAACGCCGCCAGGTTGGGCCGTGACAGGGCAATGCCAAGGTTGCCAGGCTTACTTACAATATGGCTGACCTAAGGCAACCCGTTGAGGACCTTGTCGGGCTTCGTTCGGGCAACCCATATTTAAAGAAGTCGGTATAATTACAACAGAACCAAATCGGGCCCAAATAAGGCGAAAGTATCGGAGCCCTAATTATTTCAAACATGGCACTGACGAGGCAACCCTTTGAGGGCCTAATCGGGCTTCACGGGGAGTTAGTTCCGAGACTCGCCATGAGATGTCGCATACGGCGTGCGCTCTCTCGCATACGGAATATGCAAATAGTATGCTTATATAGCCGATGTGGGAGCACGGGTTGTATTCGACACCGCAGAGTCAGCCCTTTCAGGAAGTCATGCCTCGAGGGAAGTCATGCCAGCAAGATTTCTACATAGAAATCCTCTGCTTTATACAATTTTTTTATAAAAATTCTCTAGGAGAATTATTAATAATAATGTATTATTATAATATATAATAATTATTAATCATAATGTATTACTATAATATATAATAATAATTATTAATAATAATCATAATATTGTTATTATTATTGAAATAATTCAATTTTACAATCTACACGTATAGCGATACTACGTACATACTAGGGCCCTGATAGGGCTTGACCATGGGCTTGTCATGGATTCGACATGGCAGACGTGAGGCGGTTGTAAAGGCCCTCATTTGGCAACCTTCTAAGGCCCTTGTCGAAAAAGTGTGACCGTCCATTCAGGGGCTCTATTGGGCTTTCAGTCAAAGGCCCGTAGTAAGTTAGGGAAAACCGATCGGGGCCTAGTCGGGGCCTCAATCAAATTCACGCACGGGTAGTGGTAATTTTTTTGTAATCAAGCCCTCGGCGATATCGGAAAAAAGGGTTTAAAGGCGGTTAAGGGTTAAAAAGCCATTTAATTTGAAAACTAATAACTTTATCAAAAAATATGTCCGAAAAAAGTTGTTGGGGATTAAAAAATACGTAAAAAAGTATTCTTGGTTCATCCTCGTATTTTTAAAAATAAACGAGAAAAAGACGGAGAAACATTGAGTTTTGGGGTGAAAACTTCCAACTTTCAAAAAATAAAAAAACATATTAAATTCATATATATCTTGGGTTTTTTCGTTCCAAATAACTTTAGTAAGAGTTATAATTTAACTTCCTAGAAAGATTTTTTTTCTATTTATTGTATAACTATCGGAAAATTAGCATTGAATATTGAGAATACAGGTTGAGAATCCCTATTAGAAAGAGACGCACTATATAACTGCCATTTACATTCTCCGCCCGTGCGTGCACACCCGTTCGCGCCTGCGTGTGTGTGTGTGTGTACCCTTTTTTCCAGTGGTGCTCCAACTGGCCATTTACTCATTTTTCCTTAACAAAAATGTCTTTTTCTCGCTTATTTTTGAAAATGCGAGGATGAACGTGAAATACTTTTTTATGTATTTTTTTTATCCCTAACAACTTTTGTTCGACACATTTTTTGATAAAGTTATTAGTTTTCAAATTAAATGGCTTTTTAACCCTTTAACCCCCTTTAAACCCTTTTTCGATATCGCCGGCGTTTTGATTACCAAAAATTACCACCATTCGATTCAGCGTCATCGAATGACCCTTAGATCAAGTTTGCAGATCCATGCTTGAAAGTACGATGATTTCCTCCCCAGTGGACACAGTAGTGTTGCAGCAATGTAACGGCAATGTTACCGTTTGTAACATTACATGGACGTTATATGTAAATTACATGTAAGTTACAATTTCCTACTCAGCAATATAACATTGTTATATAACAGTTATGTAACTGTATTACGTTACCGTAACTAGAATTAATTGTTGTTAAACATGTTAAAAATTATATATAGCTTTTGCAGAATAATTTAATATGCATAGCTTACCGGCCTCCAAAAGAGATTCATAGAAAAAAAACAATCTGCGGGAATTGTCCGATCTAATTTTTTTCAGAGACCGGGAATCGAACCCTCAACCCTACCTACCATCCTACCTATCTACCTGAACGCTACCTATTACGCTATCGACTACTTATGAATCCCCTCTACTTGTATAATATATGAATGCTGGAGTGTCAAAAAAATAATACTAGTATAATAATGATGGCAAAATAATAATAATTATAATAAAATAATAATCTTATATGCATTTGAATGAGCAATAAACCATGAAAGTTGGTTTTTTCATTTACGAATTCGAATCCCCTGACCCCGCATAAGTTATGTAAACTTTGTTCCAGAATACCTCAACCCTCGTAACTTGAGTAACCCCTCAGAACTTACGTTACCCCTCATGACCTAATTTCAGAGCTTCTTACTCCTCATAAGTTATGCAAACCCTCAAAACTGGTTTGAATAAAACCGTGATCTCACATAAGTTTACCGATTTCTCATAACTTAATTTCGGGGCCCCGCTCATAAATTATGTGGACCTTAAAAACTTTTATCAGAATACTTGACCCCCGATAACTCAAGTGACCTCTCATAACTGAATTTCGTGACCCCTGACCTCTCATAAGTTAAGTGACCTCTCATAACTGAATTTCGTGACCCCTGACCGGTTGTAGGTTTTGTAAAGCCGCAAAACTCAATTCCAGGATTCCTGACCCCTCATAAGTTAAGTCTCTCCTCATAACTTAATTCCAGAGCCACTGACTCCTCATAAGTTATGTGAACGCTCAAAACTGTATTCCACAATACCCGACCCCTCATAACTTAAGTTATCCCTCATAACTTAATTTCGCGACCCCCGGCCCCTTGTAGTAAAAATGTTGGAAATTTCATATTTTTGCTTGCAGTGAGTAACTTCCATGTTGTATTGCCGCAATGTAACATATGTTACATTACTGTAATGTAACAAAGTTATATAGCAGTTATGTAACATACATGTAACAAATGTTACATAACATGTTACTTTCACATTATATGACAGCAACGTTACATAGGAATAACATTTTAACATTACATGTATCTTCCATGTTACATTGTCGCAATATAACATTTGTTACATGTATTGTTACATAGGAATAACATTGTGACATTACATGTAACTTTCATGTTATATTGTCGCAATATAACGTATGTTACATTACTGTAATGTAACAAAGTTATATTGCAGTTATGTAACCTACATGTAACAAATGTTACATGACATTGTTACTTGCACGTTATACAACAGCAACGTTACATAGGGATAACATTGTAACATTACATGTAACTTCCATGTTACATTGCGGCAACATAACGTGTTCACTGGGTCCCTGTTCCTGGCCTGCAGCTGCGAGTCATCGACTTCGCCATCGGCCAAACGCCCCGGGCCCTCGTGATCGCTTATCCGTCACTGGCAATGTGTGCAGGGCCGATCGTGCAGAGCTTGATGCGGTGGGGTACCACACGAGAAACGGCCGCAAAAGGAGTCGAACGCCTGGGCAACAATGTGCTCTATGGTAACAATGCCTGTTTCACTGTCTACAGTCGTACGAACAATGGCCGATCGCTTCGCTGTCAGTTTTTGTCGATTGTTGACCAACGTACGGGCGAGAAGAGGGTGGGAATGCCGGGGGATGGGATGGCGAAGGGGTCAAACGTCGAGGGACTATCAACAGCGAGAGTCATAATCTATACGTCAACTTTCATCGTCGAGTCGGCATTGTCTCTACCGATCATTACTCCATCGATGGACTAGGATTCATTGGAGATTGGACGTAGAGAAAGGATCTCGTACTCCGTCCGTTTATTTTATCATTTTTTATTTGAATCAACATAAGTTTACTCACTAACTGCCCGTGCGTAAACATTCTGGGGAAGCCCTGACTTAAGTCGGGACCTCGTCGGGCTTGGACGTGGATGCCCTGTCAAGAATTGCCCTTACACTGCCAGGTTGGGCCCCGACAGGGCAATGCCAAGGTTGCCAGGCCTATTTACAATATGGCTGACCTAAGGCAACCCGTTGAGGACCTTGTCGAGCTTAAATGTGGATGCCCTGTCATGAATTGCCATAACACCTCCAGGTTGGGCCCCAATATGGCAGTGCTAAGGTGTCCAGGCTTACTGACAATATGGCTGACTGAGGCGACCTGTTGAGGACCTTGTTGAGCTTAAATCTGGATGCCCTGTCATGAATTGCCATAACACCGCCAGGTTGGGCCGTGACAGGGCAATGCCAAGTTTGCCAGGCTTACTTACAATATGGCTGACCTAAGGCAACCCGTTGAGGACCTTGTCGGGCTTCGATTGGGCAACCCAGATTCAAAGAAATCGGTATAATTACAACAGAACCAAATCGGGCCCAAATAAGGCGAAAGTATCGGAGCCCTAATTATTTCAAACATGGCACTGACGAGGCAACCGTTTGAGGGCCTAATCGGGCTTCACGGGGAGTTAGTTCCAAGACTCGCCATGAGATGTCGCATACGGCGTGCGCTCTCTCGCATACGGAATATGCAAATAGTATGCTTATATAGCCGAAGTGGGAGCACGGGTTGTATTCGACACCGCAGAGTCAGGCCTCTCAGGAAGTCATGCCTCGAGGGAAGCCATACCCGCAAGATTTCTACATAGAAATCCTCTGCTTTATATTATTTTTTTGTAAAAATTCTCTTGGAGAATTATTGATAATATATTATTAATAATTATTAATAATAATGTATCATTATAAGATATCATAATAATTAATAATCATAATAATAATATTGTTATTATGATTGAAATAATTGAATTTTACAATCTACACGTATAGCGATATTACGTACGTACGTGACCGTCCATTCAGGGGCCCTATTGGGCTTCCAGTCAAGGGCCCGAAGTACGTTAGGGAAAACCGATCGGGGCCTAGTCGGGGCCTCAATCAAATTCACGCACGGGTGTATGTGTAATAATGAAATTGATTTATCTTAGTTTCATCGTTAAATGGCATATTGTTGGGCCAAATGGATTTTATGTTGAATCCTGTTACGATCATATCTGCGGACTTATCAGTACCGCAAAACTCCGCCAGGTGGCTACGCCGCCTCCGCGCTCTCGCACAAGCGAATTACGCCGGCATACCCTATATAAGATTCTCAGCTAGGCTCATGCTGGATATCCTTATTTTTGAATATCAATAGTTAATAATACTTAACAAGATATATCTGACTCTGACGACGTTCGAGTCAATTTATTGGTCCATATTTGTATAAATTCGATTAATTAAAATATTAAAATGTTTTTACTTGTGACAA
Source organism: Alloplasta piceator (assembly GCA_946863875.1). NCBI lineage: Eukaryota > Metazoa > Arthropoda > Insecta > Hymenoptera > Ichneumonidae > Alloplasta > Alloplasta piceator. The sequence goes on from OX333080.1 coordinate 30,665,005, forward strand.
GTCTACCAATCCGAAATAAATTAACCCCAACGCAAACTCAATTATGAAAAATTGCGAAAATTTGCACATTGCCTTTACATCATTTTTACGCAAGTTAAAATCGGTATAGAAGCGAATTCGCTCGGATGGAGGGAATCGGCGTCCTTGCGCGAACCTTCCCATCGTGTGCATTATTTATCACGTTTGTTCAATCGATCGCGTCACGAAGATAGTTTCGCGAATGCGTCGATACAATGGCCCGCATTTCCCCTGGTAATCCGATCGAATTACACATGGGATTATATAGTAAACGCGAGCTTAATTATCAAATTCGAATGATTCTCCGCAGGAACAATCGTAACGGATGAATCGCATGGACCATGATGAAACATGCTCCAATTCTCTGATTAGGCTTATCACAAAAGAAGGCTAAAGAAGGCTAAATTTGATAGTTAAAAATATATATGGATTGATTGTTGGATCAAATGAATTTTTATGTTGAATCCTGTTAAGATCGTTTGCAGACTTGTCAGTACCACAAAAATCCGTCAGGTGGCCACGTCGCTGGAACGCTCTCGCGCAAGCAAATTGTGCCGTCATACTCTATAATTAAATAAATAAGATTTATGATGATATAATCCCAAGGAAATATTTATATTCAATATATTATAAATATTAATCATCTGTACTTATTATATTTAAAATATTCAATATTTATACTTATTTATTAATTTTCATTATTTAAAGTACACTACGCGCAACAATTAAGGGAGCAAGAAAAATTTCTAAATTTTCCGGTGATGTTCGACAGGCTGTATTTAAGTAAAAAATGGTCGTATCGAGGTCACAAGAAAAGGATTTCGTAGCTCCAAGATTCTAGTTTTCAGATCTTTTGGTAAACAATTTTTAGGAGCTACAATTTTTACGAATTTTTAAGAAATAGCGCAAAAGAAAATTTTCGCAATATTCTTACTTTTTTATTTTTGGTCCACGGGCTTGGACTAATTTTTTCCAGCTAAACCAATATATGGACCAGGTAGCCTGTTTATCCAGCTTGAATTTCTTTTTTTTTTAATTATTTGTCTTCATTGATTTCTCGCGGAGATATCCGACTTTGAATGAAAAAAGATCCTTTAGTCTTTAACCACTGATATCTCAGCAACCAATGATTGTACAGAAATCAATCGGGCAGTTTCGGAAACTGGAATAAATTTCCTACAAGATTCCTTTAAGAGTTTTGGGGAAACGTTTTTTTTCTATTGATGAAAATTTCCAAAAAAATTAATGGAATAAGGTTTTTGTTTCTGAACATCGGGTAATCTTCTTGAAAATGGAAAAATTATTTTTTTCCACTTTTTTTTTACAATTCTGCCACTGTTATGGGTTAAATATGCAAAAAAATTAAAAAAGTGAAAACAAATTATTTTTTTGGTAATTTTTTGAAATTTTTTTTTTTTATGGGAAGACTAATATTTTCAGTAATTCTCACAGCTCAATGTACCCTAAATAACCCTGTAAGTTTGCAGATCGATCCATAGAACGATTTTGCAAGACCGATTGATCAAAATTTCAATAAAAAATTAAAAAAGAAAAGCTTTTGTTTGTAAACGTCGGGTAATCTTCTTAAAAATGAAAAAATCGATTTTTTTTTACATTCTTTACCATTCTGCATCTGTTAGCGGTTAAATTGAAAAATAAGATGAAATAAAAAAAAAATTTGAAAAATGTTGATTTTTTTTGTTTTTCAAATTTCACCGATCACAAATGCAGAATTGTCAACAAAGTCGAAAAAAAAACATTTTTTCATTCTTAAGAACATCACCCGATGTTTAGAAAAACCTTGCTCCTTTAATTTTTTTTGAAATTTTGATCAATCGGTCTGAAAGAACTGTTCAATGGATTGATCTGCAAATGTACAGGGATATTGAGGGTACATTAAGGGGGAAAAATACCTTAGAACATTAGTCTTTCCATCAATATTAGCAAAGCTGCAGTTGATTTACCAAAACAAGGGAAAAAGTTACTTTTTCGTACTTCTTTCAACAAAATTTTGAGGGTAGAAAAAGAAATTTTCCCCAAATTCGAAATCACCGAATCGTCGAAAATCACCGAAATAATTGGAAATTTTTCTTGCTCCCTTAATTGTTGCGCGTAGTGTATTATTAAAAGGTAAAAAATTAGTTGTTCTTCTATTCGCGCTATGATTGGTCACGAGGCTTCATCGATTGGTGCTCAAAAATACAGGACGATTGCGATGGACTGAACATTCGTGGAAATTTCAAGGGTTCGGCTCTTCGTGATTACGTGATAACGTTTTTTGTTTTTGGATCACGATCGTGTCTTCCAAAGAGAAGCTACTGAGAGTGAGAAGACCGACGACAGGAGTTGGTAAACGAAGGGGGACGCACTTCGCCGCAAAATGAAGGCGTCTCGGACGCGCTTCTAATTATAAATCCATTGTCTCCTTCGGTATTTTTGTGCAACGTCTTTCCTGTCTTCCACGGCAACAGAAAGACCATTCTGTTCCTGGCAGTCATCGTAATGCTGGTATTGTTCTCATTGTCGCGACATCGTCGTACGATAAAGCGCGAAGACAAAGCTTTCCGCAAAGGTCCTGCCTGTCGCGTAACAACTCCTACTTCTCTTTACCCTATTCTTTTCGTTTCTACTACGTAATACTCTCTCTTTCATCGTCTCGTTAGGTAACAAAAAAAAATCACAACGGCCGTATATTAACGGGCCTTGTTTCAATAGAAATGTTTGGTGACCCACTAAACATTTTTTTTGACTACCATTGACCTATCAACTCAATATACATGACCATTTTTTTTAGGGTAGGAATAATCTTTGTACTTTAGGAATGAACATGCTCAATTGAACTCTGAAAGTCTCTGATCCGCGACTATCTGCAGGATTTGGAGATAATTAGATTCGGATTGGTGAGTCGTTTTAAAAAATCGATTTGAATTTCCCGCGCTCGCGCCAAGACCCGGGCAATACTTGCAATCGTCCCGGGAACCGCCAAGGAACTTGCGTCGATTTCCTCTCTTTATTTAGTCGTCCCGGAAACTAATTACGGTGGAAACGCAATGCACAGATGTGATGGATCCTTTCCTGGAAGGAGAATCGCAGAAGGAACTGATGGGAATCTCAGAAACTTGGCCAATTGCGGGAAAAATGCATCGCTACTTTCTAGAGGAAATTATGAGGAATCGTGACCGCTAATTGAAAAGACACTAAGGGGAAGGTAATTTATAATGCCGATTTAGAAATTATGTTTGTCGATAAGGGCGATCCGTGACTTACCGACAAAAACGGTTCTATAATACAACGCATCGCCCCGCATAAAACTTCGGTGAGGCTGTCTCCGTATCATAATTATGAAATTACTCTTTTCGGATGGATATGGTACGTAAAAGAAAAATATTGAAATATTGAATTTTCATTTTCAACAAATCGCGAGCATGAAAATAAAACCGAAAAAGTCAATTGATCGTGCCCTCAAAATGGATAGACTACAATTGCGATCTATTATTTCTCTATCATGCACAATGTTTTTTTTTTTAATTTTAAGATAATTCACATAATCGATGTTCCAATGTTGTTCAAACACATCGATTCATGAATCAATGTTCTCGCCCATTCCTCCCCTTTAATATTGCTCGGTCCAGGCTATTCCGCTTGTGAGAAAGATTTCGAGGACGTGCGACGCGCTGCGGCCGTTTGCTGAACTATCCGCTTTCGAAATATTTTCCGCTATGCGCGTGATATCCAAGTTTTCAGGTATACCTTTGACTCTAAAGTGTTTGTGGAAGAAAAAAGTGATATTTCTGCCTTTTTTTCAATGTATTTTCCAAAATAACGAAAATTTGGGTTTTTCTGTGATCGCATTGCTTTTTGAGTGAAATAAGCGCACCAGCCCAGTATGCATAGATGGTAATAGATGGAGGCCAGTGAGGGTGCTGCATCGGTGGTAAGGAACGTTGCCACCGGCATAGTACGAGAGGAGAGGCCCTTTGTCGCTATCGGGCCGATAGCGAGTTGGCATTCTCCTGGACAAGAGCTTCAATGTTCGGGGACAATGTAGCCAACGTTAGGGCATTCAGTGGTAAACAATGCCACGTACATAATGTGATAATGCAGAGAGGAGAGCCTGGGAGAGACGGAGAGAGGGGAAGGGCCTTCTGCCAGGCATCATTCGCTGGCAAGATCTGCGGCGTCGAGGGTGTACAAACCGAATGAGGGATGCTCTCCCGGTACAGTTGTGGGACGGAGTGAGAGAGAGAGAGAGAGAGAGAGGGTAAGAGAACGAGAGAGGGAGAGAGAGAGAGCAAGCGAGGGGGAAAGGGAGTGAGAGAGGGAGAAAGAGAGAGAGAGATTTGCAGGAGGGTGGTTACAGAAGTAAGGTGGTAAAGGACTTGGGTGTTAGACGGATAGGGACGCCGTTATACGGAGGAGACATTTGTGGAAAATGGGACAAAGTGAGTTTTATTAACGCATCCATGATTAAAAACACTCGGTGCGCTTCGCGCGTTTTTTTTTTTTTTTTTTTAAAGTCCCCGAGAGTGTACAAAAACGCGAAGGGGAAGAGAGTGTCGGAGCGCGAGAATCGAACGAGAGAGGCTCGCGCTACACGCTCACGGATGCTTTTCGCATCTCCTCGCTTTTCTTCTTGCTTCTTCTTTTTGTTAGTGTTTTTTTTCTTCCTCTTTTTTATCCATTCCGCCGTCGTCCGCAGGCGTCGAGGCTGTACCTTGGATTTTTGTAGAATCTCATTCGCTCGGAGTGGTCGACGGGTGCACCCCTCTCTCTTGTCTCTCATCCCCATTCGAATGTTCAACCACCTACACACACTGTTTCATATGTAGCCAGATGTGAGTGTTTTGATGCTTGATGTACTACTTGTAGGCTCTAAAGATGTTGAAAGAAAAAAAAAAGAGGATTTTAGAGTCGTGTGTTTCGCAAAACCGGAATTTCTGCTCTGCGATGAGATTCTTTTGTCCATTCTCTTGTGACAATTGTCCGTCAAGGGTTTCTCAAATTTTTTTATTCGCAGCGCTGTTTCCATAAAGGGTATTACAATAATGTATCTTCGCTGCGCTGGGTTTGGAGGGATTTTTTTAAATCTATCTCCGCAGCGTTGGGCTCATCAAGAGTTTATCAAATTTTTTATCTTCGCAGCGATGGGACTGAAGAGATTCGACAGAGCTTAACGTGCTCTGTCTGCTAAAGGTTTCTGAAAATGTTTTCTTCGCAGCGCCGTTTTCATAAAAAGTATTACAATATTGTATCTTCGCTGCATTGAGTCTAGAGAGAATTTTTGTAAATTCATCTTCGCAGACCGGTGCCCATCAAGATTTTGTCAAAATTTGTATCTTTCCAGCGATGGGTCTGTAGAGATTTGTCAGAGTTTAACCATTCCAATGCTCTATCTGAGGAAGGTTTTTAAAAATATTTTCTTCGCAGTGCTATTTCATCCATGTTGGGCTTAAAAAATGTTTACATTCACTGTGTCGAAAATTTTATCTCTGCAGTGTCGTATCATTTATGAGGGGTTTTCTAAATAATTTTTACTCCGGAAGCGCAGCTGTGAGGAATTTGAGAAAATGTTCACTTCGCAGCGTTGTCAAAAAAAATTTGCTGAAGTTTTACCTTCGCAATAGTGTATCCTTAGGAAGTTGTGGAATTTGAAAATGTTTGTGTTCGCTGCGCTGAGTTAATAAGAGATTTTCTACATATTTTTTCGAAGCACATAATTTATGATGGGTTTTCTAAAAATATTTTACTTCGGTAGCCCAGCCATTGAAAAAATTGCATCTTAGTAATGGGTCTAATATTACCAAAGTTTCATTTTCGTTCCGCTTATACATTGATGAGTGTTTTAATTTAATTTCCTTTTGTAGCGCTGGATTTGATTATACTGTGAAATTTTCTGCTTGTAGTGCTGTGTCCATCGTAAATAATATACTTTATAACAAATAAATAAATTAAAATTTAAGATAAATTTCGGAAATTCAGCATTGCATTAGCCAATTCATTAAAATCACAACCGATGCGGAGTCTCATGAACGTGACAATGGAAATTCGCTGAACAACGGTTTTTGAGGAATAAGGGATGGCATCGTATTTTAATGCGTCGTTGAATTCCCCCCCCCCCCCCGCGATGCATAGCTGGTGCGTTAACGTATTCACCTAGCGGGCGTTAGAATGAATAACAAACAAAACGAAAAAGAAAAAACGAGTCTCCTTTGCTCTACCGTGACAATAAAGTGTACGCACACGAATTGCTCAGCTCTCGCAGTAGACGCCGCGGGGTGGGAAATGAAAAAAAAAGTGAAAAAAAATAAATTATATTCCCTAGAGTACCGCCATAGGCCGTGGCTGGGAACGGGATAGGGAAGAGGAAGAGGAATGAGGGGAGCGGAAGAGGCGCCTCTGGTGGCAGCGATGCGGAGGATATGCAACCGGAGAGAGAGACCCCAAGGAACGAAGGCAGAAGAACGCAGCCACTGACTGGCGGCTGCTAACGACCGTCAGGGCTTATCGTTATAAAATCGGGGTAACTAAGTTCGAACGGGTCTCGGGAACGACGGTGCCAGGAGGAGGGAGGGATTTTTTGCGAGAGCAGGAAAGCCCGGGAGGGTGGATGTTTGGGTTGGGAAGGGATGGAGGAGTCGGAGGCAAGAAACGACGCCCGGTCGTAATCGCGACCGGTGCCGAAGGGTTCGCGCTGCGCCCAGAGTGTTGCTGTTATAAAATGGGGATGATTAAAATAACGAGGCTGCAGAGGGTTTTCCCCGGTAAATCCTAGCCCCACCCCATCTACCTCAACCAGTCAGACGGGGGATGATATTGTGTTAAGACAATGTAACGCCTGACACCCTGTATTGCGTACAGGCGAGCGCGACGACATCAATTGACGCCCTCACAACACCATTCCTACCCTTCCCTAGCTGGTGAACTAACCTGTGCTCACCCTCCCTTCTGGCGTACACCATCGGCACCCATTACTCGAAACTCGAATTCCAAACGAGCCCGCACAATCCGCCTACCCATCCTGATGGTGGCGATGAAGACATCCCTGGATCATCCTCTTGGCGGATTACGCGCCGGCCTTTACCTGTAGTTTCATGACTCATTTGTGGGGTACCCATCACTTTGGTATCACTACTCCAATAGTGATACCCCGACAGTTCACTGTTGGAGAACCGGAGGAGGGATCCTGTCACTTTGGTATCGCTGCTGAACTGCCGGTGCTGAACCGTGATATCTTGGCCAGGGCCTTGATATCTGGAGCTTTAGGGTTGTTTAGGCCTAATTTTTTTTGGGGAATCGGAGGAGGGGCCCTGTCACTTTGGTATCGCTGCTGAACTGCCGGTGATGGATCTTCGATATCTGGGCCAGGGTCAAGACCAAGACTTGATTTCTGGAGCTTTATAGTCATATAAGTCCAATTTTATTGGGGACTCGGGGAGGGACCATGTCACTTTGGTATGGAGCCCTAGGGTTGTGTAGGCCCAGTTTTATTGGACAACCGGAGAAGGGACCCTGGCACTTTGGTATTGCTGCTGAACTGCCGGTGCTGGATCCTTGATATCTGGGACAGGGCCTTGATATCTGGAGCTTCAGGATTAGGCCCAATTTTATTGGGGAATTAGAGGAGGGACCCTGTCACTTTGGTATCGCTGCTGGACTGCCGGTGCTGGAGCCTTGATATCTGGGCCAGGGCCCTGATATTTGGAGCTTTAGGGTCTTGTAGGCCCAATTTTATTGGGGAATCGGAGGAGAGACCCTGTCACTTTGGTATGGAGCTTTAGGGTTGTGTAGGCCCAATTTTATTGGTGAACAGGTTTTTGGGTTTCACTTTAGGGTCACACTACTGCTATGTCCCAACTAAACGTGACTCTGCTGGTAAGTAGACTGAATATTTCCATCATCGTTGGACTCCATCTTTGGTCATTTAACTCAACTGTCACCTTCAATGTCATCATCGAGTAGAGTTTGGCTGATCAGCCTTGTATTCTGATCGACTGATATACTCATCTACTGATGATCTTCTATCTTCAGAGTAAAGACCGCATCTAGTAAACCACTGCAGTGCCCAATTCGGAGATTCTGGTTTAGCTTAGGCCAGAGTCAGGTGATGGAAAGTTCGAAATTCATTCAGAGCACCGACTACTTTACACTAAAGAAGCACTATGAATGAGTAGATCGGCTGATACATGTACCTGATGAAAAATATGTTTCAGTTTATATGGTATACCTACGCAATTATTGACATTGTCTATTCATTGTCTTTTCGAAAAAATCTAAAAGATCGACATTTCCATTGAGCCAAAACGAGTCTATGATCGGCTTGATCTGTTCTTCATTCGGTTGCTTCTGATAAATGATAATGACTGTATGGTTTCCTTATTAACACAAAATTGGAGAACCGTTAGAAGATATGTCATGAGCGGTCCCAGCGGTTTTTTTTAAGAACGTTCCATTATACAATGCATGATAGGGTCTGATTATAAAATTTTCTGTATTTCGTTATCGTGTAAATCGTTCATGGAAATTATAAAAAAGACACATTCAGATCGATAAGGAAAAAAATAAATTGGAACGAATGATCACCTGTACAAACACACACTTCGAGAAAATCATGATTCTGTTTTTGACAAAAATATGTCACGTCTTATTGAATTCGTTATATTTTCCTCAATCGATGGATAATACGTTGACAAATATTCTACGCAGTTAAGAAAATAAGTAACAAGATCGCGATAACAGATCAGGTGTTTCAACAATAACTCGTGATCGAACGCTGCACGGGCATTTACACTGCATAAGTTATGAAATATCGTCAATTCACAAGTATAATATCCACGTGCGGTGTAGCTAGATTTACGTATCAAATGAATTAGGAATATGGAACGTGAAACCAAATTGTAAATGTGCACCACTCATTGCGACTCGATTTGATTCCGCTAAATAGTGCCCTAATTCTAGTCTTAAGGCACCAAATGTTAAAATTCCACATAGGGGATGAATTTTGAGGGTTGAAGGGGTGGCAAAATAAATTTCTCTTCAAAGGTCATCATGTTGGGTATCGAACGAAAGGTGAATTGATGCCAAAGATATTCTACGTAGTGAACACAACGCGTCAGGTATCCCCAAAGTGTTTATTGTTATTTGTTCCTATTGGTAACTAATACTTGCAAGGAAATTTTCTCTCAAAAGACACATCACGTTTTTGGTAGGGATTTATGGGCTACAATCCCGAGTCAATACGATTATATCAGTTCGACAGGTAAAACTAGGCCACCCAAAAACGTCAACACGAGTCACGGAGGCGTCGCCAATAACGCAATATGGCGGCCACTTTGCGTCAGCGCGCGCAATTTGAATCGTTCTTTCAATAAGACTTCACTTCACAATGAAATTCTGAAGCTAAATCGGGAGTGGCGAACCAGGAGCATTCTGAAGATGAACAAAGAGGAAACGAGCCAAGCGTTCATGTTCGGTCCTAACCTACAAAAGGAAACTCTTGCGAAACACGCAAAGAGCTGCTTGTGCACAAAAATATAGATTCTCTCGTAACTTGCAAATGGCAAGGATTATAGTGTGTACAAAGAAGACCGGCGGGGGGGGGGAGGTGGAGGGGTGTGAGGAAGGATCGTTGCCGCCGCGTCGACGCGTGTTGCGTCCAACAGAATGGGCCACACGGCGACGTTGCCGAGGACGAAAAGACGACAAGCGACATCAACAACGTCGAGAGCAACGCTTTTCGACCGGCTAAAACGGGGGATGGTATGAGGCTCAACGGGGGAAAAGAACGAAGAGCTCGCTGGTGGAACGGCGCGAGAGAGCCGGTGCTTCGTGACGGGGTGAGAAGAGAACGGGGGAGAATAATTTAAAAGCTGAATTGAATTTTTTTTTCTCGGAGTCTTTCCTTCGGGCATTGGGAGGCGGACAATGGCTCAATGGCGATGTATCAAGGAAAGTCGACTCGCGGGAGAGGCTAGCATTGTATCGGTCTTTCTCCCCCGCGCCTCCCTTCCTCTCTTCTATCCATTCTCCTTCCCTTTCTCTCCATCCCTCTCTCTCTATCTTTCTTCTTCTCTCTTTGTCACGAGTCGATGGCACTATTCCACATCTCGGCTATGGCCGAGGGCGAATGTAGACCGTACGAAGGACTGTACTGGTACCTCAGTGAATATTCTTCGTGTGACAATAATAGCGGGTGGAAGTAAGCGAATAGTGTGTAAGCGGATCGCGTCTTGTCATTGTGGTCGTCAAAGTAGTCACGTTGCATGAATTTTAGCGTACGATTTTTTTCTCCACTACCGAAACTCAAACTTGAGTCCATGAAAAAAATTGGGCTAATTAGAAATTTCTTCGAGCCTCGTCGAGCCTCTTCCAAGTGCTCAAACACCCCTATTTGTTTGACAAATTGTTTTGCAAGTTTTGGAGTAAAGAATATGAGAGAATGTCCGTCGAATACGTTTTCGTTAAATGACTCGATTATATATTTTGATTTTTCTATTTGTACGCATTTCAATACACATGTATTGTGTACCCGCATCCCTAGCTTTACAGGGGGTAGTTCTCCCTTCCCTAAGCCTTACCCTGACCTAATTCAACCTGACATCAATTAACCTAACCCGAGAAGACTTCTGAACGAAAGGTAATTGAAGTGCGAGTCTAAAAATGTATAATTCGTTTTTTTGTGTTCACTTTTTTTCAAACTTAACCCAATAACGGGTTGAAAATCACTTTCTTCGCTAATGCATTGCTGCATTATCCGGATCTGGTTGTACAGAAATTCGACACGGTTTTTGAAATCGGAATTCCCCTTAATAATGCCCTCATACCAGTAGTAAGGCACGAAATGTTAAAATTCCATGTAGGGGATGAAATTTGAGGGTTGAAGGGGTGGTAAATAAATTCGTGTTCAAAGGTCATCATGTTGGGTATCAAACGAAAGATAATTGAAGTGCGAGGCTGAAAATGTATAATTCGTTTTTTTATGTTCACTTTTTTTCAAACTTAACCCAATAACGGGTTGAAAATCACTTTCTTCGCTAACGCACTGCCGCATTATATCCGGATCTGGTGGTCCAGAAGTTCGACAGGACGAAATCGGAATTCTGCTTAATAATGCCCTAATGCCAGTTGTAAGGCACGAAATGTTGAAATTCCATGTAGGGGATGAATTTTTAGGGTTGAAGGGGTGGCAAAATAAGTTTTTGTTCAAAGGTCATCATGTTAAGTATCAAACGAAAGGTAATTCAAGTACGAGTCTAAAAATGTATAATTCGTTTTTTTTTATATTCACTTTTTTCCAAACCTAACCCAATAACGGGTTGAAAATCGCTTTCTTCGCTAACATATTGTCGCATTATTCGGGTCCGGTTGTACAGAAATTCGACACGACTTCTGAAATAAGAATTCCCCTTAATAATGCCCTAATGTCAGTCGTAAGGCACGAAATGTTGAAATTCCATGTAGGGGATGAATTTTGAGGGTTGAAAGGGTGGTAAAATAAATTCTTGTTCAAAGGTCATCATGTTGGGTATCAAACGAAAGGTAATTGAAGTGCGAGCCTAAAAATGTATAATTCGTTTTTTTATGTTCACTTTTTTCAAACTTAACCCAATAACGAGTTGAAAATCACTTTCTTCGCTAACGCACTGCCGCATTATTCGGATCCGGTTGTACAGAAATTCGACACGACTTCTGAAATCGGAATTCCCCTTAATAATGCCCTCATACCAGTAGTAAGGCACGAAATGTTGAAATTCCATGTAGGGGATGAATTTTGAGGGTTGAAGGGGTGGCAAAATAAATTCTTGTTCAAAGGTCATCATGTTGGGTATCAAACGAAAGGTAATTGAAGTGCGAGTCTAAAAATGTATTATTCGTTTTTTTATATTCACTTTTTTTCAAATCTAACCCAATAACGGGTTGAAAATCACTTTCTGCGCTAACACACTGCCGCATTATTCGGATCTGGTTGTACATAAATTCAACTCCGATCTTCGTTCCTATCGAATGACGAGTCAACGATATTCTAATTGAATATGTGGACAATCATTATGGGAATAGAGAAAAGGCGATTACTCTCGCATCCTCCGCAGAAGTTTCGTATTTATACAGGTGGCGGCGCAGATAAAGTGGAATATTCGACTCTCGCATGAAGAGCGTATCTCATCTCACCAACAGACATCGATTCATAAAATGTCTTTGTTGGCCTGTGTTTTCCAAATAGGGAGGGACAAAACGCTGCCATTTCCTGAATGGGAACCCCGTCTTCATTGTGCACCCTCACAATGGCCGATCGATCTATTACTTCGCTTGATAACACAAATTTAACGAATTCTTACTTAACCCCCCGCAACCCTCTGATTTAATCTCGATACTGCCGAATTCAGTCTGCCGATAGTCCGAAGGATGTTGTTTTTTTTTCGAACTAATTTTTTTTTATCCTGGAATTAACTTCTAAAAGGGGCAAGCGAAAATAAATTGCTGAAGAATGAAATTGAAATTTGAAAAATTAAAAGTAAGTGGAAAAATTATACTCTTTTCAACCTCATAATTGAGCTTCACTCTCTTAAGTCATCGGAGAAAGGTTATAAACCTGTAAATTGAAAATTCCTTTTTCGTATTTTTCTCCGAGGTAATTTCTGTATATGACAGGAGGAAAAATAAATTTTCAAATTTGTGAGAGACAAAAAATATACGGCTCTGTTGTACGACACTGGAAAAATATTCTCCGGAACGAGGTGGTCATATACTCTCGCACCGAAGCATCTGGATTATTACCGTCGTAACCGTGTAAATCCATACCGAAATGTGAGTGTAAAAGAAAGTGTCTTTTGACTGCATAAACGATCGAATATTCGCTTTTCTCCTCGCTATGCTCCTAAAACAATAAAATCGTTCGCTCATCCGATCCCTATTCTGAAACTTTCGAAATCCGATACCGTAAATTTTATTGTCACGAAACTCTAGATGGTTTTTAATATTTCGCGATAAAACTTCACTCGCTAAAATCATACGCTAACGTAAAACTGTTTGTTTTTGTTCAAAGTTTAGTAGACCGGAAAATAGAAACAGAAAAATTTCCATTTTTTTCAAAAATAAAATGATTATTCAAAATTGAATTTTTACTGTGATTGCATGTATAGCGATTTTTGAAAAAATTCTGAAATATTAATTTTTCATAATTTTCTATATACTTATGGGGGGTCGAGAGCTCTTGAGTTTACTTACGGGAACAGAATTTTTGTAAAATTTAGGAAGATTTTGGCCACTTTAATTAGAAGAATCAGACCACTTTACTTATGGGAATGAGACTGCTGTACTTGTGGGTGCAAAAGGCCCTGGACTTTACTCACGGGAGTAAGGTCACATTACTTATGGTAATTAGACTACTTTATTTATGGGGTCCAAACGCTCTGGACTTTACTTACGGAAATAAGATAACTATATTTATGGGAATTAGACCATTTTACTTATGGGGAATCAACGGTCATAGTCGAGAAAACAGAATATACACTTTAGTAATGGAAATCAGAGCACTGTACTTGTTGGAATCACACTACTTTATTAATAGGGGATCGAAGGCTCCAGACATTACTTACGGGAATCGAACCTTTTCACTTTACTGATGGGAATTACACGACTTTACTAATAGAATTCGAACTCCCTGGACTTCATTTAAAGTTACATCGAGCCACTTTAGTTATGTGAATCAGACTTTATTTATGGAATATAAAGGGTCCTGGATTTTATTGAGTCATTAATTGAGTCATTAATTTATTGTGTAAAATAACGGAACGAATTGTCAAACTCTGCAATTTACTTATGAGAATGAGACTACTTTACATATAGGGGGGGGGGGGGGGGCAGAGGCCTGGGACTTGCTTCAGGAGTTAACTTATGGGAATCAGACCATTTTGGCTTATGGGGTATCAATGGCCACAGTCAAGAGAATGGAATATTTATACACTTTACTTATAGGAATCGGACCACTTTACTTATGGGAATTACACGACTTTACTAATGGAATTCGAAATCTCTGGGCTTTATTTCGACGCATAGAATATTTTTCTTATAGCAATCGGACTACTTTAGTTATAGAAATCGTGGCACTTTAGTTATGGGAATCAGACTTTATTTATGGAGTATCAAGAGTTATGGATTTTATTGAAAGCGTATTTCTATTATACGAGGAAACTTTAATTTATTGTGTAAAATAACGGAACGGATTGTCAAACTCTGGAATTTACTTATGAGAATGAGACTACTTTACATATAGGGGGGGGGGGGCAGAGGCCTGGGACTTGCCTCAGGAGTTAACTTATGGAAATCAGACCATTTTGGCTTATGGGGTGTCAATGGCCACTGTCAAGAGAATGGAATATTTATACACTTTACTTATAGGAATCGGACCACTTTACTTATGGGAATTACACGACTTTACTAATGGAATTCGAAATCTCTGGGCTTTATTTCGAGGCACAGAATATTGTCCTTACAGCAATCGGACTACTTTAGTTATAGGAATCGTGGCACTTTAGTTATGGGAATCAGACTTTATTTATGAGGTTCAAGGGTCCTGGATTTTACTGATTTTATTATATAGGGAGATATTAATCTATTGTGTGAAATAAACCACATCGATTGTCGCTTTAACTTTCTCTCACAATCGTTCTGTACATTTTTGCTTGTCCACGCATGGGACACATCGCCGCAACATTCACTCCAACAATCCACCATACTAACCCTCGTACATTCGCTCTATCTGTATCCTTCTTTTCACCGTTCTCGGTCTATATCTCAGTGGGATCCTCGCCGGGCACGTCGAGGCGAGAGATCCGGCCACGGAAAATACAAAGGGTGTGAACAATGGGAAGCGCCGCCCTCGCAATACTAAAACAATGGACGCTCGACAATACGCCCAGCTACTGCAAATTTAACCAATAATCGAAGGTGCACCTCGCGGAGGGAACGAGCGAAACCTTTATTCCATCGGCTATACTCGATCATTTGTTCACGAAATTTCAATTAAAACGTTAAAAAAATTCGAATTTTTCAATTACGATGTTGCCCGAGAAATTGAATAAAATATTGGATTTTTTCGAGAATTCATGTGAAGAGTGAAACTCGAAAATTTTTATAAATCATCGTATTATTTTATGTATATGGGTCATTCCATGTCAAATCGACCACTTTTGAAGCCGACCCCTTTCGATTTTGCTGAAAATTTTTGTCTTTTTTCTACCCCATTAAAAACATTTTTCAGGAAGTTTTAAAATTTTTTTACCCAACCCAAAAAAAGTGATGAATTATTTAAAAAAAAGGCTTTTGTTTTTTCAAATAGCTATAACTTCTTCAAAAATTGACTAATCGGGACGTTTTTTTTCGAAAATTTTCGTCTTTAAATGTACTTTTCGAAAAAAAATACAAAAAAAAATTGAGATATCAAAGTCTATAAAATTTTTCACTCTTTCGAGAAAAATCTTCGTTTTCTCGGAAGCGTATTTTTTATTTCATTTTTTTTTACTAAAAAAAAACTTCGTTCAATTCCGGAAAGAATGCCGCCCAAACTGGAGTGGGTGGAATTTTCCTTATATATTTTTTTATCGATTGAATTTTTTTTTTTCGCAACTGGGCTTATTTCACAAAACACACCACTCTGTAAATTTTTGAGGATTTCTATAGGACCTCAGAGTTTGAAAAATTGAGAAGAAAAAGAAATTGAAAGTTGTAATCCGCGAAAAAATTTTGATTTTTTTCAAAAAGGTTAAAGAAAAAATAGAAGACACCTATTTATAATTTTTTTGTATTTTTTTCGAAAACTACATTCAAAAACAAAAAGAATGAAAAAAATTGCCATCTGGGCCCATTTTTGACCAAGCCACAGGCTTTTGAAAAAGACATCCAACGCATATCATTTTGAACCCGCCATTTTTTAATTTTGGCCCGTCTTTGCTTTTTATATTTCTTCTTTGATTGAAAAAAAATTCTTATCATTTATTCTATATTTTTGTTACGTTTTCTGATGATTTTTTGAAAATTCTAAATTAAATCTGAGAAAATGTTTTAACGGTGCTCACGACGAAATTTATAATCTAGCATAATGATTTCTACTAAGGACTTCCTGGTTATATAATACGATTAGTAAACATTTATTTAAAACTAATTCAAAAACTATTTTACTTTCCTTTGGCGTTTAAAATAAAAAATGGGCCTAGATGGCAATTTTTTTCATTCTTCTTGGTTTTGGATGTAGTTTTTGAAAAAAATACAAAAAAATTATATATAGGTGTTTTCTATTTCTTCTTTAACCTTTTTGAAAAAAATCAAAATTTTTTCGCGGATTACCACTTTCGATTTTTTTTTCTTCTCAATTTTTCAAAGTCTCAGGTCCTTTATAAATCCTTAAAAATTTACAGAGTAGTGTGTTTTGAGAAATAAGCCCAGTTGCGAAAAAAAAAAAATTCCAATCGATAAAAAAAAAAATAGAAGGAAAATTCCACCCACTCCATTTTGGGCGGCGTTCTTTCCGGAATTGAACGAAATTTTTTTTTAGTAAAAAAAAAAATAAAATAAAAAATGCGCTTCCGAGAAAAAGATGATTTTTCTCGAAAAAGTGGAAAATTTCATAGACTTTAATATCTTAATTTTTTTTGTATTTTTTTTCGAAAAGTACATTCAAAGACGCAAATTTTCGAAAAAAAACGTCCCGATTAGTCAATTTTTGAAGAAGCTATAGCTATTTGAAAAAACGAAAGCCTTTTTTTTTTAATAATTCATAACTTTTTTTGGGTTGGGTAAAAAAATTTGAAAATTTGCTGAAAAATGTTTTTAATGGGGTAGAAAAAAGACAAAAAATTTCAGCCAAATCGAAAGGGGTCGGGTTCAAAAGTGGTCGATTTGACATGGAATGCCCCATACATAAACTATAACCCAAGAATATTTGATATTGAATGTTGATAAAGATTGAATAAACAGTTCGAATTGAATAATATTTTTTTCGAAAATTTTTGTGGAGAGTGTATCTCAAACAATTTTCGAAATTATTTTAATATTTCTTTTTCAATGTACCAACTTACCAAAGTATATTTGTCATCGAATTGGACAAAAATCGAACGAAAGGTTCAAATTGAATAAAATCTAATTTTCCATTTTCCGTTACTCCATTTCCATTTGTTCACGAAATTAGAAAAAAAAACGAACAAAAAACACGAAATTTTTCATTACAATAACGGAGAGGATCGAATATTTCCGAACTTTTTTTTACCCTTCTCCCGCTCACGACGAGAGTGATAGACTAGTTGAAAGAATTTTTATGGAACACAACACAGCGTGAGATACTTCCCTGACACTTTTCATTTCCCCTGCAAGAGATGGTACTTGTCAATCGTATTTCGCTCCTATCGCCTTATCTCAATTTCAACGCCGCATGTGTGTGTGAGTTTGTGTGTGTATGCGAAAAGTTCTTGGGCCACACTTTTTATAGGACTTACAGGGAACTTTAGAGTCTCCTTTTTTCTCCTTCTCTCTCTTAGCGATCGAAATAAATGTACGCAGAGGCGGAAATGAATTTGGTGACAATGAGAGTATCGACAGCATCAATCGGCATTGATGTTGGTTATTTCAGGGTATATATCCAATTTCATAAGAGAAAACGAAAAATTGTGGAGCGAACGAAAGAATAGGCGAAATTTTATGGTAATTTTGACACGTTTCCACCTCTACCGGCGATAAATCTATACTAATCGACATCTCTCTATTCACAATTTTTTTTACAGCTTTTACCATTATTTACCATTTTTGTTTCATATTTTCTTTATGTACCCGATCAAAATCTCCACAATATACCAGAAATATTCCGATGCCGCAGTAACAATCAGAAAAGTTCTGCGAAATCCGATCGGAGAATTCATCTTGCGATGCGCCTTTCGATGGCTCCTTGCTTCTGACGTCTTTTTCCATACATCTGTATATTTTTAACAATTGGAAAACATGATAATATCCACTAGGATATAATCCAGTACCGAAAATAGTACGGCACCACAGCACCAATCAGTGATGTTCTCCAATATCCCATCGGTATATAATTCGATCTTACCAATTTTTCCCCTATGGTTCATTGCCTCTAGCATCTTGTTACATATATCTGTATTTTTGTATCCATCAAGCACCACGATAAGTACCAGAATCAAGAATAGTCCAGTACCATTGCGATAATCAGAAAAGTTCTGTAAAATCCCATCGGAGATTTTATCTTGCGATGCGTCCCTCAATGACTCCTTGCTTCTGGCATCTTATTCCATACATCTGTATATTTTTAACAATTGGAGAATATGATAACTTCCACTAGGATATTATCCAGTATCAAAAATAGTGTGCTACAGCAGCACCAATCAGTGATGTTCTCCGATGTCCGATCAGTAATTCGATCTTACCAATTTTTCCCCTATGGTTCATTACCTCTGGCATCTTTTTCCCTGTACATATATGTATATTTATATCAATTAAGCACCATGATAAGTACCAGAAGTGAAAATAGTCCGGTATCGTTGCGATAATCAGAAAAGTCCTGTGAAATCCCATCGGAGATTTTATCTTGCGATGCATCTCTCAATGGCCCCTTGCTTCTGGCATCTTGTTCCATACATCTGTATATTTTTAATAATTGGAGAATATGATAATTTCCACTGAAATATTACCCAGTATCGAAAATAGTACGGTACAGCAGCACCAATTAGTGATGTTCTCTAATATCCCAT
The DNA here is from genome assembly GCA_946863875.1 of Alloplasta piceator. Lineage (NCBI taxonomy): Eukaryota > Metazoa > Arthropoda > Insecta > Hymenoptera > Ichneumonidae > Alloplasta > Alloplasta piceator. The sequence goes on from OX333080.1 coordinate 30,683,772, forward strand.
CGGTAATTCGTACCAATTTTGTCCCTATGGTTCATTGCCGTTGGCGTCTTTTTCCATACATCTGTATATTTTTAACAATTGGAAAACATGATAATATCCACTAGGATATTATCTAGTACCCAAAATAGTACCGTACCGCAGCACCAATCACTGATGTTCTCTGATGTCCGATCAGTAATTCGATCTTACCAATTTTTCCCCTATCGTTCATTACCTCTGGCATCTTTTTACATATATCTGTATATTTGTATCAACTAAGCACCACGATAAGTAACAAAACCGAAAACAGTTCGGTACCGTTGGGACAATCAAAAAAGTCCTGTGAAATCCCATCGGAGATTTCATCTTGCGATGCGACTCTTGATGGCTTCTTGCTTCTGGCGTCTTTGTGTGTACATCTGTATATTTTTAACAATTGGAAAACATGACAACATTCACTAGGATATTACCCATCACCGAAAATAGTACAGTATATTAGCACCAATCAGTGATGTTCTCCGATATCCCATGGGTAATTCGATCTTATGAATTTTTTCCCATGGTCCCCTTGAAGTTCCCCTTGACGTTCACTACAAAAACATCGACCATCATTCACCGTACAGAACAATCGAAGAAAATAATCGTCAGCAGAACATGGATGTCTAAATAATCGGATGACATCACCCATCGCCGACTCGACTGAAGATCGAAGGAGGGTGGATGGTGATAAAGGGTTGAAAAAAACAGTATCGAACACTCTTATTCTCATCGAAAAATCATGTCGTAGGTGTCGTACAGTCGATATTGCGTCGAGATTCAGTGCCGTCCGGTACAGTTGGTGTTTGTGGGGTGGTAGGTATGGGATGGTTGCGTTTGGGAGACAGGCGGTCGGGTGTGCTATCGATAGAATATACAGTGGGAGCGAGAGAGCTGCGCCATACCGAAGCAGCGTGGTTGTGCGGTGTGCGAGCGCGGATCTGGTTTCCACGACAATGTTGCGAAATGAAGATGAACGAGCGAGCACAATAACATCGCGTATTCAACGTGTACAAATACGGCACTGGCTCCAAACACGTGAAATCGATTTCGAACAAATAATCGGGTACTCGGGCTTCGTAACGGGATGGAGAGGTAGGAGGGAGCCTGGAAAGAGGGAGTTGGAATGGTAGTTCAGCTCCCGTGAAGAGAGAGAGAGAGAGAGAGAGAGAGAGAGGCTTCGGGTTCTACCAGTGAGGTGATGTCGGGGAGGGGGTCGATGCCGGTGGGGTGGTGGGGGGAGGCAGTGGGCAGGAGAGCGTAGTCGCATAATTCAGAATCGACAAAGCGGCAGATTATGGAAATAGAGTCCCTGAGTTGGAGCCGAAGCGCCCGCTCGTCATCTCCCTCTCTCCTCCCGCTATCTTTCTCCTTCCTCCTTCCCGACTCGTTCTCTAGTTGGGGCACAGCTCTGGAGCAAGTAGTACGTACATCGAGAGATCCCACCGATTTATATATATAAAGATCGCTCGCGCGGTGTTGCCATGCCGACCCATTGTGGTACTCGTTTCGTCCGTTCTCCGCTTCACTCCCGCATCCAACGTTGCAGCATTTCGTTGTCGTCATCGTACCGAGCAACCCTTCGTTCACCCGCTCTCCCTCTCTCTTCAAAGAGAGAGGGAGGGAGAGGAATAGCGCGAAAGAGAGGAGCCCTACGCTCCGGTGGTGCTGCACACGGTGGTGCCGTCGCCACCTCTGCCTCCACCTCCAATCTGGAGCTTCGTAGAGCGCGGTCGCCGCACGCGCGACGCAAAGTCCCCCTACTACAGACCCCCTCCCGCCCTACTACGGACCCCCTCCCCCTTCCACCCTACTACTGCCATTCCCTCCCCCTCCCGCCCTACGTCACCTCCCTCCCCGCTATCCCGCTCGTCTTCGACAAGGTGGCTTGACTCCCTCCGTCTCTTCTTGCCCTTAACCACCCACGCCGCTTGCCTACCTCATCTCTCTAACGACTTGTTGTTAATGTTGTATCAACTCAACCCTGCAAACAAGCTCAGGCGGATCGTTTCTGAATATATATATATATATATATATATATATATATATATATATATATATATATATATATATATGGAGAGTGTATATGTATCCCGGGGTAACCCGGAGTTTCTAACCTCTCCAGCGCATTCAAACGCGAATGCGCAACCACAGATGCAGATTTATACGAATAAGATCGAAGTGACGGTGCGACAGAACGGGGATGAGGACATTGCTACCCTCAGCAGAATTCCCCCTCCCACTTCTCCTCCACCTCCTCCCCCTCCCCCTCCTCCTCCTCCTCCTCCTCCTCCTCCTCGTTTCTCTCTGGGCCTTTGCCGGCTTTCGATTCATGTTATGCATGCGAATGTGTGCTTGTGTGCGTTTAAAAATGTTAGCAATGCATGCTGGGATACGGGTATACCGCACTTTTTGTTTTTCCCGCACGTATCGACGCCTCCTCGACACCCGGAGGAGCATAATCCGTCAATATGTACGATTATACGTTCATATGTATATGTGTGTGTGTGTATATTTATATTGACGCTTCAGGGTTGGTTTTACTCACGTAAAATATCACACTTTATAATTCTTCAGGGTTCACATTGACGATCACGTACGTTGCTAAGCGACCAGATTCCCGTACGTTGGAAATTGTAATGAACACATCTCCATCCAGGCGCCATCTTTTGTTCATCCACACGAGAAAAATACAGCTCTTGCGAGATGCGATTAGTTAGGGAAAAAATATGGTTCATCAGTATTATATACTCAATTGTTAAAACTTTGATAATTGATAGAAAAGAAAAGCTATATTTTTTTTGGTAATAATTATTGATGTCTCACCAATCATTTTTCACCTTTGTGTGCTTATTATACAAGATTTTCTTGTTTGTGTTGAACTTTTAAAAATCTGCTTCGCCTGTGAGAGATTTTCGAAATTTTCTTGTTTCGCAGCGCTATAAAGAGTTTCCCATCGTTTTCTTTTCGCTGCGATGTATTTCTAATAGAAAGATTTTGAAAATTTTCATATTGTCCTTTCAGGTAATTTGTAAAGGGTTATCAAAAATTTTAAGATTCCAGTACTGTTTGTATGATGATTTCTTCTTATAGTTTTTTTTCCGAATTTTCCCATCGCTGCGCTGGATTTATTCATAAGAGATTTTGTAAAGATTCTCATTGCAGCACCTTCAAGGAATGTCTGAAATTTCTATTTTCTTTATCAAGGGCCATAAGAACTTTTCAAAATCTCATCTACGCAGAGGCTCTTCCAAAATTTTTTTATATCTTCGCTACATCATGAGAGATCGAAATTTCGAGGCAGAAATTTTTTCTTCGCAGAGCTGATTTATAAATCTTTTTGCGTGGTTAACTTTTATTTTCTCTTTTTTTTAAATTGCTTTTATTTGGAGGATTCTTTCGTTCGAGGAAGAGCCTGTGCAAGCTAAAATGTGTCGGTTTGTCACAATGCTTTCCCGGTAAATTCGGAGATAGTTCTACTGGAAAAAAAAACGCGAATGCGAGACCTTCAAACATTTGTTTCTGGTCGAAAGCTTTCTTGTAACAGAGAAAAAACGAGCTCGGAACGAGTATTTATCGAAAACGAAACGCTGGTCACTGTAGAATACGAGTTGTGGGAACCTTTTTTGGATTTCTTTTTTTTTTCGAGCTACGCAGAGCCCACTTTTTCGGGGATTATACTCATGGATGCACATGCTCGTGTCTGTATTTGTGTCATTTTTTTCTGGTTTCCGCTAAATTTTAAATTGAGAAGAAAATATATCAAAAATATGGGGGAGGTGGGGGCAAAATGGACACCAACTAAAATTATTGAAAAACATTGAAAATTAAAAAAATGTAGAAAATCAGAAAAACAACGCGTCATCCACAAGGAAGCAATATTGAGAAGATATCCTTTAAGAGGAAGCAAAAAAACGAATTCACGTTGAATAGGATGTAGTTGAATAAACGACATTTTTTCTCAGGACATTTTCAGTGTCATAACATTTCGTCCTGTTCGAGGGACTTTGTCGTTGGAGGAATATAGAAAGACCGAGAAAATTTCACTTGTCAATTGTAACGGTCACTCGATGACTGTCAGAATACACGAATGAAATACATTGTAGAGTTCAGTGTGAGGTCTTAAGGGGCAGTAAACATCGTAAACTCCGAGTTATGAGTCGAGATTTTCGCGAGGATTCAGAGCTCTCCCTGTATCGCACAATAGCGAAGAAGGATTCCACGAATCTAATTGTAAAAAGGGGCCGGTAAAATAAGCTTGTTCTGGATGAAAGTCTGAAAGGGGTCTCAAAGAGGATCTTCTTAACGACCGTATCAATTCACAACCTTGGACATTCGCGCACACGCGCGCTATAATCCTCGTTTCATTGATGTTCCTTGTGTCCCATCACTTAAAAAATTCGTGATTTTTCTATTCTCGCTTCCTCATAGAGCAAGCGTTGTTATCGTGAGAAAACGTGACGATTTTTTTAGTGACAGTTAAATTAAAATGTGGCCGGAATATTGAAAAATCATGATTGGGTAAAAATTCCCATCAGGTGAACGAACAGATCTCATCAGTTGTAATCTGTTTAAATATTGTATAATGTTGGTGTCAGTGAAAGTTCTTATAACTAGATTATTAAAAATGGCGTTTGTAAATTATAACTAACCGAATAGCTCCGTTAGCCTCAACCCAAACCTTAAGGGGGAACGAAACTGAAAATTATTATTTTTTTAAATAATTGCAATCGTAGTGGCTAAGCTTGTACCTAGCCCATTCCCAACAATTTGATAATTACTATTTTTAAAACCTCCTCCAATAAGAGAAGATATTAAAAATTAAAAAAATTCAATTTCTTGCAATTTTATAAATAATTTTAAAAATTGGCTACGGTTAACCATATCTCCTTTTGTATAAATATTGATCATGTCTACACAATAGCGAAGAAGTATTCCGCGAATCTAATTGTAAAAAGAGGCCGTTGGAATAAGTTTGTCCTGAAAGAAACTCTGAAAGGGACTTAAAAAAAAACTTTTTAACGACTGTATCAATTCGTATCACTTGAAAAATTCGAAAAATGATTTTTTCTGTTTTCTCTTCTTGATAGAGAAAACATTGTCATCGTGAGAAAATATGACGATTTTTTCAGTGACAGTTAAATTAAAATGTGGCCGGAACATTAGAAAATCATGATTGGGGAAAAAGTCCCATCAGCTGTAATCTGCTTAAATATCGAATCATGTAGGTGTCTGTGAAAATTCTTATGACTAGATTATTGGAAATAGCGTTTGTAAATTATAACTAACCAAACAGCCTCATTAGCCCCAACCCAAACCTTAAAGAGGAAAGAAACTATGAAAATGATTTTTTTTTCTCTAATTGCAAACGCAGTTGCTATGTTGCTGATTTCCGAAATTTTGATAAATACTATTTTTAAAATCACCTTCAATAAAAAAGGCCTTAAAAATTAAAAAGTTTTAATTCGTTGTCATTTTGTAAATAATTTTAAAAAATTGGCTACGGATAACCATATCTACTTTTGTATAAATATTGATCCTGTCTCCACAATAGCGAAGAAGTATTGCACGAATCTAATTGTAGAAAGAGTCCGTTGAAATAAGTTTATCCTGAAAGAAACTCTGAAAGGGACTCAAACAAAATGTTTTTAACGACTGTATCAATTCGCATCACTTAAAAGATTCGAGAAATGGCTTTTTCTGTTTTGTCTTCCTCATGGAGCAAGCATCGTGAGAAAATATGACGATTTTTTTAATGACAGTTAAATTAAAATGTACCGGAACAATAGAAAATCATGATTGGGGAAAAAGTCCCATCAGCTGAACGTATAGATCTCATCAGTTGTAATCTGCTTAAATATCGTATAATGTTGGTGCTAGTGAAAATTCTTCTGACAAGATTGTTGACAATTTCGTTTAGAAATTGTAACTAACCAAATAGCCTCATTAACCAAACCTTAAGGTGAAAAGACACTGTGAAATATATATATTTTTAAATATTTATAATAGCAGTAAATATTTGTAATCCTTTTGAAAATAACAGCTTTGATGTTTTTCGATCAGACCAGGCAGACACCTTAATGTTTATTTCATTCGAGTTTCGATGGGGATCAGAGTGTGCGGCTCAAAACGTACCATCGGTGTGAGCATTTTATACAGTATCAATGGTGACTATTGTGAATAATTTGATCGATCGTCATTGCTAGACGGAATGAACTGAAGCGCGATTCGAACGACGGGAGAAGCCCGGTTTTATCCTGCATCGGAGATTCGATAAAAAAAAAAGAGTTTCGCAGAATCACTAATGGTGGAAATGACCCGGAAAATTCGAGCGGTCCGCGGTGGGCAATCCATCCAAGGGATGGACTATCCCTGGACCCTATCCTGCCGGCCCTTCACTCGCTAATGCAGCGACCGCGCACCGTTTTTCATTGTGTGAAATTTCACGGACGATTTTTGGGATGAAAAAAAAATTCAACACTCATCATTTTTCTTCGATTCATCTGTTACATGAATTTGCAAAATTATATTTTGCCCGATGAATCGCTCGGATTTCACACGATTATCGTGTCACGTTGGTTGAAATTTTTCAAGCTCCATTATCGACAATTGATCCGCTCATAGATTGTGGATGAGCCCAATAACTTGAAACTCAGGGCAAACCTTAATCTCAACTTAACTTCAACTCTATGCAGATGTAATAAGGGATGAAGTAGAGCCACGCGGGTTTAATTGTCTTAATATGGCCTGTGAATGTTATTTTTGTAAAAAAAGAGAAAAACCTAAATTAAAGTTACATTTTTTAATAACACAATAGAAAAAAAAATCAGAATAAATATATGTTTTACTTTTAGAAAAATAGGGTTGTTTTGGAGGAAAAATACCCGCGAAATATTTGTATTGCCGATGAAATTCGAAAATTCCGAGTGTTTAAATAAAAACGCAATATAATGTAAATATATTTAAACATACATATTTTTTAGGGTTAAAAAAAATAGGGTTGAGAAATGGTTTTGGATGAAAAATCTTCATAAAATATCGGTATTGCCGATGGACATTGAAAATACTGAGTGTGCCTTTATTTCTGTTTTCATTATAATAATGAAATCCATGAGGCTATACATTGGTAAGAAAGTTAGCAATGAATGGTACCTTTTATTGGGTCACAGGAGGAATTAAGGCTGGAGTGAACGAGGAGAGACGTTGAACGTCAATGCGGAATGTTAAAGGGCTACACGCAAACTCCCGCCCGACTCAATGCAGCAAATCTTAACAACTCAACGAGGGTCGCCGTTTCGAAAGAGTCTCATTCACGTTTCGCGTTTTATTAACTCGCGTCTGAATACCTCCTCGTTCATTCTCGATACGACTCTCTGAATGCTCTTAACAAGAATATTTCGTTATTCAGAAGGGAGGGAAAGAAGGGAGGAAGAAAAAAAAAAAGCACGACTCCCCGGTAATTATTCGTCGAATCGTGATAAACAGGAAGTCTTAACGGTCTTTGAGTTACAGAGAGGGAAAGCATCAATGTGGAAACTTTCTCAGTGAGGATATCACCTCGTCAGCAAGACGGATCCGAACTGAAAGTGCTCGACACAAATTTCGCGACTGACAAAAGGACCGTGCCTTCAGCATCGAATTTATCCAACCGTATTGCACAATTATTTCATTGAGAAGCTAACAGAGTCCACGATGTTATAGTCCGAGGGATTATTACAGCAAGGACAATTTTTAATTGCTAAGGCATCGAAATTAATGGACCAGTCATTGAGGGGTAGCTTTAAAAGTTGAAATATTACATTTTTTTCAAATTATATTTTTTGAACACATAAATTTGAGTGTTTGTGGTTCATAAATGATCCCTGAAAATTTCAAAGCGATCGGATGAAAATTCGCTGAGTTACGGGCGATTATGTTGCCGCCCGTCGGAGCGTCGGACGCTCGGAGCGTCGCTGACCCGATTAAGCTTAACAGGCATTTTTCTCCATATCACGTTTTCAAGCATATCTCAAAAAGTTCTGCATCGATCTTTCTGAAATTTTTAGGGTTTCTTCGAGATGTAAGAATCTCGTATTTGATCGAAGAATTTTTCTTTCCGATGCACAATTTTGATTTTGAAAATGAAAAATGTTACTTTTTTCAAAAATCAAGCCGCAGTTTGAACACCAACCATTTTGTTTTATTTTGATATTTCGGAAATTCCGTTGATCAATAACATTATAAACTAATATATGAGGCATTCCACGTCAAGTCAACTACCTCATTCTTTGAAATCACCAAAAATCGCATACAAATTTTTGTAAAGTAGTTCTAACTGTCAAGAAAATTCGCGATTTTTTTCAGATTTTTAAATTACATATTTTAGCCGAAAAAAAATACAAAAAAATTTTTTCTTCCATCTTGTAACTCGAAAATTATTCATCGTACGAAAAAAAAGTACAACATAAAATTTAGGATTTTCAACGTACTTTTCACTGAATTTTTTTACAAACTCTTCCAAAAGCTCTATATGACATTTTTGGAGCAAATAATGTTTTGATATTTTTTTTCTCTGAATTTCGATTTGTATCTTCGATTTGTTTGTAGTTCAAACAGTTTTTACTTGATATATTTACAGACTACAAAAAAATTGGCATAGTGGAGAATCCATTCCTTCCCATGCGTTTTTTATCCCAAACGAATACACAAATTTCTCTGTGCATTAACAGGGTTGAGACTATCTATAGATATTTTCTAAAGCTCGCATTTTTGTTTATTTTTTATACTTTGTCAATTTTTTAAACTATTTTCATTTTTATTTTTTAAAATATCTTTTTGTACATTTTAATAAACTTTATCAATGGACCCATGTACACCGATAAAGTCTATTCAAATTAAAGTCAAAGGCTACTCACGTCTCTCGATTGCAAAAAAAAATTAATTTACCCTCTCTGGATACACCGACGTTTCTATAGCCAATGAGTACTTTTTTCGTTCGATTTGGGCATGATTTTTGGGATTGAAGCAATGATACTGCTTTGTTCCTGGAATCGTCTTCGCAGTATCAAAACGAGATTATTTTATTATTTTTCCCTGTCTACGATTAATAATCATAAAATATCAATATCTACACTATTCCGTTAAATCACTCTATAATGATATACTGTATCAATAAAAATGCATTTGAAATAATGAACTCTCCACTACGCCAATTTTTTTATTGTCTGTAAATATATCAAGTAAGAAACTATTAAAACCACAGACGAATCAAAGATGTTAATTCCGAGAAAAAAAATATGAAAACATTATTTGCTCCGAAAATGGCATATAAGAGCTTTCGGAGGAGTTTGTAAAAAATTTCAGTGTAAAGCACGTTGAAAATTCTCAATTTTATGTTGTACTTTTTTTTTCATACGATGAATAATTTTCGAGTTACAAAATGGGCCAAACAAATTTTTTGTATTTTTTTCCGGCTAAAAAATGTAATTTAAAAATCTGAAAAAAATCACAAATTTTCTTGATAGTACTATCTACTACTTTCTAAACTACTTTCTAAAAAATTGTATGCGATTTTTGGCGATTTCAAAAAATGGGGTGGCTGACTTGACGTGGAATGCCTCATATATTTCAATTAAAAACTCAAGTGATGCATTGGCCCACGTCTTAACAGAATAGCCAGATGTTTCTTCGTCGGCATGGTAAGTGATCACTTGCAGCTTCCGTGAGATTTTCAGACAGCTGTTACCGTGGATAAATCCATCAATCCAAAGTGTGTGTATATCCTTCCTTATTTCCTCGCTCGTTTCATCTCACGGCATTATAATGAACAGGTAGTTACAATCGTATGACGCGCGTATGCGCGTTTATCGAGGTAGAAAAATAGGCAAGGGTGGTGGGGGGGGGGAAGGTACTTGTGGATGCACCGAGAAAGAGAGAGAGTGAGAGAGAAATACGTTTTTGCTTTTGCCCAGTGTGTTGGCGGATTTATATTGGAAAAAAACTGGCAAGTGTGTTGCTAAAGATACTGATAAATAGACGTTCGTATAAGTGGCCACGCGACATTAAAGACGAGAGAGAACTAGGGATAGGGTGGCAGGAGAGAGGGAGGGGAGGGGGTCTCTATGCCGGTTTGGCTGCAGTAGCACAGGAAATGGTTTTGGCATGCAGATTCGATCCCACGTATAGTCGTTTCGTATAATACCAACCAGTTCCTTTTTTTCCTCTCCGTCTTCGCCGCCCTGTACCCCTTCCCCTTGCTCCAACCCTCCCCCCCCTCCCTCTCCCCCGAGCCAATCTTTTTTGAGCCTCGCATTCTCGTGGCAATACGCCTCGCTACACAAAGTATTTTCTACTCGGTATACGATGCTCGCTCGGCCGAAAATCCGCGAGACTTACTGGCAAACGTATCAAACACTTCCCATAGTGCCCGGTAAGCTACAATGCCGGATAATACATTTTTCGCGCGCACCAATGCCCAATCCACCTCTACAAACTTCTTCCGATCCTTCGTTCCTTTTTCTTTCCTTACCTAAGAGGCCTTTTTTTAAATAACGATTAAGTTCAATCATGCCAATGTAGCCACAGATTACCTGCGGTATTACCCGACAAGCATGTAACCCATTATTAACATTTTTGTATACAATGGGGTCCTTCACTCAAACGAGTTCATCCATTCAGAAAGATCCATCATCGTAGACTCGAGGTTTGGCATGTTTATGAGCCTGTGATTAGCATAATTTGATGGATGAAATAATGATACCGGACGATGTTGTGGAGATGGGCGCGTGGCAGGACATGCAGTGCAAACCACAAAAAAAATGTGTCCTTCTTGAGATTTGAATATCCGTCGGGAAATTATTAATATTTTGCTGAATTTTTAATTCGTCCTTCAACGATGGTTCCGCTTTTAGCAAACTCCAATCTCTATTCTTCCATTAGAACATGCTTTTCTTACAGTTTTAGTGCGTCTTCTGTAGCCTGAAAGAAACTGCAAAAAAGTCTCCGTCGATAAAGTCACTATCTACCCGAGTATCCGATGATAATGCGTGTTGAGTGAAGCTCACCGCTAGATGGCGCTTAGTGCGGCGCTTCCCCAGTTGGAAGTGGGTGGCACGTTTGATAAGAACCATACTGGAACCACCTCTAAATCCAAGTATGCAATTAAAACATATGATTTAGATTTCATTTGCGTCGGTCGGGAAACTCGGCTCCGCTGGGTGTGAATCTACTGAACTGAGCCACTGCCGCCTTCTCTTTTTCGAATGAAGAGTAATTACCCATTATATCGTCCTCCAGCTCGGGCTACGGTCGTTCGTGAGCCACTTCTCGGCCCATCCCAAGGGTAAAAGACGGTTCAACCTTTGCTCATAAAACCGTCTCACGTGCCCGCTCGTTCCTTAATCGTCGTGCGGTGATTATGCACACGTGAGCATACATAAACCTACTCGAGAATCTACCTGCCTGAGTGCGTTTTGCCTTGCGGTGTAATGTGAGTTATAAAGGGGGTCGCTAGGGCGAGCTAACTGAATCAAACTCATTCTTAAACTCGTATTGAGAACGTGTATCGAATTTTGCTAGCTATTCGTGGGGCAGTTAATTCCGCGATCCAACAAAATGTATCATCCAGAAAAAAAACTCAAATGCTCGTGGACAATTGGACAGGGGGTGGCAATATTCACACCCTTATTTTTTTCAATCCGAGTCCCGTCTATTGAAGTCATTTTCTTAATACAATAAATGAACGATCGGAACAAGGGAAGTCATGGTGAGCCGGCGAATAAAAAATTTATTTACGTTTGTTAAGATCTAATCGAAGAAATTTAAGTGGTTGTGGTTTATAAGTGTTCCCTGAAAATCCCAAAGCGATCGGATGAAAATTCGCCGAGTTACGGGCGATTATGTTGACTCCCGTCTGAGCGTCGGACGCTCGGAGCGTCGCTGACCCGATATCACGTTTTCGAGCGTATCTCAAAAAGTTCTGCATCGATCATTCTGAAACTTTCAGGATTTCTTCGAGATGTAAGGACCTGGTATTTGACCGAAGGATTTTTCTTTCCGATGCACAATTTTCATTTTATAAATAAAATAATACATACTTCAACGACTAAACACAAATTATGGAATACACAAATGCTCGACGCGTGTGGTCATGCATGAGTTTCCGGTCGTCCAAGTTTCGAGGGCCGATTTTCAAACGTGGATGTTCTTTCCAGCAGAGTGAAAGGAAATAAACGTGAATAGCAAAGTATTCGTTGGTTCAATATTACGGGACTCTTGTACTCCGCGGGTTCTCTCGAACGAAGTTTTCTTTTTTTTTTCTAACAATAATGTACGCTCAGGACGGTTCCGGTTAACTCACCCCCACGAAAAATATTGGGGATGGAAAAGCGTACTCTTGCAGCCACCGAGAGGAATACGAAAGTAACTTCGAACTCAACGACTACTCGATAAGAGAGCGCGATACGTGAGCCAGGAACAAGACGCACATATTTCGTGTCTATAGACATACATTCGTATGTTTATGTGCGCAATGTATCTTAAGGGGGTATTATGGTCTAGAATTTTGAAAAAATCAATTCTTTTTTGCATATTCGTAAAGTTGAGACCTTTAAAACTATAAATTAAACTAAACTAAAAATTAAAGCCAAGTCATAGAATCAATTACCCGTTACAACATAAGTCTGGCAATAAAATTAAATTGAAGATAAAAAAAAAGAATATTGCCCAGTTTTTGTAATTTTTCATCAAAGTAAACAAATTTCTCGATTTCAACTCAGCGACTCGACTTTTTTTTAATTATAAAAGAATAAGTCCCCGTGCGTGAAAATTCTAGGGAAGCCCTGACTTAAGTCGGGACCTCGTCGGGCTTGGACGTGGATGCCCTGTCAGGAATTGCCCTTACACCGCAAGGTTGGGCCCCGACAGGGCTATGCCAAGGTTGCCAGGCCTATTTACAATATGGCTGACCTAAGGCAACTCATTGAGGACCTTGTCAGGTTCAAATGTGGATGCCCTGTCATGAATTACCATAACACCGCCAGGTTGGGCCCCAACATGGCAGTGCCAAGGTTTCCAGGCTTACTTACAATATGGCTGACTTAAGGCAACCCGTTGAGGACCTTGTCGGGCTTAAATCTGGATGCCCTGTCATGAATTGCCATAACACCGCCAGGTTGGGCTTTGACAGGACAATACCAAGGTTGCCAGGCTTACTTACAATATGGCTGACCTAAGGCAACCCGTTGAGGACCTTGTCGGGCTTCAATCGGGCAACCCATATTTACAGAAGTCGGTATAATTACAACAGAACCAAATCGGGCCCAAATAGGGTGAAAGTATCGGAGCCCTAATTATTTCAAACATGGCACTGACGAGGCAACCCTTTGAGGGCCTAATCGGGCTTCACGGGGAGTTAGTTCCGAGACTCGCCATGAGATGTCGCATACGGCGTGCGCTCTCTCGCATACGGAATATGCAAATAGTATGCTTATATAGCCGAAGTGGGAGCATGGGCCCTTGTCGAAAAAGCGTGACCGTCCATTCAGGGGCCCTATTGGGCTTATCCAGTCAAGGGCCCGAAGTAAGTTAGGGAAAACCGATCGGGGCCTCAATCAAATCCACACACGGGTCTCTTACTTTTCAGCCTTTATCTATTAATCTGTTTTCGATATCAAACTCACTGAATCGTTTTTTTTTCACGCTGTAATGCATCAATGAAGAGATTCGCCGGCCGCAATAGCTTTTTCATTTACGGATGCGTTCGACTAGGTGCGACTTGTCGTGTAACACTTCTCTGCGTCGCATTGTCCGGGCTGTTCGGCATGCCAATTGAAAAATGCTTTGTATCGTAGCCTGTGTGTCACCGATAGTCACAGGAATGTCGATTGCATCGGTAAATGGAAAAAAAGTACTCGTGGCTTTCGCGAGCAGTCTCCGGCAGTTCTCAACTTGCATTTATACGGAAAATGGTATTTTCCATTGAGCCATTCGTGGAATACCTTAAGGCGGTATTCTGGTCTAGAGACATACATTTTGAACGTGTTGTCGAGCTCGACAAAAAAATATATATATATTTTCACCATTCTTTTTTCACAACATATTATTAATATTTTGACAATAAACAAAAAAAAATTTAATATGAATTTTTATCGAATTTTATCTCTATTTTGAAACATTATAAAAATATTCCGAAATACAAACACAAAAATTACCAATTTTATATATGTTTTTACATACAGGTTACATCGACAACTTTGAAAGGTTTCAAAGACACTAGGCCAAAAAATACATAAATATAGCTATTCTAAAAATTACAAAACGGGAATTTCAAAATAGAGAGAAAATTCTAAAAAAATACATGTGCGTTCAGAAAAATTAACGCATTCAATTTGTTTAAGAAAAAAAGAACTTACTGAAAAATTGCTAAACAATTTATTAATAACTTTTGGGCAGTATGGTTGTTGATAATTGTTGTTTATGGCATGCCAAATGTTGCTGAATTTTGTCAGATTTTTATTGTATCACGAAATACGGAAATTTCAAAGAGATAAAATTTTTGGCTGGAAGATGTAGGCAATACATCATTAATTAGTAAGAATGTTGTTTTAGTCTCTACCTCAGAGAGCCGTTTTCCGACTCTTTTTTTTTCATAGTATTTAATTTTTTTACAATAGTAAAAACAATAATGCAATAGTAAAATACAATAGTAAAAAATGTTAATGCAAAAGTCGTAGGGGCGATAGAGAGTTAGACATTGAAGTTAAGTCAAAAATTTGAAGTAAATCGGTTGAGTAGAACTTGAAATATCATGGCAGCCGTGTTGCGAAAAGTCAAGTACTGAGTATTAACTACTGATACTAAGTACTGAGTTTAAGCAAGTATTACGACTTGGACAAGTACCACGAATTACAATAATTCTTGAAACTTATTACGAGAACTTGAGAATTAATTAAAGTACTTGAGACGGAGTTCAAGTGTCGATAAACAAGTCTCCACATTTAGAAATCTACTAATATTTAGACAAGTACTGATATTTGAATAAGTCCCAAGATTCCGACAAGTTTTATGATTGAGCCAAGTCCCAAGACTTGGCCAAGCCTTAATATTCGGGTATAAGACTCCCCAGTGGACACAGTAATGTTGCCGCAATGTAACGGCAATGTTACAGTTTGAAACATGTAACAGTGCATGGACGTTACATGTAAGTTACATGTAAGTTACAATTTCCTACTCAGCAATGTAACATTGTTACATAATAGTTATGTAACGTTATGTAACAGTTACGTAACAGTTATGTAACAGTTACGTAACAGTTACGTAACAGTTATGTAACTGTGTTACGTTACCGTAACTAGAATTAATTGTTGTTAAACATGTTATAAAAAATATATAGCTCTTGCAAAATAATTTAATATCCATAGTTTACCGGCCCGAAAGAGATTCATAGAAAAAAAAATCTGCACGAATTGTCTGATCTAACTTTTGTCAAAGACTGGGAATCGAACCCTCGGGCCTACCTACCATCCTACCTATCTACCTAACACGCTACCGATTACGCTACCGACTACTTATGAATTCTCTCTACTTGTATAATATATGAATGCTGGAGTGCCGATAAAATAATAGTAGTATAATAATGGTAGTAAAATAATAATAATAATAATAATAATAATAATAATAATAAAATAATAATAGTATATGCATTTGAATGAGCAATAAACCATGAAAGATGGTTTTTTTACTTGAGAATTCGAATCCCCTGACCCCTCATAAGTTATGTAAACTTTATTCCAGAATACCTGAACCCTCATGACTTACGTTACCTTTCATAACTTAATTTCAGAGCTTCTAACCCCTCATAAGTTATGTAAGCCCTCAAAACATGTTTTAAAGAACTGTGACCTCTCATAAGTTAAGTGACCTCTCATAATTTAATTCGGGGGCCTCTGACCCCTCATAAGTATCATGTGAACTCTCAAAACTTTATTCCAAAATACCTGACCCCTCATAACTTACGTCATCCCTCATAACTTAATTTCGCGACCCCTGACCCCTCGTAGTAAGAATGTTTACAGTGTGTAACTTCTATGGTATATTGTCGCAATATAACATATGTTACATTACTGTAATGTAACAAGGTTATATAGCAGTTATGTAACGCACATGTAACAAATGTTACATAACATGTTACTTGCATGTTATATAACAGCAACGTTACATAGGGATAACATTGTAACATTACATGTAACTTATATGTTACATTGCGGCAACATAACGTGTTCACTGGGTCAGAAGAATACAGATAAGACTTGATACAAGCATGAAGACTTTTTACAAGCATGAAGACTTGTTACATGCATGAAGACTTTTTACTAGCATGAAGACTTGTTACAGGCATGAAGACTTGTTGCAAGCATGAGGACTTGGTAAAAGTACAAAGACTTAGTACAACTATGAAGACTTGGTGCAAGTACGATGACTTGATACAAGTACGAAGACTTGGTACAAGTGTTGGAGACTTGGTACAAGTACGAAGACTTGGTACAGGTATTGAAGACTTGGTACAAGTATTGAAGACTTGGTACAAGTATTGAAGACTTGGTACAAGTATTGAAGACTTGGTACAAGTATTGAAGACTTGGTACAAGCATGAAGACTTAGTACAAGTACGAAGACTTCGTGCGAGTGCGAAGACTTTGAACAAGTACGAAGACTTGGTGCTAGTACGAAGACTTGGTGCAAGTACGAAGACTTGGTGCAAGTACGAAGACTTGGAGCAAGTACGAAGACTTGGTACAAGTAATGAAGACTTGGTACAAGTATTAAAGACTTGGTACAAGTAATGAAGACTTGCTACAAGTATTGAAGACTTGCTACAAGTATGATGACTTGGTAAAAGTCTGAAGACTTAGACTGAGGCTTGGCAAAAATGCCAAAATTTACACCACTTTTGAGAATGCTTAATCTAGTATTGCATAATGTTCCCTCAAGCCACGATCCCGTGATGCAGAGCCCCCTAAATTTTCTCTCACCGCAAGAACCTTCAAGCTACATCCATATGGATCATGCACTTAGTATGCTCGAACAATATTGCATTTTAGATACGCCGATGATCATTTTGGTTCTCGTGTATGAATAGACCGGTACAGGGTGATTCATAAAAGTACAAAAAAAACAGTTGGATGTTGAATAATGTCGAATGGCGTAGCGCACACCAGACTATAAGTTCCACTGAGGCCATGTTGTATATCGCTATCAGGAATACCGCAGTGCGTGAGAGGAAACGTCCTGCGAGAAGTCGCCTTCCCTCTCTCTCTCTCTCTCTCTCTCGTGTCGTATAACCGCCGGCGTGAGCAAAACGAGTTTAATTTAGTGTTCGCATGCACGCAGTCGTGGTATAAATATTTTTATTTATCCGGGATGCTGTCCGCGAGAATAAGCTGGTAATTTACACCCTCTGGTCGGTCTGGCACGCTCGCTCGAATCTATGGAGCAGCAGAGAGAGAGAGAGAGAGAGAGAGAGAGAGAGAGAGAGGGAGAGAGAGAGAGAGAGAGAGAGAGAGATCGGTAACGCGTTCGCGAGCTTTTCGAAGGCCCAAGAACGAGACTATACCCGGTGAAAAACTCGATATATATATAGCACTCGGGTGACCCGAACGATGGGAATTTTTTGGCGATTTATGAGATTCAGGAACGAAACGTAGGCGGAGGAATTAAAGGACATTGTTCGGGAAAGCGAGGTGAAGCGAATTGGGGGCTTCCCCGTTTACGAGCTCGCGCGCGAGCGGATTTTTATTATCGAGCCCGTCGAGACTCAATGAAAATTTGGATTTGTCGACGGTGTTGGTCTGGATTTGCTCTCTAATCGTTCTGGTTACTAATAATGATCGCGAGAAAGAAAAACCAGGATGTTTGTTTTGGACGGTTTATCCTGTCTTATTTACTTCCAAATTTTGTGTATAAGCAAATAAAGAGACGATAGGATCCTTGATGAGAGTTTAATATACGAGGGCTAGCTGGAAACGAGTAAACGACGGGATGCTATGGCTACGTTGCAACTGAATTTGTAAAGATTGCCTCTTTCTAAAATTGACCAAGGATCGAGAAATTGTTTTGGTACAGTTCTTACGTTGTAGGGATGCACGTTGATATAGTTGTAATTTGGGCGTGATGTTCGGCTTAAGTACTATTAGATTTCGAACTAGCCTTCAAATACCACCCTAATTACGAAACTTTAAGTTTTTGTTGATTTTGTAACCTCGTTCGTACCAATCTAGTGCCTAGTACCATTCTAGTGCCAATCTGGAGCCTAGTACTAACTTAGTATCAGTCTAGTACCAGCCTAGTACTGACCTAGTGCTAGGCCTAGTACCATCATAGTACCAGCCTATTACCAATCTATTACCAACTTAGTACCAGTCTACTACTAGCCTTGTACTGACCTAGTACCATCCTAGGACCAATCTAGCAGCATCCTAGAGGCCGAGTTGATACCTGCAAATCTCGTTAGAACAATGCTTGAATCTGAGACTAACTGGAACGCTGCGAAGATGTTCGCCGAGAATATTCTCCGTGCAAAAAAAAAGTGATTAGCAGGCAGGAGACAACGAGCATCACAATCCGTAATGCTAAGCGGTTCTTACGCAGCGAGGCCTAATGATGGACAGGCATAGAGGAAGGAGCATCATAGTCGATCCTGAAACACATGACCCTGAAGAAATGTTGAAGCGGTTCCGTGGAGACGCGAGTAGGTGGTTTTAGTGGATAATGCACTGCATGGAGGAGTCCCACACCCTGTTGCGTAAATGCGTTTCCACCTGCTCAAACAAAAAAAAACCCATCCTAGTACCAGCCTAGTACTATCATAGTACCAGTCTAGCACCAGTCTAATGCCAGCTGTTAATGCCAGCTAAATGCCCAAATATTGACAAAGAGTTGGAAACATATATGCATCTGTATCTTATAATTTTCAAACAAATAATTGAGAATAAAGAAATTAGGAGCGCGATCCAATTTTAGTCAAATAAAAAATTAAAATCAAATGAACACCAATAGTATCCAATGACGGAATCATACACCGTTTTAAAATTGATCGAGGATCAAGAATATTATTTTGTAGAGCTTTTACTTGGTAGAGATGGACGTTAATAAAATTGTAATTTGATAGAGATGTTCGGCCAAAGTAAATACAGGGAGTCACTTCTAATAGACCTGCAAATGTGACGCAAATCAAATGACGAAGTCTTTGTAACAGATTCAGACGGCACATTTACAACTCTACCGGTCATTACTCTGTCAACGGAATTCTTTGTCAGAATAAACTGTTCGAAAATTTCAGAATCGTCATCAACCAGTTTATATATGCCAATATAATCTTCCTACAGGCCTGTATACAAAGGAACATTGTCAAACACGTTCACTCGCAAAGGATCAGAAATCAGAAACTAATACCCGGCCATTTTTGATCCTCGATAAAATATCCTTCGGGCTTGTGGCGTGTGACGATTCCCGCAGGTAGAACTTTATTTCATTGCCTTTTCGCGGAGAAACGAGCTCCAACGTGCCAGGGGTGACAGACCCTTGGCTCGAATATAATTCCTTCAAGTCGATTCAACCCCCTTCCGCCCTTGTCCCTTCGCCCTCCTCGACTCGTTTAATGAAGGTACAAGCGTCACCTAGTCGTATAACACACTGAAGAGGGTGACATACACGAAGCATTAAAAAAAGGGGTGAAAGGGGATCACCGTGATTTGAAAATGAAAAAAAAAGTTCCATTCGCCAATTACAATGAACCACCGAAGAGCCGGTAGATCGTAGCACAGTGAGAAATAAAATATAGTACCTGCTTCGTTTTTTTTCCTTCTTTGGCGGAACAATGATTCTATCGCGACCACTGTATAACGCTCTGTGAAATCTCGGGGTTCGATTGATTTCTTCTGTCATTGTATTACACCTGGATATCTTTGCGCTGAATGTCACGGTTCATTGGGTCGGTATTGAATATTGTATCGACGAGTGAAACGAAAAAAAGGGAGACGATGCGAAAATGGCCTTTTCTAAACCGGTACGATATACGGAACCCTTTTTTTCAACCAAGACCATCCTGCCAGTTGACAGACTTATGGGAGTTCGACTCCGAATCTCCTTGGATGTTTTCACAGGAATTCAAGACAGACATCACTTTGGCACTTGGGAAAAAAATATAAGAATAAGTAATTTTTAATGGGACTATTACATATGTAAGTGTAAGTTGTAAGTGTAAGTTGTAAGTGTAAGTTGTAAGTGTAAGTTGTAAGTGTAAGTTGTAAGTGTAAGTTGTAAGTGTAAGTTGTAAGTGTAAGTTGTAAGTGTAAGTTGTAAGTGTAAGTTGTAAGTGTAAGTTGTAAGTGTAAGTTGTAAGTGTAAGTTGTAAGTGTAAGTTGTAAGTGTAAGTTGTAAGTGTAAGTTGTAAGTGTAAGTTGTAAGTGTAAGTTGTAAGTGTAAGTTGTAAGTGTAAGTTGTAAGTGTAAGTTGTAAGTGTAAGTTGTAAGTGTAAGTTGTAAGTGTAAGTTGTAAGTGTAAGTTGTAAGTGTAAGTTGTAAGTGTAAGTTGTAAGTGTAAGTTGTAAGTGTAAGTTGTAAGTGTAAGTTGTAAGTGTAAGTTGTAAGTGTAAGTTGTAAGTGTAAGTTGTAAGTGTAAGTTGTAAGTGTAAGTTGTAAGTGTAAGTTGTAAGTGTAAGTTGTAAGTGTAAGTTGTAAGTGTAAGTTGTAAGTGTAAGTTGCAAGTGTAAGTTGCAAGTGTAAGTTGCAAGTGTAAGTTGCAAGTGTAAGTTGCAAGTGTAAGTTGCAAGTGTAAGTTGCAAGTGTAAGTTGCAAGTGTAAGTTGCAAGTGTAAGTTGCAAGTGTAAGTTGCAAGTGTAAGTTGCAAGTGTAAGTTGCAAGTGTAAGTTGTAAGTGTAAGTTGTAAGTGTAAGTTGTAAGTGTAAGTTGTAAGTGTAAGTTGTAAGCGTAAGTTGTAAGTGTAAGTTGTAAGTGTAAGTTGTAAGTGTAAGTTGTAAGTGTAAGTTGTAAGTGTAAGTTGTAAGTGTAAGTTGTAAGTGTAAGTTGTAAGTGTGGGTTGTAAGTGTAAGTTGTGAGTGTAAGTTGTAAGTGTAAGTTGTAAGTGTAAGTTGTAAATGGAAGTCGTACGTGTAAGTTGTAAATGTAAATTGTTAGTGACAGCTGTAAGTGTAAATTGTAAGTGTCAATCGTAAGTGAAAGCTGTAAGTGTAAGCTGTAAATGTAATTTGTAAGTGTAATCTGTAAGTGTAAGCTGAAAGTATACGCTGTAAGTGTAAGCTGTAAGTATAAGCTGTAAGTGTAAGCTGTAAGTGTAAGCTAGAAGTGTAAGCTGCAAGAGTAAGCTGTAAGTGTGAGCTGTAAGTGTAAGCTGTGAGTGTAAGCTGTAAGTGTAAGCTGTATGTGTAAGCTGTAGCTGTAAGCCATAAGTATAAGTTGTAAGTGTAAGCCGTAAGTGTAACCCGTAAGTGTAAGCCGTAAGTGTAAGCCGGAAGTGTAAACCGTAAGTGTAAGCCGCAAGTGTGAACCGTAAATGTAACCCGTAAGTGTAAGCCGTAAGTGTAAGCTGTAAGTATAAGCTATAAGTGTTAGCTGTAAGTGTAAGCTGTAAGTGTAGGCTGTAAGTGTAAGCTGTAAGTGTAATCTGTCAGTGTAAGCTGTAAGTGTAAGCTGAAAGTGTAAGTCATAAATGTAAGTCGTAAGTGGAAGTTGTAAGTGGAAGTTGTGAGTGTGAGAGATAAGTGAGTTGTAAGTGTAAATTGTAAGTGAATGATATGAGTGAACAGTTCTTCCGAGAGGAGTCTAAGAATGCCTTATTCTCTCTGAAAATTCGTCGTGATCACCAAGCTTAATCATCAGTCTTTCGCTGCTTGTTCTTCAGTGTACAATGAGTACCGAGTCCTCAATTCTCATAGAATCTTACTGAACAAATTCTGAGTCGATTTCCCGCAAGTTTTACAACGATTACGAACAATTCATCGCGAGCAGTCAGGCTTCAACATTCCCGATGGAAGAGAAAGCCCTCGATTGTTCATCAATAAGGCAAGTAAACCTACGAATGATTGCTAGGGTTAAAAGTAGCTCAAGAGTATAGACCATTGTGATAAAATTCTTGGCGTTTTGTCAAGCGTCATGGAATAACTCGACAAAGTACGTCTCTATGCAATTTTTAACGATTATTCTGGAGTTACTGGGTATGTAGGCACCGTTCTTGTAGGTTTTACTGCTCCAAGCAGCGTTTGTTCCGTACCTACCCGCTGCAGAAGTAAAAAAGCTCTTATCGCACGCTCAGTATGATTGAATCGCATCAAGCAGGTATACGCCTACGTACAAGACTGTGCCGATAAATGTGAATAAGACGCGCGTGTACCGCTTGATTGCTTATAAAAAGCGACAGGGTAGTGTGCAAAATACCTGATGCACGATTGGAAAAGATATCAACGATGTTTGGAGTGAGAGAAACCCATCAACCTACGGGAGGCATTTGATGCAGTGATCGGCGATCCAAGCAATAAAAATAAATCGGTTATTGACCCGATCGTATCTTCCATCTAAAGCGGAATAACTGCAGAAACTGCCAATCACTCGGTCGGATTGCCCATGACTGTATTGTTTATTCTGGGGGGAAGTCGGTGGAGGGCCGCGCCGCTCTCATCGTCGTCGTGTTCATTAATCAGGAAACCCGGAGTCAACCCTCACATTCTCGCTTTGTCACAAACGACTACCTCATCCCTTCTTCCCTGTTAGTCCTTTACCTCTCCGTCGCTTCTCTCGCTCTCTCCACCCTTTCCATACCCACACCCCGTTCTCAGTACTGCCATAGAGATATCGATTGCAAGCCACCTCCGCATCTACCACCTCCAAACATTTCTCCCTCACTCACTCTAACTCTCTCGCTGTACCACCTTTATAGCTACTTACTTTGGCCAGAGTACCGTGAGTACCCCGTCTAACGGTGAATTTCCAATAAACGTCATTAACACTCGAACCCCGAGCCCCGGGCACAAATCTGAAAAGGGTGATATCCTATCCCTGCTCCGCACGCGGCAAAATTAACACTGGAATGGCTTCGGCGGAAGATATTCGGTTAGGGATTGGTACGATGATTTCCACCTCGTGGATACCGATCGGATCCTTCTTCAGGCATTAGAAAATACCCATACTTGTGACGGTAAGAGCACCTGGCTTATCCCAACAGGCTTGAGACTAGATTTACTTGTACACTGGGCACATTGTTCTTCGTTACTGCATTGCACGGGATTGCAGATTTTGTAAACGTGATAGGAAAAACATCGTGCCTTGGCAGAGTTTACTGCACAAACCCAGGGATTTGGACGAGCCTTCAAATACCACGCTTTCGTACGGAACCTTAAGTTTCTATTGATTTTGTAACCTCTTCTGTATCATCCTAGTACCAATCTGGTACCAGCTTAATACCAGTCTAGTAATATCCTAATATCGATCTAGTACCAGCCTGGTACTGACCTAGTATCACCCCAGTACCGGTCTAGTACTAGCCCTGTATTACCAATTTGGTACCAGCTTAGTACAATCCTAGTGCCAATCTAATACCAGCCTAGTGCCAATCTAATACCAGCCTAGTACCAACCTAATACTAGCCCAGTGCCAGTTTAGTACTAGCCTAGTACCAATATCGAGGCTTAGCCATGCACTGCATGGAGGAGTCCCACACCCTGTGCGTAAATGTATTTCCACCTCAAAAAAGAAAAAAAGCCTAGTATCAATCTAGTAACTTAGTAATAGTGATTAGATTAAGACTACTTTCCTCATACACTAGACACGTGGTTTTTCGGTTCGCTTACGATTTTTTTTTTCATGATCGTTAGGTAAAGATCGTAGTAGAGAGAAGCCAATAACTGGATCCATCAAATCCTAGTAATTTTCCAAGCCTATTCAGGACTTCTTCGATGATAGCCCGGAACGAAAACAACTGGACCATTACATATTCATGATAGTACTTGAACTCTATTACTAACCAACTTTAGATGGAAGAAGTCAGTCTCATTATGGACAATCGTGACCAAGTCCTCATTATCTTGAAATATCATTGGTTCGCAATCGTTTATGGTTTTAAGACGACAAAAATTGGGACAATCCGTTGACTGTTCATGACTTCCTAGGCAGCAGCCCGGAATCTTAACGACCAGGTCACTTGCTGGACAGTCCTGATCAAGGTATTGGTTTGGATATACGGCCGTGTAGAGAAAATAGTGGGGGGAGGAATCGGCTGCGATTCGGCCAATGGTTCCAAATAAAAATAGACCATTTTTTTTTGTATAACGTTTCGATCCTTATTGGGATCCTCTTCAGATTTATTATTTCTAAAATTTATATCCATCTTAGTCTTATTTTGTATAATAGGTTTTGATATGTTTTACATTATAAGCTTATGTGTTATGTGTCATGACTGACCTGAATTTGTATGGGTAATTTTTGATCATTTGATGGATCACAAACAAAATTATCCGCTACGTCCAATAGTATATTTTATCAACAGCCCTACACATAAATTAGCCGAATTCATCCAAACAAAACTCTCAAAATTAATAGACACAACAAACTCATACGTCTAAGACAGCTTCTCAGTTAAAAAATTGGCATCGAACATCTTTATACCCGATAACTACAAACTCATTTGCTTTAAGGATGTTGATTCCCAAATTGAAAATGATGATAAAATATTGAAAATTTGATATGTCATTATGTACAACATTTGAAAGGTTGTGTAAAAATTTTACGACGATTAGGAAGCTGGTTACTGAGAAGTTTGAATTAAAAAATTACACGTAGCCTTATGGAAACTGAAGTAAATTTGCAATTATCATTTTTTTTTGTTATAAAAAATGATGCCAAAAATACAAAAAACATTGCACTCGAGGAAAAACATATAAGAAGCATTGTGTAATTTTTTCAAGACATTCAGGAAGCTCGTGTTCCAGTAAATGAATAATAAAAACACAGTACGTGGTTTTCACAGCAAGAAACAAGAAAATAGCGGCACCGTTGCATAAACTGAAAGTAGCGGGAAATTCAAATACTCATTTTCGTTCACGGACGACGTCGTTTCATGCACGATAAAGAGGTTTCGAGGTTATGTTTGTTGTTAGTTTCACATTCAATCGCGACCGTCGCGACTGCTCTCGATCGTATAGTTCTCAGTCGTGCCAACTTACCAATGCACACAACGTTGCCAAATGTAAAGCTATAATACAGCGACTACTTTAAATATTAATATTGTTTAAAAATATTGTTTTTTTTGCAGTTCAAAGTAATTTCATGTTATACTTCTATAGTTGCGATATAAAATAATCAACATTTTTTTGAGAATGAACGGCTTCCACTATCAAGATTTTAGCGTTGTCAAGTTTGGCAAACCATCCAAAAGTTAATCCTCGCTTGTAAAAACATTGTGAAAACTTGATATAATACGTAAATAAGAATTTGCGATCATTAATATGCACAATTGCGATACTTCTTTTCACATCAATGGAATTATAACGATGTTAGTAGATAGAGCGATAAAACTATCACACGTTTCCTTCCACCAAAAAAAACATTAAACTAATTAAAAACACAATGACACAAAACTGTTATCCAATTTCCTTCACAAAAAAGATAATAAGACAAAGACTAACATTAATTCATGCACAATCAAATACGAACACACTCGACTCCTCTAGATTGATAAATTTACCATATACTAAAAATATTCACCACCAACTAATCCGTCTCTTTCGACAATTAAATATAACATTAGTCACCAACAACCAACACAACATTCGCTTTATCATCGGTCCCACAAAAAACAAAATATACAAAATGAATAAATCCAACGTTGTTTACCAAATCAATTGTAACGATTGTGATGCATTGTACATAGGACAAACAAAAAGATATCAAAAAACCAGAATCAACGAACATAAAAATAGTCTAAAACACACTAACACACAGAATACAGCGTTAGCTAAACACGGAATCGAATTAAATCACAATTTTAAATTTGACGATGTCAAAATTTTGAATAATGAAAAATGGCTAAAAAAGCGATTAATTCTTGAAATGATACAGATTAAAGGGCATTCCAAAGCGATTAATTTTAGAACCGACATCGACAAACTAAGTGGCATATATAATTCAATAATTTAACAAAACTTTGAATAATAACTGAACAACCTTAAATTACCAGCCATCGGTTTAAAACTCATTACCAAATCTAATAGTTATCAATTCAAAAACCGGTTCAAGACTCGTTACCACATTTCGTCCGGCATGTAAAAATAATTAACGGCAACTTCCGGAACCGTAACAAACACCCCCCCCCCCCTCTTCAATACTCGATCGCACTGCCCCAACAATATCAATACCTCCTCACACGTCTCCAATACTCAGTCGCTACTCAGCTCTCAAAACATCTTGACCACTTAACCACATCATGTAATGAAAATTGTTAATTTTGATCAAAAATGAATCTTGGAAAATATCAAATACGGAAATCATAGGTAAATAACACGCACACACCTTCTTTAACTAACTAAGCCACATTAACTAAGCATTATAATATCAAAACTCTCTCTCTCGCAGACATCAAGGATCACAAAAAACGACCCATCTCTATACAATAAATTCATAATGAATATCATCCGAAATTCATCAAATGATCAAAAATTACCCATACAAGACGAAGCCCTCACTTAAGTCGGGACCTCGTCGGACTTGGACGTGGATTCCCTGTCAGGAATTGCCCTTACACCGCCAGCTTGGGCCCCGACAGAGCAATGCCAAGGTTGCCAGGCCTATTTACAATATGGCTGACTTAAGGCCACCCGTTGAGGACCTTGTCAGGCTTAAACGTGGATGCCCTGTCATGAATTGTCATAACACCACCAGGTTGGGCCTCGACATGGCAGTGCCAAGGTTTCCAGGCTTACTTACAATATGGCTGACTTGAGGCAACCCGTTCAGGACCTTGTCGGGCTAAAATCTGGATGTCCTGTCACGAATTGCCATAAAACCGCCAGGTTGGGCCGTGACAGGGTAATACCAAGGTTGCCAGGCTTACTTACAATGTGGCTGACCTAAGGCATCCCGTTGAGGACCTTGTCGGGCTTCGATCGGGCAACCCAAATTTAAAGAAGTCGGTATAATTACAACAGAACCAAATAGCGCCCAAATAGGGCAGAAGTATCGGAGCCCTAATTATTTCAAACATGGCACTGACGAGGCAACCCTTTGAGGGCCTAATCTGGCTTCACGGGGAGTTAGTTCCAAGACTCGCCATGAGATGTCGCATACGGCGTGCGCTCTCTCGCATACGGAATATGCAAATGGTATGCTTATAAAGCCGAAGTGGGAGCATGGGTTGTATTCGACACTGCAGAGTCTACATAGTCTACATAGTCTAAAGGCCCTCATTTGGCAACCTTCTAAGGCCCTTGTCGAAAACGCGTGACCGTCCATTCAGGGGCCCTATTGGGCTTCCAGTCAAGGGCCCGAAGTTAGGGAAAACCGATCGGGGCCTCAATCAAATTCACGCACGAGATTATACAAAAAAATTGTCCATTTTTATTTGGAACCACTGGCCGAATCGCCGCCGATTCCTCCCACCACTAAGTCCTGGTCAAAGTCACGATTATCTTGAAGTCTTATTGGCTGGCAGTTGTTAGAAGTTTTAGGACTAGGTACATTTGAGGTTTTCCGTCATCATCCGACCTGGATCCGGAACCTGGGTTTGGGGTCTGAATTTAGAGGCTAGGTTTGGGCCCTGGTTTAGAAGTCTGGGTTTGGTTTATCGTGTGATTTCTGAAAGTAAGCATCACCATAACCCGTCGATAAGGCGTAGATCGACATGGCGAAACATTTCTGGGCTGCTAATCCAGATTCCTGGCTCTTTGGTAGCTTTTGTGGCAGATTATTATGTACAGGGACTTGAGTTATTATTCGAGCTGGAGGCACAAACCGCACTAGCCAATTTGTACGGGGTGACTCGGGCGCGATGTTCGTTTGCAGGCACATGCGTTAAAGCAACGCCTCCCCAGCCAGACAGGTTCTTCGTGTTATATATCCCCACGTGAGACCAATTAAGACCGCAGTATATAATTGCTACGCTTCGTGCGACGGAGAGCAAGAAACCCGTTTACGCCTCAGGTCACATCTCCGTGACCACCTGCCGTCGATTAGGGCTTTTAATTAATTAGACACTCACGCAAGAATGCTTCTATACTCGGTTACAGTCATTAAAAGCGTCAACAAGTGCAGGCACACGTTCAACATTGCAAACACACTTTATCTTTATCATCTTACGTTAATTTATCACGTTTAATTGCCGATGAATTCACCTTTATCAACGCACTTTACAAGGATTCTGACACTCAAAAATGAACGGATTTTTTAATGTACAGAGTGTTAAGGGTACCCAGTCAGCGTCAAAATGCCGATTTTCGAACATAAATATAAATGTTCGTAGGATTGGTGTAAGCTTCATCAATGATCTATCATTTGACGTATCAATTGTAAAAAATTTTGGCCCTAATTAGAACCCTTAAGGTGCAGCGGTTCTCTCATAAATGATTTTTTGAGTTTCACACGCTGCGCGCAATCCTGATCAAACCGCTTGATGGATCTTATCCTGCGACGTCTCATTTTCTTTGTAACACTTTTCCGGACCGCTTGTATGTGACACATTTTTTTTTAGGTTCTCATTATAGAGTTACAGGCCACTTTTTGAATTTTCGAACCATTTTTGGTTTTTAGAACATCGCACACAATACAATTTTGATTTTAATGAAAATGTGTCGCATACAAGCGGTCCGGAAAAGTCTTACAAAGAAAATGAGACGTCCCAGGATAAAATCCATCAAGCGGTTTGGCCAGGACTGCGCGCAGCGTGTTCGAAGATCCAGGTTTTGGGAAACAGCCTCCGAAGTGAAATGTGTGGCAAAAAGCTTCCGCAGTCCTTTACTCCACTGATTCATGTATCTTCATAACGAACAATACTTTCCAAGGTTATTACAAGAAAAAAAAACACATTTTTTACGTGCCTGTCACGGTTTTTCATTTTTTATGTTTGTTATTATTCTTAATAAAAAAAATGTTTACCAAAAAATTGCTCAAAATTTAAGAATAACTGGAAACTCTTCTGTTGACAGTTTAGAGGTTATATATAGAGGTTATCTGTATACAAGGCACAAAATTAAATTCACTCACTGAAAATTTTTTAGAGGAGTATGAAAATTAATTTGATTATTTCGCAAACACAGCGAACACCATTGTTTATAAAAATAAGTGATTGTAATAAACATATGAACATATGAACATATGAAGTGACACTAACCACTGTGAACCTGCTCGTGTCGTTTGTCGAGATAAAAAAAAGCACTTGCACGTAATTTCTCGATTGATTAGCGTAAATCTCTAATATTACATTTGAAAAAAAAATAAACAACTGATAAAAATAATTGAATACAAAAAAAAAATAAACCACGAGCGAACATGTGTTTCGCAACTCACTAATAATTTGCTGGTAACAAAAAATTAGTAGCTAGGAGAACTTACTAGAAAATTTTTGAGGCACTTTCTGATAACTTTCAACAATTTTTTTGATTGGCCCGTAGAATTGTATGGGCCAATCACGTCTTTTGAGCGTTTTAATTGGTCCATACATGTATCATTTGAAAAATTTCAATATTTTGTATATTTTTCAAAATAAATGAGAATACTTTTTTTTCGATAAAAGATTTTTCTCATTTACTTTGGAGAATATGCAAAATATCAAAATTTTTCAAGACATGTTTTATTTTTGTTTTATTTTTTCACTTCGATAAGGAATATTATAAATTATTATGATTTTTTTTAATTTTAGAAACTAAAAGAAAAAAAATCTAAAAAAGAAAGGAGGCAGTCGCATCCCACTTTCTAATCATGATATATATTATTTATTCATGACCCAGAATCTGTGAAAAAAAATTAGCAGAATTTGAAAAATCGATTTCGAAATTTTTGTAATTCTACTTTTACAGATTCGTCTGTAACTTTGCCATTTTTCAAAATTGGGGTCTATGGCTTGGTAAAAAGGTGCAAAAGAGTTTGTAAAACTTGAAAAAAAAATTAAAAAAATTTAGATATTGTCTCGAATATGAATGCGATAATGCTTCATGGTTCGTTACCTTCTATTCCAAACCCAAACCCAAACCCAGATTCGTATGTTCATGTACTAATAAAAACTTTTTTTTTCCATCCGAACCTTGAGATTCAGCGATATAAATACAACCCCGATGTTCATAACCGATCTCCGATATATTAATTAACGTCCGTACAATAGAGTCGAGTTTCAAAGTTATTTGAGAATTTCGCCGCCATTCGATTTTTTAATTCGTCATCTGTGCCTCGGCCACCGACTGTTGTTCGCGGTGATAGTTCGCAGACCCGACAATGGTTAATAACAACGACGAAGGTGTTTCCGAAAGCCAATCGTGACTCCGCGATACGATTGTTCTCGTCTGATCGTTGGGGTTCCCAGGTGGGCCCTTCGTTGCTATACTTGGGGCGATGATGCCGTTTCTCGGTCCCCGTTACAACCGAGAAATGAATCTCCTTTCAATCGAATCTTTGCATTATCTTTGTATAATGAGAGACCAAGCTACCGAATAGAGCACTTTGCTCTATGCCGTGCTTTTATTTTCTCCTTCGAACAATGCGTTTTATTCCCGGCCCCATCGCAAAAGGTGTTTTTTTTTGTGTTTGGGTGTGTGCGTTGGGATGCCACCCATCAAAAGCTATTACCAAAAGGCAATTCAACATACTTGAACAGAACTCGCCAGATGCTGGTGACTTTTAATTATTTTAATTATTTTTTATTTATTTTTATTGAGTACACTTTTAATTATTTTAATTATTTTTTATTTATTTTTATTGAGTACCCTTTTAATTATTTTTCAATTCAATTACCCATTGGATTATTAGTTTTTGAAGGGCTAAATAATTAGAAACTAGTAATTAATCAAAACAATCAATTTGTTCAAACTAACTACTAATCGCGTGCACAATTAGTATTCAGTTTGAACTAATTACTTCTGGCATAAAAATTAGTAATTGATTTAAACCATTTGCACTTTTAATCATTTTTATTTTTATTTATTTCCTTATTTGTTTACCTATTTTTATTTACAATACTTTTAATTATTTTTTAATTCGATTGCCCATTGAATCACTAATTTTTGGAAGGAATTAATAATTAGTAATTGGTAATTATGTGAAAATAATTTCTATTTGTATAAAAAATTTGTAATTCGTTCAAACTAACTACCAATTGTATGAAAAATTAGTATTTAGTTTGAATTAATTACTACTTGCATGAAAAATTAGTATTTAGTTTGAACTAATTACTACTTGTATAAAAAATTAGTAATTAGTTTAAATTAATTTCACTTTCGATTGATTTTATTTTGATTTATTTACTTATTATTTATTTGTTTGCTCATTTGTCTTTTGTTTACTTTCAATTTTTTTTAATAACTACCCAGCGGATAAACAATTTCGGAATTAATAATTAGTAATAAGTAATTGATCAAAACTAATTACTAATTGTATGAATCATTAGTAACAAGTTCAAACTAATTAATGATTGTATGAAAACTTAGTTCAAACAAATTACTAATCGTATAAAAAATTAGTAACCCGTTCAAACTATTTACAAATTGATCCAAAAATTAATAGTTCATTTAAACGAGCTTCTAACTTTTTGACTATTTAGCAATTGGTTCCCACTGGATATTGATTTTTTCATCAATCAAGAACTTGTTTAGACCAATTTATAATTTTTCGGATGAATGAATAATTAATATTTAAAAAATCTTCAGTTTAACAAAAATAAGTAATTAAATTATGTTTGTAATCAAATTACTTTTGGAATTTAGTTATATTGGTAATCAAATTACATTTCTAATAAAATTACCTTTGTCATAAAATTACATTTGTAATTGAGAATTTCTACGTTTTTATTACTAAGAAGGTGACGTCTTCCGATTTTGACGAAATTTAAATTTGTTATTTTACATCAAAATCTAAGTGCAACTAAGTGCAACCTACTTTTTTTTATCGGCGGAACAGCGTTTTTAGGGGCTGAAATAACCCCCTAAAGTTGGGTTCCTCCGAGGGGGATTTTTTCGTATTTTCCTTGCTCAATTAGGCAAAATAAATTGTTCCAATAAATTTTAAGTGGAATCTTTCAAGTGTAACTAGGAGAGTCTCAAATTGCCTTCAAATGAAAAACATACCTTTGAGATTGGACACATACTTTTTGTTCTATCACTTTCACCAGTTATGAAAATGTAGTTTCGAGAAAAACCTATCCAACTTTTAGATGTTGAGGATTTAAAGGAAAAACGTATCACGAGAAGAAATAAGAAAAAAAAGAATTATTGTCGATATTTCTTGCCGCATGGAAAAATTCTGAAATAATTCCAGGCGATTCCGTGTGTACCTATGCTACTTTTTTCATGCTTGAGATTTTCTCTTAAACTCTATAGTCTTTGAGTTACGTTGCATCTTTCAAAATTTGCCTTTTTTGACCAAAAGTGAAATATAACTTTGCGAGAAAAAATCGTACGAAAATCTTTGAAGAATGAAAATGAAGCGGCTTCTAACCCTTTTAAATGTAACGTAGATAAAAAAAGACGAAAAAAAATGTCCTCAAGTTATGCGCCCGATTTGCGATGGTCAAAAAAATCCGAAAAACGGTCACTTTCAAAGATGCAAATCAGGTCGAAAAAAAAATAATTACAAAAACTTGAAAATAGGAAAAACAAAGCTGAATTCCTTCCTGTCAGAAAGTTTCTTCAAAAATTCGATTATCATTTTTTTTGACGGAGTTATGCAACTTTTAGTGCAGCAAGAAATGTCGAGGGGTGTATCCAAACTTTTGAGCGGGAGTGTATATGGGGGTAGTTTACCCCCTTAACTAGATTTGCGAGAAAAATGCAAAAACCCCTATGTACTTTTTTTTTGCCCTCTTCAAAGTGTAATTGCATCCATCGAGATAGGTGAATAGTTTTTTTATTATTATGATTTTGTGAATTTCAAGCCCCATAACTTTTTTCCTATGCCACCCCCCGATATAAAACCAGTTGCATTTTTCATCATTTATCATGAAGGTAATTATCCATTTGGGCGCAT
This sequence comes from Alloplasta piceator, assembly GCA_946863875.1. Lineage (NCBI taxonomy): Eukaryota > Metazoa > Arthropoda > Insecta > Hymenoptera > Ichneumonidae > Alloplasta > Alloplasta piceator. Next base: position 30,716,990 of record OX333080.1, read on the forward strand.
TCGATTATCTCGAGTGGAAATAGGTGAAACCTGAAAAGTACCCCTCGGAGGTCCCAACTTTAGGGGGTAATAGTAATTTCACCCCCTAGAAAGGTTTTTCCACCGATAAAAAAAAATCGGTGTCCTAGATTCTGATGTAGAATAACATACTTAAATTTCATCAAAATCGGAGGACGTCACCGACTTTCCTTGTAAGCAAAAAAACCCACTATCCCGTCCCTTTACTTTTAATAACGATAATTATCTATCATCACGTTTTATCTTTATTTCTTTTAAGTTCCTTCGACTTATTAAATAACATTTTCAGTTTAAATTGAAAAAGTAATTGCATTACATTGTTAATTTATGTTGAAAAGTAATTCAATTACAACTGTAATTGAATTATAAATGTAATAAAATTACATTTTTTGCGCGATAATTTGCAATCGAATTTTCTTCAATTCTTTCTTCATCACTGATTATGATTTCGTGTGGGAAAAAAAATCCCAAGCCGTAACGTAAAAGACACGAAGAAATACAGTCAGATTGTTCGATTGTTTATGAACCTTTAAAAAAATATTTTTTGATACAATTACGAAAAAAGTTTAAAAAATTTTTTTTTCGAAATAATCAAACTCCTATTGTCCACATAGGTGAGCCTCCCCAGTCCTTCTATAGAAACGCGCCCCACCAATTATCCCACCTCCCCCTCCTCAACGTCCCGACGGCAGCGGCTTCCAGCGCTCCAAACAATATCCTTTCTTCGAGATTACTCTGAGAGATGCGAAGTCAATCTGCTCCTGAATCAATATAGCGCAGGAGTGCATCCACATTGTACATCCAGCGTCTATTCTACTCCGTCATAGATCGAACAATGGATGGGCGTAACAGAAATCTCGATGCTTGTACAGACGCCGTACCAAACACCCTTCCCCTTTGCAGACTCTAGGACTTTTAACCCCGATCAATTTCATCAATCCGCTCGGAACATTTAACGACATGCTCCTTTGTTTCCTATATTATTATGATCAGCACATTATTTATTTAAAAAAATCTGCCATTAATTAGGCATTTGAACCTGAACTAAGGGCTAATTTAAGGGTTAACATAAAGGTTAACGTAAGGCTTAACAGAAAAATTAACATTAAGATTAAGGCTTAATAGAAAGATTAACATAAGGGTTAACTTAGCTTAACTTGACATAAAGGTTAACATAATGGTTAGCATAAGGATTAACGTAAGGCTTAACAGAAAAATTAACATTAAGATTAAGATTAAGGCTTTACAGAAAGATTAACATAAGGGTTAACTTAGCTTAACATAACATAAAGATCAACGTAACGGTCAACTTACCTCAACTTAACATAAAGTGTAACATAAGGGTTAACTTAGCTTAACTTAACATAGAGGTTAACACAATGGTTGGCATAAAGGTTAACATAAAGATTAACATAAGGGTTAACTTAGCTTAACTTAATATGAAGATTAACATAAGCATTAACTTAGCTTAACTTAACATAGAGGTTAACATAATGGTTGGCATAAGGGTTAACATAAAGATTAACATAAAGGTAAACTTATTTTAACATAACATAAAGATTAACATAAGGGTTAACGTATGGTTATAAGGGTTAACATAAAGATTAACATAAGGGTTGACATATGGTTATAAAGGTTAACATAAAGATTAACATAAGGGTTATCGCATCTTAACTTAACAGAAAGATTAACATAACGTTAACGGTGACAGTTCCCCAGTTCATTTTTATACCGTAAAAACGTTTTTGTGCAAAAATGTTTCAACATTTTTGATTACGGAAAAATTGCTCAATTTTTTCGAGCACAATTGGATACAATCTTCGGAACAGCGTGGAGCTTGTTTTTTAGATCGGTAATTTTCGAGCCAGTGGCTTTCCTACACGTGACTTAGATGCTGAAGAATGACGGGAGGAATGGTCCACTCGAGTTTGGATGGGTAAACAATCTTGAACGACAAACAGCGGTGAATCGAAATTGACTTGACCCCAAAGGAAACAATTGTACTAGAGCGAGAGGTGCCTTTCAACGATTCCAAGCTAAGAGGTTTGATCGGCTCTCACAGTTTGATCGAAGCCGTTAGTGCCAATATATATATTTGTATAGCACCAGTCTTCGTCATTGCCCGTGAAAACGGTCACACCCATTACTTTGTCAAACATTCAGTGGAATCGAACGTGCCTCAAGGTAAAACGTCAATGATTTTTGGCTATAAGTCGATGAGATGAGACTCAATGAGACTTTGCAGATCAAATTTTCTGCCTTGACGACATTAGAGATTAACCTACAATGAATTATAAACTCCAGTAGCCAAAGCCGAAAAAACAACGAAAAAAAAGAATTTAAAAAAAATTTCTTACCGATTCCATTCCCTAAACATTCAAGAATCTCAATTTTTGAAAAAAAAAGTATAATTAAAAATAGGACAAAATTTGTTGACAGTGAAATTTTTTTCTCAATTTTCTTTTCCAATCCGATTCAACGTTTAATTGAAAATCCTCAATAGACATTCTTTTGTATTTTTAATCTAATAATCCGCAAAATACTGTTTCAAATATGCATAAATTTCGCAAGGCACAGGGTAAACCCTTAAGACTCGGGGCTTATAGGATTCAAGGATTGCGCAAACACGCGCGCTTTCCATCGCGAGTCTCGTAAAAGATTACTGATCTATCATTTTACAAAGGAATCGTCGTCTTTCGTACGGCGAAATAACTGGCAAAGTCGCGACGATTTCCATTCGTTTATTCCTCAACACAGGGACGTGGAATTCTCGTGACACCGGCGTCGTTTGTCATCCGCCTTGCTCGCTCAAGACCCTTCGTATTTTGAATACAAAAAAAAAGAAAGAAAATAAGAAAAAAAAAGCACCGGGCATTGTCGCGCTTCACAAAAGCTATACAATAGCGAACGTGTGAATCAGCAGCAATGGGACATAATGCAAAAGCCCAGCGCGAGATTTGTGCTTGCGCGAGGGCGCAAAAGAAGACGAGGGCGAGGGTGTGCTTATACTCCGGGGGTTGGTTCCGTGCATCGTCATAACGTTGGCTTCACCAGCAGCTCCGTCGTACCCAGCAATCGTGCCTTCGTACGTCGAACGTACCACCAACGGTATCAAATCACAGGGAACGTCGCTTATACGCGAGGGCAAACAAGCCCTGACGGGTAATTTTCTGTTTGGTCAAGTTTGCACGTATATAATCGCTACAGTTACTTCCACCCCTTCCAACCATAATCCGGTATGTAAGCCCTCAAGAGTCTACATACCTGCAAGAGCATGTAGTAATTCTTCATGAATTTACTCATTAACACTTACGCCCAAGTACTCACACTTATACATATTTATCGACACGTACCCGGTATTACCTATATACCCCCATTTCCCATACTTCATCAGACTTACCGACGCTTACTTCTACTTACACACACTTACACACACTTACCCACACTTTCACACACCTACCTACACTTACAGACAGAGAGCCCTTAATTATCCACACTTACGCGATATTACCAATACTTACCCCCGTATGCACATACTTCGTCACACTTACCGACACTTACTTATACTTATACACATACCCCACACGTATTCACCCTTATCAACACCTACCTCTACTTACACACAATTACCCGCACACACCCCCTACTTATCCATACATACTCCCACTTACACACATTTACTTACACTTACCTATACTTACCCATCAATCATCAGTAATCAGCAATACCCCCCACGTATTCACTCTTATCAACACTTACGCCTACTTACACCACATACCCCAGACTTATCCATACTTACTACCACTTACACACACTTACCTACACTTACCCGTCAACAATCAGTAATCACATAAATATTATCAATTTACATGGAAGATAATTGATGAATCAAAACATCGAAACTAAAAAGCTGCTGTAAAACCGTGCTTTACATAAAAAGGAGGGAGAAATAATGCCAGGTGGGAGGTGACGCCATGATATCAGCTGTGAGGTCGGTACTTGAGTTTCCAATATCAAGGTACGACTGTTAATTCGTGTACACAAAGCGCCTTGATTCCTATCGCGGTGGGGAGACACGACAGGCGTGCTCATAAATCGATCCATTTTCGGTCAATATTGAAAAAAATATATTTAAAAAAACATAACCTCTCGTGGCGAATACACATTGTGCAAGTGTCGCATGATTATTAACCGATTCGACAATCCAATCTCAATCCCTATTTGTGGTTGTACTTGCAGGGCTCAAGCAGTAATCGTCGATCGAGTTTGGCAAGAGAGGCGGAGAAGAGATTGGAGGGCGGTGGGGGCGGATTCTCTCTACTTTACCCTCCGGTTTTGTTGTTTGGGGAGCGACTGCCGTATCTCGCCTGAGTACTATTAGTCTGTGATGCCTCTCGGGGGGATTAGGGGTCGCTGAATTGTGTCGTTCGCCGGGGGGTTCGAGTGAAATGATCATTGCGAAACGACGCTTGAAAGTTTGGGTAACAAATCCACTCAAACACACTGATTTCTCCTTATGGGACCGCTTGAGCAACCGATAACTATTGCTAACTTTGTTTTTTCAGTGATTACTATGAACCTACGAAAACAAAATTTTCCCCTAGCCCCGAGCCCGAATCAGTCAAATTCCATTTGCGAATGGGGGGGGGGGGGGGCAAAGTGGTTTTTGGCATTTTTAAGCATGATCCGTGAGGAATTTTAGTATCGCAAATAGCATATTCGTGTTCCCCGGGAAATTTCTAATTCAAAATACACGCTATGAACCTTTAAATAACAAAATGAAATAAATTAAATTAACACGAGAAATAGGCGAAAAGGTCGTTTTTATACATTTTTAGGCTCAGAATAAGAAATTGAGAGGTCCCAGGGAGCAAAATAAAATTGCATTGTCTTCCGTCTAACGTAAAGATATAATCCCAATTATGTCCGCAACGTAAATTTTGTAGAATTGTTCTATCTTTCGTGTTAGATAAATAAAGACAGTGATCTATTTTCAATGCTTCTACGTATCTCGTGTCAGTGGATATGGGAGTCGACACTAATGATGAATCACAAAGTGATTTCCGTTCGGTCTCAGTTGTGGTCCACTCGATAAGTTATACATGATATCACTGCGTGAGCCACACATGGGTGAGGCAGAGAATCTCGTGTTATACATTGGCGTATGACTAACGTGTAGATTTACGATTAGATGAATCAACTTCGATCATAGTACGTGTCTCCTCACTTGTGGCCCAGCATCCGCATTCGCGTCTCCTTTTCATTAGGGTGGTTCCTTGTTCAAGCCAATCTCAAATTTTTCTATTGCCACCCCTTACATTTACTGCAAATAATTTTCGATGCGATACCTAAAATATTTTAGATTTTTATCTCGCTTACCGATACTTACCTTCACTTACCGAGTCTTTTATCGACACTTACTTATACCTAGTCTCAATTATCCCGACTTATACACACACATACCCACACTAACGAACACTTACCCTCACTTACTCTCAAGGACATACATTTACTAATACTTACCCAAGCTAACCAAGTGTTCTAGCGGCACTCACCCACACTTACCCTCACTTAACATAAACAAACTCATACTAATTAACACTTACCCTCACCTACCCCCATTAACACACACTTACCCGTACTGACCCATACTTACCAAATCTGTAATCGACGCTTACCCAGACTTACTTAATCTATGCACTAATTAATTATAATATTATATGCTGATATTAATGCACTATTTCAATTACCACCCGCAGTATTAGAAGTGGAAAAGAGAATACATTTCGTTCCTTTTTTTAATACGGACGACCCTAATATTTAGAGAACGTAATATTGAGCGTAGATCGACGCGTGGGTGTGGATCTTCGCTCAAATCCAAAGCCAATCGTCCCGACGACCTATCGAAAGATCTCTCCATCGTGTTTTTCTAGATCTTCATCGTCGATGTCACCCGGTCACCCGCTACGTGAAACATTTACCAGCACAGCTGGTCGTTTACACAACGTAGGTCCTATAACAGATCAAAAAACGGAGGATGTTTCCAAAATGCTTTCAGGAAGATCTTTCTGCCTGTTTTTAACCATAGGCACAAGTCATAAAATTTGATAGGTGTTGTTCGTAGAGCGATAAATAATCAGGTTCGTAGCGATGGACACTTAAGGGTTAAAATACCGCTGATATTAAAAAAAATCTTTTTTTATCGATTTTTATTCTGTATACTTTCAAGAATTAAAAGAATTAAATTAACAAACTTTTATTTTGTTACAAAGTTCAATCATAAATGTGTGTGGACGCTGATTCAAACTGTTTTAAAGCATAAAGTTTACCTACTTACCCGCGCTTACCCAGACTTACTCTCGCCTACCTTCATGTACACACACTTACCCATACTTATCTACACTTATCAAGTCGTTTAGCGACAGTGCCCCACACTTAGCCTCACTTACACCCACAAACCCATGGATACCTCCACTTACCCATGCCAACAAACACTTACCTTAACTTACCCCCATGTACACTCTCTTACCCATACTTACCCACACTTACCAAGTCTTTTATCGATACTTACCTACAATTAGCCTTATTTATATACTCACCCATATTAACAAATACTTACCTTCACTTACCCCCTCGTACACACTCTTACTCATACTTACCTACACATACGAAGTCTTTTGGCGATAGTTATCCAGACTTAGCCTTACTTACACACACACACATATAATCACACTGACGAACACCCATCCTCGCTTACCCTCATGTACAAGCACTTACTCATACTTACCCACGCTTGCCAAGTCTTATTTAGCGACCCTTACTCACACTTTGCCTCACTTATCATCACTTACACTTACCCAAACCAACACTTACCTTCACCTACCTCCATGAACACACACTTACTTGTACTTACCCATACTTACCAAGTCAGTAATTGACATTTACCCGAACTTAGCCTCACTTACCCTCACTTACACACCCACGCAAACCCACGACGCGTACGGTTATGTAAGCCCTTAAATTTTGAGAGGCTCCAATTTTTTAACGATATTTTCAGCTCATTGTCACCGTTACGAAATGTTGTGCAACGATGAATGTGGACTCACGATGCTCGTGTGTTTTCACAGTACGATGAACCTAACGCATCATTAGACATATCCGGAAAGCAGTTACAGCTCCACATTGAATATCGCCCGCGCTGGTCTCTCCTTTATTCATTTCGCCATGTATCAGTATACTCTTCCTTCACTAATTTTCTAATTTTTCAAATTTTCATTTTTTTCAATAATTTCGAAATGTGTCCATCTTGCCCCCCACCTCTCCTATTTGAATAGTTAATTTTTTTTTTAATTTCCATTTTTTTCGAAACTTTTGTATAGTGTCCATTTTGCCCCGCTTTCCCTACTTGAATTTTCCAATTCTTTAAATTTTCAAAATATTTCATTAAATTTCACGTTCATCATTTGTTCATCGATCGTTATATTAATGAACGAGTTTTATAATTTCCGGTATATAATTTTTACAAAATTTCAAAAAAAAAATTGTTTCGCCACGATTTGAAAAATTGGGGCAAGCTCAAAAAAAGGGAATTTAAGAAAAACGCGTGTGACGGTAACTCAGTCATTTTTAAAAATTGTAAAAATTTTCCAATCCAATTATCCAATTTCCTGTTATCCAATTTCCTTCACAGAAAAGATAATAAGACGAAGACTAACATTAATTCATTCACAATAAAATAATAACAACACATTCGACTCCTCCAAATTAATAAATTTACCTTATACTGAAAATATTCACCACCAACTAGTCCGTCTCTTTCGACAATTCAATATAACATTAGTCACTAACAACCAACACATTATTCACTCTATCATCGGTTTCACAAAAGACAAAATAGACAATATGAATAAATCCAACGTAGTTTACCAAATCGATCGTAATGATTGTGATGCATTGTACATCGGACAAACAAAAAGATATCTAAAAACCAGAATCAACGAACACAGAAATCGTTTAAGATACACTAACACACAGAATACAGCATTAGCGAAACACGGAATAGAATTGAAACACAATTTTAAATTCAACGATGTAAAAATGTCAAATAATGAAAAATGGCTAAAAAAGCGATTAATTTCGGAAATGATACAGATTAAAGCACATTCCTAAGCAATCAATTTTAGAACCGGCATCGACAAACTAAGCAGCATATATAATTCAATAATTTAACAAAAACTCTCAATAATGACTAAAAAACTTTAAATTATCAGACATTAATGTAAAAACCGTTACCACATTTCATCCGTTAACGGTATTCCCCAACAATAACAAATACCCCCACTCTTCTTCAATACTCAGCCGCACGGCCCCAACAATAATAAATACCTCCCCACTATTCTCCAATACTCAGTCGCTACTTAGTGCTCGAAATAGTTTGACCGTTTCAGCACAGCATGTAATAAAAATTGTTAATTTTGATCAAAGATGAATCTTGGAAAATATCAAATATAAAAATCACAGGTAAATAACACATATACATTTACACACAAAGAACATTAACTAAGCATTAAAATATCAAAATCGGCTCTCGCAGACATCAAGGATCGCAAAAAAAACGAACCGTCTTTACACAATATGAACATTTTGGTGAACAAATTCATATTGAATATTATCCAAGATTCATCAAACGTTCAAAATCACCCATACAAATTCAGGTCAGTCATGATACATAACACTTAACCTTACAATGTAAAACATAGCAAAATCTATTATTTACAAAATAAGACTAAGATGAATGTAAACAATTTTTTAGAAATAATAAATCTGAAGAGGATCCAAACAAGGATCGAAACGTTATACAAAAAAATGGTCCATTGTCATTTGGACCCACTGGCCGAATTGTAGCCGATTCTCCTTTCACTATTGTCTCTACACGGCCGTCACGATCGCATATCCAAACCAACAATTGTAAAAAATTTACCTACAAGTTTTTTTTTATACAAAAAAAGTAAACAAAAATTATTCAGTGTCTTGGAGTCGACATTGAAATTTTTTTGGCACGAAAAAATATATTCCAGGGCAGTAAAAAGGCTGTGCGCCTACACCAGGGCTACTTCATTCTCCCATCACATTTCCAGTGAAAATCTGAGGACTGCCACTGGGGCACGTGCCAACGAATGACTTCGAACTCCATTAGCGTTAACCCATAGCGGAATATGACTCTGTTAACGTAGCTAGCAATATGCTTCGAGCCATGAAATACTGGATCGTTGCTCGTCTCTCTCTCTCCCTCACTCTCTCTCTCTCTCTCTCTCTCACTCTCTCTCACTCCCCCTCTCCTCGCCACTCTTTGCAGCAATAGGAAGGGTAGTCCTAAGTACTTAGTAGCGGCGAGAGCGGGACGAAGGAAGGGGGGGGGGGATGAGCTCTCGCGGTTGACTCGATCGTGCCGGCTACTCCCAACAGGCATCCCAGTGCTCCGTGTGCTTGTTTTGCGAGTGAACACAACAAAGGCTCACAGCACGATGCATCCATATTTTTCCAACGCTTCCTTCTTCTTTTTTTTTTGGATCATCGAACGAACACACGTTCTGTCTGGAAGAAGATTTATGACTCTACACGAAGTTTTTTTTCGACGCTTCCGGCATCGTTTCCCCGATCTCTGAGAGTTGGTCCAAAGTGGGTTGGAACTCGGATCAAGGCTGGAGAGAAAAAAAAGTGAAGTGAAAAAAATGTTCATAAAGATGATATATTATTTAGGACCAATTGATCAGATTTGCGGGACTTCGCGACTTTTTAGTGTTCTATGATCATTTTTTTGCAGTGCAATTTCCACAAACCGGTGGAGTAACAATAATAACAAATATTTAAATTTATTAAATTTTATTATTATTGTGTTTTAAGTCGAAGCAGTTTGTCCGGAAATATTGGGACCTTATTATACATGAGATATTGAGTTGCCATTGTTACTTGATAAAAATTAGAAATTACAAATCAATGATTAATCGATACTCGTTACTTTATTAATTACTAATTGTGCTCTATGATTGGTTACCTATAATTAAGCGCTCTATAATTAGGTATATCTAATTCGGTAATACTTAATGAAATACTTCATTGAAAAATGTCAAAAATAGTAATAATTTAGTTACGTTATAAATTACCTACTTAGTAAGTTTATTTAGTTACTCAATGAATTAGTTACTAATTTTGGCCATCATGTAATAAGAATTATTTACTAAGTATTAATAAGAGTCAACTGTTTTTTATACTGTACTGTAACTGTAAATTATTAATGAGTAAATAGTCACTATTCACTCTTTAATAATTTCCATAAATAAATATCTATTAGTTTCAATAAATTATTAATTACGCTGAATAATTAGTAATGAAAATGCAAGCATCACCATTTCCAACAATAGTTGATAACTAGTTTCTATTAATTACTAATTACTAATTACTAATTACTAATTACTAATTACTCATTACTCATTACTCATTACTTATTACTTATTACTTATTACTTATTACTTATTATTTATTACTTATTACTTATTACTTATTACTTATTACTTATTACTTATTACTTATTACTTATTACTTATTACTTATTACTTATTACTTATTACTTATTACTTATTACTTATTACTTATTACTTATTACTTATTACTTATTACTTATTACTTATTACTTATTACTTATTACTTATTACTTATTACTTATTACTTATTACTTATTTTTCTAAAAAATTAGTGACTGGTTTTTGCTAATGACTCACTGTGGCCCACAATTAATAATTGCTATTTCCCAAGCGTACAATTTCAATCGTCAACTATTAACTTTTATTTGCTAATTATCGATTAATCGATTTTTTAAATATCAATTGAACTTAATAATTAGTAATTACATACCTTCAACAAATTACTAATTACAATAAATAATTAGTAACGACAATGTAGGAATTGCCACTTCCAACAATTGTTCAAGGTTCCTACTGATTACTAATTGTTATCAGTAACTAGCAACTGATGCACGCTAATGACTAATTGCGGCCAACGTTCAATAATTGTTATTTTCGAAATCTGCAAAAACGATAACCGAGGATTACCAATTAATTTCAATCAATTACCAATTACAACGAATAATTAGTAACAAAAATGTAGGAAGAGTACCAATTCCAGCAACGATAGTCGAAGGTGTCTACTGATTACTAATTGTCGTAAATATTTATTTAACCGATTATTACTGTTGATTAATTGTAATCGATAATTAGTATTTAATAATTAGACATTAAATTAATAATTAATTGAAGCATTTGTTACCGAATAGAATTTGGTTATTCATTACTTTGAGCAGTTTTAATTAGGATCCATTCAAATACAAATTATTTCAAGGGTTTCATACTTAAATCATTTAATTACATGAGGCCGCGTTTAATTACATTTGTAATTAAGTAACATTTGTAATTAAATATCTTTGTAATTTAATTACATTTGTAATTTAAATATATTTGTAATTTAATTCTATTTCTAATTAAATTTTCACTTGTAATTACATTACAGCTGTAATTAAATTACATTTGAAATTTAATAACACTTTAAATCACATTACATTTGTAATTCAATGACCTTTGTGATTTGATACTTGAAATAATTCTCAATCGAATGGAATCAATTATCTATTACACGAATAATGACTAATCAAGTCGGACTTTAATTGCATTTTACTATCTTAATGATCGATATAATTAATTAGCCTTTTAATTACAGATTATCATTGTCATTGTCTAAAATAATCAAGCCAGTTGCAATTACACATTGGCGCGATAATTTGTAATTGAATTTTATTCCATTAGGTATTTTCCCATCTCTGGGTGTGCGTGCCCGATTCAGGCACCGTTTGAGCCAAATCTTAAGTGGCTTTGCCATTATCACGTTACACAAAACGAACTTGAATGGGAACCATATGGGGAAGATACATTTACCGAAATAAATAAGTGCGTCTACTCCATCTCGTGCAAACAGCTACTCAGCGTGGGGTGGAGGGAGGGGGGGAAGCTAAAACCGCATGCTCTCTATCTTTCTCCCACCCCCCCCCTCCCCACGTTGTCTCCTCTTTATCATCGCACAATGGAAACGTATTAAACTAACAGTGCGCCGGCAATTGACACAAGTGGGTTTGCGTTGCTGCAACGGAGAGAGAGAGAGAGAGAGAGAGAGAGAGAGAGAGAGAGAGAGAGAACGGTCGCTTTATCTGCACCACCACGTTTCCAGTGCCTATTTCTAAGGGTCACCGCAAGAGGGGGCGTCACTGCAAGCTCTAAGAGATTATTTGCATTATGGGGTCAGTGCACTATATTAAAGGCGCATCGACACAGGTGAAGCAGTTCTTTGTTCGTTCGTACAATCCATCCATTTTCTTGTACTTGATACCGACTCGCAGCATGCATTTTCATCAAGGACCATCCATGAGAGAAATAAGGACAATTTTTTCCGAACCTAGGGACAGCAATAATCGTCAGATAAAAATATAACCGAACGCTACAACGTTGGTTGGGATTTAGGAAGTCACTTCAAGCTTGGTCGACGCTGGTGCTAAAAGTGGGCCCGATGATGTATGGCAGGGGTCGGCAACCTGCGGCTCGCGAGCCGCACGTGGCTCTTCCGATATAAAGGTGAGGTTCTCCAGTTCCGTACGCAAAAATAAATTATTTTATAATTTAAAAACTTTGAAATCGGATGCGTGACGAGTGACATGACTATCTCTCAGCCACTTCCACTTATCATCAAGAGTCAAGCATATTGGATTCGGAACAAAACTCTTAACAGGATTTTTTACATCGCAGTAAATAGTCTTCACAAGATTCTGGAAAAGATTCTTGGAAAAATTCTTTTTTCCTACATAATTTTCTACATAATTTTCTCTTGCATGAACATAATAAAAAGTCAAATAAGAAGCCAACTAACAAATAAAAATCTGGAGCCGTACTTGAAACTCAAGACAACAAGCTGTGTGCCAAATTTAACCAAACTTTCAAAATGTATGCAAAGCCAATGCTCCCATTAATTAAAAAGCAAATAAATACTACATTGAAATGAAAAATCTTAGTGACTCTTTAAAGACTGGGAAATTCTGTAAATTGTAACTTTTGGCTCTTCCGTCTCAAAAGATTGCCAACCCGTGGCAAATGGCATAGATTATATGCTATTTGCCAATCATCAATCACATCAAGAAGGAACTGTTAGGCTTGAGCAGTTTGATGTGAATCGATAAAATTCGCTGTCTTCAGTTTCGTTGTAAAACGAGGTAACACAATTGTTTGTTAGTCAACTCAGCTTGACGGCTGAGCAAACTTGTGGGCCATTTCATTTTTGGAATGTCAACTGTACGGGAAAAATATTGCGGCCATTGCCCTTGGTATGGTATAATACTTATCGGTGTGTCACACTTTAAAGTGAGTTAGTAAATCATTTTTATTTTTCGGTGTGGAGCGATGTGAGTAACGAATATTATAGTATCACGGGTATTTGACCGATTGTAGAACAGTGATAACAGTGATAACAGTGTAGAAAATTTTGGAGATTCAGTTTTATAAATAAATTTTGAATAAAATAAAAAATAAAATTGATTAAACCCGAACCCAGACCTACATTGGCTTAAGCCCAAAAGTGCATCGTTCTAGGACACCTCTTGTACTAACTTTAAATGGTTTACCCATCATCGATTGCCATGACTGAGCTTAACTGTTTGTGAGTTGAACAGTCCCAGGGCGATTAAATCCCAACCCAAACCGTCAGAAGCTTACCTCTGAAAGTGCATCGTTCCAGGTCATCTCTTGAAATGACTTTAGATAGTTTTATCACCATTAATTCCCTTGACTATGCTTAACCGAATTAAGTAATCCCAGGGTGATTAAACGCCAACCCAAACAGTCAAAAGCTTACCTCCGAAAGTGCATCGATCCAGGTCACCTCTTGAGCTGCCTTTACTTAGATAGTTTTATCACCATGAATTCCCATGACTATGCTTAACTAAGTAAAAAAAAAAACCAGGGTAATTAAACGCTAACCTGCAGTGGCTTAGACCCGAAAGAGCATCACTTTAGGTTTCTTAAACTGGCTTGAGAATTTTATTACCACGACTTCCCAAAGTTTGTGAGAAAATTATTTTCAATGTAGGAGTTTGTATTTAATATGAATGGTTAGCCCTACAGGTCAGAATTTTTCCTATATGATTAGTATAAGTCCTCATTCCATCCCCACAAGTTAAGTCATGCGCGCAGACCCTAGCTGATTATGTCACAACTATACGAAGACAGCCTAGAGTGATTCTAGGCAACTAGATAATGGATCAGCCACAGAATAACTCGACACAGACCTTCACATCATAATTTCATGGCTTTCCCATTGACGCGGATAATTTCTAGCGTAACTAACGTTAACGTAGTCAGAATCAACGAAATGTTAATCGCACAGTTAATGCTCAATTCCGCCGAATCGAGGATCCAGAATTCAAAATGGAAATTTATCCAGCTCTCGTGGTGATACAAGCGGTTGCGGTTTGCAGAGGCAAGTTGGGCTCATTCACAGTGAGGTTAGATGATGGGGTGGACGTGTCTCCCGCTGCTTACCGCTAACACGTTAGCGTACGTGTAATAATACGACAACGTTGCCAAAAGCGAGGACTCCGTGGCTTTTGAATATGCAGCCGAGGGGTGGTGTGTGTGCCAGTGGCATGTATGGAAATGAACGTGTCTATAGTCCGGGTAGTAAAGTAGATCCTTGAAGTTTAGGCAAGTTCTGCCAGCGTGGGTGAGGATTTTAGATGGCTTGGTGGAGGGATTGCCACACGTTACTCTTGTCACTGCCTCTTACTTCCCTCGAGAGGGTGCTGGAGAGAAATAGAGAGAAAGAGAGAAAGCATTTCACCGCACTTTGACGCTTACGTGTGCTCGTATGATACAATTTGTATGGATGTATAATGTCTCGTGCATGTGCCACCAGAACTACCCAACCCAACTCACCCCTCCTCAAGGCTATTTTTCGTATGTGAGAACCCGACGTAATATCCGAACACGCCCGAACTGTGTACACCTTTTCCACGTTCATACACTCACACAATTCTCCATGTACTCCTCTTAATGCCCCTCCACCCCGTGTATTGTAACACAAAGACTAGCACACGCTTGCGCTACTGTTGGTCGTACGGTTGGTGTATTCGTAGCCGCGCGTGTACGTCTACGTTTGAGAATCGTATTTGCTTTTCAGGCCTGAACAAATACTGGCTTTGCCACATACGACATAACCGGTACAACCCGATGACATACAATATGCAAACACCTATTTTCTATGCGACCTCCCACCGCTTCCTTGTATGAGTACGACGAATTGTCGACAACTTGCGTGTCGTAAAAAGAAGCTGCCACTGAAGTCGATTTGAAGATGGCATCCTGAGCTTATGGTCTATCAAAGTGATCACCAGGTTCTGAAGTAACGAAAAGGCTTAATGCGAGTGCTGAATTTATTAGGTCCAGAGGTGGTAATCTACTTAAAAGTTGAAACCACAATTGAAGAAGAAATGCCCCCAAATACAAAATGTATCAACATTTCTGCAACTATTGGGCTACAGTGGATGCTTTCTGATGTATGCTCCCCAAATCTAGGGCCAAATGACTATCAGACTGTGACTAATTATCGGAATGTGACTTTAGTTAACGTTACTACCACCGAAAAGAAGCTGCCACTAAAGTCTAATTGAAAATGGCATCGTCTGTAAGCTCATAGACTATGAGAGTGATCACCATGTCCATATCCTGAAGTTACGAAATGGCTTAGCGTGAGTGCTGAATATATCGGATCCATAGGCGGTAATCTACTTAAAAGTCAAAACCGTAATTGGAGAAGTGATGCCCCCTAACTACAAAGTGCATCAACACTTTTGGAATTATTTGGTCGCATTAGATGCCTCTTAAATCTACAGCCAAATGACTACCAGACATATAAAGTGACTAACTATCGGAATGAGACGTAAACTAACGTTAGTACCACGAAACGACCCCTCAGATGATGGTTAGTATTCTTTTAGGTAAGGTTCGGTATGGTAAGTCATCGGATCCGATGACCTAGTCGTGATTGAGCCTGTTTGGACAGCCTCAAGTCTGATTGAGTTGTCGTTACTGTCAGCGCAGTTCCTGATAGATCTATATGCACTGGAATATACTATATCGGTTCAATACTGAACGACCACCCAGTTGAAAGAGTTAAATCTAGAAAGAAAAAGACTTCACTGCCACTTTTATGATTGAATTTCAAGTAACTGATTCATTAACGCCCTCTAAAAATATAAATCAGTTCTACGTGATGAGTTCTTCGATTGATGGTCAATCGATGCCAGTGTAGGTGCGTCAAGTCCGGTGGTTAAAATGCGCCCATTGAACTCTACTATCAGATGTTGCCACACTTACCTCGCCGGACTTTCGTGGGTATCAAGTGGAAATATCATCAAAATGCGAGTATGTATTTCCTGACCCCGCTTCCGAAACGAGGTACCCCTTCCGGTTCTAAACCGTTTTCCCGCAAAATCCTACTTCTCCGCTATTGAGCCCCTCTTCTTGTTAGTCACATCACACCACGTGCCGATTTCCCCCACTGCATTATTTCTCCACTCTGGCGCCTCTTTCACTCCTCTCTATCGTCGTCACTCCCTCTTCGTCGATTGCGACCGCCTTCTTTGCCTCTTTCCCCCTACTTTACGCCCCCATAACGCAATATTACTCCACTCCTTCGTGTTCTTCGTCCCTCCGGGCGACCCTGTGCTCCCTCTTATCGGTATCCCTTTCTCCCACTACCAACGCACTTTCTTCCTCGAGCTCTTCCTTCCTTCCTTCCTCGATTCAAACCTTCGTACTTCCCCCACTTGGGTTTCCTTTTTGCATACTCCACTCTCGTCTCTCCTGTCATTGACAGCCCTCCGATAGTATCTCAGCTCCAGGTGTTTATAGCGGCACGTGCTTTTAGCGTACCTTCGAAATCGGTCTATGCATAGACACAGAAGTTTAAAGTAAAAGGCAAACCCTTGCTGTCTTGAAATAATTATACAACCATGACATCCCATACCTATGCTACATTGAGGTGAAATAGGCCAATGACAATAAAGGAATATTAAACCCAGACGAAAATGTCATCCGCTGAGTTTCATTCATCATTTTCATCAATTCATCATTTCAGATCACCTTTCGTTATCTTTAAATTACGTCATCAACATGACTTCCTCTGTCTATGCTAAACTAGAATGAAACAAGTCCACGAGAGTTAAGTGACATTAAAACCAGACCCAGACCCACTGAAGCTTAGGCATAAATGTGAATTGTGCCAAGACACCCCTTCTTAACTGTAGGTAAATAGTTTTATCACCATGATTCCCCCTGTCTATGCTAAACTGGGGCGAGTCAAACCCACAATAGTAAAGGAATATTAAAATCAGATCGAGACTCGCTAAAGCTTTGCCACAAAAGTGCATTATCTAGGTCATCTCTTTCTGACCTTGTATAGCTTTTGTACCGTAACTTTCCATACCTAAACTCAAACTTAGGTTATCATTGCACTCGTTTTCCAAGAAGTTTTTAAGCTACCTGCATTTTTGCTATCAATATCCCAAGGTCGTAATTTAGCTCACCAAAACAAATACTAGGATTTTCACTGTACCATTTATAAACGATGCAACACCTCGCGAATTAACTTATCCGCTAATCGCACAGATGGCTTAACACAGCCAATTATCAAGTTACGAATTCACCGTGAACATAAGCACGAGAATTATATTCTGTTTACATACAGAGCATGTAGAAATTGACTGAGTTTCTCTTCTACAATAAGTTGACGTTCCTCAATGCTGAAAGGAATCTTGAATACTTCCCCGATGCATGTTGAATTTGACGAACAATCTAAACTTCCATATTGCATGACGTCACTTCGCTGAAACTTGATCACTAGAGATTTCAGCGAATACTAGCGTGTGACTAAAAAAACTTCAACCCTGCATCGTCGCACACAATTCATGACATTGCATCTCTACAAGATTTTCTGACAACTTGAAACATTCTCAACATTTTAACTCCGCAGTTCAACAGAGTGGCACAGGTCCTCAACAAAGGATGAACCAAACGACCTCAAAAGAAGGCTTTCGAAAAAATACCGCAGTAACTCGATGTTTTTTCCAATGAAATTAATGCTCCTAGAAGTGAAAACGAATGATACTTGATATTATTTATCGAAAGTTTTTTGTGCCACCTTTCATTGGTTGCCTAACTCGGGCCCAGACTGCGACCGGACTTCTGGACTTGATCTAAGTCTCTTCATCCACCACAAATAGATGTTGAGGAATATCGAGGGGATGAAGGAAGATGGGAAGAACTAATCGACAATAATCGGGACCCAAAAGAGGGTAGTTGAAAATACCAGAGTTTTATAACCAAACCCTGAGATTGTGGTAAACGATATCTACGAGCTGTCGTTGAAGATCATTTCAGCAGATTATTCTCACGTAGCAAGTACATCATGTAACGATTCGATGTAACCAAACGGTCGACACAACTGGAGCAGATAGACGCTCGATCCGCCAAGGCTGCTGGGGTTTTTTTTTATAGGGAGCTTTAAGGATCTCCCTTCGAATTCTCAGGCGACTTTCGGAGCGTCCTCCAATACAATGGCCCACCTATATGCCGCAAGGGGATAACACTTTAAATTTAATTTAAACGGGAGCCATTGTGTATCCTCGGCAGCGGCCTCGTCACCGCCACCATCACCACCATGCCATAAGCATCCCCGTATATAAATCGGAGACCATCAAGCGTCACCGCGCCTCACCATCACTATCACCATCGGCATCAAGCAGCACCAAGCGTCACAAACCATATTTCCTCGTAGTCATACCCCGCGCCGAATGGCATCCCCAGAGCCCCCCCCCCCTTGTGAACTGGACTACTTTCAATGGGGCTTGCGCCCTTTGTTGTTTTGATAATACCCTCTCTCTTTCTTCCTCTCCCCACGATTTTTTTGTCCTTCTTGTTTATCTTTTGAAAAAGAGAACCGGCAGGCGAGACTTTTACCACGGACGAAATGATTTTGCTACATAAATATTGGCTCGATTTCGAACTACACCTTTTCATTCGGCATACGCGCCACTTTTATCAATGTATCGAAGCCACTCGTCGTCTTGGCAAACTTTAAGCTCCACGAGGATGGCTCGTTGGATATCCGGAATCTGACAGTCCGACATGTACACAGCCATCAGGCGACGCGCATCATCCCCCAAACCTCCTCTTATCGTTGTCAACTTTGTAGCCCCGTTAAAAGCGTCCTCTCTAGACTCAACCATCCTCTCTCTCTCTCTTCCGCCTTCCCCACGTCACTTCGGTTTAATGCGCCTCAATGCCCCGGCGATCTTGGGTTGTTGTTGACATCGACAGTCAATTATGACTAAGTGCATCCGCACTTTGAGTATTGAAATCGCGAATAAGAAAATAGATAAACAATTAGCGCGGCGTATGCAGTTAGACAATTTTAATAATAGTTGCATTGTCTAATATTTTTTTACGAATATTGAGGTGGCAGTTTCGCTCCTGGCACCTCATTCAGCTTAGACCCTTGGATGATATCCCGGTGTAGAAAAAAACAGTGTAGGTAAACAAAACGCGTTGGCTTGTTGATGGAAAGTCGCGGAGACGCGACTATTCGAAGGTCGAACGCTCGTATTCGGAACGAAAAGTATCTCGCGCCGTCGGAAACTCCTAACGGCCGTGTGTTTTTATTTATTACCGATACCCGTGACATTGTCAGGACATGGTATGTATTCGATGAACGCAGACAGTGTGCGGATTAAGACCTCAATGTCACGATGTAGGCAAGAGAGAGAGAGAAATACACACAAACAGAGAAAGAGGGGGGGACATGGAGAGAGGGACAGAAGCCTACAACGCGCCCGGGGAAAATTTCGCGGGAAGCTATAAATTCGAGGGAACAAAGGAATAACGTGTCGCGCCCGTAGCAACGGGCAAGGTACGGAGTAAGGCCCATTTTCACCCCGTTTTCTACAAGACTACGGACATATTTATGACCTTAATTTATAACCGATCGTAGTCCCATCGTGCTCCACTTAACCGCTCTTCTATTTCCTACATGTATTACGCACAATTTATTGTCCTCTCCCGTTTTATTTCATGCCGGGCTCGCGCGTGAATAATCCATATATCGATTACAACGTTTACATATGTCGATGTTATACGCAGTCAGGATTAAGCGGGCCCAAGAAGCAGTAACGAAAAATATTTACCATTCCGATTTCGTCTCTATTATCGCCATTTTAGACAGCCTTTGTCTCGGCAAACTCGTCATAACCTCAAAAAAGGGATGGGCGATGTTATCCGATCACTTGAACTCGACGGTTTCTTTTTTTTTGCTGATTCGTTGAATCGATTATCGATGTTTATGCAGCGAGTCTTGTCTCGAGGAAAGGTTAGATAAGGAAGTTATAACCACAAAATCTTCGATTCCAATCCTCTCGCACGTCGATTGATGGGAATGAACTGATGGGAATTGATCGGAAAACGGATATTTTGACAATTATCGGATAATTACGACACTGATATCCAATTTATAAGTATTTGGGAATAATGCTCGTTGATAAGAGAGATTTCTGACTTACCGACGAAAACAGTATTTTTCCTGTTTCTTAATAATTTTGCATTAATTGTCGAAATTTTATCTTTCCCATTTCGCAGTGTCCGAGAAAATTAGGATAAGAATTTGCATGGAATAACATTAACAACTTCCGTCATTTAACAAAAAGTAGGAATGAGGTTTTCTTTGTTAGAAAAAAAAGTTCAGTGCGTCAAATTTTTAGACTTCATAACTTTAGGTAATTTTTTTGTCCATGCTTAAAACCATTTTGAGATTGGCTTCATTAAAAAATTTATTTAGGGCACAAGTCCCACATATGCTCCCCTCTCCTTCAAAGTATTTGGCACAAATTTTCGGAATTTTGAGGTCCGGACGTATTTTGCATTTAAGAAAAAGGTCTGAACAATCATGGAGTGATGTAACATGGCCTAAATTTGATCGAGTTACATTTACGGGCAATTTATCGACGCATATACAATGCGGACCCGTTTAACACTGCCATTGAAACGAGAATGGTAATCGTCCTACAAATTAGAATTAAAATGGCCATATTCATTATGGTGGGGTTAGCGTTTCATTCAAGGAAAGATCCAGCTCTGTCAAACCGGTAACATGATTACGGATTATGGGTATTATCGCATATTCAACTTGGCATTTTCATTCACTCGTAACATTGGTAGGTGATAATAAACTTTCACCCTCTTGAGCTGTTACGGGTTATAAGATTGCAAATCAGCTTATACCCGTGCGGGTCAGTCATCGGTCCACAAATCTTAGCATCATTAAGCTCTACATTACAGGGGTTTAGGGTGGATGCCCACATATTACTCTAACCCATGGTCCATTAAAGGTGATCGAATAAATATGAGGTTAGTATTGAACGATGTTGATGAGAATGAGGTTAAATTCCTAACACACTTTTTTCGAAAACCACTTAATGGAATGAAAAAATAATAGTATGGCCACCTGCACGCAATAATTGCGCAGGATATCCCACGATTTGTTTCTTAATACATTAAGCCATTATCGAGAAAAATGGTTTAAAACGTTTTGAGGTTATGTTGACCGTGATACCATCAGTCACACCTCAAAACTTTGAATACACTTATCTTGGAAACAGCCGAGCGGAATCTCATCAAATTTTGCATGTCATTATTAAATAATGGCAAGTAGATGCCTCCAGTATTATTTTTTTATTCCATCGATTAATCATCGAATAAAATGTGTTCGATAATTTTGAGGTTATGGCTACCATCATTCACACCTCAAAACTTTGAACACATTTATCTTGAATATGGCCGAGCGGAATCTCCTCAAATTTATTCTGTCTTTGTAGAATAATGGCACGGAGATGGCTTCATTATTTTTTTTTTTTATTCCATTGAGTAGTTATCGAGAAAAATGTGTTTGATAATTTTGAGGTTATCTTAACCGTAATGCCGATATACCGTGTCAGCATTTGGGCGAAGAAAACAAAATGAATCCCAACTATTGGCCCATTGTCAATATTAATTCACATTCGGTTTCACAAGCATTTGTTATTCCAGTCGTTTATCTCAATCGCGTTGATAATCAGAAAAAAAATAGTAATTCTCTTCTCTCGGTCGAGTTTGTAATACAACACTAAACTCACCCCTACGAGGCCCGGAGAGGGAGGGAATCCGTCGATAAGAACTTTATAATGGAATTACGATCAATTCACAACAATACGAAACGCGCATTAATCCGGCGAGTATGGATGAGGCGCGATTCAATGTGAAAATCATAAAGCGCACTTACGCCGATTTCTGGCGCAGATAAATCGCATGAAAAAAAGCGGACTGACGGATTGAAATGATTTACAGTGGGTAGGGGATGAAAGAGCGAAAGAGAGAGAATTAAACAGGGGGAGGGCTAACAGCTGGTGGTTAAGGGGAAGGCAAAAGTCTTGAGAGAAGAGAAACGGGAGTGAGATGCGACGAATGTGGGGCGAGAGCCAAGAGGACCGCGAGGACCGAGATTGCGGCTAAGGATGAAGTTAAGGGTGAGATTGAAGACGGGGTTAAGTGTCAAGGGTGACGGGGAACGATCTCGTTGATCTCCTATTCTACGTTTCCTATATCTGTATTAGATTATATCGCCTCGAGTTTTCTCGGGCTGCATGCAAAAACGTTTCCCTGGCAAATCAAAACCAATATCACCTTCGCTGCTTGACGTTCCAATAAGCGTTTTTTTAGCACGTCGATAGCTACTTCACGCATATTCGTGGGGATAATTCCATAAAAAAAAATTATGATATCCAGCATAGACGGGTGGGAAATCTTGTAAGGTATGCCGGGCTAATTCGTTTGGGCGAGAGCGCTCTGACGCGGAGGCCACCTGGCGGATTTTTCAAGCACTAGAAGATCTGCAATTATATGATCGGAAGAGGATTGAACTAAACGATTTGTTTGATTCAGCTTTTTTTCTCACAACAGAAAATATGAATATAACCTATCACCATAGTTGTTATCAAATGGAAGCGATTTTTAATAAATTACATCTATCGAAGGCAAATAAATGATGTTATATTTAATCGAATAAATATTATAGTCGATTCGAATGAAAAGGATCGAATACACGAATTTCGTAAAATGAGCTAGATCCTTTTTCTGTATGAACAGAAATTTATTAGCAGCAAATAAAATGTTTCATAAGCGACTGTTTTTGAATGTTATAGTGGATACAGATAAATAAATATATTATTAATAAATATCTATTTGGATCGCAGTATAATTCCTCCTGAATACATCCAAATACCAAAATTTGCTTAAAACAAATAGAATTAATTATACTTCTTACTTGCTACATTGCAGTTGCATTATGCAACGAACCGGCAACATAACTGAATTGTAACGATTACATAAATTGTTACATAACCTGGAATACTTATGAGTGGGAAATAATAACTAACATGTAAGTTACATATAATATCTGGTTAACATTAGTCGTTACAATCGATTCATTACGGTTACATTACGCAAAAAACCAACAACATAACTGAAATGTAACGGTTACATAAAATGTTACGTAACGTGTAATACTTATGGGGGAGAAATAATAACTAACATGTAAGTTACATGTAATATCTGGTTAACATTACTTGTAACATTCGGTTAGATTCCGGTAACATTATGCAATGAACCAGCAACATAACTGAAACGTAACGGTTACATAAAATGTTACATGTAACCTGTAGTACTTATGAGTGGGAAATAATAACTAACGTGTAAGTTATATGTAATATCTGATCATCATTACATGTTACATTCAGTTACATCGTGCAATGAATCAGGAACATAACTGAAATGTGACGGTTATACAAAATGTTACATAACTTGTAATACTTATGAGTGGGAAATAATAACTAACATGTAAGTTACATGTAATATCTGGTCAACATTCCTAGTTGCAATTGGTTACGTTACATTATGCAATGAACCATCAGCAACATAACTGAAATGTAACGGTTACATAAAATGTTACACAACCTGTTATATGAGTAGAAAAGAATAACTAATATGTTAGTTACATGTAATATCTGGTTAACATTACTTGTTAAATTCGGTTAAATTTAGCAACGAATCAGCAACATAACTGTAATGTAACGATTATACAAAATGTTACATAACCTGTAATATACTTTCAAGTGGGAAATAGTAACTAACATATAAGTTACAAGTAATATCTGGTTAACATTACTCGTTACATTTGGTTACATTATGGTCACATTATGCAAGGTATCAGAAACATAACTGAAATGTAACGGTTACATAAAATGTTATAGAACCTCTCCACTTACTAATGAATGGGAAATAATGACTTACATATAACTTACATGTAATATCTGGTTAACATTAGACGTTATATTCGTTCACATTACGGTTACATTATGCAACGAACCAACAATATAACTGAATTGTAAAGGGTAAATAAAATCTTACATAACCCGTGATACTTGTGAGTGGAAAATAATAACTAACATGTAAATTACATGTCATATCTGGTTAACATTCCTCGTTGCATTCGGTTACATTACGCTTATATTATGCAACGAACCATCAGCAACATAACCGAAACGTAACGGTTACATAAAATGTTACATAACCTGTTATATGAGTAAAAAAGAATAACTAACATGTAAGTTACATGTAATATCTGGTTAACATTACTTGTTGAATTCGGTTTCATTATGCAAGGAACCAGCTACATAACTGAAATGTAAGGGTTACATCAAATTTTACATAACCGGTAATACTTATGAGTGGAAAATAATAACTAACATGTAAGTTACATCATGCCATATCTGGTTAACATTACTCGTTCCATTCGGTTACATTACGGTTACATTGTCGATACAGAACTGTATGTTTACTGGGTTTCTACAAACGTCGGTATTTAGGCGGTATTTCGATTCAACGGAATATCGCGCATTGTCATTTCGAGGGATTTGATATTCCACTATTTGAATCGTATTTTTTAAACCCGGTCGTTTGTAGCGAGGCACCATGACGACGTTGTATATTCAGCGTGTAAGCCAGAAAGCGAATATCTTTTGGTTGTCGTGGTGGAATGGGTGAATATCGTTCTTGTAAGGGTTGTGTATACAACGCGCGTTACCTACCCTCAACGAAGCTTTTGATGCCCCATGATTTTCCGTCCCTGCATCCATATTGCTTCTTGCCACACTCGAGCTTTACACACGAGCTTCCACAAAACTCACCCCCCCCCCTCCTCACTCCTCGCAGTTTGCCTTCGACAGTTTCTCCGCCGACTCATGCGCCCTCTATTCTCAACTATTCATCGTCGTACGTGTAGATAGAAAGTTTCTTCTTCAATCCTTCGTGCTTCATACTCGAAGCTTGCGCGTGCGATGATTCTACACAATGGTTGCAAAAATATCATTTTGCAGCCATTCCAGTTGGACCTTATTAAATTTTTTCGAAGGGTCCAAGGAGTGTCTTCCATTCAACAACATTCGGTATCAAAAAAAAAAAAAAAAAATGTTAAGATTTTTTTTATCACCCTTAATCCATGCAAATATTCGGGTTAACATTACAATCTCGGTAGTTAGTGTGGGTAAAACACGACACGAATCTCAATATATATACAAGATCGTGCTTATAATGGATCTCCCGGTGTAATTTATCATCGCTCATAACAAGAAGCCGCAAGTTTGTACATTTATTTCAGCCCTTAAGGCCTACACCGGCTCTTGACTCTGAGTCTCGTGGCGTCCTATTTGCCCGCGCGCCCCCTTTTTGCCTCCCCTCTGCGCGCAACTAGCACCATTTTTGGGCGCCACAATTGTGGGGTGCCTTCGAGACATAAGCCCTTATTTCCCGTTACTCTCTCTCCCTCTCTCTCTCTCTCTCTCTCTCTCTCTCTCTCTCTCTCTCTCTCTCTCTCTCTCTCTCCCTCTCTCTCTCTCTCCCTCTCTCCCTCTCTCTCTCTCTCTCTCTCTCTCTCTCTCTCTCTCTCTCTCTCTCTCTCTCTCTCTCTCTCTCTCTCTCTCTCCCACCCCCTGAACCTCAGTCGAGGGAAGTAGCCGTCAACTCTTCCGAGGTCGTCGAGCTAAGGGTTGTATTATTTATATCAGCCATTATATCACCCGACCGAAGGAATTTCGTTCGAGACATCGCGCATAGATTATGGCCGGCTTTTATTGCCACTACCACTTATTTGTTAACATAATATACACATTATGCCGCGACATGAGTGAGAGGGAGAAAGAAATAGCGATGAGAGCCACCCCTAAGCCTCCTTCCCAAGAAAAAACGCGATTGTGGGGTGGGAAACGAAGAATATAGACGGTTGTGGGGTGGTCGACTGCGGCGACCGGACGAGGGGCACGCGACCCGCCGAGACTACCCTCTCGCAAGCCTGTGTGTTAAATCGGCACACAGGGGGGTGGCTTTTAGACACGGTGGACGATTCTCCTGGAATTCGTCGCTCGCGTCCTTCTTCCCATCCTTTCGCGACCCTCCGAAAAGTCTCTTCGACGAAAAAGTGGGGTGTATCACTGCCCATCCCACTATCACCCGAAAATCCTCATTGTCATCCCTCTTCGATCTATACCCATCTGATTTTTCATCCCTCTCTTACTCTCAATGACACTCTTTGTTGGTATTCGTTTGTTTTTTTTTCTCGTCCAATCTCAATCGTGGGATGAATCGATCGCGCGTGCGCAACAACCCCCGCTACAGCCCTTTGGTTTTCACAATGTCAGCTTGGATCAATTAATCAGGGAGTAATTGTTCGGGCAAATGGACATGTTCCGTCGGTGCTGTAACGATCCGCTTACTCGTTTTGCATTTCGATTTGCGTAATTAATTATTTCGTGGTTTTTGAATTTA
The DNA here is from genome assembly GCA_946863875.1 of Alloplasta piceator. NCBI lineage: Eukaryota > Metazoa > Arthropoda > Insecta > Hymenoptera > Ichneumonidae > Alloplasta > Alloplasta piceator. The sequence continues at coordinate 30,744,058 of OX333080.1, forward strand.
GACACTTGTATTCAGTTTTTCAATACTGTTTTGAGGGTTGCATTTATAATTCCCGCTTTTTTTATCTACAAAATTCATCGAGGGAAGGTTCAATACCCCTCCGCCATTCGATTTTCATTGTACTGACCCATCCTCGAGAAAAATCTGTTTTAAAAGTTTTGAGGTTATGTTCTGATCTGTTTTTACCCGAAATCTCATTATTTTGACATTATTTGGAAAAAAGTCAAATGAGGCCACCTCTGAGCCCTTATTGTACAATGACAGACTATATTTCATAAGATTTTGCTGGGCCGTTTCCAAGAAAAATGGGTTTAAAGTCTTGAGGTGTGAATTTTGGTAGTCAACATAACCTCAAAACTTTGAAACGTTTTTTTCTCGATAACTACTCAGCGGAATAGAAAATAATAGCAGAGGCATTTCCGTACCATAATTTTACAATAACAGACTAAATTTCATGAGTTTCCAAGAAAAATGGATTAGAAGTTTTGAAGTGTGAATATCGGTATCGCGATCAGCATAACCTCAAACTTTTAAACGCGTTTTTCTCGATAACTACTCAGCGGAACAGAAAACGATTAGCACAGGCATTTCCGTGTCATAATTCTACAATGACAGGCTAAATTTGATGAGATTCTGCTAGGCCGCATCTAAGAAAAACGTGTTTAAAGTCTTAAGGTGTGAATTCTGGCCATCAACATAACCTCAAAATCATTCAAACTCATTTTTCTCAAAGACGCCTTGACGGAATGAAAAAACGAAAAGTGGGCAGCCTGCGTAATCAACCTGCGCAGGTAGTCCGACTGTTATTTTTTTCATTCCATTAAGTGGGTGACGTGAAAAATGTGTTAACAATTGTAGTTCAATCCAAGTCGCATTCACACGCGCAGAAAGTCGGAAGACGCGAGCCCAGTGTTGCCAGGTCCGCAAAATGAAAATCCTCAATTCCGATTGCAAGAATTCCTCAAATTTCTTCAAATTCTGATCAAATTTCATAAAAATATCTTCAGTTTTTTTTCTTAATACTCAATGTTCGAGACTGATTTGGTGCTCTATTTGTTAACACATTATGCGTTGAGATATCAATAGATGCAATGCAAAAAAAATGGTATCAAAAAAGCAAAAATGTATCCCAAAAAAAGTGTGATAGTAAAATAAGGAAAGATTATACGTGTAAAAAAATGTGATAATCTTCAAATCTTCAGAATTTTCTCAAATTTTTATGTAATTTCTTCAAATCTTCAATATTTCCTCAGATTTGTATGTAATTTCTTCAAATCTTGAAAATATCCTCAGATTTGTATGCGATTTCTTCAAATCTTCAAAATTTCCTCAGATTTTTATGTAATTTCTTTAAATCTTCAAAATTTCTTCAGAAATTTATGTAATTTCTTCAAATCTTCAATATTTCCTCAGATTTCTATGTAATTTCTTCAAATCTTGAAAATATCCTCAGATTTGTATGCAATTTCTTCAAATGTCTAAAATTTCCTCAGATTCTTATGTAATTTTTTCAAATCTTCAGTATTTCCTCAGATCTTTATGTAATTTCTTCAAATCTAAAATTTCCTCAAATTCTTATGTAATTTCTTCAAATCTTCAATATTTCCTCAGATTTCTATGTAAGTTCTTCAAATCTTCAAAATTTCCTTAGATTTGTATGTAATTTCTGCAAATCTTCAATATTTCCTCAGATTTTTATGTAATTTCTTCAAATCTTTAAAATTTCCTCAGATTTTTACGTAATTTCTTAAGATCTTCAAAATTTCCTCAGATTTTTATGTATTTTCTTCTAATCATTAAAATTTCCTCAGATTCTTATGTAATTTCTTCAAATCTTCCAAATTTCCTCAGATTTGTATGTATTTTTTTAAAATCTTCAGAATTTCCTCAGATTTTTATGTAATTTCTTCAAATCTTCCAAATTTCCTCAGATTTTTATGTAACTTCTTCAAATCTTCGAAATTCCCGCAGATTTTTATGTAATTTTTCTAAATCTTCAAAATCGCCTCAGATTTTTATCTAATTTCTTCAAATCTTTAAAATTTCCGCACATTTGTATGCAATTTCTTCAAATCTTAAAAATTTCCTCAGATTCTTATGTATTTTCTTCAAATCTTCAGAATTTCCTTAGATTTTTATGTAATTTCTTCAAATCTTCCAAATTTCTTCAGATTTTAATGTAATTTCTTCAAATCTTTCAAATTTCATCAGGGTCTCACTATAATTTCTTCAAATTTGGGGACATTTCCCCAGACCTGGCAAAACTGCGCGAGCCGCCCCTCGAGATTATGATATAGTATCTTGCATAGAATAAAATACTCGATGACTTCCCCGTCGTCCCTCAATAGGAATCTTTCTTGATGGCGTCCCATCATTGCGAGTTACGCAAATGGAATAATAATAATAAAAAAAACCGTGTATGAATGGTTGAACCAGGAACAAGCCGTTCTTTAATTTGGATGCACCCTTTCAATTTTTTCTTGTCTCCGGAGCTATTTTTCCTTCTGCTTTTTTGTTATACCCACAACATAATCGCACATCCCTGTTCTCAGATTCTCCGTAAAGTCACTTGGGATTATGTGCACGCGGACATTGTGCGTCAGCCACCAACTTCGTACTCAATGTTTTGATTTACATTAGAGACGAGTGCCTCGCAATACCCACGTAGAAACGAATATACAAAATAATACCATCCCTTATTTCTCTGTCTCTCACCCCTCTCTTCCCTTTCGCTTCCCCTGCTCGCCCCCCCCTCTCCGTCTCTTTCTGAGGCTTTATCGACGATGTAAGAAGGGTTGCATTCCCTGGCTGCCTGCCTCAATGCGTTTCGTCAGAGTTCATGGCTAATCCCTCGAGGGTTGCACGCTCCACGACTAACTCCTGCACGGGGCTGGTCATATTCGTATAATGACTGCCTGAATAATTCCAAAATAGCGACATTATCGCACCTTCTGGGCTTGTAAAAGAAAAAAGCCTCCCCGTTAGACTTAACAATTATTCGCACACACCTGATCCTGTTATATCTTCCCTCCAATTATATTTTATTCAATAATAATTAATGTAATTTAAATTACATTAATATTTAATTATATATGGAACATTCCATGCCAAATCGACCAAGATTTGGAATCGACCCCTTTCTATTGCGATGAAATTTGGTGAGAAGTTTTCGTTTTTAACAAAACAAAGTTCTACCAAAGGAAAAAAATTTTTAAAATCTTTTTCGAAAGTTAGCAAAAATTTCACAATTTTTCAAATCTTTCAAGTTTATTTTTTAAATATCTCGGAAACTATTATAATTACGAGAAATCGTTGTAATTTCGTCTTAAAGAGTATAGTTGGGGCTATGAAAAAAAAAAATATTCCGAAAAAAAATTTTGAAAAATGAATTTGGGGAATTTTGAATTTTCAAAAATCATGAAAATCCAAGCTGGACATTAAATTAAACATTAAATTTTTTGTTCAATTTTTTTTATATCATACCATGGACTGATCTTAAAAGATCCTGAATTTTTCAGGATGCTGTTGTTTTGTTTCAAAAATGTAGATTTTTCAAACGAAAAAACACCATCTTTGAAATTTCAGGATCTTTTAATTTTTGAAACAAAACAACACCATCCTAAAAATGTCGCGATCTTTCAAGATCAATTCCCTATATAAATGTCAAATTTGGATTTTTACGATTTTTGAAAATTCAAAGTGTCCATATTCATCATTTTTTGAATTTTTTTTTTGAATTTTTTTTTCATAACCCCAAGTATACTCTTTAAGACGAATTCAGAACGATTTTTCGTAACTATAATAGTTTCCAAGATATTTAAAAAAAAACTTAAAAGATTCGAAAAATTGTGAAATTTTGAATTTTGGATAATTTTCGAAAAGAACGTTTTAATTTTTTTCCTTTGGTAGAACTTCGTTTTGTTAAAAACGAAAACTTTTGACCAAATTCCATCGAAATTGAAAGGGGTCGATGCCAACTCTTGGTCGACTTGACATGGATTTACCCATAGGGAAAAATGGACACCACAAGATAACTCAATAAAATAAAATGAGATATAGAATAGATTGCGCGACGGATGGAAAAAAATGGGGGCAGAATGGACCACCTAAATATTCTGATTTTTTTGAAAATTCGAAAAAAAATGATTTTGTTAAAAATTGTAGGTTACCATTATAATTTTAAAGTATGTTGGGCTGGTTTTTTTAATGCAATGAGAACGACAATTTTGAAAAAGAATTTCGAAGTCTCGATGGACAATTGTCATTAAAACGACGATATCTAGATCTGATTTTGCGTGGGTGAGTTTATTCACGTATATCTACGCTACTTATGATGATAATTTTCTAATTTTCTTTTTTTTCTATAATTTTGTATGATGTCCATTTTGCCTCCAAGGACTATTTTGCCCCCCCCCCCCCCCTATTTTATGGCTCGAATATAATATTGAATATATTGAATATCCCGACGTCATAAAAAAATAACATGGATTATTTAAACAAATAAATTAAGTCCACGAGTCGCAGTTAAGTTAACCGTTACTAATTGCGTCAAATAAATGGCAATTAGTTTCAATAAATTTCAAATAACAATAAATAATTAGTAGTAAAATCGTAGAAATTATGAATGTTAAGAATAGTTAATAACTGGTTCCTTCAAACCACTTTATATAATATAATAAGTATAAATAATTTTAATTTTTTTTCTCGAAAAGTTTGTTGTTTATTGTCGAAATATTAATAAATGTGTTGCAAAAAAAAACAATGGTAGAAATATTTTTTTTTTTAGTCGAGCTCGATAAAGAGCTCAAAATGTATGTCTCTTGAACAGAATACCCCCTTAATCATGTTACTTTCCTAAAATCCATCGAGGCTTTCAATAATTTTCCAAATCCCGCGATGGCCCCACTTTTTGTCGCGACTTTTGATCGGGGGAAGTTTGTTATCGAGCTCTTCAAATCTCTATCTTCCTCGGACATCTAAATTGGGGGATTCGAACGCTTGTTTCTGACGTGGCCCAGCCCCCAACCAAGCAATTATAAACTGACTCCCAGACGTTTAATATCGTCGGGAAATCTTCAACATTTCAAATCAGAGCAGACAATCGGATTCTTTCGGCCGCGATATGGCTGCGTTCATCGCGATCGAGAATTCTCAGACAATGAATTCGGCAGAGGGTTGAATGCGATCGAGTTAGGGGTTGACTTCCAAATTTCGATTTTTTGGCCCCCCTTTTTTCAGAAATTTCTCATTTCAGTAATTTTCAAAATTCCCGGTCATCATTGATCACCGATGTGGATTAAAATCGGATAATCGCGATTAAATGATGAGCACAAAGATGGCGGAGGCCTAATATGCTCTAAGCAGGAGCGAAGAGGTCCCCGCACGGAAATTTATATATTTAAAATATATGCAAAATTGCGTACGAAATATATTCAAAATATATAGAAAATATATTTAAAATATATTTTAGATATGTGTAAAATGCACGACACATACATACAATATATATTATATATATATGATGCATACATCCGAAATATAGATTAAATATATGTTGCATGTATTCCAAATATAGTTGAAAAATGGGCTGCATACATCTCGAATATGGGTTGAATATGCGATACCCGTGTAGAAATTTCCGAAAAATCGGAAATTCTCTAGGAGAATCAAATACAAAAGTACGAGTTCATGGGAAGCCGGCAAGAACTCCTTATATGGCTTCATTTACGCCGGACTTCTGTTAATATTCCGTTCTCGCGCCCGCCTTTATAAGCATACTCGTCGCATCCTCCGTATGGGGGTTCAGCGGATGCCGCCCTGCGACATCTCGCGGCGAGTCTGGAAACTATCGCGACGCTGCCTATACGTTATGAACATGTGGCAGGCGCCCGATCGCTTGTTCTCGCGGGATAAACATTATAATGTAAATAATAATGACAAGTGTCAACACAATAAACTTAAATAATTAAATAAATATTATATTAGTTAGTTAGTTATGTTACCATATATGTTGCATATATGGTAGCATATCTTAAGAATATATGTAGAATATATGGGAGATACATGTGAGTCACACCTATCTCTCATATATATTGCAAATATATCAGCATATATTAAGAATGTATGTAGAATATATGAGAGATACATGTAAATCACACCTATCTCTCATATATGTACATATATTCGAAATATATCCACATATATTTTGCGTATATTAAAAATATATAAATCTCCGTGGGGGGGTTCGGAAACTCCCAATTGAGGACGGTGGCAGGTTGTCGGATGACGGCCAAAGGAAAACCAACATCGCGGACGTTCTTCACCCGCAAAGGGACGGAAAAATATGGCGTGAAATATTTGTGATACCATAGAATTGGCCTGAAGTAGCCGGTGGTCAGTTGATGCTTCTGTTGACAAGCACTCAGAGGCACTCGGGACCGGTGCGGCACTTATCGGCTTCCTAAACGTTTGGCATGCGAAGTATTGGCCAACGAGAAGGGGCTTTCTTGAAATCTCTTGTCGTCTGCAAGGACTGGCCGATCCTCCTTCCTCCGCGACCTCTTCGACCGTCCGTGGAGGGCTTATTGTAGACGACATCAGGGGTAATGCGGGTCACGGTGAATAACGCGCTATTTGTTGTGAACAAATTGTAATTTGCGAAAAAGTAAACAAGTAATGGAATTCCCATGAAGTATAGTTCTCGAAATTAACAGCGGAGGGGACACTCAGGGGATGGTATAGTCAACCCTCTCATCGATTCGAAAAAGTACTTTCAGCCGACCCTCATTGTCAGCAGATCACTTTTTTCGTCCTTCAGGGATTTATCGGGTATGGAGTCGAAAATTGACTGAGAAACACGAATGTGCAACTTTTTTAAATCTAGAGCCCGTGTGGAAATTTTGTTAGGGGATTCATAGGGGCCCGACTAACTTTCCCGAATAAATACAGGGGCCCAACAAGGAAACCCGTTCAGGTCCCGTTAGGGATTGTCCCACTTTATTAAGCGGGGCCCTTAAAAGATTCCCGATCGGGGCCCTTAAAAGATGCCGTGTCGGGGCCCTTAAAAGATTCCGTATCGGGGCCCTTAAGAGAAAATTATTTATTTTTTCCATATATTTATCATTAATTACGTTAAAATTCAATTCTATATTTACAATTGATAGTTTCTAAGGGTCAAGAAACGAAAAAAAAAATTTTGAAGAAAAAAAAGTTTTGCCCTCAGTGGGGTTTGAACCCGGGACCCTCGTTTTTACGCAAATCCGCAAATTCAACATGAATTAAATTTAAAAAAAAAATAGATAATTTGAAAGTTCATGAATTTTTCTGACTTATTTAGTTGTCTTGCATATTCGCGGACCCTTGAATATGGACGAGACCAGACTGGGATTTGAAACCCACCTACCTATCGATCCTAAACTATCGACCTAAGACTGGGACGCTAACCACTACACCACTGACTACTTATGATATACTGATGTAAATATTATATTTATGAAACACAGGCCGAGAAATAAATACGTCCCAAAATAGTATGAGGAATTTATTTTCATTACCCGAAAGCCAATTTTGGTTCAGCTTGTCTTTAAACTTGACCCTATCAAGGCCCTATTGAATTATTAACTGGAAAATCTATTTAATCCAGACCGGGCCTTGCCTTGATTCACCTATTAAGGCCCGATTGAATTTTAAACTGGAAAACCTATTTAAACCAGATCGGGCCCTGCCTTGATTTACCTGTCAAGGCCCTATTGAATTTTAAACTGGAAACCTATTTGAGCCAGACCGGGCCCTACCTTGATTTCTCTATCAAGGCTCTATTGAATTTTAAACTGGAAAACCCATTTAATCCAGACCAGGCCCTGCCTTGATTTACCTTTTAAGGCTCTATTGAATTTTAAACTAGAAACCCTATTTAATTCAGACCGGGCCCTGCCTTCATTTACCTATTAAGGCCCTATTGAATTTTAAACGGGAAAACCTGAATCAGGGCCTTTTCAGGCTGTACCCGGGAAAATCATATTAGGGTTTCCACATTTAAGCCGACCCGGGCTCCGATTATTATCAGGGCTTCCCTAACTATTTTCCACACGGGAGAATGCCGCCAAATTCATTCCGAGATCTTAATTTTTCCCATCGCTGTATTAATTTGGAAATCAGCTGATCCCGATTGCCGATTTATTCTCTAGTTTGACAAGATTCCGTAAAAACATGGCTAATTAGTGCGATCAAGTCGATCAACATAGATGAAAACTCTCACTACCGATTACTGCACCTCGGTTCATAGGAACCATAAAAAAAATTCTCTTTCACCATCGAACGTCCAAATTGTACGCTAACCCCTTAATTGTTGGGCTTGTATGTTGGTGAATGCTTCAATAACGATCCGTGAACCACCGTGAACAATTTTTTTCCTTCGCGCTTAATCATCGGTATGGATAAGTCCGATCACTCGATCGCGAGTCCCATCGCATGACGGGTTTAGAAATAAGACTATCAAAGCCGAGAAGCGTTAGTGAATATCTCGCCGGCGGCAACAATGAATCTCTCGGCGAAATAATAAATCGTTTTCTCGCGAGCAAGTGCACTGCCTCTTGAGGTACGTAGAATTGATCATGCTTATACACGAGTCCCATTGAATAGTGCCATCAACCGATGGGACTGGAGATATTGAAAGAGCGGCAGGACCCACGAGCGAGGTCCTGTCGGAGCAGAATTAAGTAAGGGTCACCTACCAATATAACAACATGACTATACACCTTTTTGTTCAAACTCCATACACATTTCTTTCTTTCTTTATTCCTCCATCTATGTGTGTATAAACGCACATATGTTTCATTCCGCATCAGTCGACAGCCTCCAACTTCGTTGTCCTCTCTCTCTCGATTTTTTTTATTATTTTCCCTTTCCCTCAGTCTCCCTCTCTCTCATCTCTCTTTCTCTCTTTTGATATCTATTCGCTGACAATGTCGTGCTATTAGCGGTAAGCAGCTGTTTTCACTATTTATGGTTTTATCGTGTTCGTCACGGTTATGCTCTTCAATAGGCGTTCCCTTCACACACCGACGAAAAACTTCCTCCTCGAGTATCATTCGATTAGTCGTGACTGCACGTTTCGAAAGGAAACTTTCAACTATCCCTCGACTATATCAGCATTCCGAGCCAATATAATCGAACTCGAGATTCCACTGATGGGACATCTATGAAAAACACCGTTGCCAATGAGATATCATTTTATAATGATGGTGGACGAAGTCGTGGTTAATTTGTACAAGACTTTTGGACATTGAAAAAAAAAATTTTCGAAAAATAGTGGGCAGTTAGATAAGGTATGTAACTTTTTTTTTAATGATTTGAATTATTTTGCGCATTTCCTCAACGGAGCAGTTATTGATGAGTAAATGGCACATCGATTTTGAAAATATATGTATTTTTTTTGTGAAACGTATGACAATGATGAATTCAAGAATTTACATGTAGTTAATATATAGTCTTGCAAGGTTTGATCTTTTTTTTCGTTTGAAAATATTGATTAATGACGCAGATATTATTGCTTAAACAAAGTGCCGCTGATACTGAATGGCCAATCAATGTAAGTAGTTCTGGTATCAACGGATAAGTACAGTTTCCATTTCTAAATAGACAATTCATTTTGTTTGTTTTTTTAAATTGAGCATCCAGCTGATTTCCATTATACATTTTTTTAATATCGATCATAGATCGAAGCTCCAGATTCTATTTTTTTTTTAACAGATAATGAGGTCTCCTTCATTTTTCTTTTTTATCATTTTCGTAATCTTGCTGATTTTGATTATAATTTGTTTTTTTAATGGATCATAGATCATAGATCACACTTCCGGTATCTATTTTCTTTTTAAAGATAACGACGTCCTTTCTATTTTTCTATTTCTGAAACTGATTAGTCTAGCTGATTTCCATTATAAATTAAAAAAAAAAAATAGATCATAGATCACAGCTCCAGATCATCACAAAAGCAAAGCATTTTTAGATAGAAAGCAAAAATCGAAAGTCCATTGTTTGGACGGTCCTAAAAATGAAAAAAAAAATTAAGATTATCTAGCCATAAGAATTGCATTCGACGCATTTGCATCACGATCAAGAAGTATCGTTACTCGTACGAAAGAAGATAAACCGTTCCGGAAAATGCGAACACGAATCTTCGGCGGTATAATTATAGGAGCTTTGTGTGACATTGTGTGTGCGAAACCCTCGCCGCGTCTAATCAGCGAGGGACTTTATATCGTGGATAACGTTTGTTTGCTCAGCCGTTGGCGAGAGCCGAAAGGCCCCTGACAAAGGAGGACCATCGATGCATTTATGCATGACGCCCAAGATCGAGCAATAATATTTTCACAATCCGTCGCGTGGCAAAAGGTAGAGGCAAAACGACAAAAGTTTTACTTCTCATCTAAGAATCGCGGATAAGAAACGTAGAGAAAGATCACAATCCATTGTTGATTCTTGCGACCGAAGAGTGAGAGTGTGAGAGTAAGAGAGTAAGAGAGTAAGAGAGTGTGGATGTGAGTGCGTGAGTGTAAGAGTAGGAGAGTGTGAGTGTGAGAGAGTGAGAGTGCAGGTGTAAGTGTGTGAGTGTAAGAGTAAGAAGGTATGAGTTTGAGAGAGTGTAGGTGTGAGGGTGTAGAAATAAGAGAGTGTGAGTGTGGAAGTAAGAAAGTGTGGGTGTGACTGTGTGAGTGAGAGAATGAGAGAGTGTGAGTGTGTGAGCGTAAGAGAGTGTGGATCTGAGTGTGTGAGTGTAAGAGTAGGAGAGTGTAAGTGTGAGAGTCAGAGAATCCGCGTGTGTGAGAGTGAGAGAGTGAGAGTAAGAGAGTGTAGGTGTGAGTGTGTAAGTGTAAGAGTAAGAGAGTAAGAGAGATTGTGGGGTAAGAAAGTGTGGGTGTGAGTGTAAGAGTGATAGTAAGAGAGTGTGAGTGCGAGAGAGTGAGAGTGTGAGTGTGTAAGTGTAAGTGCATGAGACAGAGAGAGTGAGATTTTCAGGGATTGAGAGAGCAAAGGAGTGCGAGATAGAAGGAGATAGAGAGAGAGAGAGAAAGAGATAGGTAGACATTAAACAAGAAAATTAAAAGTATCGTAGACAATGAGGCACGGGACAAGACGCGGGAGCTCATTTGGTGTCTACCAATGAATGGGCATTTATTATGATGCCTCCGGTACCAACAATCGGGTTCATTTTGTCTCTCTGCTCGTGGCAACAATGGAGCCCACAGTTCAGTCTCTCTCGGATCCGCCATCTTGACTCCGCCGCGATGTTCTTTTGTCGTCTTATAAAGCCAGCTTGTGGGGAAGGGTCGCGGGTGGAGGAGGGGGGGGGGGGCGGGTGGAGGGGGGAGGCGGGAGGAGGGCGAAGGAAGAAAAAGACGACCGGAGGAAGGCAACTCCCTCTATACAGAGTTTGGAAAAGAAGACTCGGAAAAAAAAGAGAAAGAGGTACAAGGAGAAATTGAAAGAGAGAAGGTCAGCATAGAGGCGAGGAGGACGCGTAAGTGAAATAAAAGGAAGCAAGGCAAAGCGAGCCGGCTCGACGCCAACCTCTTCTCTCTCTCTCCCTCTCTTTCTCGGACTGCTTATTTTTTTCTTTCTCTCTCTCGTTCTCTCGTTCCTCTTTCTAAGCTTTATCGAGCCAAGACGAGAAACGACATGAGATACGATTTACAGAAATAAGCTGGGAATGGTAAAATAATGAACGTTTTGTTGGGGAACGAAGGGGTTAAACCGATATGGTATCAATTTGTACGTAAAAATTCTTTTGGTAGGAAAATGGTACCAATTTATACGTGACAATTTTTTTTTGTACCTAAATGGTACTAATTTGTACATTTAAGTTCTTTTGGTACCAAAATCATACCAATTTGTGCATGAAATTATTTTTTGGTTCCAAAATTGTATCAATTTTTACATAAAAATTCTTTTGGTGACAAAATTGTCCTAAATTATGCATGATAATTCTGTTGGTACCAAGCTAATACCAAATTGTGTATGAAAATTCTCTTAGTATCAAATCGGTACCGATTGTACATAACGATTCTTTCCGTAGCAAAATGGTACCAAATTGTGCATGACAATTCTTTTGGGACCTAAATGATACTAATTTTGACGTGAAAATTCTTTTGGCAGCAAAATAGTACCAATTTCTATAGGTAACATGAAAAAATAGTACAGGAAAAAATACACGCGGAAAAAATAGTACAGAAGAAATACCCGGCGGAAAAAATACCCGCGGAAAAAATACCCGCGGAAAAAATAACCGGCGGAAAAAATATCCGATTCCGTGCATCGCATTCGATGCCCGAACCCACCCCACAAATCCACATATCTCATGGATGCACACACCCCATAGACGCACGCACCCCACCCGGTGCTCGAAACCCACCCTACAAATCTACGTATCCCATGGACGCACGTAACCCACTCCATGCTTCTAACCCACCCCACGAATCCACGTATCCCACGGACGCACGCACCCCACCCCATGCTTCTAGCCCACCCCACAAATCCACGTATCTCATGGACGCACGCACTCCACCCCATGCTTCTAACCCACCCCAGGAATCCACGTATCCCATGGACGCACGCACCCCATGGACGCACGCACCCCATGGACGCACGCACTCCACCCCATGCTTCTAACCCACCCCACGGATCCACGTATCCCATGGACGCACGTACCCCATGGACGCACGCACCCCATGGACGCACGCACCCCATGGACGCACGCACCCCACCCGGTGCTCCAAACCCACCCCACAAATCCCCGTATGACATAGACGCACGTATCGGGTATTTTTTCCGCGGGTATTTTTTCCACGGGTATTTTTTCCGCGGTTATTTTTTCCATCAGGTATTTTTTCCGTACTATTTTTTCCTGTACTATTTTTTCCTAGAATCATTTCTATATAATCATTTCTTTGGTACCAAAATACATGAATTTATACATGAATTTTTTTCTGAAAGGCCGAAATGGTATCAACTTGTACATCAAAATTCTTTTGATAGCAAAATGGCACGAATTTCTACATGACAATTTTTTTGTACCAAATTAGTACCAAATTTAATAGCAAAATGGTATCAATTTTTACATAATAATTCTTTTGGTAACTAAATCGTCCTAAATTCTGCATAACAATTTTTTTGGTACCAGAATAATACCAAATTGTGTGTGAAAATTCCTTTAGTACCAAAATAGCGCCGTTTTGTACAAAACAAATTCTTTTGGTACTAAAATGGTACTAATTTGTGCATGAAAATTCTTTTAGTACCAAAAATCGTACCAATTTGCACATGTCATTTTTTTTGTACGAAAACGGTATCGATTTGTCCATAAAAATTCTTCGGTAGCAAAATAGTACCAATTTGTAAAATGACATTCTTTCAGCCCGAAATGATATCAAAATTCGTATATAAAAATTCTTTTGATATCAAAATGGCACCGATCTGTACATAAAAAATTCTTTCGGTACCAAAATAAGACCATTTTGGGCATGACAATTCTTTTAGCACCAAAATAGTACTAATTTGGGCATGAAATTGTTTTTTTAGTAGCAAAATGGTACCAATTTCTACATGACAATTTTTATGGTACAAAAATGGTACCAATTCGTACATGACATTCTTTTTATGCCAAAATGATATCAATCTGTACATGACAATTCTTTTCGTACCAAAATGGTACCTATTTCTACATGGCCATTTTTTTGGTACCAAAATGGTACCACGAAGAATTGTTATTTATTTTCGAAAATTCCCTCAAAGATTAACTCAAAACCTTTACAAAGAGACTTTCATTCGTCGAATAAAAAGAACGCGACATCGGTTACTGGAAAAAAAAAATCGAAAAAAGCGTGACAATCGCGAGGGTACATTTTTCTAATGTTCCTAAATCACCGCAGAGGAGACCACCTGCGTTAATGCGATGTCTTTAGATCGAATGATTCTTCGCCCCAATCTTTTTACAGACAGGATATGGACATGTGAATGGTAAAATCAGTTCCCTCCGCATGACTATACCTGACTTGTAATCAAAACGATAGAAAGTATATGAGGCATTCCATGTAAAATCGACCACTTTTGAACCCGACCCCTTTCAATTTGGCTGAAAATTTTTGTCTTTTTTCTACCCCATTTAAAACATTTTTCAGGAAATTTTCAAATTTTTTTACCCAATCCAAAAAAAGTTATGAATTATTTAAAAAAAGGTTTTTGTTTTTTCAAATAGCTATAACTTCTTCAAAAAGTGACTAATCGGGACGTTTTTTTCGAAAATTTTCGTCTTTAAATGTACTTTTCGAAAAATGGTCAAAAATGGGCCTATATGGCAATTTTTTTCATTCTTCTTGTTTTTGGATGTAGTTTTTGAAAAAAATACAAACAAATTATATTTAGGTGTCTTCTATTTCTTCTTTAACCTTTTTGAAAAAAATCAAAAATGTTTCGCGGATTATTATCACTTTCGATTTTCTTTTCTGCTCAATTTTTCAAACTCTTAAGTCCTTTATAAATCCTCAAAAATTTACAAAGGAGCGTGTTCTGTGAAATAAGCCCAGTTGCGAAAAAAAAAATTGCCAATCGATAAAAAAAAATAGAAGGAAAATTCCACCCATTCCAGTTCGGGCGGCATTCTTTGCGGAATTGAACGAAGTTTTTTTTTAGTAAAAAAAAAATAAATAAATAAAAAATGGGCTTCCGAGAAAACGAAGGTTTTTCTCGAAAAAGTGAAAAATTTCACAGACTTTGATATCTTAAATTTTTTTTGTATTTTTTTTCGAAAATTACATTTAAAGCCGAAAATTTTCGAAAAAAAACGTCCCGATTAGTCAATTTTTGAAGAAGTTGAAGCTTCTTGAAAAAACAAAAGCCTTTTTTTTGAATAATTCATAACTTTTTTTGGGTTGGGTAAAAAAATTTGAAAATCTCCTGAAAAATGTTTTTAATGGGGTAGAAAAAAGACAAAAATTTTCAGCCAAATCGAAAGGGGTTGGGTTCAAAAGTGGTCGATTTGACATGGAATGACCCATATGGATCTTGGAGTCGGCTTTGTCACTTCTGTCGGTGCGGCAAATGATTTTATCGCGATGAATGAGATGACATAATCTTGTTTCGAATATTCGAGCTCATTCTTCGGGGTTGCCTTACGGTGTCTAAAAATATAAATAAATAAATAAAATTAAAAAATAAAATTCGCGATCCGACAACCGAGACTTGCTGACCAAAGTAACCAAGCGGCTCCGCTACTTTTAAAAAAATACTCGTTTCTTTTAGTCAGTTGGAAGTCGATAAATATATACTATATAATTTTTTAAAAAATTAAATAAAAAATATAAGATAAAAATATATATGGGGCATTCCGTGTCAAATCATACCCAAACCCAACCCCTTCCGATTTAGCTGAATTTTTTTTTCCTTCTCTACCTCAAATTCCTCAAAAATTTCCAAAAAATATCGAAATGCAAAAATTTGCCACAAAAAAAAATTGTAAATCATAAAAATTCCTCGAGAAGAAAAAAAAAGTTTGATAATATTCATGAATGAAAAAATACGTAAAAAATTTAACAAAAATGATGAATTTACGGAAAATTAAATTTCGCATGAAAAGCTCAATTAGGCGTTGAAAATATTTTTCATTCGAGCGACGAAATTTACGACGTGGCAATTAAAGTTATTCAAATGAAAAAAATAATAATAATAATAATAATCCCGACAAATATTGAAACACACGTGGATGACGATCGAATTATCGAAACGGATTTATAACGAATATTCAATTAATTTAACGAGCCAATTAAATCAAACGAAATTGACGTAACCACAAAGCAATTCCTCCCGTTTATCACACGACTTTATATATATATATATATATATATATATATATATATATATATATATATATATATATATATATATATATATTACATTAATACACGGAAATATAAAAAAAGACACAAAAGAGCGCGATTCAACGCGCAAAGTAATTGACGGCAATGCGGTGCTTCTCTCTCTCTCTCTCTCTCTCTCTCTCTCTCTCTCTCTCTCTCTCTCTCTCTCTCTCTCTCTCTCTCTCTCTCTCTCTCTCTCTCTCTCTCTCTCTCTCTCTCTCTCTCTCTCTCTCTCTCTCTCTCTCTCTCTCTCTCTCTCTCTCTCTCTCTCTCTCTCTCTCTCTCTCTCTCTCTCTCTCTCTCTCTCCCTCTCTTTCTCTTTCGTTTGACGGCATTCAATTGAAATATTTACCTCGCAATTGGCATGAAAAAAAAGCATGGGGTACACTAATTTACATGTTTTCATGCGCTTTCGTCAAACAAGCGACGAAGAAAAAAAATATATATATATATATGTAAAAATAAAACGTGTTTGCACTCTTTGTGGTTTTCTCTCTCCATTTTTTTTCTCCGCCGATTAATTTTCACGCTGCGACAAACTCATTGAATAATCGCTGAGTTGCGAAAACGACTGAGAAACATTTTTTGTCGCAGTTGTTTACAGAGAAAAATTCATTTGACATACGAACGACGACTTGGAAACCGTTGAATTATCGTTCACGAAACGCGTTTGAATTATTTTCATTTTTCTTTTTTTTTTCTTAATTAGCGACGTGCGTTTATTAGCCGACTCAACGCGGCGATTCTTTGTACGCATATTTGTATATATGAAATTCTTTTGATAGCAAAATGGTACCGATTTGGGCTTTAAAAATGTATTGGTACCAAAATCGTACCAATTTGTACGTGAAATTTTTTTTTTGTACCAAAATGGTATCAATTTATACGTAAAAATGCTTTTGATACAAAAATCGTATTAATTTTTGCGTGACCATTTCTTTTGTAACAAAATGGTACCGATACGTGGATGAAAATTCTTTTGGTACCAAAATGGCACCAACTTCTACATGAAAATTCTTTTGGTACCAACATCGTACAAATTTGTACATGCAATTTTTTTTTGTACCAAAATGGTATCAATTTGTACATACAAATTTTTTCGGTAGCATGATGATACCAATTCGTGCATGAAATTTTTTTTGGTAGCAAAATGGTACCAATTTGTGCATGGTATTTCTTGTGGTACGGAACAGAGTTGTAAATAATGCATTACTGTATTTATTACCCATTACACTGCATAATGTGAAATGGATAAGTGTATTACAAAATACAATGCGTGTACCATTACAAATAAAAAAGTAATGTGTAATGGATACGTGTTCGATTACAATTAAAAAAAGTAAAGTGTAATAGATGCATGTGCCATTACAAATAAAAAAAAGTAATGTATAATGGATGCATGTGCCATTACAAATAAAAAAGTAATGTCTAATGGATGCGTTTTCCATTACAAATACAAAAAGTAATGCGTAATGTATGCATGTTCCATTACAAATACAAAAAGTAATGTGTAATGAATGCATGTTCCATTACAAATGAAAAAAGTAATGTGTAATGGATGCATGTCCCATTACAAATGTAAAAAGTAATGTGTAATAAATGCATGAGCCATTACAAATAAAAAACGTAATTTTCAGTGGAGAATATTTTACACGCTGTAACCCATAATTATAAGCAATCTAATAAAAATTACAAGTTACTGATACAAAATTTGTCGCTTTATTGAATCCCTAAATAATGTGCATGTTCTTTTTTTTTAACTTTATGGGTCATTTGTGATAATTGTGGATGAACTTTTAGGGAGCGAAATAAAATAATGAGACAGCGATGTGCAAGTTTCTAATACGAGCACGACAATTTTTCTATTTGTAATGGAATATTCTCCACTGCAAATTATTTTTTTTTTAAATTGTAATTTGTAATGGAACGTGCATACATTATACGTTACTTTTTTATTTGTAATGAAACACGCATCCATTATACATTACTTTTTTATTTGTAATGACACATGCATCTATTACACATTACTTTTTTTATTTGTAATGGGACATGCATCCATTACACATTACTTTTTTTTATTTGTAATGGAACATGCATACATTACACATTACTTTTTTATTTTCAATGGAACACGCATCCATTACATTTTACTTTTTGTAATTGTAATGGAACACGCAATCCATTACACATTACTATTTTCATTTGTAATGGAACATGCATCTATTACACATAATTTTATTAATTGTAATGGAATTGTTATGCATGCATTAAGCATTACTTTTTTTTTAAATGGAACACGCATCCATTACACTTTACTTTTTGTAATTGTAATGGAACACGCATCCATTACACATTACTATTTTCATTTGTAATGGAACATGCATACATTACACATTACTTTTTATATTTGTAATGGCACATGCATCTATTACACATAATTTTATTAATTGTAATGGAACACGCATCCATTACACATTACTATTTTCATTTGTAATGGAACATGCATAAATTACACATTACTTTTTATATTTGTAATGGAACACGCATTCATTACACTTAACTTTTTGTAATTGTAATGGAACACGCATCCATTACACATTACTTTTTTTATTTGTAATGGAACATGCATACATTACACATTACTTTTTATATTTGTAATGGCACATTCATCCATTACACATTACTTTTTTTTATACGTATTGGGACATGCATCTATTACACATAATTTTTGTAATTGTAATGGAACACGCATTTATTACACATTACTATTTTCACTTGTAATAGAACATGCATACATTACACAATTCTTTATTATATTTGTAATGGAACAAGCATACATTACACATTACTTTTTTTTATTTGTAATGAAACACGCAACCATTACACATTACTTTTTTTATTTGTAATGGAACATGCATACATTACACATTACTTTTTTATTTTTAATGAAACACGCATCCATTACACTTTACTTTTTGTAATTGTAATGGAACACGCATCTATTACACATTACTATTTTCACACTGAGAAAAAAAAATGGTTGAATATGCAAAATCGTTAATTGAATACGGGCAACTAAATATTTATTTGGTCTAACTAAATAATTAGTTTCTTCAATAATTCCGTGCTTTCGTCAAACGAACGTCGGAGGGGGAAAAAATATATATATGGGTCATTCCGCGCCAAATCGACCACTTTAGAACCCGACCATTTTCGATTTGGCTGAAACTTTTTTATCTTTTTTTACCCTATCACAAACATTTTTCAGGATTTTTTC
Organism: Alloplasta piceator; assembly: GCA_946863875.1. Lineage (NCBI taxonomy): Eukaryota > Metazoa > Arthropoda > Insecta > Hymenoptera > Ichneumonidae > Alloplasta > Alloplasta piceator. The sequence continues at coordinate 30,763,243 of OX333080.1, forward strand.
AAATTTTTACACCCAGCCGATAAAAAGGTATAAATTTTTCAAGAAAATTGGCTTTTTATTTTTCAAATAGCTATAACTTTTTTAAAATTTGACGTATCGGGACCATTTTTTTCAAAATTTTTGTTTTTCAATGTACTTTTTGAAACAAATACACAAAAATTATAAAAACCCATCTTCATTGTTTTTTTTTTAATTTTTGGAAAAAATCGAAAATTTCTCGATGATTACCATTTTTTCTTTTTTTTTCTTTATATTATATCAAACTTTGACATTTTCTGCAAATCGTCAAATTTTTTCAGAGTGGTGTTTTTTCGATTTCTATTTTTTTTTTTTCAACTAGCCTTATTTCTCGAAACACCATCCTGCAAATTTTTGCGGGTGTTCAGGGGACTTCGAAACTTGAAAAAAAAATAAAAACAAAAATTGAAAATGGTAATCATCGAGAAATTTTCGATTTTTTCCGAAAATCGGAAAAAAAACGGTGAAGATGGGTTTTTATATTTTTTTTTGTTTTTTCTTTCAAAAAGTACATTGAAAAACAAAAATTTTGAAAAAAAAATCGTCCTGGTACGTCAAATTTTGAAAAAGTTATAGCTATTTGAAAAATGAAAAGCAAATATTTTTGAAAAATTTATAACTTTTTATCAGCTGGGTGTAAAAATTTGAAAAAATTCTGAAAAATGTTTTCGATTGGGTAAAAAAAAAATAAAAAAGTTTCAGCCAAATAAAAAAAGGGTCGAGTTCTAAAGTGGTCGATTTGGCGTGGAATGCCCCATACATACTATACATGTATATAAATATATAAATAAAACGTGTTTGCACACTTTGTGGTTTTCTCGCTCCTTCTTTTTCTCCACTAATTATTTTTCACGCTGTGACAAACTCATTGAATAATCGCAGGGTTACGGAAACGAGTGAAAAAATTTTTTTGTCCCGGTTGTTTACAGAAAAAAATTCATTTGATATACGAACGACAACTGGTAAACCGTTGAATTCGTTCACAAAACGCGTTTGGATTATTTTCAAGATTTTTTTTTTTTTTCTTAATTAGCAACGTTATTAGTCGACGTGGCGATCCCTTGTACGCATAATATAAACGTCGACACGCTTGTTCTTGCGTGAAAAAAAACACCGTTTCACACACTTCACTCGCACATTTCTCTCGTTTATGATCAAAATAAATTCTTTTTACCACGGTAATGTTTCATTCGAATGATCTTTTTTTCTTTTTTTTTTCGTTCCCCGAAGGACGGAGGGAAATTTTTTAACGAGGAATCAATTTTGATGAATTAAAGAAAATATATTCCTTTTTTTTTAATACAATAAAAGTCAAAATTTTCACAAATTTTTATTCAATTTATACAAATATTTATATTTTATTTGTGTAAATTAATTTGTATGAAATATATTTCTTTGTCATTAATTTTATGACCTTGAAATTGAATTGATTTTATTCAACCTTGAGATAAGTTTTTTTTTCCTTAAAATAAACGAATGATTGGTTTTGAAAAGAATAGCTCATTATTTAAATGAGGAAGTATGAAAGTTTATATTTTAAATTGAAAGGTGAAAAAATAAAGCTTCCGCAGCGAACTTTGCCCGCCCTCTGTCGGCGAAATGACAAAATCACAATGGAAAACTTCCATACCGACCGTAGGATGAAAATCCATCATCACAAAAGTATTCCTGAAAACTTCTCTCGGACAACCGATGCTGCGATGAGTTTGCAAATTTTACAAATTTTAATTTTAAAAACTACTGAAACTATATTTCTTAAAAACTCGAAAACTTCTGTAATTACTGTCGGTATTTTTTTTCAACAGTCGGTAAGAGCGGAATTTTACTTTTCTGTCGCACATAACTTATATACAATCGATAATAAAGAAATCCTGAAACGCGGCCGCTAAATAGCAATTCCGCAAGGGGGGATTAAAGTCGAGTCAATTCAGAATTGGAAATTGAATTTTAAATTAAATAAAGGACCTTGAAATAAAACGAAGGAACTTTTTTCACCCGTTTTCGAATTCCCCGATATAAAAAGCAGTTATTCCATGAACAAATAGAGAACTTGCATGCATCTGAAATCTGTATTTTAATCTATGGGACTCGAAAGTAGGATAAAAAATAATGTATTTCCCAAGACAGTTTTTTTTTTAAAGGAATATTGACGCTGCAAAAAAATATTCTTTGACTCTAATTTTTCTCGAAAAATTTGAATTGGCAACCATATTGTTGTACCCAACTATCAGCGCCGCCAGTGTCGTGTCCGGGAACCACGTCTCATTGTAAACAGTTTCTGCTCTCGGTGACGCAAAAATCTAACCTATAACTTACGTATAACCTACAGTATAATATTCTTCAATATTATTATTTACGTCAAAAGTATCACAGAAAAAATATAAATTGACAAAGCAATTATGGATTCATTCACCCCGCAACCAAACTTGGATTGGTTCATGTCTTGTTTTGTACCATCGTGCAAAAACACAACAAGTACTACACCAGAAAAGATATTTGTCCATGTGCCAAATAATCCAGTGAAAAGAAAGGTTTGGTGCGCGGCTGTTGGTTTTGAGAAAAATAAAAAAATAAAAATAAATAGTTATTGTTGCGAAGATCATCTTGAGGTAAGTCCTTTCTTATATATTTAAAGAAAAAATAATATCAGAGCAGCGTTGCAAAAATATTATTCTTTACAGCTCGAAACTGATTTGAAAAACTACGATGAATATAAACGGTTTCGAGCTGTAAAGAATAATATTTTTGCAACGCTGCTCTGATATTATTTTCTCTTTAAATGTATAAGAAAGGACTTACCTCAAGATGATCTTCGCAACAATAACTATTTATTTTTATTTTTTTATTCTTCTCAAAACCAACAGCCGCGCACCAAACCTTTCTTTTCACTGGATTATTTGGCACATGGACAAATATCTTTTCTCTTGTAGTACTTGTTGTGTTTTTGCACGATGTTACAAAACAAGACATGAACCAACCCAAGTTTGGTTGCGGGGTGAATGAATCCATAATTGCTTTGTCAATTTATATTTTTTCTGTGATACTTTTGACGTAAATAATAATATTGAAGAATATTATACTGTAGGTTATACGTAAGTTATAGGTTAGATTTTTGCGTCACCGAGAGCAGAAACTGTTTACAATGAGACGTGGTTCCCGGACACGACACTGGCGGCGCTGATAGTTGGGTACAACAATATGGTTGCCAATTCAAATTTTTCGAGAAAAATTAGAGTCAAAGAATATTTTTTTGCAGCGTCAATATTCCTTTAAAAAAAAACTGTCTTGGGAAATACATTATTTTTTATCCTACTTTCGAATAAAATTTTTTTTTAAAAACATGCAAGTTCTCTATTCGATTTGAACATTCATGACAACTTCGATGTTTTCAATATTTTTTCGCACGAAAAAATTCTAACATTCTTTAATTTTGTAATTCTGAAATTCTAAAGTTCTGACATTTTAAAATTCTAAAATTCTGAGATCCTAAAATTCTAAAATGCTGAAATTCTAAAATTCCTAAATTCTACAATTCTAAAATTCTGAAATTCTAAAATTCTGAAATTCTAAAATTCTGAAATTCTAATATTCTGAGACCATAAAATTCTAAAATTCTAAAATTCTAAAATTCTGAAATACTTAAGTTCAATTCTTCCGAAATACCTGTAAAATTTTCCTAGATATAAATCAAGTGTTTTTTTCTGCATCCATAAGGGGTATCAAATTTTGTTCTCCAGAGAGAACAAATTTTTTATAATACCAAATCGCAATTTAAAAAAAAAAACATGAATTTTAAGCATTTAAAACCATTAATAGTGGACGGAAAAATAAATCACCATCACAATGATGTATAATTTTACTTACAAGCCACAAATTCTCTTGCCAAAAGAGGGGTGAAGGGCAGAAGAGAGGGCTTTGCCAATTCTTCGGGTATACTTGACGAGCGAATATTGTCCAAAGTTTTGAAAGGACCGAAAGCTGGATAGAGAGAGAGTGGACAATGGATGAAAACAGGATTTGAGGATTCCGATAGGATAGCATTGCCCCACGCCAGGTACAAATGAGCGAGAGAGAGAGAGAGAGTTCTGAATTGGATCGTATTAACCACAAAAGCACAAAGAAAAGTTTTCTCTTCTGTCTGTGCAATCGATGAGTGGCTCCAAACCACAGAAATTTTAACTACCATAGCATTAAAAAAAAAACTTTTTTTTATTTTTCAAAAATGATGTAACATCAAATTAAAAATTTGAATTTAGTTTTTCTATTTTTTTTCATCATTCAACGAGCCTTCTTTATGTGCATTATCTTGAGCCTCTCTATAATGAGAGTTCAACTCGTAGGGGATGAAGTGAAATATTCGAGGAGGTTGAATACATCGAGACACAAATGTGGCTGGTATAATTATTAAATGTCTCAGAGTAAGATAGAGGCTCTAATGTTCCCACGTACTATCTGCCGATTTGCTTCATTTCCGCAGGGAGACGTACAAAGCGGAGGAATGCCTCTTCCACCCCCTGCCACCGCTCCACTTTCTACTACGTGATTCTCCGAGATTTATCAATATGCAATACAACCCTTCACTTTTCTTGCGCTTCAAGGGAGCGGCCAATTTTTTTATTCCGCTGTGTTTTTTGATTCCGCATCGGTGAAAAGATTTTTCCGTATTTTATTGAACATTATTTAAGGGTGCGTAAACTTCTGAGGTTATTAATCATTTGCCATAGTGATATGAAAATTTGCCCTATTTTTAGAAGCCGTAATTGTAGCCCAGAAACGCAAAAAAAACGAATTTCGACTTTAGGGGATGAAAGGGGTGGGCTAAGAAAATTTCGTTTAAATGTTATCATGTTGGGTGTCAAACGAAAGCTTATCAACGTGCGAGTTCAAAAATATATAATTTGGATTTTTATGGACAATTGGAAAACGCCAAAAATCGAATTTTGACTCTAGGGGGTGAAAGGGGTGGGTTAAGAAAATTTCGTTTGAATGTCATCGTGTCGGGTGTCAAACGAAGGCTTATCAACGTGCGAGTTCAAAAATATATATTATTTGGATTTTTATGGACAATTGGAAAACGCCAAAAATCGAATTTTGACTTTAGGGGGTGAAAGGGGTGGGTTAAAAAAATTTCGTTTGAATGTCATCGTGTTGGGTGTCAAACGAAGGCTTATCAACGTGCGAGTTCAAAAATATATAATTTGGATTTTTATGGACAATTGGAAAACGCCAAAAATCGAATTTTGACTTTAGGGGTTGAAAGGGGTGGGTTAGGAAAATTTCGTTTAAATATCATCGTGTTGGGTATCAAACGAAAGCTTATCAACATGCGAGTTCAAAAATATATAATTTGAATTTTTATGGACAATTGGAAAACGCCAAAAATCGAATTTTGATTTTAGGGGATGAAAGGGGTGGGTTAAGAAAATTTCATTTGAATGTCATCGTGTTGGGTATCAAACGAAAGCTTATCAAAGTGCGAGTTCAAAAATATATAATTTGAATTTTTATAGACAATTGGAAAACGCCAAAAATCGAATTTTGATTTTAGGGGATGAAAGGGGTGGGTTAAGAAAATTTCATTTGAATGTCATCGTGTTGGGTATCAAACGAAAGCTTATCAAAGTGCGAGTTCAAAAATATATAATTTGGATTTTTATGGACAATTGAAAAAACAAAAAAATTCCTAAAAACTCTAAATCACGGTATTACTTCGCGATCTCGAAAAAACGTCTTTAGGAGAGCTCGAAGGAAGTTCCGGGAGTTTCTTTTCGATTAGCTTGGGATGAAAACAAATGGGGAGGGAGGAAAAGGCAATGCGCGTTACTGGCCCGAGGGGTTAAACGAAAGGGCGCATTGGAGGGGGTGTTGCCGCTGCTTCGATATTGCTCCTTGTATACCCGAGGCCACGCGGCTCATATCGAATCTCGACAATGCTCCCCCCATAATGGTGACAGTTCACTATTGTCCACTATTGCCCAAAGATATCTTTCCCTCCCCTGTCACACGCAATCGAGCCTTTACACGACCCACTGCCCTCGCGATATACAATTCCGTTCTTTTTTCTCCTTGTTTTTTATTGTTCCTCTTTGCTTCCCGAACATCTCTAGAATATATCGATCAATCGAAGGGTATCGCTGGACTAATTCCTTTTTTATGATCTCCAGTGAAATTCTTTGAAAACAATCAATGGGCACGTTTCATCCCTTAACTTTCTTGTTTATGTAAAAATTGGTTTTCAAGGTTATTCAAAAATCATACAAATCGAAAAATTTACCCTTACTCATAATTTTCGAGCATTCATCCCTAATCTCGATTTCCTCTATAAGCAAATAATTTTCGCAATAAGGGGTGAAAATAACCGCGGCAAAAAATTTTCCTCATTCGTTTCCGTAACTCAGCGATTATTCAATGAGTTTGTTGTAGCGTGAAAAGTAATCGGTGGAGAAAACGCTGGAGAGAGAAAACCACAAAAAGTGCAAACACTTTTTATTTATATATTTGTATATAGAGATATATATGAAGCGTTCCATCCTAAATCCGACAGTTTGAAAAACTTTTTTTTTATTATTTTCTCAATTTTTTTATATTTTTTAGTACCCATAAAAAGACCCTTTCCGTTCAATTTTGAGATTTTATTGATTACCCGTTCACAAGATATTAAATTTTGAAAAAACCGCTCTTTTTTGGGTTTTTGGTCATAACTTCTTTAATAATGGTCTAAATTAAGTGTTTTTTTTTCAAAATGTTCGTTTTTACGGCCATTTTTTTAAATACAAAATAATATTCGACGTGTTTTTGAATAAGTTTTTTTAGTTTTAAACTTTGAAAATTATTCATTTTAAAAACCTGTCAACATTAATTGTGAATAATGAAAAAAAAAATATACACTTAAACAGTAACAAAAATTGATATTCATAATGATTTATAGAATTTTTTTTTAATTTTCGAAAATTGAAAAAAAATTAGTATTTATGGAGGGCCCACGACCAGACTAGTTTTAAAAGTTGTTGAATAGACAGAAGTTTAAAATAAAAAAATTTCAAAAAATCAATACATGTAATCACTTTTAAAAAACGATTCAAAGTTAAAAACTCAAAAAACTTATTCAAAAACAGGTCGAATATTTTTTTTGTATTTTTTTTTCAAAGCCATAAAAAACTAAAATTTCGAAAAAAAACACTGAATTCGGACCATTATTAAAGAAGTTATGAACACAAAATCGAAAAACGAGCGGTTTTAAAAAAATGTAATATCTTGTGAAGGGGTAATAAAAAAAAATCTCAAAATTTAACAGGAAGGGTTTTTTGATGGGTACTAAAAAATGTAAAAAAATTGGAGGAAATAAAAAAAAAAGTTTTTGAAACCGTCCGATTTGGGATGGAACGCCCCATATATATATATTTTTTTCCCTCGTCGTTCATTTGGGGAAAGCTCTCCATCTCTCTCTCGATCTTTGGAAAAAATTTCGAAAACGAATAACAATTCTTCGCGGTACTATTTTGGTACCAAAAGAATTGTCATGTAGAAATTGGTACCATTTTGCGACAAACAGAATTTTCATGCCCAAATTAGTACCGTTTTGGTACCAAAAGAATTTTCATGCACAAATTGGTACCTTTTTTACTACTGTAAGAATTTTCATGTACAAATCGGTACCATTTTGGTACTAAAAGAATTTTCATACAAAATTTGGTACTAGTTTGTCACCGAAAAAATAGTCATGTAAAAATTAGGACGATATTGCTACCAAAATAATTTTTTAAATATAATTTTTAATAATTTTTAATAATTTTTAATAATTGATACCATTTTGGTAGCAAAAAAAATTTCATTTACAAATCGGTACGATTTTGGTAGCAAAAAATTTTCATGCACAAATGAGTACCATTCTAGTACCAAAACAATGTATATACACAAATTGATACCATTTGGTACCAAAAGAACTTTTATGTACAAATTTATACCATTTCTCCATTTAAAAATGGAGAATTCTAAATACTAAAACGTACTTTGCCGCATTGAAAAAAAACCACCCTTAGGGCTACTCAAGGGTTAACCACCCTTAAACCCTTCAAAAAGTATTGAAAAAAATTATTTCAAATTTTTTTGAGTAAAAAATGTGAAAGAATGGCCGAAAAGAGGGACCGGAAGTGCGTGATTGAGAATCACAAATTGGCGTGAAATCATGTCAAGAGTGTGTGACGAGTGGCAAAAATGTTTGAAAATCTCTCATTCGTGTAAAAGTGTAAGTCTCGCACGTGCGAAAAGATAGTCAAAAATTCGCCGGGGTGTGGATTATGATATTCCAGTCACACGCCATGCGCCCGTTGATGTATTCATCGTATATAACCCAACGGGACTCTATAAAATACTGCCCCCTCCCCCCAACCCCCAACCCCTCCCTGCCTGGATTTTGTTCCGGTCGAATAACTTATTGTGGCGGTGTTCTATTTTGATGCCGACGATTGTGCGACACTGCGCTATGTGCGCCGCCACCGGAATACGGAAAATTGGCTGGACTGCAGTCGGGACAAAGTTAAATTCGATTCTACCTTCACAATGAACATTCATTGGACGCCTACAAACAATGAAACTCGTACATGGGCACAAACCGTGCATTGATGACGTAGTTTTCCACCCCATATTGTCAATACTCATTTTGTAATACCCTCCCGCCCCTTAAAATTCTATCGGACCGTATATTTACACAACAATAGAGGCAAATATTTATATTTTAAATTGGTTTGTTGATATTTATGTCGCGAGCATCGAGAATTGTATCGTCCGGAACCACCGATTCAAAGTTTGTCAATTTAATTTTCCATCTATTTTACTACCAGAAAACCATGTTCACTAAACAGCGAATCTACCGTGATAAAATGTATAAAAGTTATGCTTTTTTATGCAGGATTAACGTTGGGATTCTACCATCTACAATTTCCGCATAAAAAATTAAAGATCCATCGAGAAACAAAGATTCAGTATGCAGAAGAAATAAATACCTTATAGGCTATGCCGGTACGTTTCGCTTGCGCGAGAGCGCTTCGGCGGTTACGCCATCTGGCGGAGTTTTGCCGCACTACACAACCTGGCGAATCCGATCGGAAAAAGGAGTTTGGAAATTGATTTCACTTTATTTGCTCGATAGGGGAACTGTTGGCGAACAAATTTAATGAATAAAATAAATAAAAGACCAATAAATAAGTATGCAAAATAATTAACTAATTAAACGAACGATTCAGCAAGAACGTAAAAATTGCACCTAAGAATTGCTAAAAGAATTTATATTCTTGCGACAAGATTATCGGACCGTATATTCACACAACAGTGGAGGCAAATATTTATATTTTAAGTTGGTTTGTTGATATTTATGTCGCGAGCATCGAGAATTGTATCGTCCGGAACCACCGATTCAAAGTTTGTCAATTTAATTTTCCATCTATTTTACTACCAGAAAACCATGTTCACTAAACAGCGAATCTACCGTGATAAAATGTATAAAAGTTATGCTTTTTTATGCAGGATTAACGTTGGGATTGTACCATCTACAATTTCCGCATAAAACATTAAAGATCCATCGAGAAACAAAGATTCAGTATGCAGAAGAGGTTAATACCTTATAGGCTATGCCGGCACGTTTCGCTTGCGCGAGAAGGCTTCGGCGGTTACGCCATCTGGCGGATTTTTGGCGCACTGCACAACCTCGCGAATTCGATCGGAAAAAGGAGTTTAGAAATTGATTTCACTTTATTTGCTCGATAGGAGAGCTGTTGGCGAACAAATTTAATGAATAAAATAAATAAAAGACCAATAAATAAGTAAGCAAAATAATTAATTAATTAAACGAACGATTCAGCAAGAATGTAAAAATTGCACCTAAGAATTGCTAATAGAATTAATATTCTCGCGACAAGACTATTCGACCGTGTATTTACACAAAAATAGAGGCAAATATTTATGTTTTAGATTGGTTTGTTGATATTTCTGTCGCGAGCATATAGAATTCTGTATTTTCCGGAATCATCGATTTCAGAGTTTACATCAATGTTAGTTTATATTACAAACCAACAAATCTACTGTTGTAGAATTTATATAAGTTATTTTTTTCTATAAAATTAACGTTGAGATTCTACCATCTTCGTTTTCCGCATAAAAAATTAAAGATAAACAAAGATTCAGGACTTTGAAGAGATAGGAATCTTATAGGCTATGCCGGCACAATTCGCTTGCGCGAGAGCGCTTCGGCTTAAGCGCCATCTAGCGGATTTTCGGCGCACTGCACAACGCGGCCGATTCGATTGAAACAAAAAGTTTGAGGATTCGTTTCTCTTTCTGGGTGAATTATTGGGGAATACATGTAACAAATGAGTCAATGAATAAATAAGCAAATCGATAAATAAATTAAATAAACGAATCAGCAAAAATACAAAAGCAGAATTACAAATAGTATTTCTATTGTTGTGACAAGACTTTGTCACAGACAATTTTATTTTTACAAGTCAGATAAATAACAAATGGTGTCACTTCGACGATTCTTTTTTCACGTACTTGCATTTGATGACAAAAATTTTTAAACGTAACGAATAAAGTACGAAATATTTCATTCTCGCACAGATGGAAGTTCTCGATTTCACGGTGGGCCAGATAACCTTTTGTTTTTCGAAAATAGTAGTATAGAGACGGGGGAAATGGCATGGGAGGCGATAAAGAGACAAAACAGACTATAACGCTGAACGTTTCTGTGCGGGGCGCGGTGGCGATTAACTGAAACAACCTGCCGGCATAACAATGGCAGTAATCAGTGAGCTTTTCGCGGGTGGGCATCGCCATTGTTGTCACCTCAGCAATAGCTATGATGCCTCAATGTTGCTCGCATTGTTTTGACAATAAGTGTGTATGTATGGGGCAATCCACGCCATTTCGATCAACATCTTGCCTTGATGATTCCGATTTTCCTCTAAATTTTTAAAATAAAAAAACACATTGAAATACATTATCCCAAATTTTTTCAGAATTTTTTAACGTCTCGTTTTCTGGATTTTATTTTTTTTCGAAAAAAAGGACCACTTTGTAAAATCTGAAAAAATTCAGAAAAATCTAATAAAATATTTTTAAAAAATTGAGCTTCGTTCCAACATGGAAATTTTAATACTCTGTAAGTAAAGTTCAAAAAGTAGCAAAAAAAAATTTCACTTATAGAGTATTAAAATCTCCAAATTGGGGCAAGGCCTAAATTTTTTTTTATATTTTATTAAATTATTCTGAATTTTTTCAAATTCCATTCCATTCCACGAAAAAGTATTTTTTCGTCGTTTCAAGGTTTGAAACCTGGCTTCCTTATAGGGGAGGTTTTGTCAATTATAGACAATTATGAGGAACCAAAATCCGAATTTCAATCGAAATAAAAATTTAAAAAAGTTCCAAAATAAAAAAAATTTCAAACATCCCCTTTCGTCGCTTTTGCAATTTTCAAACTACCCTAATTCTTATAATATGTAAAAATTTTCGAAACCTCACGAAACGATATTGAAAAAATCCTGCAAATCCGAAATTGTCAAATTGCACTTTTTTCATACATGACAAAACTTTCTTAATGAGGAATTGAATATAGGAATTGATCCTGGCTTCCTTAATAGGGGAGGTTTTATCAATTATAGACAATGATGAAGAACCAAAATGCAAGTTTCAATCAAAATAAAAATTCAAAAAAGTTCCAAAATAAAAAAAATGTTAAACATCCCTTTTCATCACACTTCTTCAATTTTCAAACTACCCCAGTGCCGCAAAAATTGAGTTATCGAGATGAATCTTGCGCCATTTTCTATCTGATGTTTTATGGATTTCAAAAAAAACCTAATTTTTTTAACAAGGGAATCTCGAGTTATCAACTCACGACCAGAAGAAGTTTTATGATGTCGAAAAAAAAACAACCCCTAAATGTTAAAAGGCTTCGAGGGTTTCTCAGACTCGGCTTTCCCCCTTAATCTTATATTTTGCGTTATTCGCATAAAAAAAAAAAGAAAAAAAATAATCAACGAAGAAAAGGAGATACATCCTGAGAGGATGTCTGGCCACTGGGGATCGAAAGGCTGGATTGTTTTCATTGATGAGGGAGCATTCAGAAGCGTTTGGGTGTGGCGGCGTTTATGACGCGAACCCTCTTTCGCCCTGTCGGGGCGATGAATGGTATAATCAGCGGTCGCGTGGCGTGCCTCCCACCCTCAACCCTCCTGTGGCATCCTTATCCTCCAGAATCGTCATTGCCCACCCCTTCCTGCTCGAACTCACTGTCCAACAACCCCCCCCCTCCTCTTATCATTAGATTCGTGTGAGAGGCGATGATTGTTCAAAAATCGCGATGCCAACCCCCGATTTAACGCTTCTGGGCACGGGGGTGGTTGTATCGAATCAGCCCTTACATCGTTGGTTCCAAGATTATATATATCCCACTGTGACTTCCATTCCCAGCCAGTTTATAGATCACGGGTGTTGGTACGTTTTTTTACACGCACAGTTTATCGCCCAAATACAAGAGCCCAATTCACACCACATTTATCAGGGTGCGATCTAAACGGCTCCTTGTCTCGGTAGGGATCAGAGACGACACTTCCGATGGAACAACCCTTAAAAATCGATGGAGACATTTATACCGGTCCAAGACCTGAGTTTAATCAGGATGACGTGAGGCCAAAATGCCGTCGATTTGAGGTAAGTTTGTTTGAGGGCTGCTTAAGGGCGGTTAAAAAGTCTTTGAGGGCGAATCAAGGGCATCAAGTAAGGGCCATTAAGGGCTGCTAAAGATCGCTGAAGGGCCACTCGATGATTTCTCAAGGGCTATCCAAAGTTAGCTTAAAGCCTACTTAAGGGTTGCTTAAGGGTTGTTTAAGGGTCGCTTAAGGGTTGCTTGAGGATTGCTTAAGAGTTCCTGAAACGCTACTTGATACTGCTTAGGACTCAAAGCTTTCTTGAAGGCTCGAAGATTGCTTAAGATCTAATTGAGGGCTGCTTAAAAATGCTTAAGGGTAGTTGACTATTTCCAGGCGATTTAAACAACCCTCAAGGATCTATGGAGACATTTACTGGTTTAAAGCCTGAGTTTAATCAGGATGACATGAGGTAAAAATGCCGTCGAATTTTTCTTTGTGCGCACAGATTTACGGTCAGTTTGTTTAAGGGTTACTTAAGGGCAGTTGAAAAAGTTTTGAAGGGCAAATCAAGAGATCATTGAGGGCCATCGAGGGTCATTAGAGGCTGCCAAAGATCGCTTAAGGGCCACTCAATGGTTGCTTAAGGGCTGCCCGAAGATAGCTTAAAGACTACTTAAGGGTTGCTTCATGATTGCTTAAGGAAGACATGAGGGTTATTTCAGGGCTACTTAAGGGTTCCTGAAAGGCTGCTTGCAATTGCTTGAGAGCCACTCAAAAGTTTCTTGACGGCTACTCGAAGGTTGCTTAAGAGCTAATTAAGGGTTGCTTAGAACTGCTGAAGGTTAATTAACGGTTTCCAGGTGACTTGAACAACTCTTAAGGATTAATGGAGACATTTACTGGTTTAAAGCTTAAGTTTAAGTTTTCTACGCGCACAGATCAGGTCATTATGTAAGGTCAGTTTGTTTAAGGGCTGCTTAAGAGCGGTTCAAGGAGTCTTGAAGGACAGATCAAGGGTTCATGAAGGGTCCTTAAGGCCTGCCTCAGATCGCTTAAGGGTCACTCAATAGCTACTTAGAGGTTTTTTGAGGACTGCTTAAGGGTCATTTCAGGGCTACTTAAGAGTTCCTGATAGGCTTCTTGACTTAAGGGTTGCTTTCGGGCTGTTAAAAAAGTCTTTACGGGCCGATGAAGGGTTTTCTAAGGGCCGTTAAGAGCTAGTAAAGATCGCTTAAGAGCCACTCAAAGATTTCTTAAAGGATTATTTGAGAGTTGCTTGAGGACTAATTAAGGTCAGCTTAAGGGCTGCTAAAAGGCTGTCTAAAAATTGCCCAAGGGTGGTTTAACGACACTTTAAGAGCTGCTAAAGAATTTCTTCGGGTCTACTTAAGGGTATCTTACGGATTGCGTAAGGGCTGATTAAGGGTGGCTTAAGGGCTCATTAAGGGGTGTTTAACGATTACTTAAAGGCTACTTAAGGGCTGTTTTTCTGATTTTTCTTTCTGGTATAAAATTATTAGGGGATTAAATTACAAGGAGATCATTGATCGCTTTTTACCTCCAGTGTTGATGAATTGGCGATTTTTTAAATTTTTTCAAGAAAAAAAAATATATGGAAAAAAAGGTTACGCCGCGCGAGAAAAGTGTCGCTACGAAAGAATCGTTTCTTTCCATTACTCGTTTCGCCTTCTTCTCACTTTATCGTCTTATCACGAGAGTCGTCACCGCAGAGTTTCCGTCTACACCCTCCAACCCTCCTCCCCTCCCCTCGCCCCAGAGCGACTCTCGTCCCTCGCCCGCTATCCTCTGCCACCGCCGATAACATTTATTACTCTGCGAGGTACAGCAGCGCGTCCTCACATCCAGCTATATACATTTCTCGACTCGCAACAAAGAAGAGAAATAAGAAAAACTTGCCGGGGCACGAAAAATATGTCGACGAGACAGATAGATCGATCATTTTGCGAATCTTTGGTTCCACCACTGTACGATAATTTTTTTCCTGACAAACGTTGACAATTATTCCATTGAATTATTGATCGGAGGATTTTATTGAATTTCTAGATATTTTGATTTGGAGAAGACAATAAGTTTTGCACGATTTGAGGGTAAGTGGCAGTGGTGGGCAGCGAAAAATTACATGGTGTAATTAATTACATTTCCATTACCCATTACAATTGTAATTTGTAATTAAACCGAAATCCATTAACCATTACAATTGTAATTTGTAATTGAAACGAAATGCATTAACCATTACAATTGTAATTCGTAATTTAACCGAAATTACATGACTCATTACAATTGTAATTTGTAATTGAACCGAAATGCATTAACCATTACAATTGTAATTTGTAATTTAACCGAAATTACATGACCCATTACAATTGTAATTTGTAATTGAACCGAAATCCATTAACCATTACAATTGTAATTTTTAATTGAACCGAAATGCAGTAACCATTACAATTGTAATTTGTAATTTAACCGAAATGCATTAACCATTACAATTGTAATTTGTAATTTAACCGAAATCCATGACCCATTACAATTGTAATTTTTAATTAAACCGGAATCCATTGCCCATTATAATTTTAATTTGTAATTAAACCGAAATCCATTAACCATTATAATTGTAACTTGTAATTGAACTGGAATCTATTATCCATTACAATTGTAATTTATTATTAAACCGAAATCCATTAACCATTACAATTGTAATTTATAATAAAATCGAAATCCATCACCCATTACAAATTACAATTGTAATGGTTAATGGATTTCGATTTAATTACACATTACAATTGTAATGGTCAATGGATTTCGGTTTAATTACAAATTACAATTGTAATGGGTAATGGATTTCGGTTTATTTACAAATTACAATTGTAATGGGTAATAGATTTCGGTTTAATTACAAATTACAACTTGTAATTTATAATTTGTAATTAATGAATTACAAATTCGCCCAACACTGGTAAGTTGTCGGCCATTTTTTTTTACGAAAGGACTATAATTAAGCTACGATCTTATGGATGTTGTATCCAAAATTGAAAATGATAATAAAATATTAATAATTTGATACGTCATTATGTAAAACATCTGAAAAGTTGTGTAAAAAATGGCTAATGAAAAATTGGAATTAACCTATTACACGCAGCTTTATGGAAACGAAAGTAACTTTGGAATTTTTTTTTTGCTATAAAAAATGATGCCAAAAATACAAAAAACATCATACGCGAGAAAAAACATAAGAAGCATTGTGTAATTTTTTCAACACATTTGGGAAGCTCGTGTTCAAGAAAATAAATAATAAAGACAAAGTACGTGGTTTTCACCGCAAGAAACAAGAGTATAGCGGCAACGTTGCATAGACCGAAAGTAGCGGGAAATTCAAATACTCATTTTCGTTCACGGATGACGTCCCTTCTTGCACCATAAATAGGTTTCGAGGTTATGTTTGCTGTCGGCAGATTCTGACACTTTTCTTTCGTCTTTTGTTACCGGAGTTCACTTGACTTGAGGAGGTTCATCTGGTACCAAGTGAGTCAAAAGAAAAATGTCAATGCATAACCTCAAAATAAGCGATGACTAGCGTAATCATTGACAATGCTTAACCTCAAAATAATCATGCATTTCCACGGCAGATCTCGTAAAATTAATTTCAAAATACCCTGCACATATGCATGATCCCAACAATTTTTTGAGAGGTAAGAAAAATCTATATTTCACGGATTCGTCTTCAATATTGAGTCCAGATGCTATACAGATGAGGCCCAAGACAGAAAATTGAAAATAAAGACTTGAGGGGACTGTGTCGGAAAGAATGAGTCAGTGTGGGCATGTGTGAGTATATTTGTGTCGTTATTATGCATCATTATGTATTTTTAGTACGTGTGCGTGTGTGTGTGAGTAAGTGAGTGAGTGAGTGAGGAACTGAGTGAATTTGTTAGTTAGTTAGTTAGTTAGTTTCTTTTTTTTTAAGAGGCGGTGGAAATGCATTTACAATGAGGCACAAAGTACGGGACTCTTCCATGCTAGAGTGTTATGCATGGCCCTATCTTAGTTAGTTAGTTAGTTAGTTCGTGAATGAGTGAGTGAGTAAGTGAGCGAGTGAGTGAGTGAGTGAGTGTAAGTGCATGTGAGTGGGTGAGTGTGAGTGAGTGTAGTTAGTTAGGTAGTTAGTTAGTTCGTTAGTTAGTTCGTTAGTTAGTTCGTTAGTTAGTTCGTTAGTTAGTTCGTTAGTTAGTTCATTAGTTCATTAGTTAGTTAGTTAGTGTGAGTCTGAGTGTGAAAGTGAGTGAATGAGTGTGAGTGCATGTGAGTGGGTGAGAGTGAGTGAGAGTAGTTAGTTAGGTAGTTAGTTAGTTCATTAGTTTATTAGTTAGTTAGTTAGTCTGAGTCTGAGTTTGAAAGTGAGTGAGTGAGTGTGAGTGCATGTGCGTGGGTGAGTGTGAGTGAGAGTAAGTGTGAGTGCGAATCAATCTTAAAAAGTGAGTGTGTGTGTTTTTGGATTTGTATGAAACAAATTCAACTCCGAACGATACAAACGGAGTGAATGGGGAATGAGAAAGAGGAAGAGTGTTTAGATAGCGAGAAGGCAAGAAGGTATACATTCCCTACCTGTTGCGCTCGTGTGTACCTCGTCGTAATACAGAGACGCCATGTCGAGGCCACAGCCAATCCCCGTTCTTCGTTCGCTCGCCCGAAGAGTGGGGGTACCCCCGCTACCTCCTGATTCGTCCGCTTGTCTCGTTTACAGAGTCTCCCCCCCCCCGCCGCCCCTCCCTTCCGCTGTGAGGAGAACAAGCGCGACAGAAATTTTGTCCCCGTCTTGCATCAACCCTCTTAATACCGGCACTGTCCGACCAAAACGTATTCTCTGCTCGAGGGCGTCGTACAAACGACCTCGTTCTTTCCGCGTGCATTATTCTTGCGGCTCGTTTATACGCGTTTTTTTCCGTCAAGTGGGAGTTTATCAATGAAAATACAATTTTTCGATCAATTGATTTTTTATTTTTGCATCACACGTGGGAGACATTTTTTTTAAGGTCTATTGTGATCAGTGATCCTGCGGAAAATTTGACTCTGTAAAAAAAAATTGGAAAAAATCCGTCCATTTTTTTTTTGTTTTGGTTCTAGTGCTACAATAATGAGAGAGACTTTGGTGGATTTTTCTTCGGTTGTCACGAATTTTTTATGCGAATTTTCCGGACGGTGATCGAAATAAAAGATCCTGGAATTTACGTGATAATGGAAAAAAAGTAAAAATGAGACTTTTTTGGCACAATTGATTTTGGCGAATTTTTCAAAAATGGCAAATTTTTGGTAATTCAATGGTCTTGGGGGTGGGAAAATTGAGGAAAAATGGAAAATAATTCGAATGGAAAATTTGGCAATTATTTTGCCCATCAGTGAAAAATTAAATAAAAATCAATTTTTTTTTTTTGAATTAAGTAAAAGGGAAATTTAATTTTTTTTTTATTCACGTCGAAATGTCGTCAAAAGGACTGCAGAACGAACACGTTAAACGACCAATGAATGCATTTATGGTATGGTCGAGGGGACAAAGACGGAAAATGGCCCAGGAAAATCCCAAAATGCACAATTCGGAAATTTCAAAGAGACTCGGGGCAGAATGGAAATTACTGAGCGAGAGCGAGAAACGACCCTTCATCGACGAAGCCAAGAGACTGAGGTAAGGAGAAAAACACGTGGTACTTTATTTGCCTCGTAAAACCGATTGGAAATATCAAATTAAGATAGTTTTTCTCAAGGCCAGTTTTTTGCTCTGAAGTTGTTGGGAAAATATTTTCTCTCGAAATTCTCATGCGTTTTGAAAATAACCCAAAAATGTTGCTATATGATTATTGATCAGATTTTCAAATTCAAGAAATCCAAGAATTTTCAATTTTTTTTTAAATTTTGTAATTTACAAACAAATTTTGTAATTTGTTTTGTTAATTTCAAATCAATCTTAAATTTTTTTCTCAAAATACTTAAGCATTTTTAAAATAACCGAAAAATGTCGCAATATGATTTTCAAATTGAAGAAATTCAAGAATATTCAAATTTGTTTTAAATTTTGTAATTTTGAAACAAATTTTGTAATTTTTTTTTAAATTTCAAATTCATTTTAAAGATAAACATGAAACATGAAAAAAATGAATTAAAAAAATATGTAATTGGAAGGAAAATTTTTTCAGAATTAAATAAAATATGTACAATCAATTCCGGCAAAATTAAGTACCGAGCATTTTTTTTAATTTTTATTATTGACCTAATAACTTTGTAGATCGAAATTTCCTAAAAACTAAAACGGAGATTTTTTTTTTTTTTAGTATAAAAAAAATTTACTTCGAAACATTTCGACCGAGCCAATTTTTTCTCTAAAAATTGTTTATTTTATATTAACATTTATAAAATATTAATATATTAACATTTATAAAATATTCCGACGAGAAATCCATTTTTTTCAAAACTTCCAACTTCCGCACAACCCTTAAATCGCGCCTCCAATTAAAAAAATAAATTAACACTATAAAATATTCCAAATAAGGCTCAAATTTTTTTTACCCTTATTTTAAAAGATCCTAGAAAATGGCAAGTTTGGAAAAATGAAAAAATTTGATAATTTTGCAAATGGGGGAATCATTTGTTCCGATGAGAGGAAATTTAGTGTCGAAAACCACCCCTAATTTTATGGGGAGATCTCTGAGGCAGATTCCATCGATTCGACAATTTTTTTTGCAAATTAAAACTAAGATTCTAATCTATGAAACTGTCTGACGAGAAATCCATTTTTTTCAAAACTTCCAACTTCCGCACAACCCTTAAATCGCGCCTCCAATTAAAAAAATTAATTAACACTAAAATATTCCAAATAAGGCTCAAATTTTTTTTACTCATATTTTAAATTATCCTAGAAAATGGAAAGTTTGGAAAAATGAAAAAATTTGATAATTTTGCAAATGGGGGAATCATTTGTTCCGATGAGGGGAAATTTAGTGTCGAAAACCACCCCTAATTTTATGGGGAGATCTCTGAGGCAGATTCCATCGATTCGACAATTTTTTTTGCAAATTAAAACTAAGATTCTAATCTATGAAACTGTCTGACGAGAAATCCATTTTTTTCAAAACTTCCAACTTCCGCACAACCCTTAAATCGCGCCTCCAATTAAAAAAATTAATTAACACTAAAATATTCCAAATAAGGCTCGAATTTTTTTTACTCATATTTTAAATTATCCTAGAAAATGGAAAGTTTGGAAAAATGAAAAAATTTGATAATTTTGCAAATGGGGGAATCATTTGTTCCGATGAGGGGAAATTTAGTGTCGAAAACCACCCCTAATTTTATGGGGAGATCACTGAGGCAGATTCCATCGATTCGACAATTTTTTTTGCAAATTAAAACTAAGATTCTAATCTATGAAACTGTCTGACGAGAAATCCATTTTTTTCAAAACTTCCAACTTCCGCACAACCCTTAAATCGCGCCTCCAATTAAAAAAATTAATTAACACTAAAATATTCCAAATAAGGCTCAAATTTTTTTTACTCATATTTTAAATTATCCTAGAAAATGGAAAGTTTGGAAAAATGAAAAAATTTGATAATTTTGCAAATGGGGGAATCATTTGTTCCGATGAGGGGAAATTTAGTGTCGAAAACCACCCCTAATTTTATGGGGAGATCTCTGAGGCAGATTCCATCGATTCGACAATTTTTTTTGCAAATTAAAACTAAGATTCTAATCTATGAAACTGTCTGACGAGAAATCCATTTTTTTCAAAACTTCCAACTTCCGCACAACCCTTAAATCGCGCCTCCAATTAAAAAAATTAATTAACACTAAAATATTCCAAATAAGGCTCGAATTTTTTTTACTCATATTTTAAATTATCCTAGAAAATGGAAAGTTTGGAAAAATGAAAAAATTTGATAATTTTGCAAATGGGGGAATCATTTGTTCCGATGAGGGGAAATTTAGTGTCGAAAACCACCCCTAATTTTATGGGGAGATCACTGAGGCAGATTCCATCGATTCGACAATTTTTTTTGCAAATTAAAACTAAGATTCTAATCTATGAAACTGTCTGACGAGAAATCCATTTTTTTCAAAACTTCCAACTTCCGCACAACCCTTAAATCGCGCCTCCAATTAAAAAAATTAATTAACACTAAAATATTCCAAATAAGGCTCAAATTTTTTTTACTCATATTTTAAATTATCCTAGAAAATGGAAAGTTTGGAAAAATGAAAAAATTTGATAATTTTGCAAATAGGGGAATCATTTGTTTCAATTAGGGCAAATTTAGTGTCGAAAACCACCCCTAATTTTATGGGGAGATCACCGAGGCAGATTCGGTAGATTCGAGAATTTTTTTTTCTCTCTAGCCTAATTGCCCTATAGTCACGAATGCTTGAGCGAAATTATTACGTAGGATCAATGGGCATCCCGAGATTTATAGGAGGGGTCGAAGGGAAACTCACTGCAGTTTATAATACGGGTATTGTTGCTTATGTTAAGGGCGTGTGCTGACGAGAGAGAGAGCGAGAGAGAGAGAGAGAGAGAGAGAGAGAGAGAGAGAGAGAGAGAGAGAGAGAGAGAGAGAGAGAGAGAGAGAGAGAGAGAGAGAGAGAGACTAAGGGGGGTTCCGCACTTCACAATGAACAAGGCATTATTTATGGGGAGGGTTCAAAACGATATACTTCGTATTACGGACTTTGAATATTTAATCACCGTTGTGAATTCATTCGGTTGACCGAGCACGCGATCTTTTTCGAAAAAATCGTCGGATTATTGTCCATCGAAATTCATAAATCCGGAAATAACAAACGATAAATAAAATAAATTTATTTAAATTAATAAAATTTAAATTAAATAAATAAAATGAAATAAATGAATTTAAATTAAATTTTATTTTGTTCAAATAAGATTATTTAAACCGAATAAATTTTTCCTCGGTCAGACCAAAATAATTTTTACGACAAATTCGAGCTGTGCCATTTATATTCCCTCTCCTCTTCTTTTTTGTCGCAAAAACTTGCAGTACAAATCAAATGCCAAAATTCTCTAAATCGTCAAAATTCCACCCCCAAAAAATCAATCTACCCTTAGTGTTCCACATATCAATATATGCCCTTAGTGAAAAAAAAAACTATCTCACTCGTGGTGAATGATCGAATCTTAACTACCCCCTTAAACCCCACACCAAGTCAAAAGAGAAGGGGTGGGATTAGGATTTGAAAAGGGGTTGAAAAAAAATTAAGAAAACTCAACGCAGAAAAGCATACACTAAGTGTCCACATAATGAAGGATCGAGGAACACTTTGTGCCGGTGATACCAAATCCATTTTTATAGGGTGGGAATCCAGGGGGTAGGTTAGGGGAGGAAGGGGGTTGGAAAGTAAGGGGGTTGTCCCACAAATCTCTTTATAACCTGGATCAAAATAAACTACCTCACTCATGGCGTGAGATCTATTTTAAACTACCCCCTCAGCGCTTACACCAAGCCAATAGTTAGGGGTAGGAAAAAGGGAGTTGAAAAAAAATTAAGAAAACTTAACTCAGAGACGTAAGTATATACATAATGAAGAACTGGAAAAGATTATGTGCCAGTGATACCAAATCCATTTTTACAGGGTAAGAAGCCAGAGAGCGAGTTAGGGGTGGAAGGACGGAGGAAAACGAGGGGGTGTCCTCCAGATTTCTTTATAACCTGGGTCAAAATAAACTATCTCACTCATGGCGAGAGATCGATTTTAAACTACCCCCTCAGCCCTTACACCAAGTCAATAGTTAGGGGTAGGAAAAAGGGGGTTGGAAAAAATTTTTTTTTTAACTTAACTCAGAGACGTAAGTATGCACTTAATGAAGAACCGGAAAAGACTTTGTGCCAGTGATACCAAATCCATTTTTACAGGGTAAGAAGCCAGGGCGTAAGTTAGGGGTTGGAGGGGGTTGGAAAACGAGGAGGGTGTCCCACAGATCTCTTTATAACTTGGGTCAAATAAACTATCTCACTCATGGTGAGAGATCGATTCTAAACTACTCCCTCAGCTCTTACACCAAGTCAATAGTTGGGGGTAGGAAAAAAGGGGTTGAAAAAAAAATTACGAAAACTTAACTCAGAGACGTAAGTATACACATAATAAAAAACCGGAAAAGACTTTGTGCCAGTGATACCAAATCCATTTTTGAAGGGTAAAAAGCCAGGGGGTGAGTTAAGGGTGGAAGGGGGGAGAAAAACGAGGGGGTGTCCTACAGATTTCCTTATAACCTGGGTCAAAATAAACTTTCTAACTCATGGCGAGAGATCGATTTTGAACTACCCCCTCAGCCCTTACACCAAGTCAATAGTTAGGGGTAGGAAAAAGGGGGTTGAAAAAAAAATTAAGAAAACTCAACTCAGAGACGTAAGTATACACATAATGAAAAACCGGGAAAGACTTTGTGCCAGTGATACCAAATCCATTTTTACAGGGTAAAAAACCAGGGGGTGAGTTAGGGGTTGGAGGGGGTTGAGGTCGTAAAATAAAAAGCAGGATGATAAAGTCGTTCCGCTGCGAGCTCCTGAGGTACATATAGATATATATATATATACGTATATACTTACCTTCATATATGTATATAGATATATATTTAGGGGTGGAACGTTCAGTTGAGGCCGCCCTGTCACTGGCCCGACGTAATCTGTCCTTTCGTTCACGGGGACTCACAATGTGGCCCTCGAGATAACAAATAAAGCCCCATTGTCGCAATTGTGTGGATTTAAAAGGATTTGCGCCTCGCTTCTCCGCCATCCGCGTCCGCTTTCTCCGTCCACGAGCCTCGGAACACACCCTTCTCGCTCTCACCCTCAGAAACTCGACGCGACGCTCCCCCTCCCCCCACCCCCATCTCTGGACGTCTCTTTCTCTCACAATCCACGTGCCTATACTGTTGCACAAGCGAGGAACTCACACTTATATGGACTAGAACCTCTTCTCATACTTCCGTCCCACAATTTCCAACCCTCCCAACCCTTAATGTTTTTTTTTTTTTTTTTTTTTTTTTTTTTTTTTTTTTTTTTTTTAGCACAGAGCATCTCACTTTTGCGATGCAAGTGTAAGGATTATCACGGTGACGTATCCGCAAAAAAATTACGTTAAATCAGCAAACATTTTCTCCAAGGTCAAAAATATATTGACAGGCGTTTTGGATCTTTGTTTTGTTTACTTTCAAGAAGTTGTGACCTTGGAGAGCCAATGAGATTCCCATGGATGTTGGTTTTTGGGTTGCTAGAATCTGTTTTTGGGAAGATTTTTTTTATTCGAGATTTTTACGTCTGACCTTTGAGTCTTGGGTTTTGAAAAAATTTATATGTTTTTGAAACATTTTTTGGAGACGATCTGAAATTTGTAATTTTGACATAATCGTTTTTTATTGTATTGCATAAATGTAAGGAGTGATGAGAATGATTAGGATCGAATTTTGAAAAAAATCACTTGTGGATTTTGGTTTCAAGTGAATTTTGGATTTTTGGAAACGATCTAAAATTTGTTATTTTACGATTATCGATTTTAATTTTGTCCCAAAAATGCACTAATTGACAAGAATGATGATTAATGAATTTCGGAAAATCGCTTAAGGATTTTAGTTCTAAAAAAGATTTTAAAATGCCGAAACGTATTTCAACTTTCGTGATTTTTTGACTATCGATCTCAATATTATAGCACAAACGCGTGACGATAACGATTAAGAATTAAATTTGGAAAAAATACGCTGAGAAGTGTCGGTTTCAAATTTTTTTTTTGAAATTTTCCAAAAATATTTAGCAACGATCTAAAATTTGTTATTTTACAACTATCGATCTCAATTTTACAAAAATGATTGAGAATTGGATTTGGAAAAATTTGCTGAAGAGTGTTAGTTTCAAAAAAACTTTGAAATTTTACAAAAACTTTCAGGAACTATTTTCTAAATATTTCAAGCATTTCTACGATACAAAACTATCGAGTGACGAGAATAATTACTAAAGAATTATGAACAAATTGCTCAAAAGTTACCGTTTCCAAAAAATTTTGAAAAAAAGCTCAACCTACAAAATATCGGGATTTTCGAATTTTTTGGGTTAAAGAAGCTCAAGTCATGGAATATTAATCCCTTATTTCCGATGTGCCAACAAAACCCACATTTTGAGTGGAAAAGCTAAAATTGGGGAAAAACTGGATTTCAGGTTTTGAACTTTTTGAGCGGGAAATTTGAATCCATCGATCGGGGACAACATTTTTTCTGGGAGAGGGGGTATTTTTTTTTTAATGTTTCGTGAAAAATAATTTATCAATTTGAATCGTGTGATGAATAGTGTAGATGCAAAAACACGACTTTTGCCGTTGCAGCTCTCATAATGTCGAAGCTTTACGTTCACGGGGAAGATATAAAGTCACTGTTTATCGCTGGCAAATGTGAATTCTAAAGATTACCCACTATGTTTGTGCATTTATGCTGAATTATTGTCCCGGGGCTTTACCAGTGTTTATGCTGATTTACGCATTGTGCTATCTGCTGGGACACGCTGTTCCGAAATTATTATTCCGTTTCTCTCCTACGCTATTCTTCCAAGAACAACCGCATCGAAATGGCCGAGATTTTTTTTTTTTTTTTTTTTTTTTTTTTTTTGCCCACAAATCTTCGCAAGCCCCGCAAACGCAACAAAGAAAAGCTGCGTCACTTAATCGTGTAATACATCTCGTTAGTTCAAAATAAAAATTGATTTTTCATTTTTTCTTATATTTTCAAAATGCTTCTTTAAAAAATACCAAATTTCATTTCTAAGCAAACAACTGTGAAAAATTTGTCGCCGAGAGTATTTCCAGTTTGGAATGCGTTAATTTTGGTCAAATTGAGGTGGAATTCATTTTAGTAAAAATGGGGGTGGGTGGCATAAGGGGTGTTCGTAAGGGTTGAAAAACCTACTTTGAATTTTTTTGCGCAAAAAAAACACAGATTGTACATTACCCAATAATGAATGTGCAAAAAATATTTTATCAAATTGAAACAAAATTTGTCCGCTAAATTTGAAGTAATCTTCAACCCTCAAGAAGTACCGTAATAAGGGTTGAACAACTTTATTTGAATTTTTTGCAAAAAATAACGCAGATTGTAAATTATCCAATAACGAAATATGCAAAAAATATTATATCCAATCGGATTAAATTTGTCCGCAATTACTTCAACCCCTACGGGATACCATAAGGGTTGAAAAACCTTTGTTCAATTTTTTTGCACAAAAACAAGGCAGATTGTAAATTATCTCATGGTGAATATGCAAAAAATATTATATCACATCAAATTAAATTTGTCCGCAATTACTTCAACCCCTACGGGATGCCATAAGGGTTGAAAAACCTTCGTTCAATTTTTTTGAGCAAAAACAACGCAGATTGTGAATGATTCAATAATGAATATGCAACAAATATTATATCGAATCGAATTAAATTTGTCCGCAATTACTTCAACCCCCTACGGGGTATCGTAAGGGTTGAAAAACCTACTTCGAATTTTTTCGCGCAAAAATACGGAGATTCTAAATTATCCAATAATTAATAAATATGCAAAAAATATGATATCTAATCGAATCAAACTTGTCCCAATAACTTCAACCCCAACAGGGTATCGTAAGGGTTGAAAACCTTCTTTCAAGTTTTTTGCGGATTAAAAAAAACGCAGATTGTAAATTGCCCAATAATGAATACACAAAAAATATTATATCGAATTGAAGCATATTTGTCCGCTATTACTTCAACCCCTAAGAAGTACCGTAAGGGTTGAAAAACTTGATTTGAATTTTTTTGCGCAAAAAAACGCTGATTGTCTATTATCCAATAATAAATATGCAAAAAATATGTTATCAAATCAAATTAAATTTGTTCGCAATTACTTCAACCCCTACGGGATACCATAAGGGTTGAAAAACCTACTTTGAATTTTTTTGCGCAAAAAAAATGCAGACTGTAAGTTATCCAATAATAAGTATGCAAAAAATATATTATATCAAATCGAAGAAAATTTGTCCGCTATTACTTCAACCCCTACGGGATACCATAAGGGTTGAAAAACCGTCGTTTAATTTTTTTGTGCAAAAAAAACGCTGCAGATTGTAAATTATCCAATAACGAATATGCAAAAAATATTATATCAAATCGGATTAAATTTGTCCGCAATTACTTCAACCCCGTCAAGGTATCGTGAGGGTTGAAAAACCTTCTTCATTTTTTTTGCACCAAAAAAACGCAAATTGTAAATTATCCAATGATAAATTTGCAAAAAATGTTATATCAAATCGAAGCAAATTTGTCCGCAATTACTTCAACCCCCTCGAGGTACCATAAGGGTTGAAAAACCTTCTTCCAATTCTTTCGCGCAAAAAAAAACGCAAATTGTAAATTATCCAATAATAAATGTGCAAAATAATATTATATGAAATCGAATCAAATTTTTCCGCAATTAATTCAACCCCCCTCGAGGTACCGTAAGGGTTGAAAAACCTTCGTTCAATTTTTTTTGCAAAAAAATAATGCAGATTCTAAATTATTCAATAATAAATATACGACTTTTTTTCGTACCAAATTCGCTCTTAAAAAAATTTAAAAAAAAATTACTCGTCTCAGCACCAAAAATCGTGAAGCTCATACGAAAACGCAGGGTGTAGATTTTTTTTTCTTCTTCTTTTATCTACGCGAGGCAAAGCATAAATAAGGGCAACGTTTGTGCTGGTCCTGGCTACATAATGGAGTATTATACTCTTGAGATACCGTTTGCACCCCACACTTTTGTGTGCACAAGATATTTACTACAAATATCTGTGAGACTCACCCCCCCCCCTCCTCGCTTCCTCGCCCCCCTCCCTAAGCACGGCTATAGCGTAGCAAGCCCTGCGATAATATTTCTGTAGGTAAAAAGTGTGTGTTTTTTTTACGTACTCGTTGATAACACGTCGAATTCGATGTTTACAGAGCTCAAACGCAATGTCCGATTTCTTTAATCTGACAATTTTTTTTTTTTTATCTATTCATCCTACCTCAACAAAAGAGAGTATTTTTTTCTTTTGTACGAAAATACGATAAGTTTCGAGACGATAGAAGAATTTCTAAAAAAATTTGGACCGCTATATTTTTTGTACAATTTTTAATTTTCGTTTTTAATGTAATTTTATAGTAAATTTAGAACAATCTCAAATTCAAAATTTTCTTGAATTTAGTTCCAAAATTTTTAATTTTTGAAATTCCCATGCTCGGCATGTTTAAAATAAGCCAAAAATGTAAAGAAATCGAAGTTTCGTGAATTTGTTTTTTTTTCCAAACATTTTACATACGTTGCTGCTTTATTATAATTTAAAATATTGCATTTAAATTTATCACTCAGTTAATACAATGACCAACATTTTTTGAAAATACTGAAATGAATAAAGAAAAATAATATTTAATTGGGCCCAAATTGATGAAAAATTCGAGGTTTGTAAAAAAATTTGTTTTTTTAACAATGTAGGATGCATTGCTACTTTATTATAAATCGAGATATATAATTCAAATTTTTTACGCTTTTATTATAACTACCGAGATTTTTCGATTTTGAATTCAAGTTTTGTTAAATTTCGAATTTTGAGAAAAAACGTAGCATATGTTGCTACTTTATAATAATTCAAAATTTTACATTCCAATTTTTTACACTATTAATATAACAACCAAGATTTTTCGACATTTAATTCGCCAAAAATTTATCGATAACTTCGAGTTTTGTTGGATCTTGAATTTTTAGAAAAATATAGCAAATGTTGCTACTTTATCATAATTCAAGATTTTACATTTAATTTTTTGACGTCATTAATATATAACTACCAAAATTTTTCGATATTGAATTCGCCAAAAATTGATCGAAAACTTCTAGTTTTGTAAAATTCTGCATTTTTTTAACAATGTAGCACAAGTACTATATTATCGTTTAGGATATTGCTTAGAAATTTTTTAAACAGTTGATATTGTGAATGATATTTTTTATTTTTACATTTTGACAAAAATTGAACACCGTACTAAGATTTTATAAAAAAAAAATATTTCTTACAAAATGTAAATGTATAAAATGCAACATTATCATATTCAAAATATGTTACTTACATTTTTCACACATTTAATATCAAGTCCGGAAGTTGAGATTATTATTATTTTAGTTTCATTTATTGAATTTGACGAAAGAGAGAAAATATTTAAAAAAGTTCGACCGCCATCTTTGTTAAATAATTCTTCATTTTTTTATATCAAATAAAAGCACAAAAGTTAATAGTAAACTTATAAAAATCTCAGGTTTAAAATTTCGCAAAATTTGTTTAAGCAAATTTCGAGTTTAACATATTGATGTTATACAAATTCAAAATGGACCAAAATGTAGAGAAAATGAATTTATAACGAATTATGAAACAGCCAAACAAGAAAAGTAATCATACATTTTTTATTTTCATGATTGTTTTATTTTTTCAAAGTTTTTAAATTGACAAGTGTTTTTTAAAAATTTAATAGGAAATGCTCGTGTCGTTTAATTATTCTTGAAAAAAAGAGCCCGATAGTTGCAAAATAACGGAATTTAGAGAGAAAGATTATAATTCCCAGAATATCACACACTTCTTCTTTTATCTTTGTGAGAAGTTCTTATCACGGAGTTTCGTGAAAACGTCACGGTGTGAAAAAGCTGTCTCGAAGAAATACCATAAAAATTGTAAGCCTCAGTGATAGAGAGTGATTTTTTTATATTTTAGTCCCTTGTCTCAAATTTAGCAAAAAATACTTTTTAAAAAAATGTTAAAAATTAAAATAGACTTTTTTATCTGTATTTTGAAATCCTGTTTTTTTTTTTAAATATTAAATTAACATAAAAAGATTTCAATTCACATCCTACGACAATTTCATTTTAAGTGAATTTCACAAGTTTTTCGAATAGCAAGTTAAAAGTAAAATTAAAAGTTACAAAGTGAGCCAATTTTTTTGGTGAAATTTTGTTAGATTATTCTCACCGAATTGCCCACAGTATAACGGTAATTTATTTATTTTTTTCAATTTTAGAAAAAATTGATTATATTTTGCTCCTCACTTGTTCAGTAATTTTGCATCCCCTTAAAATTAGAAAAAAAAAGAAATCGCCGCAACGTGCATCCCTTTGAAAGTAGTTTGAGGTATTCCGGACGATGCGATAGTCGCCATTGTTCCGGAAACCGAAATGACAAAACTGCAAAGAGCACCCAAGTAAAGAGAGGACATTTAATTCCACGTGATCGACATCTCGTGAAAGACCGAGAACCCTCGAGTCTACCCCACGGGTACTTCATTCCGCCACTTGGCCGCGAAACTCACCCAAGCAAAATGCGTACGAATGTTTTTTTGTCGTTATCCATCGAATGACAATTCCCTCGAATCAGTCATTTGTTTTTCACTCGAGAGATTAAATTGCTAAAAGTCCTAAAAAATTTTTTTTCAAAAAGATATTTTTTGAAAACTGAAATTCGACCGGTTGCATATCATAAACGTCCCCTGAAATTTTCAAAGCGATTGGATGAAAATTCGCAGAGTTACGGCCTCTTTTGTCGTCGCCCGTCGGAGCGTCGGACGCTCGGAGCGTCGTGTGCCCAATAAAGCTTCGAACGCCTCTTTTCCGGATATCACGTTTTCAAGAATATCTCGAAAAGTTCTGCACCAATCTTTCTGAAATTTTCAGGGCTTTTTCTGGATGTAAGAATCTAGTATTTTCTCGACGGATTTTTTCCCCCGATGTATACTTTTAATTTAGTTAACAAAAAAAATCAATTTTTCGAAAAAATCGAGACTTTGAACACCCGCCATTGTGTTTTCGTGATATTATGTAAATTCCTTCGATCAATCACAGAATAATTATTGTTTGTGAAGAGTTCAAACGACATTGCACACCGCAAAAAACCCTTTCGGGAAGTGCTTTCCCCAAATCGTCCGTAACTCCGTTCCGTATTATAAATTTTTCTATAAAAAAATTACCTGTTCTTCAGATGTTACTCTTTGGAACACAAAATCCCTGTGAAAATATATAATTACGATTTCCCAAAAAAAAAATTTCCACCCGCCCCACCCAATGAACGCCGCATGCGTCCCTTAATCCTCCGCATCCCCTTTCTCTTCCGCATCCCTCTGTTTCCATTCAAACAAAAGGTTTCCGTTTATTTCACGCTATTTCAAGTTAGGATTGAAAACAATGGAGAACCGAATTTAATTTTCAACGCGATAGATGCAAGAACACTATTGATTCTGAAAGTGATCCTAACGAAACCGTTTTTCCCCTATTTGTTCCAGGACGCTACACATGAAAGAGCATCCCGATTACAAATACCGGCCTCGAAGAAAGCCAAAGTCCCTCGTCAAGAAGGAGAACAAGTTCGGTTTCTCCCTGTCACCATTGATGTCGACGGGTGATACCCTGAGCAACATATCGAGAGGTTTGCTTCCCCCCTTGGCACCAACATCTCATCATCCCTTATTGGGCCACGATGATCTCAAGATACCGCGCTTCTTTCCACCTTTTCCGTATCCGCTTTATCCAATTCAGCACAAAGTGGGGGACGATTTTAACAGCGGTAAACTCGCCGCGGATCTGGCCTTTCAGGCGATTTACGGAAGCGGAACTTTTTATTCGAGTCATCAGGCAGTCGCTGCCGGATGGCCTGGCCTGTCAACGTCATCGTGCGTTCAGCCGAACTGCGGATGTCCGTCCAGCACGACGAAAGACCCGAAGAGGAACGCGTCTTACCACCTACAGGCCAAGTCCGACGAACGTTCATTGGACGATTCCGTGAAACTCGAGGACGAACGTTATCACAATGAAGACACCAGAGAGGCGATCATAGCGGAATATCGATATCGCAAGATCGATGACACGGCTTACGCCACTTCATTGGACAAACAGGAGGACGACGTCAAGACGGACGATACGTCCTCGCCGTCGACGGAACGGATCGACAAATTTGGCCCAACTGCTGCAAAGCCGGAAAGTACGTTCTCCGTTCAAAGTCTAACTTCGAGTCCGTCCATTGTACAACGTAATCATGTTATATGAAGGCCGCTTCCGGTTCTTCCGGATTTTAACTTCCGGGGGAACCTAATATCGAGCTGGACACCGCAGGACTGGTGGAGAGTGCCGCCCATTCTATCACCGATAAACCAAGCCACGGTGACGGCGTCCAACTTGACGACGACGACGAGACCATCGGACGCCGATGAAGGAAGCGATCAGGAACAGACGTCAGTCCGCCCATCAAGAATCACATCTGTCGCGAGTGTTCAGTGATAAAACGACTGAGAATTGAGTCAGCGTACGTTTTGCGGAATGAGGAATACGGACAGGACCCAGTTCGGGGCTACAGGTCTAAACCCAGGAGCTAGGCCCAGGACCTAGACCAAGGATCCCGGCTCAGCACCCAGACACTAGGCCCAAGAACCAGACCCCTTATCTAGGCCCAGGACGCAGATCCAGGATCTAGTCCCAGGACGCAGATCCAGGACCTAGTCCCAGGACGCAAATCCAGGATCTAGGCCCAGGACCCAGATCCAGGCCCGGGACTCAGACCCAGGATGCAGGGCCAGGGGCTGGGCCCAGTTTCATATTCAGGATCTACGTCCTAGATCATGGTCCAAGATCCACGATTTATGTTGAACTAGAGGATCCAGGTTTCAGGACCCAGATTTTGGGATCCATGGTCCAGGTCCAGTGTCAATTGTAAAAATAAAAAATAAAACATAGTACATACGATATAGCGCTGCTAAATAGTAATTTTTCCACGTTCTTCGTACGATCAAGGATTAAGTATCGATCACATAATACACTTAGAACACTGAGGCGTTGAAAAAAAATGAACACCCTGAAAGTAGTCCAATAGGCGAACCTGCTAAATTTTTGTGATCACGAGGGGACGTTACGAAAAAACCTTGAAGACGATCTAGCCGAATGAACAATATCTGAAGGTCACTTCGAGCATTTGAAAATTTAGATTCTTATATCGACGATCGCTTTGTAGATTTTTTTTTTAAATCATAGTTTTATATTTTTTCTGTAATTGAATGAAAAGAGACATTATATATCTCAGCATTCAAAAAGCGTCCAATGTATAAAAAACTTTTTTTTAAATTATGGCAGCCATCTTCCTTCAGAGTATTAAATTTTCTGGTTATAAATTTTTGTTATATTTTTTTTATAATTGTTTGATTCACAACTAGGTGACAATTCCACCTACCGGGAAATTTGTAACATCAGATCTTTTTTCTGAAATTTGTCAAATATCAGTAAACAAAAAATATGGCGCAACAAAAAGAAATATTTTTTATGACAAAATCATGAAAATAAGAATTTTCGAAAAAATCTAATTTTTCGAAAAAAATATCGATCGAAAAGCTTTTGGAAAAGTTATTGAATATTTTCCGTTCGGCTAGATCCTTCGCGGACATTTGTTTCTCTTAAGAAAATGTATTTTGGGCTTGATACTCGAAAGTTAAAAAAAAAACAGAATGCATAAATTTAAGATGCATAATATGCGAATGTAGTTATGTTAGGCGGTGTTCCTAAAGAAAATAATGTGTCAAAGGAAAATTATTAAAAAATGAAAAATCGAATAAAAACATGAAGGATCATCAAGGAGAAACAAGGGTTGGTTTAGGGTGGCACAAGGGTTGAAATCATTTGATAAAATGGTAAAATGGAAACCCAAATAAACTTCGATGTAAAAAAAGCATCCAAGGAAAATTAAGAAAAAAAATCAAAAATCAAAGAAAAACGCGACAGATCGTCAGGGATGAACACGGGTTGCTTAGGAGGGCACACAGGTTAAAATCGTTTGGTAAAATGGTAAAATAGAAACCCAAATTAATATTCCATGTAAAAAAAAGCATCCAAGGAAAATTAAAAAAAAAAAATTTTAATCAAAGAAAAACAAGACAGATGGTCAGGGATGAACGAGGGTTGCTTAGGGTACGTACAGAGCTTAAAATCGTTCGGTAAAATGGTAAAACGAAAAACCAAATTAATATTTGGTGGAGAAAAACTGCATGAAAGGAAAATCGAGAAAAAAATTAATGAAAAATCAAAGGAAAACAAGGCAGATGGTCAAGGACGAACAAGGGTTGGTTAGGGGCTTCGAACACGCTGAAGTCGTTCGGTAAAATGGTAAAATAGACGCGTAAATTCAATAAGTCGTCGGTTTCACGGAAAAAGTCTGCGCCCAACGAAATCGAATCGATACTGTACACGGCTAAATCCCACAAAGAGATCCTTCATGTTTTTTTTCTATTGCGTTGATACACGCCAAGGACTATACGGAAGTCCAATTTTGATGAGATAACCAACCCTCTCGTCGCATATTATGGGTATGCAGGAACGAACGAGCGGGCTATCCCCGTGGTAAAAAAACATCTCTCTACCAACTGAGGCAAATCTCTTCTTTGGGAATCAGCGATGTGAAATAAGCCAAGCATTCTGAATACTAACGTGCGATACACGAACGGGGGCTCATCATCCCCATACGTTTATGTTGCATCGTACACGATTTTTATTTTTATTTTTTTCTTCCCAATACGAGACGAACGTCATTCGCTATTGCGTTATACAGGGTGTCATGAAAGTTACAGGACGAATGAATATTTCCTGAGATGAGATATTTT
This sequence comes from Alloplasta piceator, assembly GCA_946863875.1. Taxonomy (NCBI): domain Eukaryota; kingdom Metazoa; phylum Arthropoda; class Insecta; order Hymenoptera; family Ichneumonidae; genus Alloplasta; species Alloplasta piceator. Next base: position 30,797,616 of record OX333080.1, read on the forward strand.
TCAAAAAAGTCAAGGTCAAGTCAAGGTCAAGTCAAGGTCAAGTCAAGGTCAAGTCAAGGTCAAGTCAAGGTCAAGTCAAGGTCAAGTCAAGGTCAAGTCAAGGTCAAGTCAAGGTCAAGTCAAGGTCAAGTCAAGGTCAAGTCAAGGTCAAGTCAAGGTCAAGTCAAGGTCAAGTCAAGGTCAAGTCAAGGTCAAGTCAAGGTCAAGTCAAGGTCAAGTCAAGGTCAAGTCAAGGTCAAGTCAAGGTCAAGTCAAGGTCAAGTCAAGGTCAAGTCAAGGTCAAGTCAAGGTCAAGTCAAGGTCAAGTCAAGGTCAAGTCAAGGTCAAGTCAAGGTCAAGTCAAGGTCAAGTCAAGGTCAAGTCAAGGTCAAGTCAAGGTCAAGTCAAGGTCAAGTCAAGGTCAAGTCAAGGTCAAGTCAAGGTCAAGTCAAGGTCAAGTCAAGGTCAAGTCAAGGTCAAGTCAAGGTCAAGTCAAGGTCAAGTCAAGGTCAAGTCAAGGTCAAGTCAAGGTCAAGTCAAGGTCAAGTCAAGGTCAAGTCAAGGTCAAGTCAAGGTCAAGTCAAGGTCAAGTCAAGGTCAAGTCAAGGTCAAGTCAAGGTCAAGTCAAGGTCAAGTCAAGGTCAAGTCAAGGTCAAGTCAAGGTCAAGTCAAGGTCAAGTCAAGGTCAAGTCAAGGTCAAGTCAAGGTCAAGTCAAGGTCAAGTCAAGGTCAAGTCAAGGTCAAGTCAAGGTCAAGTCAAGGTCAAGTCAAGGTCAAGTCAAGGTCAAGTCAAGGTCAAGTCAAGGTCAAGTCAAGGTCAAGTCAAGGTCAAGTCAAGGTCAAGTCAAGGTCAAGTCAAGGTCAAGTCAAGGTCAAGTCAAGGTCAAGTCAAGGTCAAGTCAAGGTCAAGTCAAGGTCAAGTCAAGGTCAAGTCAAGGTCAAGTCAAGGTCAAGTCAAGGTCAAGTCAAGGTCAAGTCAAGGTCAAGTCAAGGTCAAGTCAAGGTCAAGTCAAGGTCAAGTCAAGGTCAAGTCAAGGTCAAGTCAAGGTCAAGTCAAGGTCAAGTCAAGGTCACCTTGATGTGGACCTTGATGTGGACCTTGAAAAACTTCTATTCCCAGGGATATCCACATCTTGTTTAAGTTTAATTGACCTTAGAGTGACCTTTATGGTCTAAGTGACTTTGGTTGTAATCTTGAAAAGGTTCTATCTCCCAGAGGATCCAAACCTGGTTCAAGTTTAATTAACCTTGGAGTGACCTTCAAGGTCAAACTGTACCTAACTACATATTTAAACGTAAAAATTTGCGCTCTATCGATTGCCGATGTCAAAAAGGGGGCTTCTGTTGGAAAAAAAGTTGACTGTGAAATAACTTTGAAGTCCATCGTCTAGACCATCAAGGTTAACACTGAATTTCTCGTTAAAAATAACTACAAGAATGACCTTGACCTTTTTGAAAATATCTTACCTGAGGAAAAATTCACTTTACTTCTGTGACAGCCGGTATATAGATTGAGTTTACGTTTCGATAATTCGCTCTGCGAGTGTTCCGTAATTTTCTATTATTATTTATCGTACGGTAGAGTGATGCTTTGAAAAAAAAAAGAGAGGAAGATAAAGCAATGAATGTACGATCGATTTAATCCTTCATTTAGTGTGTCTAATCCTGTTTCAACGATGTAACAACGGGGCCGCGGTTATCGATCAAAGGGCACGCTTACATCTCTGCCTGTTATTACTCGACCGGCGAATCTCTACCAGTTACATACGAGGCTACCGAATATTTCGATGGAGATTCAAATTTGTATATCGATTCCACCTTACGTTAATTGACTAATTTTGAGCAATAAGTTGCAGATTCCGATTTACAAAGCTTTGTATTGGAACATTTTTACTCAAACATTTCGTGTTTAGGTGTATTCCTTTAAAAAATTGACCTTAACTTTGATAAAATCCATTGCTGAAATTTCGGAAGAAATTGAACTTTATTTTTACAAAATTTCAAAAAACAACCGTTTTTTGAAAATTTCCAAATTTTTTTCACCTGTGCTCCGAAAATTTTTTTTCGAAAACTGCTACCGGCTGTTCTTATTACCTAATTTATTTTTGTAAAAAAAACATCAGTTTTACGGAGAAATTACAAAAGTTAGAGCGCTCATGATCGTTTTTAGAAAATTTCAAAATTTTGTTCAACTGTGCCCTGAAAACAATTTTTTGAAAATTCTTACCACCTAGTTTATTTTGTTAAAAATCTGAGATCAATTTTACTGCAAAATTACAAAAGTTGAAACATTCGTAATAATTTTTTGAAAATATTAAATTTTTCTCAACTGTACCATCAAAAAAATTCTCAAAATTTTCAAAAAATGTCCAAAATTCGTTACTAGCTGATCTTATCAACGCATGCATTTGGGAAAAAAAACTCCCAGATTTTGGCAAGGATATATTCTGTGGCAAAAACATCAATGGAGTTATAACCGGTAGAGATGTAAGAATGAATTCAAACAATAGCCGTCGCTATATTCGGTAATAAAAAAATGCTGACAATTTTTTTTATTTGTAAAAATAATAAGGCACAATGTGCGATCATATCCATGTCAAAAAAATAATTTATCAATTATTTAAAAAAATAATTCATCATTAACCAATTTTTTTCGCGAAATTCACTGCATTTTCCATCATTCATATTGTTCTATTATTTTTTACAAAGCAAAAAAAACATGGTTTTCATAAATAAAAGTAACTAAGATAATTGAAATAATAAATACACTGTGACCTCGACAATCGATACCTCGATCGTTGCAATTGCAGCGTAGTGGGAGAAGCGCCAAGCCAATCGCGTTCAGCCGCCGTCAGCCACCAGCGGCGCAGAGGCGGTTCTGTGCAGTGTGCGCAACCCCACTTCTTGCAAGAGCCGGTCCCGACGGATTCCGATTATCGAGGTTGCAGTGTAATTAATTTTCTTAATTATCGAAAATCGATGTTTCGTGAAAAAAAGATTGCAAAATGAATTTCAAAAAATGGGCTAACAGTTTTTCGTGCTACTTTGAATTTCTGCACATAATTTTTTTAGAACGGTGCTTAAAATTGTATAATAATAATTCTAGACGTTTTTTAATGCAACGATAAAAACAGCTATATTTTGAAAAGCAAAAATTGCTAGGCTAATCGAATTTTTTTAATCGAGCGAAGAATATATTTCCAGCGAAAAAAGCTTCTTTAAAAAAATGTTTAATGAAAAAATTCAAAATGATAAAAAATTAATATTCAATTACTTAATTAGTAATGCGTGCCCTCGTTCAGGATTGAGCGAAAAATTTGAGCGTTTTCTTTGTTTAAAAATATTATGTGTTATTCGAAGTTGAAACTCGAAATTTATTTAATATTTTGTGTTGATTTGAAAATTTTTTTAAAAAAATTATTCTACGTTAGATGTACTTTTTTTTTATTATTGACCTAGTCATTGACGTTGTACACTTGAGCTATTAGCAATATATAGTTGTTGAATAGCACACGCGGAATGACCGTTTGTAATATAAAGTGCCAATTGTAAATAAAAAATATGAATAATTTGGTCATCGACAATATTCGTTGTATTATTGTTCCTTCATCTATTATCCCAACCTATCAACTTTAATTTCTAATTTTCTAATCTGTTAAATTCAATTTTTTTGTCAATTCTCGATTTTAGCGAACAAAATTAAAAGATCTACGACGTTCACAAATTTTAAATTATTTTTTTTCAAAGCCTTAAGCGATTTTTTTCAAATTAGTGACTTAGAGCAAAGTGGATTTTTGCAAAAAAAATTACAACAAAAAATTTGAGGCGTTAACAAGAATTTTTTGAAAAATTAAAAATTTAAAAAATACCAAAATTTTCCCAAAATCGAAATCCCAATTATACTGGATAACGGCAAAATCAAGATAAACAAAACACAGACATTTTTTTTCAAAAAGTCAAAAATAACGGCATATCTTGCAATATTTACTCAAAATTTCGACTCAAATGCTCGAGAGATGTTCTCATAAATCCATTCAAATTTTTTTACACTCCCATGCATGCGAAATTTTTTTCTGCACGTTAATCCCCAAATTTTTGGACCATTTTCGAACATTGTGAAAATACTTATATAAAAAAATCTCAAGAAAAAAATTGTCACAAAAATTTCAGTGCCGAATATTCGTTAACTATGTCCGGAAAAATCTAATTCAATATTCTCTCCCATAACTCCCAAAAAAAACATAAAAATAATGGCATTTTTATTAAATAAAAAAAATCATTGTACAACCTTATCTTCTGAGAATCTCCTCATCCTCGTGACTGTAAATTTACCAGCTTTCGTTTATATTTTAATTCAACAAAGGACGGTTTATTGCGTAATGAAAGTTTAAGCTCGTGGAGTGTTTTTGAGGAGCTTGAATATAACGTGATATTCCGAGTTTGATACAATACCGGGTGGAGAAAGGGTCGCGGGTAAAGGGAGAGAGAGACAGATAGTGCGAGATGGGGGGGGGGGGGTCTGAGGAACCACGGTGACGATAGTCGCGGTCATAGTCATGAGGGGAGGGGAGGAGTGGCGAATCGCCTGCGTGTGTTTTTACGAGCACGTCCTGGGATATTTGCCGAGTGAACTGTGTGCAAAGGGAGTGAGTGAGGTGCGGCGAAGAGTGGGGGAAGGCATGGAGTGCGGGGCAGCGAGGAGGGGGGAGAGCCACGGTGCGGAGTGGGGGGGGGGGGAGCGCTGGCGCGGAGTGGGAGAGCGCGTGACAAGGAACGAAGAGAAGAATGAGAATGGAGGAGTGAGGAGAAGAAGCCGAAGATTGGAATAGCTGTCGCTAAAAGAAGGGGAGAGCTTCTTGCTGCTCAACTCGACCGTTTCAGCCCTTCCAGATTTTTTTTTCCTGATAGCGCGCCGCACTGCCACACCATCACAACGACGAGGGACATTATCGCTACTGCAAAAGACTCTTTCTTCCCCCATAAAGGCAATCACGCTTTCTCCGTACCAAGATAACAGAAAGGGAGTGAGGAGAGCGTTGAATGGAGTATGGAAAGTGGCGCATGGTCTACCTATCTGCGTCATTGCGGAGCAACTGAAGAAACGATCCCCCTGTTTTTTTCGACCGCCATTGTCACGTTCCGCGACAATGAATATTCTTGTTTACACGGTGTTGTTGTTGTTAAATATTCGTTGGGATATTTTCGTAAGAAGACGTAATAGGGAAATCATCAACGAAGATAATAAGGGTCGATGTGTATGGAATGATATTTTTACGACTTCATAGAATGTGCGTAAACAATACGCACAGGTGATGTCAAATCGTTATATTTTGTTGACAGGTTTCATGCTGATTCTCAGTCACGTGGAGTTTTCGAAAAACAAGTTTGAAGACCTTTCCTTTAGCATAAACCGTTAATGTAACCCCTTAATCATTATATTTTATCAGCGCCATTCGCACCTGTTAGAATAACCCTTTCAGATAACCCCTCAAAATAGACCCTTACAGGAATCCCTTAATTTAACTCTTCAGGATAACTCCTTAGAATAACTCCCTATTATAATCCCTTAACCCTTTAGGATAACGCTTTAGGATAACCCCTTAGAATGCCCTTAGGATAACTCCTCAGAATAAGTCCTTACATGGCCCCTTAAGATAACTCTTTAAAATAACCCCTTAGGATAACTCCCTCGAATAATCCCATAACATAAGCCTTTAGGATAACCCCTTACTGTAACTCCTTAAGCATTATGTGTTTCCAGCACCATAGGGACCTGTTAGAAAAAACCCTTAGGATAACGCCTCCAGATAACCCCTCAAAAATTCTCCTTGCGAGAACCCCTTACGATAACTCTTTAAAATAACCGCTAGGGATAATCCCTTAAGGTTATGCGTTAGGATAACCCCTTAGCACAAACCCTTAATAGAACCCTTTAAGCATTATGTTTTTCCAGTACCATAGGCACTTCTTAGGATAACCCCTTTAGGAGAATTCTTCCTTAGAATGACCCTTAGATGTCCTCAGAATGACCCTTTAGGATAACCCCTTAAGGGAAACCCTTTAGGGAAATCCTCGAGGATAATCCCTCAAGATAACGCCTTAGAATAATTCCCAGGATAACGTCTTAGGATGAAACTTTAGGATAACCCCTAGGTTAACACCTTAGGATAACCGTTTACGATAGCCCCTTCAGTTAACCACTTAGGGGAACCCGTTAGGATAACCCCTTCAAATAACCCTTTAGGGGAATCCTTTAGGATAACGCCTTAGGATGGCCCCTTAGAATAATCCCCTAGGATGACACTTTAGGACAACCCTTAGGATAACGCCTTAGGATTACCCTTTAGGATAACCCCTTCAGATAACCCTTTTGGGGAATCCTTCAGGATAACCCCTTAGAACAACCTCTTATGATAATCCCGCAGAATAACTCTTTACGAGAACCTCTTAAGAAAACTTAAGGGTTTAAACTAACCCTTTAGGAAAACCTCTTTGAGGAGCTCCTTAGGGTGAACCGTTAAGGTGCTCCTTAGGATAATCCTTCAGGATAACGCCTTAGGATGACCCTTTAGAATAACCCGTTAGGATGACCCTTTAAGTTATGTACTTGTCAAGAATTTTTCAAATTTTAAAAATAAAATACACTCAGGAGGGAGTAAGGTTACCAGATTCGAAAATGAGTTGTCCTGACAAAATCCCTGACTTTTCAATAAATTTCCTGACATTTTGTGTCAATGTTATATTTAGGTAGGTCAGGGTCGTCAGTGAGTCACTATTGTTACTATCGATCACTATTTTAAAATCGTGTCCTGAACACGAATGTAATAATAGTTTCCTCAAAAAATCAAAATTTTCATGAATTTTCACCAAAAACATTTTTCTCAATTTTAGCTCCATTCTCAGAAACCTCAAAATCGTGAAATTTCAAGTGCTCATAACTTTACTTCGGATCAACCGATTCCAAAATTTCTTTTTCGCACTTAAATGTTGTTCCTAAACTTAGAGAATGGCGTTTGGTTTGTTCCGGTAACTTAATTTTTGTAGAAATGAGAGCACTTTGAAAATCGTCGAAAAAAAGGGAAAGGGGTATGCCTTCAAAAATTTGCAAAAATCGATGGTCGAAATTTAAAAATCTGCCAAAAATCGAAAAATGTTCGGAATCGGATGAACCAAGCTGCATATTAAAGCTTGAACGATTACGAAGGGAATAAGCCCAAGTTCAAGTCAAAAGCTCATATTAAAAAAAAGTTACAGTCATTTTAGTGGACCGATTTAATTTTTGTGAAAATGCAAAAAAACAAATTAAAAAAATTTTTTTTTTTCGAGTCTTACATCGATGTATTTCTTCCCCCTAAATACGAATCTACTAGTAGTTTTTTCGAAAAATCAAAGCTTGCATGCATTTTTATTAAAAACATTTTTGTTCAATTTTCGCCTCATTTTAAAAATCCTCAAAATCGCGAAATTTCAAGTGCCCATAACTTTACTTTGGTTTGATCGATTCAAAAATTCCCTTTTCATACTTAAAGGCTATCACTAAACTTAGAGAATGGCGTTTGGCTCATTCCGATAACTTAATTTTTGTAGAAATGAGAGCACTTTAAAAATCGTCGAAAAAAATGGAAAGGGGCGTCCCTTAAAAAATTTGCAACAATCGATGGTCGAAATTTAAAAATCTGTAAAAAATCGAAGGATTTTCGAAATTGAATGAGCCAAGCGACATTTTGAAGCTTGAACGATTACGAAGAGAATATGCTTAAGTTCAAGTTAAAATCTCATCTAGACAAAAAAATTACAATCATTTCAGTGAACTGATTCAATTTTGCCGAAATGAGAGCACTTTGACAATCGCCGAAAAAAATGGAAAGGGGTATACGAAAAATGATCCGAATTGGATGAACCAAGCGCGGTTTTGAAGCTTAAACTACTACGAACAGAATAGGCTTAAGAAATGGGTTAAATTCCATCTGGAAAAAAAGTTATAGTAAAGTAAAAGTTATATTTTTGCTCAAGTTTAGACGAAAAAGACTATTTAGACGAAAAAGTTACTATTATCTCACTGTTCCTGTGAGAGATAAGTCATTATTCTACTATGTATTTTTGACTCTCTGAAACGCTGGCAACCTTGAGGTAGGTACCTAGTCGAAGGCAGCAAAAACATCTAATTTTGAAAACTCGCGGATTTTATTATTATATTTTAATTAAATTTCATTTTAGTATTTTTTTTTGTCAACAAACTACTTTATAAATTTGTTAATTTTCATTTAAAAAATTTTTCATCTTCTATTCAGAAATTCCTGACAATTTCAAATGTTCCCGTAGTAAAAAACTCCATTCGTCGCCATTGAAAAATCCCCATTCATTCCCCATTGCCAAAATAACCAACGGAGATGAATGTCGAATTGCCTAAGGGGATTTTCGCCATTGAATTCCCCATTTGAAATCGAATGAGGATTTTCCAATGAGGATTGACTGCCCCATTTGAAACGGAATGGGGATTATCCTATGGGGATTCAATGAAGAAAATCCCCATAGGCAATTCGCCATTCATCTCCATTGGTTTTTGTAGGCAATGGGGAATGGATGGCGATAATTAATTGAGATTCTTTCATATAGTAAAAAACTCCATTCGCCACCATTGAAAAATCGCCATTCATTCCCCATTGCCAAAATAACCAATGGAGATGAATGCCGAATTACCCGAGGACATTTTCGCCATTGAATTCCCCATTTGAAATCGAATAGGGATTTTCCAATGAGGATTGACTTCCCCATTTCAAACGGAATAGGGATTATCCCATGGGTATCAGTCGGCAAGAACTCCTTGCATGGATTTTTTGGACACCGACTTCTGCTAATATTCCGTGCTCACACTCGTCTAGATAAGCATACTCTTCGCATAATCCGTATGGGAGTTCAGCGGGTTGCCGTCCTGCGACATCTCGCGCCAAGTCTCGGAACTAACGCGACGCGGTTTCCAATGGACATCTTTGGGTAATGCTGATCATTCAGTTCATCCGTATTTACTTCCCAATGGACATCATTGGGTAAAGCTGATCATTTCATTCATCAGCATTTGCCTTCCAGTGGACACCATTGGGCAATGCTGATGGCTCGGTCCATCAGCATTTGCTTTCCAATGGGCATCATTGACTGATAGTGATCATTCGGTTCATCCGCATTTGCTGTCCAATGGACGTCATTGGGCAATGGTGACTTTTCAATGGATATCCATTCACTGATCAATGGTCGTTCCTATACGCCATTGAAAAATGCGGAAATCTCAATGGGTCCACATTCATTGTCCAATGGAGTCGTATAAGGACCATTGGTTGCCATTGGCGATTCAATGGAGTTTTTTACTACGGGTTCCCTGTTTTCCTGACAGAGGGCTAAAATTCCGGACATGTCAGGAAAATTCCTGTCATCTGGTAACCCTAGGAGGGAGGGCAGCTTTCTAAACTAATTTTTATAAACAAGTTGATTATTCCACTGACTATATATTTGCTTAAATGTTCTACTAGATTCCGTCACGCGGGTCACCAATTTTGAGGTGTTTGGAACCAAAATTTCCATTAGACGAGGCATTGTAAAGATTTTTTCTTCCGTTTTTGGGATTCCCGATGAATGATGTATGAATACTCCGGATACGACAATTTCGCATATCGTCGCGGTTGCATTGAAAGTTTTACAAACCATCGAGCACTCATAGGTATGCGCGACGCGGACATTGAACGGGAGCAATGCAGCAGTGGGGAAGCGAGGAACTAGAGGGATTTTCCATTAGTATGCAAAGATGTGCTTCGCGCTCGATTGTAGAAGCCATTGTGACCGAAGAATGTCCTCATTGTCTGGGTATACCATGCCAGGCTAGACCCAAACCTACCGTGCCGGGATAAACCCAAACCTACGAACACTTCTCACGAATCAAGATCCACTCCGCGACTACTTTTTTTTTCTTCTGTATACAATTGGCGCTGACTGCAATAACGGAGGTTAAATCACGGACGACAAAGGAGTTTCTGAAGTTCCAGTTACGGCTTCGACTCATCTGCCATTCATTGTCACGGGGTCTGTTATACATTGCCATTAGGACACTTAACTTTGTTTCACGACAATTATTGCGTGAAACCGTAAATTTAATAAATTTCTCTAGAGGACTTCTAGGTTAGGACAGGAAGGATCTGTGAAAGCCAATAAATCTATAATATAATTCGGAACATTGCCCTCCTTGCTCCCTAACCATCACCTTAGATGAAATTCAGTTGGGTTTGATGGTTTTTAGATGGATTACGTTGAGTCCGGTTAAGTTTAGTGTGGATATGGTTAGGTAGGCTTGGGTACGAGTAGGTTAGGTTGGGTTGTGAGTCACTGCGATTAGTTAAAGTTGCGGACGGGTTATTTGGGTGCGGTCCAAGTAGACTAGATTGGTTAAGGTGGGATAAGGTAGTTTACAGCAAGATTACATTGGCCAAGGTTAGGTAAAGTGAGTTACGGTTAGCTTAAGTGTGTAAAGTTAGGTCAGGTTGGATAAATATGCTCAACCGCCCTTTGAGACACGATTTTTCTTAAATTAAACCTAAAACATACATAGGGGAGACCGGAGACAGTTGTAACAATCTGTATTTTAGCTTTTCCTGGGCCCGAAGTACATTGCTGACGTAAATGACACGTATACCCCTGCATAGAGCATGTAATATGGTCTACAAAATGGTTCTATGTTGAAGTCCGTAACTAGAATTGAAAAAAAAGTGTAGGCCTTTATAAAAATTGTAAGAAATTGTTACAACCGTCCCTCACGTCCGGTCCGTCCGACACGGTGGCACCTACTATAGTTTGGGAGATATTCGCTATGTTACAACTGTACCCTGTTACTTTTGTCCCCGGTCTTCCCTACATCGATTCGTGCTTCAAACTGTTTTGTAATAACACAAAAGAACACTTGTGGTTAAGATAGTTTACAGTTAGGTTACATTGGTTGAGGTTAAGCAAAGCAGGTTATGGTTAGCTTAGGTGTGTAAATTTAGATCGGGTTGGGTACAAATTCGTTACAGCATCCTGAACAGTTCTGACACGATTTTTTCACTGTTCTGTAATAACATAAAAGAGCACTCGTGGTTAAGCTTAGGTAAGGTAGTTTACAGTTAGATTAGGTGGGTTAAGGTCAGGTAAAATGGATTACAGTTAGCTTAGGTGGATAAGGTTAGATCAAGTTTGGTAAAAATTCGTTACAACATCCTCAACGGTCCTTTACGACACGATATTTTTACTGTTTTGTAATAACACAAAAGAACACTTGTGGTTAAGCTTAGGTAAGGCGGTTTACAGTTAGATTACATTGGTTAAGGTCAGGTAAAGTGGATTACCGTTAACTTAGGAGCGTAAGGTTAGATCAGGTTGAATAAAAATTCATTACAACATGCTCAACGGTCCTTTAAGACACCATTATTTTTACTGTTTTGTAATAACGCAAAAGAGCACTTGTGGTTAAGCTCAGGTACGGCAGTTTACAGTTAGATTACATGGGTTAAAGTCAGTTAAAGTGGGTTAGAGTTAGCTTAGGTGTGTAAGGTTAGGTCAGATTGGATAAAAATTCATTACAACATGCTTAACGACCCTTCAAGACACGATTATTTTTACTGTTTTGTAATGACACGAAGAGCACTTGTGGTTAAGCTCAGATAAGGCAGTTTACAGGTAGATTACGTTGGTTAAGGTCAGGTAAAGTGGGTTAGAGTTAGCTTAGGTGTGTAAATTGAAATCAGGTTGGGTAAAAATTCGTTGCAACATACTCAACGATCCTTTAAGGTTAGGTAAGGCAGTTTACAGTTAGATTACGTTGGTTAAGGTCAGAAAAAGTCATTTACATTCAGCTCAGGTGTGCAAGGTTACATCAGGTTGGGTAAAAATTCGTTACAACATCCTCAGCCCTTTGAAACACAATTTTTCTTAAATCTAACCTAAAAAATACATCGATACGTGCTTCAAGGTGTTTTGCGATAACACAAAAGAGCGCTAATGATCGTAACAAATGGGACAGAACTTAATTAATCACATCGACGTGACGATTTATTATATATGGCGTCAAGTTCAACAGAAATATACGACGAAACATGCGAATAAATTAATTACGACGCTCGTCGGTTGGAATCGATCTCTCGTTTTGTTCGACGTACATAAAACGCCGTGACGTTTCGTGAATAGAAGTTTTGAGTGGGCTTGGGACCCCCGGACAATGAGGCATTCACGGGAATCATCGTAGGGGAGGAGGACAACTGCATTATCGTAGACAAACCTGAAATCACCGACGCCTCTATCGTTCGCACCAGATCTGATTATGCGGATAATAAAAGTAATAAAAAGTTTCGCATTTTTTTTTCTTCCTAATCCGCGGCCAAACGATAATGCCGCAGATCCATAATTCGTATACCGATATAATTCGCATTTCACGCTTATAATTCGCACAGATTTATGGGGCGGCGGGAGAGCGCGAAGGGTGAATGGGGCAAATTTGTAAGCGTGTTCGACAATGGGCGAACGGAAGGGCGTAGCGAAGGGGATTTTTTTTTGTTATCGAAAAATTAGGTTACTCGAAACATCGCGATAAATCGCAACTACTCGATAATTATGAGGCGAAAAAAAAATATATTTTAGGGAAGACATTGATTTTTCTAATTCGGAATACACGAGTGGAAAAAATTAAGGGATCAACAAAATTTCCCAGATTTTTTCGTGGTTTTGAACAATGCTGTATCTCAGTAAAAAATTTGCGATAAAAATGGGGGAAATGCTCGAAAAAAAAAAATCTTTTTTTCAATTTAATAATGATTATGAAGTGTTAAGGGGCTTTAAACATGAGCCTTTAATTTTTTTTTTTTAATTTGATTGCTTGAAACACAAAAACCGTTCGATGGATCAAATCAAAACTTTACAGGGATTTTTTCATTAAAAGTCCGATATCTCAGCGAAAAATGGTCACAGCGAAGTCTCAAAAAAAGCAAATTGGAGCTAAATAAACAAGCTACCCGATTCATGTAATGGTTTAGCTGAAACAATATTTTCCAAGTAATTACAGCCAAAAAAAGAAGTGACACAAAATTGCCAAACTTTTCTTTCTTGGTATTTCTCAGGATTGCGTGCAACCTGTAGCTTCGAAAAATTTTGTGCTGAAAGATTTGAAAACTAAAAACTTGAAGCTTCAAAATACTTTTTTTTAGACCTCCATACGTCAATTTTTCACGGAGATACAGCATTGTTAAAAACCACTAAAAATTTGGAAAATTTTTTTGATCCCTTAATTTTTCCACTGGTGTATTTTTGTCGAGGTTTTGAGGTTTTGAGGTTATGATGGCCTCCAATACGAAAATTTCCACCTCAAAAGTTTCAACACATTTTTCTTGGAAATGGCCGAGCAGAATCACCTCAAATTTGGCCTGTCGCTGTAGAATAATAGCACAAAAATGGCCCAACTATTTTTTTCTCATTCCATTGCGTCATTTTCAAGCAAAATTTGTAGAAAGTTTTTGAGGTTATGCTAACCAGTAACAACAACATTCCCACTAAAAAACTTCAAACACACTTTTCTTAGAAATAGCCGAACAGAATCGTGTCAAATTCAATCTGTCAATGTAGAACAATGGCACGAAGATGGCGCTACTGATCTGTTGGAAGTTTTTGAGGTTATGTTGACCGTAGACCAAGATTCCCACCTCAAAACTTTAAACCCATTTTTCTCGAGAACGGCCGAGCAGAATCTCATGAAATTTGGACTGTTAGCATAGAATTATAGCACGGAGACGACCCTGCTATTGATTTTTCATTTCATCGAACCGTCCTCGAGAAAAATGTGTTGGAAGTTTCGAAGCGACAGTGTTAAGATCTTTTTAGCACATTTTTTTCGACAATGGCTTGATGGAATAAAAAACGAATAGTGGGAGATTCTTCTATTGAACTTCGATAGACTGGAAACGCAAAGTTTATTTTCTCACCCACCCCTTTTTTGATGTTATTTTTGGGACGAAGCGAACCGAGGGAATTTCGGGGGCGGATGCAGGAGGGTGAAATATAAGAAAGGTTTCGCATTCTTAACTCGAAAACTGTATACGAGCGGTAAGGTCTCCTCGTCGATATAACTCTGCTGTCCCTCTGAAAAAAAAAAAAATTGTAAAATACTAGCTGGCAACATTTCACGGCAGGGATCGCCGTTCGGAGATGATAGGATCGCCGCATTTCCGGTGGACGCTCATATATAACGAAAACTTATGCCAAACGTAAATTCCCTCTCGCTTTGCAAAAACTTTATCTTATCGGGTGGTCAGTTTTCGAAGACGCTGGTAGACCATACTGAACATTATGCGAAATTGAAAAACCGAACGGGTGTTACACCCTCGATCATACGAGTATACACGACTTCCGGTTTCGAGAACGACGCTGCTTCGACTATAAGCCATCCTAGTGTCACGCCTGTCCCCGTTAAATATTTGCAAAATAGTCGGAAAAATCGTGCATCGAGCAATTTTTAATCGAATATTTAACGAGAAGCTGTAATTAGCAGATAAAAAACGCTTTTTTTTAGAATTTTTTTTTCTGAAAGAAAAGTCCCCCACGGAAATTTATATATTTTTAATATACGCAAAATATATGTGGATATATTTGAATATATGTACATATATTTTTAATCCACACATATATGTTGCGTATATATTAGCATATATTCTTAATATATGCTGATATATATGCAACATATATGAGAGATAGGTGTGATTTACATATATCTCTCATATATTCTACATATATTCTTAATATATGCTGATATATTTGCAACATATATGAGAGATAGGTGTGACTCACATGTATCTCCCATATATTCTACATATATTCTTAATATATGCTACCATATATGCAACATTAGGGCGATTTTTTTTTTCGACTTTTTTTTATTTTCATCCCTCCCCACCTAAAATGCTGTTGCATATGTCTAAAAGAAACTACCCTGAAAGTTACAGCCCTTAATATTAATGTTAAGTACTCGCCCTTCGCGTGAAAAGATTTCCCATCTAAAATACACGTAAATAAAAAACTTTTTTCTTCAAAGTGCTATAACTCCGCGGCATTTCATGCTATCATATTGTCCTTGGTCGCAATTTACGCAGAATTGAACGGTCTTCAAAAGTGTCCTGAGCAGCATAAGTGTAATTTACACTGATGAGATGGTACGAGTCACTAAAGTTGATTTTGACCCACACTTCTCGTTTTTTTGCTGTTATTTTTGAAATGATCAGCGTTATCGAAAAATTGCAAAGAAAAGTTTTGTTGGAAATTCAATTTCCTACAAAAAAGGTCCTTTAGACCTACTTGAGAAAATTGATATTTCTTGAGATATTGAACCTTAATTTATTTGCGGTATAAAATTTTTACGGTTTATCGAACCAAAAGTTCTTAATTGTTGATATTCCATATCATTTCGCCACTGGTGATATGATATGTGATATGGTGATATGATATAGAATATCAAAAAATTGAAACTTTTGGTTGAATAAACCATAAAAATTGTATACCAAAACCAAGTCAAGGTCCAATATCTCAAGAAATATCAATTTTCGCAAGTAGGTCTAAAGGACTTTTTCTGTAGGAAATTAAATTTCCAACAAAACTTTCCTTTGCAATTTTTCGATAACGTTGATAATTTCGAAAACGACAGCAAAAAAACGAGAAGTGCAGGTCAAAATCAACTTTAGTGACTCGTACCATCTCACCAGTGTAAATTACACTTACGCTGCTCAGGACACTTTTGAAGATCGTTCAATTCTGCGTAAATTGCGACCAAGGACAATATGATAGCATAAAATGCCGCAGAGTTATAGCAATTTGAAGAAAAAAGTTTTTTATTTACGTGTATTTTAGATGGGAAATCTTTTCGCGCGAAGGGCGAGTACTTAATATTAATATTAAGGGCTGTAACTTTCAGGGTAGTTTCTTTCAGACATATGCAATAATATTTTAGGTGGGGAGTGAAAAAAATAAAAAAAGTAAAAAAAAAAATCGCCTTAATGCAACATATATGGTAACATGACTAACTAACAAACATAATATTTATTTAATTATTTAAGTTTATTGTGTTCACACTTTTCATTATTATTTACATTATAATGTTTATCCCGCGAGAACAAGCGATCGGGCGCCTGCCACATGTTCGTAACGTATAGACAGCGTCGCGATAGTTTCCAGACTCGCCGCGAGATGTCGCAGAGCGGCATTCGCTGAACCCCCATACGGAGGACGCGACGAGTATGCTTATAAAGGCGGGCGCGAGAACGAAATATCAACAGAAGTCTGGCGTAAATGAAGTCATATAAGGAGTTCTTGCCGGCTTCTCATGAACTCGTACTTTTGTATTTAATTCTCCTAGAAAATTTCCGATTTTTCGGAAATTTCTACACGGGTATCGCATATTCAACTCATATTCGGGATGTATGCAGCCCATTTTTCAACTATATTTGGAATACATGCAACATGTATTTAATCTATATTTCAGATGTATGCATCATATATATAAAATATATATTGTATGTATGTGTCGTACATTTTACATGTATCTAAAATATATTTTAAATATATTTTATATATATCTAAAATATATTTTAAATACATTCATTTATATACGGTAATTATATTTTGAATATATTTCGTACGCAATTTTGCATATATTTTAAATATATAAATTTCCGTGTGGGGTGTAAATTCGATTTATTCCTTCTTTATCATATAATTGGCACATATCGGAGAAGTTATTGCCGTAATTTTTTTACCCAAAAATATCGAGAAATGTAGACGTGGCAGCTATTTCGTTAAAAAAACGTGTTTTGAATTGTTGCTGTTGTTGTTGTAGTTGTCATTGCTGTAGTTGCTGTTTTTATTGTTATTATTATTATTATTATTATTATTAATGCCAAGGAACTTATTGAACTTATTTTTCCATTGGCCGTATTGACGGGCAATGGAGAAATTTGTAGATATTTAAAAAATTAGCCTTAAGGGTAGATGCGTCGATTTTCATTGCTTTCCCTCAAAATGTGTCCTTGACGAACGAAAACAAAAAAACTCTGCAAATTGGACACTTGCACATTGCTTCCTCATCTTAATCACATAGTTTCCTTTATCACAAAGTATGGCAATCAAATTTGAATAAAGGAAAGTTTGTTAACTATCGAAAAACATGAGTAATATCAACGTGTAAATTTGCCAAATTCTTTCAAATTTACTTCTCGCTAAATTTGATTTTTGACAAATTCAATGGCAAACAACTTTAATTACTATTTTAAACGTATACGAAATAAAATTCAAAAAAACACAAACTTCGATAAAATTTTAATCATTCGATCGATTTTCGCCAAATTTAATACCAAACAACCTCAATAGCTATCCTAATTCTGTGCAATGTTTGAGTGCAATATCTTGAAAATTTCAGAAGTTGGAGCATTTACGCCATTCTTGCAAAAACGAAAAAAGTCGATAAAATCTGAACACCCGTTAGAATAAAAACAAAATTTTTTCGTAATGAAGAGCAATTCCTTCTCGACAAGAGTGCCAAATTTTAGCTCGATATCTCAAAGCGTTCTCGAGTTATTGATTATTTACATCTCATACTCAGGATACACACACACGCACGCACGCGCACGCACGCACGCACACACGTACACGCACGTACGCACACACGCACGCGCACGCACGCACACGCACGCACGCACACGCACGCACACATACACACTCGCACGCACGCACGCGCACACACACGCACACATTATGAAGAAGCAAAAATAAATAACTCCGTAAAAAGCGCCAAGCAGTAATCACACGTGACAAATCATTCCCAACCCACTAAAATGTCTACGTGGAGCAAAAAAAAAATTGTTGTTCGACAATTTAAAATCGTAAAATGATCACCATCATCGTTGCCCGAAATAATATCTCAAGGAAAAGGCGTTACATTTGGGGAGGGATATTTTTGTCCACAATTTATAACGATTTAACGCAATAAAAGTCAATAAAAGGGGACGATGGAAAATAATACGGTTGCGCCATCTAGCGTCGCGAGATTGGAAACAAAATGTCGTAAAATATTGAATTCCCCTTCTACTTATCGTGGCCATCCACTATAGACGTGAGGAGATACGATACGAAACGATCTCGGTGGCAAAATATAAAGATTCGTGTATGTGTGTGTGAGTGTGCGC